>CM057845.1:12224258-12239237 GCA_030068395.1 Apalone spinifera
CCCCCGCGTGTCCAGACTACCGCGCTGTGCCTTTTTAATATCCAGTCCTCTCCCACCAGCTATTTTAATTAACAAAATTAAAGTTTGGGAGCTCCCATTCCTTGACAATAACTCCAACATACTTGGCATAGGCCCAAAAGTGAGTTGGTAAAAGACGCAGGAGTTCTTGCTGCCATCTCTCTTTTTAAAGGAGCTTTGTGTTTAAATTTGAAAAGACCTGGCAAAATCTATTTAAAAAAACCCGGAACTTAGATGATATTCAGTTTAGTTCAGGGAGCACACTCAAACTTCTCTACGCTAGGGATGTTGCCAGTGATGCTTACTGTGTAACAATTATCTGGTACCCAGGGAGCAGCCCCCTGCCTGTGGCCTGCAGGGGGCTGCTCTATCCGCCCCTTCTGCTCCAGACTTTTGTGTGGGGCTGCTGCTTCCAGCCCTGTACAGACAGGAAGCCAGGCAGGGGATGCTCCAGCCCAGCTGAGCTGGAGTGGCCCTGCCACCTGTCTCCCTTTAATCAGTTAACCTGTGAAACTTAATGTTTAACCGATTAACTAAACAAACAGGATTTTACATCCCTACTCTGTGCCCTTTATGTCCCAGTTAATACAGGGTGGGACATAGGGTGTAAGGATTGTTATGCCCCCCTGGGCTGGAACATGTTTCACCGAATAACTGTTCAGAAAGTTTAATTTTACTGTTGTTGCAGCCTCAAGTTGCTGGATGCCCCAAAGAAATCAGTTGTGTGGTTATCACAGATGGCAGAATTTTAACCACATTGTATGTTCTCTTGACATGTTTCAGACACATCATGGTTTATTAAGATAATGGGCCTGATTCTCCTCTCGTATCAGTGTAAAATCAGATATAACTCCAATAGGGTTACACTGATGTGAGAAAAGGAAGAAGCCTATCAAGTACAGCAATAGCTGTAAGGGGAATGGAGGGTAAGGAGAATTGCAGCTACTCAAACTAAATAAATGAAAACATGCACCAAGCTGAAACAATACACATGCAGAGTCTCATTCCGGGGCATGCACTGTTAACATGTTTACAAAAACAAATCTGATCTATTGGAATCTAAAATAATAAAATGGTCCAGATTTCAGTCTCTTTCATTTGATTGTATAACTCGTAAATGGTTCATATTTCTTTTAAATTGATTTCATTTCCAAGAAAAAAAACACATTAACAATAAAAGCCAAGACGCTTTAGCTTAAAACTTGTCTGGCTGCACATGCCTGGTAAGTTTTCTTCACAAATGTAATACTTTGTTCTTATGGATAACATATTTTGTACTTGCAGAAAAGATCAGAAAGGCTGTTAGCATATTCTTAAGTTCAATTAAGTACCTAATTAAATAATTGATTGCTAATTCAAATAATGTCTTTTGTGGAACTGCTGAAAATAAATCGAAACAAAGGACAATAAACTTTTGCTATTCTTTTCTGTTTTTAATTACTCTTTAATTCCAGGACCGAGTCCTGCAAGATACCAAGCAACTGAAGTCATTGTAAGTTGGAGATGCTGAGGAGCTTACAGGATGAGCCCCTATAAGTGGACAGGACTAATAACATTTAGCTGCTTTGAAAAATTCCCTATGTAGATTTGTTAATGTACTTCAAGTTCTTCAGCTATTCCACGCTCCTGAGTCTGTTTGCATGAATATTTTTATGATGTGGACAAATGGGAACTAGAATGAGCAACCTCCTAGTCACTTCTGACCTTTTATAGAAGGTGGATTGATGTATGGCTAAGGGGAGTGGGAAATCAGGTGATGTTTTGTGCAAATTGAGTAAGTGTATTTGTATGTGTTTATATAAGATATGTACATGTACCTAGACGTTTTGATAGAGATTTTAATTGTCTAAACAAAAATTGTGTCTCCATAAGTGACAAGCTAGTACTCTTAACCAGCGGTTCTCAAACTTTTTGCCATCTCACAATTGCCAACCCACTGCATTGTGAGATGAGGGTCCAGAAAAAGTAATGAGATTAAAAGAAACAACTCATGATTTTTAAGTGAAATAATACATTGTGGCTACGTCTAGACTGGCATGATTTTCCACAAATGCTTTTAACAGAAAAGTTTTTCCGTTAAAAGCATTTGCGGAAAAGAGCATCTAGATTGGCATGGATGCTTTTGCGCAAAAGCATCCGTGCCAATCTAGACGTGGTTTTGCGCAAGAAAGCCCCGATCACCATTTTAGCCATCAGCGCTTTTTTGCGCAAAACAGTTCTGGGTTGTCTACACTGGCCCTCTTGCGCAAAAGCATTTGCGCAAGAGGGCTTTTGCCCAAGCGGGAGCGTCATTGTATTTGCGCAAGAAGCACTCATTTTGTACATTACAAAGTCAGTGCTCTTGCGCAAATTCAAGCGGCCAGTGTAGACAGCTAGCAAGTTTTTGCGCAAAAGCAGCTGCTTTTGTGGAAAAACTTGCCAGTCTAGACGCAGCCTGTGGGTTATTTTTCTTTGTCTTACAATGTGAGTCTTTTAAGAGTACTCATATCATCAAGCTTTTCTCCACAATTAGGAGGGTTAGAAACATAGGGTGCGTCTACACTGCACCCTTAGCTCAAAATAAGATACGCAATTTGCCCGATGCAAATTGCGTATCTTATTTCAATTCTATTTTGAAATAGGCTATTTCGAAATTTGGCACATCTACACAGTGCCAAATTTCAAAATAACACATTCTTTTGAGACATTCCTTATCCCTCGAGGAACAAAGTTTACAGAGATGCCGAAATAGTAGGTCCACTATGCTTCACAATAGTGGACAAGTTCAAAAGACAAAGAGTAGCTATTAGGTATCCCGAAATAGCCTTGCAATGTAGACATACTCTTACCTTGAAGGAAAGCTGAGATTCTCAGCTTGTTCCATAGGGGTGCTGGCTTTAATCTGGCCCCAAGTCAGGGGGACTGGCAAGTGCACAGGGGCAGACAATGAGATATGGGGCATTATCTCCCCGACCTCTTACCCACAACTTCAGGAGCTGGGCTTTAAGCCAAACACCAAGAATCACAAGAGCTCTGATAAATTTCCTTTCTTTCCTCCCATTCCTCTGGGTTTACCCTTCCTACAGGATCCAGATGCCAGGACTTTCACTTCTCCCTACCAGGTTTTCTCCTCCTATCACTAGCCCCAGAAAGTGACTGCAAACTAGGGATGTTATAATTAGATTAATCAACTATTGAATAATCGATGGAATTTCCATCGACTATTCAATTAGTCAATAAGGGCGCTTCTGCTTTGAAATGTAGCAAGGACCCACCTTGCTTTTGCTACATTTCAAAGGAGGAAGTGCCATGGCATTCCATCTTTGAAATGTGCAAGAGCCCCAGTGGGGACTCTTGTACATTTGAAAGGTGGACCACCACTGCTGTGCCCCTGCCCCCTCCCATGGAGCTGGAGCTGGAGGGAACCAGCTTTTAAGCCTGCTGCCTCCAGTACCTATCCCGTCCCCCCCGCTGCCTCTTTCTGATAGAGGCAGCAAGGGTGGGGAGAAAGCAACTAGTTGATTAGTGTGTTGACTATCTGAAAAGCTTTTGCTTGTCAGATAATTGTCTAATCTATTAGTCACTTACATCCCTACTGCAGACCGCTATAAGACAGCTTTCTTCTGCTTTCACTTCCTGGCTTTATACAAGCCCTTACACCCCACTACTCCTGCCCAGGTGGGCTCAATCTTTGATTTTTGTTTGACAGTCAAGCTTAAGTCTCCCTCAGATATAGTGCACTGGGGTAATTAGCCTCTTCTGAGCTACATGGACCTCTTAAGGGGCAGTGTGGGCTGAACACCCCATCTCAGCTAGATGAGATGGATGCAAGTTTTCTGATGGAGGAGTTTCCACTTGCAGTTTCCCTCCATTTTCCCATCAGGGATTGAGTTTGTAAAATCTTCCACCTCTAAAGTCATAGCTCACAAGGTAACAGCAGAGGGCAGGAACAACCACATGGGAGTTACACTGCTCCCTGGACTCCTTCCTCTTCTGCAGATGACAACACAGCAATATATAGTACACTTAGGCTGCTAATCCATACAGTGATTTGGTCGGTTTGGGCTTTGTCTAACAACAGGGTCTGTGACTGATGAGGCTTTATAGTTTTACTTACAGCTTGAAAAGCAAATCAGTGCATGGGGTTTTCTTTCGGATTCTCTACCTGCTAGTTCTAGCTAATGTTTTCCTCCCGCTAGACTCTCAGGACTGCAAGGACTGGCTTCTCATAGGAGCACACACCAGGAAATATAACTGGCTGGTGCGGTCAGCGTGTTCTCTGGCCAAGTTAAAGGTCTGGTTTGCTAGAACCTCTTGTACTGCTTCTCTGTATGAGCTGCAGTGCAGAGCCTGAAGTAGGAAGTTGAGGGCGGGGTATGGTGAGAAGGATTGAGATAGTGCAGACCTTAGCTGCAGACTGTAGGGTTCTCTGTAGGGTTAGCTAGACTGTGGAGTAGTAGATGGGCCTACGTTCCCCTACCCATCACTTGATTGGGAAGACTGCCCAGAATGGCACACAGCCAGCGTGTTTAGTAAAACTTTGTTCCCCTGGAAGGCAAAACCTGGCTGGAGAGCCAAACCATTAAGAGAAACCATTGTGACTCCTAGGGTACGTCTCCATTGCACCCGTAGCTCAAAATAAAGCGCTATTCTAAAACGTCCCTTAATGCATGAGGTTTACAGAGATGTCAGAATAGCAAGCCTGTCATATTTCACTATAACGAGCTTGTTCTTAAGACACGGAATAGCTATTTTGGGATACTTCTGGTATCCCGAAATAGCTCCACAGTGTAGACATAGCCCTAGCCTAGAGAGCAAGAGGGACTGTGGTTCAAGGGAAGGAAGGAAGGGGGCATCAGATTGAGCAGAACTAATCTCCAGATTCAGCTAAGAGGACATTCCCTTGAAAATGAAGAATTTGGTGGGGTACGGCACCGCCTGCAGGTTTTATCTGGGGTTCTCTCCTGGCCTAACTGCAGGGTCCAAGCTGCCAGCCCCATACCCAGATATGCTCCTGGCTCTGTACATGGGGTGCCAGCCCCACACCTGGGGCTCTGCTGCTGCCCTCCCCCATGGGGTACCAGTTGCCCACCCAGCACTCTGCTTCTGACCTCATGCCTGCTCCCAGCTGTGTGGCCTCTGTCTTGGCTCCCTTACCGCTGCCATGTCCCCCTTTCCCAGAAACACAGCCTTGCTCCCAGCCCAGCTGGGGGTGGGAGGGAAGGAAGGTGCAGATAGGGATAAGGGGCTGGCTTTTGGCACCCCCTCTATGGAAAGTATTTCAGCACCACTCTATGAGGAGATGCACTTGTGGTGAGTAAACCACATTAATATTCCACACAAAATGTTTTAAGAGAACACTAAGGCTGAATGGTTGGACATCTGGCAGTCCGGAAATGCCAACATTAAGGTTGTATTGTAATTTAATTGTTTCCTCTATTATCATACAGTTCTTAAGTATAAGCTTAGAAATACATAATATTTTTGTGTGCCATTCCCTAGGGTTTTTTTTTTTTTTTAAGGATTTCTTCCTTGGGGACTTCAGAGCTATCTGGCTTGAAAAAATAAAACAAAATAAAAAAACCCCAAAACACATGGCCAGAGCATGTATAAATTCCATGATCTGGAACTAGCTGGCCAGATGCCACTGCTCTGTTCTATGTCTCTCTACTGCAGCATTTATGAACTACACAGCTCATAAGCTGCATGGAAGCAAGATAGTCTCCTGTGTAGCTTACTAAGCGTGGAGCACTCCTGAACCTCGCTACATGTTAAATCACCTTCAAAGACTGAGTTTCTTAGGTCTCCTCCTCTGATGATTCAGTATTATTAGGAGTTAGATTCCTTTTGCCAAAGAGCATAGATAGCCAAGTTACATTTAAGCAATGTTGCTGAGTCAGCTAATATGTTGTATCAGAACTAGAAAATAGAACTTATTTGAACACTAACTGGTAACCATGGAAGCATTCATTGTAAGGTCCTCATTCAAGTTGTGGAGGGTGGTAAGGGAATGGTGATAAGTGATGAAGAAGTAAATTAGGATCCAATCCTGCAAAGACTCCTGCACGTGTTTAGCTCTATAGTCAGAGTAGTCCCAACTGACTTCAATGAACATGCATGTGTGTAACTCTAAGCTAGGGCAGAGGAACCTTTTTTGGGTCGGGGGGTCGCTGACCCACAGAAAAATCGGTCAGGCAGGGAGCAGGAGGGGCTGGAGTGCAAGCGTGGGTTCCCCAATGCTGTGGGGGAGGAGACCTGAACCCCAAGGGCCGGATCCAGGCAAGTTGGGGACAGCATCCAGCCCCTGGGCCTTAGCTTTCCTACACATGCTCTAAGCACACATCTTTGCAGGACTGGGGCCTTATATGTTAAATAGTTTCATGTGTTAGTAAGTTTGCAAAATATGTGATTTTTTTAAATCCCATTGACATTTTGAACCACGTTACATTTAAATGGCCCCTGGAGTTTCTCACACTCTTCCCTACTTCTCACTGATAAATATAATTGCCAGTTTTTGCCAACTCACATGCCACTCCTTCCTGGAAATCATTAATACATAGCATTAAAATAATCATGATTGCAATACTGACCTCTGATACACCTCAATATTTACTTTTCTGTACTCAGACAAGCAAGTGTTTATTATGATATCGTTTTCTGTTACTCACTAAGGACTTTGCCCTTACTCTGTGATAAGTTACTTTACTTAATAGTTTTTTTATGAGGGACTTCATCAAAAGCCTATGAAGATCTAAGTAAACTATGTCCACCAGTTCACTGCAATCCATAGTTTTATTACATTTTTCCCAGATTACATACAGGTTTAATCTCTTTAGCCTGTCACCCTCAGGACCTGATCAGTGCTGAACCAGAGAATTTGCCGAACCACATCATGTCAATATTGTCCAACAGCATTACCAACACTTCCACTGCTTGCTGGAATCTTAGAAAACATTTAGGGGTAAATTAGAGCTAAATAACAGCACAGCACACTGAGAGCCAGGATTGGAAGCTGTAAACAAACTTTATATGACCACAGGAAACGTGTCTGTGCCCATAAGTGAACATCTGACTAACTAACATCATTTTGGACCAGAGAGTGCCAGACTAGAGCTGTTCAGTCTGTAATTATTTACAGAGGTGCAGTTTTCCCTTATGGAAACTTTGCTTGCCTATTCACATGTTGTGCTACTACCTCCTTTTATACAGGCGTGCACACACACGCACATACACAAAACGATGGGAAGGCAAAGTGCATATCTTGCCACTTTCCTAATTTCACAGGCAAATGTTCTTCCATTCCACAGAGCTCTCTGTTTGATTCGAGCATAAATGTGGCCATCACTACTGTAGTGTCTGAGTACCTATCAGTGTTCAGTCCATTTATCCTTATAGCACCCCTCTGAGGTAAGGAAGTGCTTCTGTCCCTGTTTTGCAGATGGGAAATTGAGGCACAGAGATTAAATAATTGACCCATAAGATCTCACAGGATGTTTGTAGCAGAGAAGGGCAACTGAACTTGTGTCTCAGGTCCCAGGTTAGGACCCTAAATGCTGGACTATCTTTTCCGTCTCCTCCCACCAAAACTTACTGTCTGTGATTTTAACCCCCTTGTTACTGGATACTGCTGCTATTCCTGTGCCTCAGCATTCTCTGAAGTTCTTCAGCTGAAATCCACCAGCATAGGAGTGTTTAATCCCTTAATGGTATAAGGGCCAGTGGACAGGGGCACTGGACAGGGAGTTCAGTTCTATTTTTGGCTCAGGCACTGACCTGATGGATAAGTCATTTCTCTTTGTCTCTTACTTCCCCATGTGTAAACAGGAACAATAATATTCCAGCACATGGCTCATCTCTCATTCTGTGTTTACAGTGCCAATTGGATGATGCCTCCAGGTGCTAATGCAATTCTAGATAAATATAATGCCAAAACATGAAATTGGCATTTCACCGTGTACATGCAAATGCATCTCATATGAATTCTGTCTGTCTCCTTTGCTAGTCCTGCTGTGTGCCTCACTTTAGGTCTTTTGCCTGTGTTTGGGTAGACTGAAAATAGCCATAGACGATACACTTCTTGGCTTTTATGTGTTTAATTTTCCACTCATCCCTTGGTTTAATCATGGCTTACGGCTACACAGCTTTGCATGGATCCTGTTGGATCTCACAAGGAAGTTGGCCAGAGTCAGGCTTGAATGTGGGAGTGCCAAGGGAAATCCATGTGGTAGGAAGTGAAGGGCACAATTCAGTAGGTGGTGCTCTTCCCCACAGTTCCTCCAGGATGGTGAGGTGAGGTTTGAAGTTCCAGCCTCTACATGAGAGTTTCTTTACTTGTGATCATTCTCATGTGCATAATTGTTCTTGTGTGGTCCTGTTTGCAAGAAGAGGCAGCTTTTAACTCTGGGTTTCTGGTTTAATTTTTGTCAGGATAACTATATTCTGCCCATACCAAATTCTCTCTGAAGTTTCTGTTTGGTATTCCCTCTCCCCACCCCTTCCAATGTCCTGCCCTCACCAGTTGGATAATGGTTTGGTGCCCTCTTCAATAGCCTTTCCATGTTCTCTCCTAGGCACACACACAATATTGGGAAAGTCTGTGGTAAATGTTTTGATTCCAGTCCTGCAGCTGCATCCAAATGGGAGGCCTCTGAACTGGCCCAAATCCCACTGACTTTAGTGGAGGCTCAGATTGTAAAGATGCAATTGCAAAATCATTAGAGAAAACCAAAACAGTGGGTGAAATCCTGACCCCATGGAATCAATATTTTATAATTCCTGTGTGACATATCTCCCCCCCCCCCTTCCAAAACACACACTTTGTTATTCTGGGAGCTGGGTTAAGCTTTGATGAAGCTGATGGATGTAACTGTAGCCCTTTATTTGGGATAATATAAGACACAATCAAGCTTCTTTCTGCAACCGACAGCAGGAGTCATAGCCTGGGACACAGACCATGCAAGGCCAGCCAGAAACTATGTAGGTGGAAGGTTTTTTTCTGGGCATTGTTTAAGAGAACAGTATGTAGATGCAGCCAGAACCACTGCAGACCCATATAAGGAAGCACTGGGCAGACACAGCAGGACTGGTAGCATGACCCTGGTTAAAACCCTGTGGAGTTAAGTGCTAGCTGGAAGGATGTTTGAAATTGCAGTGGTGCAACATGGAGCATGATGGAAGAAAAGGTCAGGGGTTCCCTTCCTGAAATCAACTCCCCCACAGTCCCAGTCCAATCCCAGAAGCAGCTAAAGGCAATCTTCCAGGCCTGGCTACCCCTCCATTGGCCATTCCCCATGCTACTCAAATTTGGCTGCTTACCGCTCCATTGTGACTGAAAAAGGAGGTGGCTGGATCAATTGGAATGACTGGTGCATGGGGTCACGGTCCCAGGATAAAGGTGCATCTGCCAAGAACTCTGCTGCCCTAAGCAGCTGCCTAGTAGCGTGCTTATAGCTAGACAGAGGAGCATCTGCTGACCCCCTGCTTCCAGCTTTCCCCAACCCAGATGGGACCTGTGAAACCCCAGCCCAGCCAGCAAACTGAGTCGGGCAGCTGGGAGAAGGGGGGAGCCCTCAACACAAGCAGCTGGACCCCCAGCATGTTGGCCAGGCATGCAAACACAATCTTATTCCTATTACAACTCCCTCCCACCTGGAGAGGAGACGTCCAGGAGCCGCTTAGCCAGCTGGGACCAGGGGTTACCACCAGTGACTGCTGCGCTGTGTCTTACCCGTGGGGAGCCAATGGGAAGCTGTTCTGCCTGCTCTGCTGTACCCCATATCCCAATATCCCCCCAGCTGTAGGGAGCCTGGTAGGGGTGTGTGCTGTATGCACACCCACCAAGAATCACTGCTGTGCTGATGCCAGCCAAGACAAATGAGAATCCAAAGCCGGAGGCAGAAAAGAGCAGTTCCCTGCCGCCAGCAGCAGGTCGCAGGGAGCCCCATCAGGAGAATTCCCCCGTCCGCCCCGCCCGGGGAATTGTAGACTCTCTGGAGCTGCACCGTTTGTGTGGAGCTCACCGTGAGATCAAGGGGAGGGGCTTCTCGGCCCCATCGCAAAGCTTGGTGGGTTTGGGGGTTTTGGTTTTTTACTAATATCTATGGCTGTGTCTAGACTGGCATGATTTTGCAGAAATACTTTTAACGGAAAAGTTTTTCCATTAAAAGTATTACCACAAAAGAGCGTCTAGATTGGCACAGATGCTTTTGCACAAAAGCACTTTTTGCGGAAAAGCGTCCGTGCCAATCTAGATGCGGTTTTGTGCAAGAAAGCCCCGATCGCCATTTTAGCCATCGGGGCTTTTTTGCGCAAAACAGACCTGAGCTGTCTACACTGGCCCTCTTGCGCAAATACATTTGCGCAAAAGGACTTTTGCCCGAATGGAAGCGTCGTTGTATTTGTGCAAGAAGCTCTGATTTTGTACATTACAAAGTCAGTGCTCTTGCACAAATTCAAGCGGCCAGTGTAGACAGCTGGCAAGTTTTTGCACAAAAGTGGCTGCTTTTGCGCAAAATCTTGCCAGTCTAGACACAGCCTATAAGTTTATACAGATTTTACAAACAGGTCCAATTTTAGCTCTTTTTTTTTTTTTTTTTTTTTTTTAAACAGGTTGTCCTTGAATTTACTGATGCTTGGCAACCCTAACCCCCTCTCCCCTCTCCCCCCCCCCACCTCCTCTAGTCCAGCCCTCTGCTCCTCCATCCCAATCAAATCACCCCTCCAGGCACTTAGCTCCCTTCCTGTTCCCCTTGCCTTCCCTCATTTGCCCCCACAAGCCTTAGGAATCATAGAATCATAGCGCTGGAAGAGACCTCAGGAGGTCATCAAGTCCAGCCCTCCTTCCCCTAGCTCCTCTCCAACCGTTGCACACCCCCATGGCTCCAGCTCTGATCTACAGGCCTCTGGGCTCCACTCCAATCCCCACCTTCAATGGCTCCAAGCCAGGCCTGTGGCTCCACCCAGTTCCTTCCACTCATTGCTTCACACAAAGAGACCTCTGCTTTTACCTCTCACTCCCTATCTAGGGCAGTCACCTTTCCTATCTTAAGAGACCCGCTTGCACCCCAGCACACCCCCTGAGGCCATGAATCCCCCACCTTCTCCATACATGGTTACTAGCTGCTTGCTTCTAGCAGGTGGGAGCAGTTTAAAAAACTGCTCTCCTCTCAGACCATGCTCACCACGGACAGAGGCTGCTTGGAGGCATGTAGAGCAGCCTCCGTCCGCGAGGAGCTTGGACCCTCCTTTCCCGCCGCAGACAGAGGCTGCTTTGTGGCAGCCTCCCCTGCTCTCCGCACCCTTCAGGCAGCAGTGGCGGAGGGAGGGGTGGAGCTGGTAACTTGAACTAAGTTGACTCCAGCTACGCTATTCATGTAGCTGGAGTTGTGTACCTTAGTTTGACATTGCCCCCTAGTGTAGACCTGGCCTTAATATTAACCCTTGTTGCTCTTTCATTGGCTTTCTTTTTTGAAATTCCATAATACCCAGAACATAGATTCCAAGCCAAAAGACTTAGGCCAGATCTACACAAGGAGGGCTAGGATGTGATACCAACAGTGCACTCCTAGTGAATGCAGCCAATACTTGTGAGAGTGCAGTCTTGCCAGTGTAACTGCATCTACACTAGGAACTTTTGCTGGCTACCTCAGGCAGAGACCACAACTCCACAGAACTCTGTTCCACACAGGTGTGCAGGCAAGGGTCTGTAGCAGGAATCTGGCTTTTGTTTCTGAAGTGACATTGATTCTGCGTTGCAAACAGGGAGGAAGCTTTGATCTTTACTGTTTGGAATCAACTGCCCCACAGAAGCCAGACCCATTTTTCACGTAATGCAGTCAGCCTAGTCTGTGTTTTCCTGTACCAACATTCTCTCTGCATCTGAATCTGAACAGTCTAAAAGCCTCACCTGCTGTCAGCGTTACTGCATCACTGATCCCCTTAGTTTTGAGAAAAGGAGCATGATCGTTGATGCCAGAGCTGCAGGTTCCGGATATATGGGGGGGCTTACCTCTCCCGGGATGCACCTTAAGCACTAACTTCCCACATGACTATCTCTAGCGCTGGTGCAGTGGAACCAAGCTACCTATCATGTTCCAGCAGCTGGCAGTCACTAAACCATCTGCCTGGTCTTCATTGTGCACAGCTTCCAGTGAGTCATTGGAGAATATCAAGTCGGAACCGCCTGTTTTGGATAATTTTTTGGCACACTGTCTTCTTAGTAACTCAATCCAGGACTGGTTTTTTGGTACGCTCTCTGCTGCCAAACCCACAGCAGTAGCTCCTGATTTTAACTGCTGCCCTCAAGTTTAGCAATGTGCACAAGATGATTGCTCTGCAGGGGCCCAGCACCACTTAAATCCCTTTTAACTCTCAAATAAGACTTGTGTGACACAGAGGGCTCATACTGGCTCCCCTGCACAGCGGCACCGTTCCCCCTGAGGCCTCTTCTCTTCTGAGCCCAGGCCTCCCAATCAGGAGAGATAGGGTTCTATTCCTGCCACGGCCTTAGCGTTCAGGCTTCTCAGAATTGGCCTCTAATTTTGGGTGCCTAGCTTGAGAAAGCTTAACGAGCTTAAACTTGCCATTCAGCGGCGTGGTGTTACTGAGAGCTGCAGGTGCTCAGCATCTCTAAAGAAACCAGATTCTAGGTATCAAGCTGGGCAGCCAAAATTAGAGGCCGCTTGGGAAAATGTGGGCCTGTCACTTCTGCAGACCCACTACCTTCTCTGAGCAATTGGGCAGAATGACACAACCCCCCCTCTGCAAGATGCTTTCAGGTCAGCAGATGAAGAGTGTGGTCCAAGTGGCCTTAGTTATAAAGGCAATTCTTTCCATGTGCACTGCTATTAAGTACAGGCACATTTTTCCTTTCAGTGTAGGACCTAAGTCACTGCCAAATGGTTACCGTGGTAATTTGGCTGTAATGTGGTCTCTATGAACACAAAAATTCCCATGTCCTAACTATCAGCTCATCTAATTCTAGGAAAGACAAATATTGCTAAACTGAGGTCAACATAGCAACTTTCCAGGAGCCTCTAGGCTGTACCCAATGTGTGTAAAATAGAGTGGACTGCAGCCATTGTTTAATAGAGACGTGACCCATGGAGAAGGTAGGTCCCAGCATGAAGTACTTCATCTGAATCAGTGGCCCACAAACTTTTGAAGGTTGCATCCCTTCTTACCCCTGTCTGCATCCCTCTGCTAATCCCCCAGATCAAGTGCTGGGGCGGGGGTGTGCAGCTCCATGGGGGAACATGGATGGGGTAAAGGGGCTGAGGCTAGGGCCACAGTTGGGGGTGGGTCTGGAGGAAGGAGCCGGGCCGCAGCCAGTCACTGAGGTTAAGGATGGGAATGAGAGTGGAGCTATTAAAAGGCAGTGGTGGGGATTGGCAGCTGGGCCCATGGCCTGGTACAGAGCTGTGCCAGGACCAGGGTGGAAGGAAGAGCAGAGCTGGGAACCTGGTAGAGCTGGTAGCTCCTTCTGGCTTGGCCCCGCCTCATCCATCCAAAATGTTCTTCCATGCCTTCTGGAGGAGGGGTGCACCCCACAGTTTGGTGATCTTGGAGCTAGATCCACACTGCTCTAATTAAGATGAAGCACTTGAAACACTGGAAACTTTTTCTCCTTGAACTTCAATCCCACATGATAGAGGAGTGGAATTGTGTGCACATTGGTGGCCCCATTTCTGAAAGGACATATGGAACTGGAAAAGGCTTAGAGGAGGGTAATGGAGATAACCAGGGCTCGACAAACTGCAGCGAGATCTGCTCACCAGCCCTGCACTGTGCATGCACCAGACCGGCGCTGCGCATGCGATCGGCTGAAATCTACTCACCACGGGCGAGTAGAAACAGCGATTTGTTGAGCCCTGGAGATAACCAAGGGGACCAAGAGGATGGTACAGCTTCATACAAGGTGAGACTAAAAAGTTTAGGGCTGATCAGCTTAAAAAAGAGATGACTAAGGTGGGGGATGTAATGGGTCCATGAAATCCTGAAGGGTTGTGGGAAAAGTGAAGAGATCAACATGTACTCATTCTGATAATACAAAAATCAGTGCTCACCCAATGACATTAATAGGCAGAGGTTTTAGAAAAAATGACAGAAAGTACTTTTTCCACACAGTGCACAGTTAACCTGTGGAACTCATTGCCATAGGATGACCAAAAGATTAACAGGTTCCAAGAAAGAACTAGATAAGACCACATAGGAGAGGTCCATCAATAGGTATTAGTCAAGATGGTTAGAGTGGCAGATTGCTCCAATAGTCTAGGTACACACCAGCTGAAGCTCTAGTATTGCTCATTGGTCTGACCCAGTATGGCTGTTCATGTGAGCTGCATTGTGGATGCCATTGGATTATTTCTGGTGCACAGGCTGTAGCTGGTTCCAATTCCACCCAGACTGGTGGTGACGAACAGCTATAATATCAGATAGTAGTGCCCCAAATTCACTTCACACAGACCCTTGGTACTTAGCTGCTTGCAACTGGACTCAGGCCAATGCTATGGGGACTATTTCCATGTATGAACCACCCTCCCTCCCCTAAAGGTGGACTTCACGCAGGAAAAGCAAGACAGATACAGATAGGCCAAGGTATTGGGCTGCTTGTTCTGTGGTTATGGAGTGGACCCCAGTCTCCAAAGTCACCTTTCGCTGGCGCTAACAATCACATGGGAAACAACAGAATGAATTATATGCCCATGCTCTCTTTCCTGTTCTCTCCCATTGCTGGACTCAATTTCAGTTTTCCTGCCCTTTCCCCATCTCTGGAACCCTTCCTCTTTCACGATCAAGTTTGAATATTTCCTTATGAAGGAGCCTAGACCAGTCGTTGAGTCACTGTCTGCTATGGGGAACCCACACTTTCCTTTGTAACACCTGGTGCTGGCCACTGACAACAGACACTAGGGTTGCCAGGTACACCCCGCCAAAAAAACGGACACACTTGGTCATGGGCGGGGGGGAAGGAGAACCGGCAGG
>CM057845.1:12270948-12296346 GCA_030068395.1 Apalone spinifera
TGTGTCCAGTTCTGGGCACCGCATTTCAAGAAAGATGTTGAGAAATTGGAGAGGATCTAGAGAAGAGCAACGAGAATGATTAAAGGTCTAGAGAACATGGCCTATGAAAGAAAGCTGAAAGAATTGGGTTTGTTTAGTTTAGAAAAGAGAAGATTGAGGGGGGACATGATAGCAGTTTTTAGATATCTAAAAGGGTGTCATAAGGAGGAGGAAGAAAACTTGTTCATCTTGGCCTCTGAGGATAGAACAAGAAGCAATAGGCTTAAACTGCAGCAAGGGAGGTTCAGGTTGGACATTAAGAAAAAGTTCCTAACTGTCAGGGTAGTCAGACACTGGAATAAATTGCCCAGGGAGGTTGTGGAATCTCCAACTCTGGAGATATTTAAGAGTAGGTTAGATAAATGTCTATCAGAGATGGTCGAGATAGAATTTGGTCCTGCCATTAGGGCAGGGGACTGGACTCGATGACCTCTCGGGGTCCCCTTCCAGTCCTAGTATTCTATGATTCTATGATCATTTGCCTGGGAAGGAAATGAATGTAAATTCTCTACCTCTAATAGTACAAATTTGTTGTGAGGAGAGGACCATTGTCTGCTGATCACCCGTTTCCAAAGGCTCAAGATCAGAGGATCTAGTAGTTTACTCTGGGAAGAGAAAACCACTTATCCAGTGCCCTGTATACCAGCCTTCCACCAGAGTGTGGCAGCCTGCTGGCTTAGGTCTGTCACACTGTGTAAAGAAAAACTGAGCTATTCATCTCAGCTATTCGTTCTGGACTTAAGGTGGTATGAACTAACCACAGACAAACTCCTCTAGGGTTTGAAGGACTGTCTCCTTTCAGAGCCCATGTTGGAGATGGGATGATCTCATTGGCATATGTGTAGGTTCTCTTATTGTTTTAATATATTTTCTCTGTAATGCTTTCACATTAAGAATAAATATGCTCACTTAGAAAGAGCTGTGAGATAACCTGTGACTGCTGGGGATTACACTGTTCTGAGCCTTGAGAGAGAAAGCAAAGCGCAGATGCCGGCCTCTCTAGCAATCTGGCTTGATGGGAATATTACACTGTAGGCAGAGAACTGAAGCCTAGAAAATACTCTGGTCAGGAGGGAGAGACATGGCCCTCACACTTTGTTCCCTCTAATCTCTTCCATCCATGTGCGGATTTTTTCCACACATGTGCAGAATAAATTTTTATGTGTACCGAGGCATGTGCGAATGTACACCACCAGTAGAAATATTAAAAAAAAAAAAACCCTAGTTGTGAGCGCTTTATTAACCAGCTGGGTGGCATGTGAATCTCTCCTGAGCAGTCGCACAAGTGCTCACTTTACAGGGAACACTGGTTTCACCCAAAAGAGGTGATGGCTGGAGGATACCGAAGCCCTTGCTGGACCATGGAGGGGAAATGCAGGTGCGGGTGACCTGACCTGTGACACCCATGGTTTCTGAATCCCAGTACAGTGCTTTTCTATACTAGAGCGCATCACCTCCCTTTCCCAGCTAAAAGGAAATTCCTTTTCCAATATGAAATCAGCAGATTTTGGTAGAGCCAATGGGAATTTTTGAAACTTTTTCACCCTCAGCAAATTAATTCTATGACATTTATGGCTGATGTATTTTCCTAGACCAGCTCAGACTAGGCAACACAGTATAGGAAGGAGGCGGCAGCCCTCGGTGAAGAAAGAACAGGCTAAGAACCATTTAGAAAAGCTAGACATACACAAATCCATGGGTCCAGATTTAATATATCTGAGGGTACTGAGAGAGTTGGCAGATGTCATTACAGAGCCTTTGGCTATTATCTTTGAAAACCAGTGGAGATCAGGAGAGGTCCTGGATGATTGGAAAAAGGCAAATGTAGTGCCCATCTTTAAAAAAGGGAAGGACGACAATCGAGGGAACTATAGACCTGTCAAGGAAGTAGGTGGATGTGACATACCTTGACTTTAGCAAAGCTTTTGATAGTGTCTCCCATAGTATTCCTGCCAGCAAGTTAAGGAAGTATGGATTCGATAAATTGACTGTAAGGTGAATAGAAAGTTGGCTAGATTGTCAGGCTCAATGGGTGGTGATCAACAGCTCGATGTCTGGTTGCAGGTTGGCATTAAGCGGAGTACCCCAACGGTCAGTTCTGGGTCCAGTTTTGTTCAACATCTTTATTAATGACCTGGATAAGGGGATGGATTGCACCCTCAGCAAGTTTGCAGATGATGCTAAGCTATAGGGAGAGGTAAATATGTTGGAGGGTAGGGATAAAGTCCAGAGTGACCTAGACAAATTGGAAGATTGGGCCAACAGAAATCACTTGGGATGGAAGAATCCCAAGCACTTTTACAGGCTGGGAACTGTCTGGCTAAGTAGCAGTTCAGCAGAAAAGGACCTGGGGATTACAGTGGATGAGAAGCTAGATATGAGTCAGTGTGCCCTTGTAGCCAAGAAGGCTAATGGCATATTAGGGTGCATTAGGAGCATTGCCAGCAGACCAAGAGAAGTTATTATTACTCTTTATTCAGAACTGGTGAGGCCACATCTGGAGTATTGCATCCAGTTCTGGGCCCCCCACTATACAAAGGATGTGGACACATTAGAGAGGGTCCAGCAGAAGGCAACCAAAATGATTAGGGGGCTGCAGCACATGACCTATGAGGAGAGGCTGAGGGATCTAGGCTTATTTAGTCTGCAGAAGATTGAGGGAAGATAGCAGCGTTCAACTTGCTGAAGGGAGGTTCCAAAGAGGATGGAGAGAGGCTGTTCTCAGTAGTGACAGATGGCAGCACAAGGAGCAATGGTCTCAAGTTACAGTGCGGGAGGTATTTAGGAAAAACTATTTCACAAGGAGGTGGTGAAGCACTGGAATGGGTTGCCTAGGGAGGTGGTGGAATCTCCATCCCAAGGTTTTTAAGTACTGGCTTGACAAAAGTACTGGCTGGGATGATTTAGTTCAGCCCTAGGATTCTATGATTCTTAAGTTGGTCTCAGGTGGTGTGCAGTAGATCCCAAGTTTTAGAGTTTAGCTTTACACAGTTTTTCTAATATCCCAATGGCTCAGACAGCCTCTCCCTCTGAACCAACACTCTCAAGGCACTTATACTTCCGATGTTTTTCTTCTTTTCTTGCAATTGATACATTTTTTATAAAGCTCAAGCTCCAATTTCCTTTCATATTATAGAGAGGATATCCTTTTCCTGTGAAGCTGAATGAGGATTTTCCCTCAAAGTAATATCATCTAATGTCCTGTAATTAGGTTAAATGAACGTATTAGCCAAAGACAAGGCACTGGTCACTGATGCTTTAATTGCAGTGTATGTTCATTCCCATTACTTTGTTTGTGAGCTCTTATACAGCTGTTTCAACTGTGTAAAATGGCAGCCGTATCATAGCATTTGATATTTACTTTTTAGCAGATGGCATGATTGACCACCATACATTGGCTTTTGATAGTATAAATGACATCACTGGTAATGTAGCTAAGCTCCAATTTAAGTTTTATAAAAATATTTTTAAAAGTTTATATTTCATACTCACATTTAAAACCAAAAGATGACAAAATTGAAACAAAATCCAATTACACTGAGACATCAAAGATGTACAGCAGAAGACAATTCAACAAAGTTACTAACGTGTTTGTGATTTGATCCACAAAGTTAAATAAGCATTAATGGTAGCAGTTATGAAATACATTTGATCTGAAAGCAATTTATTTACTTGGCGGACCAAAGTGAAAACACAGTTTAATGATTTTTTAAAAGATAATTTACAATTAAGTCACTTAACTGATTCAAGCTCTGTACATACATGCAAAATTTCAGAAGCTCAATACAACCTCTGAGATCTGTAATCAAATCACCATCAGACCCTTTACTACACAATTCTTCACAGTTGCTACTATAAAAAAATAGACAACATATGGCTGGCTGCTCTTTTATTTCAATAGGCCACTGTAATTGACTGATTATTACTAAGGAACATGTTTGCACAGGAAATATTTTCTAAAGCTAAACAATGGTTGATGATGGGTGATACAATGGAACCTCAAAGTTACAAACAACCTCAGGAATGGAGGCTGAACAAAATGTAACTCTGAACAAAATGTTATGGTAGATCTTTCAAGTCTAACTGAATGTTGACTGAATACAGCTTTGAAACTTCTCTCTGGAAGAAAAAGGCTGCTTTTAACCACCTTAGTTTATATGAAAACAATCACAAATCCAGTTCCCTTACTTTGTCAATTTTTTAAAGACTTCCCCTCTCTTTTTAGGAGTTTATGTTTAATACAGTACTGTACAGTATTTGTGGTGCTGGTGGTTTGGTCTCTGTTACCATATTGCATATGTCCAGTTCCAAATGTGTAAGTTGACCA
This sequence comes from Apalone spinifera, assembly GCA_030068395.1. Lineage (NCBI taxonomy): Eukaryota > Metazoa > Chordata > Testudines > Trionychidae > Apalone > Apalone spinifera. The sequence goes on from CM057845.1 coordinate 12,275,315, forward strand.
ATCAATCTGTAACACTGGTGTTTGTAACTCTGGGGTTCTAGTTATGAAGATGTATGCTGTAGCAGCTACTTTTGCATTATGAATTCTGGTTTGTCTTTTCTATGTGTTGTTTCCATAGAAGCAGAGCTTAACCTTTTAAGTGAATATTATAAAGGCACCTAATTCAATTAAAATTATTAAGCATTTCAAGCATATCAACACTTGATATGTATGAGATTTGATGTAGCTATATTGTTCGATTTGGCAGACAAAACAGTTTAAAATTCAGATAGAAAAGCCTTATTGTGGTGTAACCTATAGGTTTTTCCATGAGCTTCCCTGAAATTGCCATTTTTGTACAAGGTTGTTAAAATATTAATAATCATTAAACTAACAAGTACCCTGTTCTAAAATAGAGACATCTGGTATACAACACAGAAAACACAAAGTCAATTAAAGTAATTTATTGTGGGTTTTTCTTTTCTGAACTGACAAAGAGGATTTCCCAGAGATTGATAACACAACACAACGTTATACACCATTTCACAACTAGCCCCTTGTTGTTTTATTAAGAACATAGCAATTTAAAAATATCTAAATATTTACATATTAATAAAACATATATACAGAAGATTGAGATGCTTTACCTAAATATGGAATGATTTTTCTAATAAACCCTATAAAAATTGCTGAAGAAAGTCTGAACAGTAGTCACAGTAAGTAAACACAAATGCAATTTTTAAAAATTTACAAAATGCTGATTCCATCAGTTAAGGGTTCTGACATGTACCTGGTAGATTCACTGCACAGACTGTAGATTGCCACAGCCCTGCTCAGAAATCCAGGTCACGGGGGAAGCAGTCTTATCAGACTTTGAAGGAAAAGCTCTTTAAGGTCTGCAGTGCACATTCAATATAGTCCACAATTTTAAAGAGAACATCATTACTTTTAATAGTACATGTGTTTTAAACAGGAAGGGAAAGGTCAACAGCCTGACTTTCAAAGGTGCTGAGAATCAGTAGCTTCTGTTGGCTTCAGTGTTAGTTGTGAGTATTCAGCAGTTGTGACCATTCGGCCGCTCGTCTTCAGGCTAGTTAATGATTTTGACAAATATTTCTTTTTGAAAAGCAGCAAAAAAACCCTTTAAATATTTTGAGAAAAACTCCATGCTTTGTAAAAGCACTTTGTTAAAACACTTGATAAAAAAGACCAAATAGTTTCAAGGAGAAAGCATCATGATGGGCTGAAAATATTCAAAGGAAAACAAAACACAATGGCGAAGACTACTGCACTCCGTAGCATTCCAGAAAACACATACTCTTAGTTAACTGGCTGGTGATCAATATATTTGTGGAATAAGATATTTTCTATATTTTTCTCTCTATTTTTTTAAAGTGAATTTAGTGCTGGTGAAGGTGCATAGTTAAAGGTGCAGAGGGCAACAGGAGATGTTGCATAAGCAGCAGCAGTGCCATTTCCCCCACCCTGCCACATCAGTAAGCCTCAGTCCTGACCTAAAGGGACCACACAGAGGGTTGAGAGGGTAGTTAATCTCTTGGTCAAACTAACTCATCCTAACTGCTGAGACTGTCAATAGAAGACAGTAATGATGGTTTATGTAGGTGTATACATGTCCACAGGTCCACATATGTCCACAAGGGCAGTGGTTTTCAAATGATGGTCTGTGGACCAGCAGAGTCCATGAACCCTTTTTCTGGTGGTCTACAAAATAAAATGCGTTGAGAATCAGTCAGCGGGGCATTGTGTGAGGCTGTGGAGAAGGGTGGTCTTATGAAGTAAAAACTCTGGAGAGCTACTGCACCAGAAAGTGGCTGAGAACGCCACTCAGTTCACAAATACATTCTGTATATTATCCACTAGGAAACAGATATTGTCAGCACGTACCCTGCTCTAGTCTCCCTATGTCTAAATACAATATGTGCCTTGTTAGTTCAACAGGCAGTTTGTACCATCTTCAAACATAGCGAAATGGTGAACAAAAAGCAAAAATGGGCCTTTCAAACAAACAAGAACAAATCAATCCCCATAACTGAATGTTCTTATTAGCTTCCTCGTCCCATGAAGGGAAAGATTCCATCACAGCTCCCTAAACTGTTAATTTTACTTCTGTATAATTTAAAATGAAATACAATCATGCATACAATCATGTGGGAAAATATAATCATGAATGAAAAACAAAGGCAAATGAATTTATTCAATTGCAGTGGATACCACACTAATTAGGCAATGAACTGGATATTGAAAAAAATCACCTCTAATTATGATGAGAAATCTTGAAACAATTTGGTTGTTTTGTTATCCTATGCTTCATAAAAAAAAAAAGGTGGAACAACCCAAACTTGAAGGGAAAACTGCACGGAACTTCCCCCACTTGGAAGCATGCAGAAATGCTTACACAGCTCTTGCAGGAATGATGTTCAAACCGAAGGATGTTTATATCTGCTAATGAAACACTGACGTAGAAAGTAAAATTTAAGCAGAAAAATCTAGTTTCGAGTCGACCGGCTTATCTGTTGTCATCTCAAGAATGCTACCTGAAGAAAGAGAGGATTTCAATAAATTAGAAAAAATAAATTATACCACTTCAGTCATTTCCTAAAGATGTTTAGGAAAGTAACCAACAGGAGTTAAATATTTAGAGACTCAAAGGTAGTATTTGTGAGGTTGCTGAATAATGTGTCTGTGTTTGGATGGCAACTATTGGGTATCACTTTAGTGTCCAAAAAAGATCCTATTATATATTGAATGTGTGAATAGAGGTTTTGATACCAAAAACACAGAACACATGAAGTAAGGCGTAAAGTGTTAGAACTTTGTATAAACTGAACTACAGTGCTTATATCTTTGAAGTTCTATGGTTCTAAAGAGGTGAACAAAGCACCACATGAATTTCAAACCCACAGTATACTTTGGGTTATTTCTTTGGAAAACTTGAAAAAAATCACAAAAATATAAATGTGTATAGCAGAACAAAAACCAGAGATAAATTGTATGATTATATCGCATCTTTTTTAAACCACATTAAAATATATTTTTAAACAGAACAATGGAAGATGGACAGAAGAATTACAACTACAGAAGGAAGAACACAGAACATAGAGGAGACAGACATCAGTCAGTTTAAGAGGCAAATACAACAAGATGAAAAGGGGGGACTTGTAGAATCATGCACTGAAAGGATAAAGATTACAATAAAGGATTTATATTTAAGGTTTTGAAGAGGTTTCTAAGGTATCATTTTCTTCACATTGTATTCTAAGAGAAAAGGAGGCAGACCATACAGGATTGCCTCATACTTATTTTCTTATCAGCTCTTTCTTTAGTAAGAGATTGTTCCCATCTTTTCACAAAGCTATATCTCCCTGGAACCTGAAGATTGAGACTGGAACTCTTATTAGTGGTCTCAAATTCTTTCACAGCTTGATATTCACTCTAGTGCAAAGGAACTATGCAAACTCTTCAGCCCTGCTTAAATCCTTAGCTTGAGGCTAAAGGAGAGCCTTGTAGTATTCCTGGACGTACACATCTTTAGTGTATAATGTTTCAGCTAAAGATACATAACATACACCCTGATACTGAGGGTGGATTAGATTTGTTTCCCTGCTTCTTATTTTAGGAAAGTGAGTCAGGCAGAATTAATCCTCATTAATTCCAAATATGCAATATAAATCATATGCCCGGATTAGAACTCTTGTCATAGCCACTATTCCTTAAGTACGAAAGTTAAAGATCCAAGAGGGGTGCCATATTTTCACTATGCTCAAAATAAATAAAACATCTATCCAACATCTGCAATGGTCTCCTTAACACCAAGATGTTAATCTGGGTAACTAGCTGCCTGATCTCCCTCAACACTAGTTGGATTTTGGCAAGTCCTAAACAGTCTTCTGCCTATGTTGAAGTGAATACAGGACTGTAAATTTACCAATACTTTCAAGATCCTAATAACAAATTTTGAAACAAAACCCAAGTTTTTGATAAGTTCAATTTTAACAGCCATAATTGTTCCACTTCACTTTAAAGGCCTCCCAATTTATTATACCAATTAACCAGAAGGGAATAATTAACATCAAAGATACTTTTTAAACCACACCATGATTTGTTCTCATAGCAAATGAATAACTTGGCTAGGCAAAAAATCGTTCCTTGGTTTTAGAATTTAAAAATAATGAAAAATAATTAAACATTTGGATATCGTATTATCTTAACACAAGAAATCATAAGTCCAAAATATCCTTAACTCTGAGCACAAAGGCTGAGCGATTTATGTGTATATTGGGAGTCTTTTGCCTGTATCTCCCATGTTCAGATTAAATAAATATATATATATACCCCAGGGACAAAGGAAGGAATAATGGATACCCTCTGAGTCTTCCCCCTGTGCAGATTAAAGACATTTGATTTTTCCATATTTATCCAAACCTTATTCAATTTACCTGTTCTGGACTCTCTCACTTCTAAATTTTGTCGAGTTCTTAGATACCAAGGTAATAAACGTTTTAAATATATACACCCTGAACAGTTAAGCATTGTTGCTCCTAGTCCCACTTCCTGCAGTAGTCTTTTCAAGTAATCCCATTCAACCTGTGTGTCAAAGGATTTCTCTGCATCATGGAAGACAAACATGATAGTTTGCTCTTGGCCATTATTGATTTATTATTTGTCTTACAGCAGTCCTTTGAGGTCCCTTCAGAGATCAAAGCCAACTGTACTGGGCACTGAACAAACACATAATAGGACAGTACTGAGAGCAAAGAGCATGCAATTTAAACACACAAGCCCAGATGAACAGATCACATCCAAGATTTTCCTTAAATGATCCACCAATGATATCCCTTTTGAAAATTAGGTATTGTACAAAGGAATCTTATCTACAGGTAAGGATTGCTGTAAAGATTATTTCTTCCTTCTTTTACCAGCCTCCTTGACGGAAGGCATCTATTTTGGCTTCCAACTTCAGTAACCTTTATTATAATTACCAAAATTATATTGTCTGTATACCACTTAATATATCATTCTTGGGATTAAATAATTTTAACTATTTTTAGGGCTGTCAAGCGATTAAAAAATTTAATTGCGATTGTGTGCGCCTCCCCTTTGAAACGCCGCCACGGCATTTCAACGGGACAGCACTGCATGGAGCCTGGGATCAGCTAGAATCCATCCACCGTGGCGCATCAAAGGGGCAGCACAACACGTAGCCCAGGATCAGCTGGAGTGCCCAGCTGATCCTGGGCTCTGTGCTGTGCTGCCTCTTTGAAGTGCCGCTGTGATGCTTCAAATGGGCAGCACATTAGGTGCCTGGAATCAGCTGGAGTGTCCAGCTGACCCTGGGTTCCGTTGCCATCGCCCTGGCATTTCAAAGGGGCAGCTACCATGGAGTCTGGGGGCAGCTGGGGACTGCCCACCTGAGCTGACCCCGGGCTCCACTGCCCCTTTGAAACAAGCGGAGGCAGCGTTTTTAAGGGGCAAACACTGCTCAGCTGTGAGGCAGCTGCTCCTTTGAAACACCGCCTCCTTTTGTTCCAAAGGGGCAGTGGAGTTTGGGAGCAGCTGGGGAGTCCCCAGCTGATCCTGGGCTCCGCATTGCACTGCCCCTTTGAAGCACCGCAGCGGCACTTCAAAGGGGCAGCGCAGCATTAACGCCTTGCAATTAATGTGTTAAAAAATTTAACGCGTTAATCCTGGACTGCATTAATTGCAGGCGTTAACTCATGTCATTTGACAGCCCTACTATTGATACAATTTCTGAAGAGTCACTTGTACATATATAATAATGTGTGTAATTGAAATGCTTGGCTGAAAGCCTTTGGAGTTCACCTTTTATTCTCTCTCAAAAAGAAAATGACTGTTGGACTATTGCAGGGCATATCTACACAGTAGGGCAAAAGTCAAATTAAGATACATATCTTCAGCTATGTTGACTGCGTAGCTGAAGTCGAAATAGCTTAATTCAGTTTTTGGCGCTGTCTACACAGCAGGAAGTCAAAGAAAGAACACTTCCTTCACTTCCCTTTCTCCTTGTAAAATGAGGGTTACAGGAGTCAAAGTAAGAAATCCTCCATCTCAACATTACTTCAAAATAATGGCTTGCTGTGTTGACACGCGCTATGTTATTTCAAAATAACATCAGTTATTCTGAAATAATGCTGCTGTGAAGACATAGCTTAATTTATTTAGGCATCTGCTTAGAGATCCCAGGGAGAAATATACTCTGCAAGACAGATCTTAAGCCTTAAAACTGAGTACACACACGCATGTGCAGAGCATACGGGCATGCAGTTTGCACACATTCAAAAATACACATTGCAAATCTTGCCGAACAGAGAATAGAATTCCCAGAATGGAAATCTTCTCTCTTTACTAATGTGGCTGTCTTAATGCATTATCTTAATGTTTTCCAATAATATAAGATGTGAAATACTAAAAAAAACTACATTAGAGGAAATGAGCTTCAATAAAATAATTCTGGTACTGAATAAAATTACTAGAGAAATGAAAAGATAACACTGCATAGTAACATAACATTTATTAGGGTTCTCCTTTACTAGAATTGCTTCCATCCCTGTTAACAGAAACACAGGAGATCACTTGGTAGAGACTTTTAAAACCAGACCTTCCTGCATCTGTTATCAAAATAGTACCACGAAATGTGCAGCTAAGAAAACAGCCCTGTAGCTCCTATCACCGTCCGCATGTGCCCCCAGTACTCCATGAACAAGACTACAGCTTGTCCACATGTGCCCCCAGTACTCCATGAACAAGACTACAGGACCACTGGTCCTACTCCTGAGTAACTCCACATGGTTTGAAAACAAGATTTCAACCACCTATACCTTACTGCTAGCAGTTCGTGCTGGGACAAATGTTGCAATACTGCGCTCATGATCACTATGGAGCATTTGTGGAGTATATAATAGCATTGTGTGGAGCTGCTGTCAAAGTACTACCCTGGATATAGCAAGCTGCTAGCCTACACTTATTCTTCACAGACGCTGCATGACTAATATCCAAGGAATCTTTTTCATTAGTGTTCATTATATTATACTGATCTGAGAGAAACTAAACCCAAGATCCTGATCATTCAAGACTTTTACCACATTTTTCTCATGTCTAGAGATACTAAGCTGCATTTTGGTGAAATTTTAAAAACACAGGTAATTACCATCTATATGGTGAAGATTCTCAAAAATGATCAGTGATTCTGGAGGCCCAACTTGGAACACATCAGAGGATATGTGCTCAGCACTTTCTAACTATCAGGTCATGTAGGGTCTCTCATGTTCAGCACTCAAAAACCACTAGAAAACTCTTGGCCTACCTACTTCCAACTGGAAATTTCAATTGCATATGGAAATCTTAATCAGCTACTGCGCTAGACTGTTGCATGATACTGCTGTTTGCTAAAAAATAACTGTCATGTTTGATTTGAGGGCAGATGCATTTTGTGGGAATGTAGTGAGGTTAAAAGTGATCCTTTCTTATCAGATAAAGAACTTTGTAATCTTTTTGTAAGCCTAAGATATTATTGCTAGTAGTACACCAATGCAGAACTCAAGCACATGATGATACAAACTGCTGTGCCAGTCCTTGGAAGTAATTTTGTGTCACGAATTTTGAAAGTATCAAGAAATATAATGAATGAGCACAAAATGCTATTTGGAGTTAGGGATGTAAGTGACTAATCGACTAGTCGCTTCCTCCCCTTGCTGCCTCTGTATCAGAGGCAGTAACGGGGGCAAAGGGGAGGAGCAGGAGCAGGAGCTGATGCTAGGGGGAAGCCAGCTTAAAAGCTGGTTCTCCCAAGCACCGTCTCTACGGGGGTGGCAGGGGAGGCAGAGGCGCAGCGGGAAATGGCTCAAGAGGGGACTCAAGTAGTCCCCACTTGCGCCCGTCTGCTTGTTGTGCCTCTGCCTTTGATATGTAGCAAGAGCCCCCCCGGGAACCCGGGGTGTGTGAGGACTCAAGCAGTCTCCACTCACCCTAGGTTCCCCGTTGGACCTCTGCCTTTTAAATACGGCAGAGGTGCATCGGGGATAGAGAGTGCCCCGCCCCACCCCTTATCAACTAATTGAGTAGTCGGGGGAAATTCCATTGACTACTTGATTAGATAATTAATCAATATTTAACTTCCCTATCTGGGGTCAGGACGATTACTTACTTGTTTGTGTCACTTAGTCATTACAGTGAAACAAGGTTTTATGAACAGGAAATCAAGGAAGAAATAGTATAATTCTGGTACATGTTCTCTCTCCTTTTTTCATAAAGACAAGACACTCAAAACTTAGACATCTGGGCCTTATGTACAGATTACTCAGACTGTATATGCAATATCTAGAATATTGAAAACTGCTTTATACAAAAATAAAAAAAAATGGAACCAGATTAAAAAAAAACGTAATGCATTTTACCTGTTTGTAGTAGAGAAATGTCTGGTTTCTCATCGCAGTCAGTCGCCTCTGCTGATTACAAATATAAACAAGAAATCTCATTACTTTTACTGAATACAGGAATATGATTAAAAAGCTACATACTGTAGAATGCTTTTGCATTTTCTATCTACTCTTCTCAGCTGCAATTTGCTAGCATCCAGTTACACAGTCATTGCTTGTGTGGAAATGTCATATAATAAAAATGCAAACTTAGAAAAGATAGTCTGGGTATTAATTTGTAGTTATGCCAGGCATTAGGTTGGAGTAATACACTACTCCTTTGAAGAGCTCAAACTCCTGCTGCTATAAAAAGCTTGCAGTCATTTTGTAAATTTAACTGAACAACTGCCATTCCAGATCAGACCAGTGATCCACAGTCTGGGAGTCAATCTCCTACAGTGGCCAGTATCAGATGCTTCACAGGAAGGTGCAAGAATCCCCAAATGTGACCCTTCTGTAAAAAAGGATTTTCCCCCTTAATTCTCATCAGTTTGTGCAGAGTGACTGTTACAGTAAACATTGTTACAGACACTGGAGCTGGGAGTCCCTGCTCTGCCTCACTGGGATCAGCCTGGTGGGGAGGCTGGGCTGCTCTCCTGTCCCTTGTGGCCTGGCCAGAGGACTGGGCAAACCTGAGCTAGCACTGTCCCCAGCTACACGGGAAGGTGTGGCTGGGGGCCTGGGAGCTGCCCTGGCTAGGAGGAAGGGTGAGCCAGGCACTGTCCCCCATGCAAGGTGTTGAAAGCAGGAAGCACCACATCTCCAGTGTGCCAACCCTCCCTCCCCACCAGACAGGGAGCCCCGTGTGCCAGCATCATGCCCCCCATGGGCAGGCCTAGAGCTGCCCTGCACACACAGCCCCCCTGGGGCCAGTTGCTACAGAGTCAGCTGCTCTCTCCTGCTGGCTCCAGCCCTGGGGAAGCTGGTAACCCACCTCCCTACCCTCAGCTGGTGTCAGCTCTAGGCCTAGGGGAGCTGCAGGTAGCTGCACAGCTGCTCTTGGGGCAGGACTCAAACCCATAACCCAAGGTTCTAGAGACTGGCACTTTATCCATTAGGCCACTAGAGGACCCATCCAAGACTACTCAAGTCTTCCAGTGTATTCTCAAATGTTCTGTGATAGCCAGCATGAACAGACACCTCACCTTTTATAATAGTATAGATACAGATACCACTCCTTATACATTGATATTTAATATTTTTCCCCACAGAGGATTGTGGTCATAAAGCAATGGGTACATTGTCACTGTAGTGTGCCCCCAAATTAGCAGATGTCAGAAACTGGCCAAAGTACTACAGATACACAGGACAACCAAATTCTATGCATGTCTTTCATTGGGATGTTTGTGCAGATTATCTTTAACAGGGATCCACATGCAGAGATTTTGCACTGTTCTGTATGTAAACTGTCATCCTAACTTATGTTGGAACATGTAGCTCTGAAGTAGAAACAAACGTTACTCAGTTAGAACAGCTCAAGGCAAGTAATTTCATTTCAGAAGCAAGGACAGTGCCATAAATTGGTAATAGCAGCTTTCTCTCTCTGGGTTACTGGTTCAAATTCAGGCCAGACAGACAATAATGGAAAATCGCTGTTTCCGAATTGCTATTGGGTGAGCAATGTGATAAGAGATAGTGCTGTGAAGTGAGCAGGACATCAGAAACTGTGACAATGCATATGGTATAAAAAAAATCTACAAGGTCCATGTCCAGTTTCTAGTGGACTGTCCATGTTTACAAACAAGGCCAGAACACTGGCACAGATGGGCAGCCCTATTGGAAGTCTCAGCAGAGACTCCTGAACTAGCTACAAAGACTGAAACTTATATGCATTAGATCTGGACACTCCAGGTCAGAGTTGGTGCACACTGGCAGGTGGCCGAACCGGGGAAAAGGACACTACTTCTGCTGCACCCATTCTTTGAGCAGATAGAGCACTTGTGCATCTTCAGTTTTATCAAAAAGCATCAAACTCTTAAAAACAAGACTTATGTTATTTTTTAAGCAGCTGAAGATCTTAAAGCACTATGACCTGCTCAGAACCAACATTAAACAGCATATTTCTAAGCCCTTGCCCAGTGGGCTTCCTTGCTTCCCGACAGAAGAGGTTTCAGATAACTATCGGGGAAGCATGTCAAGGTAAGTGCAAGTTCACAAGTTAATAGCAGAACCTTGATCCTGCAAATGCTGAGGTAGGTCACCCTTCCACATTCTGTTCTAAACAGGAAGATGTGGTTTGCCTTCAAACACCACTCTATAAAACTGTGAGCCAAATCTTACTTGTCTTGACTTCATGGTTAAGCAGGATTAGATACTCTAATGGGAATTTTGAAGCCCTTTTGTATTCTTTGTTTATAAAGTAGTTGTTGATGCAGCAAACACCCCTGTAGCCATGTCCTTCAGACCTTTTTCCAAAATCACTTCACCGCTGCTAATGTGCTTGTTTGGCAAATGTGCACCTGCTATTTTGCTGCTTGCACAGATGCATGTATGTGCAGGAATGAAGGGGTTAATAGAGAGGTTGCCCTTATTAGTACTGCTGTCTTTACTCTCCTTAATCTAGATAAAATACTGACCTGGAAAGCATGATGTTCTTTCTGTGATTCCCATCCAACATACTATCTGCCCTTGCATCTGCTACTACACATAAATCAGCACTAGCAAGACTCTGCTATCTCACAAGACACAGATGCCTTGTGTATTAATTACCACAAAGAGAGAACCAGAGAAATCAGAGGGCAGAGAGGAAGGGCAACGACAAAAGAGGGGGGAGAAGAATACTACAAGATACACAGGGAAATACGGTAATGGCAGAGTGGAGGTCTCAGTACATGGGTGGGAGAGACAGCATAGTCCAGCAAGGATTTAATATTTTTGAAGTTTTTTCCTCTCACTTCCAGCATCTTCCATTATTTTCAAACATTGCCTGATTACAAACAATAGTAAAATGACGCAACTATTATCATCAGATCAGGTGACTACTTTATACCACTTAGACCTGAAAAGTGAGAGCACATTTCAAGGTGCTGCTTCATTTTCCTTTATTATGTATGGTCTTTACAGGCTTTTGAGTTACATACAGTAAAATCATATTTCATGAAGAGCTTTTTCTTACTCTTTGCTTTAGAAGCATTTAGTCATACTGTACCAGCATTCCTGTCTATATGGAGGCTTTTAGCAACATGCTGCCATTAAAGAATAATGATTCATTTTCTTTTCAAGACATGAAAAGGGAGGGAAGACTTACCACAAGAGATGTGTGGCTGCCTCATTTTTATAGGAAATAGAGTAGAATTGCCTGGTTTGGATACTAGTTTTGGATGCAGAAATAATGAGAACTGCAGGGCTGTTTCCTGCTGGCATTAGCCCATTCATGATCCTCCTTAAATCTTCATGCCAACAGCTGTGTCTCTGGCTGTGTTATCACTTGCTGGTCCACTAGCCACCTATGGCACGAAGATTTAAGGAAGATCATGAATGGGCTAATGCCAGCAGGAAACAGCCCTGCAGTTCTCATTATTTCTGCATCCAAAATTAGTATCCAAACCAGGCAATTCTACTCTATTTCCTATAAAATAGTCCCCTTTTCTACCATGGCATAGTCCCCTTTTATACCATGGCAAGACAACACAATGGAAGCTACTGCTGGTCAGGGCAGCAGTAAATCACAGTGCAATTTGCACTGTAATTTATCCTGTTCTACAAAGAGAAACGTGTACATCTACTTTTCCCTCAACTTTATGCCCCTCTTTCCCAGGCCACATTCCCTCCCTGCCCAACAGTTGCAGAGAGCTGAGATTAGATGTTGTGGAGGGGACAGTGTTGGCAATACGTTCCAGTGTCCCAGAATGCATGTAACACATGGATTTTTGGTTTTGGCCATGCCAATTGCATGAAGTGGGACCAATATTTAAGGGTGGAGAACATTATAGTGCTATTTAATTTTAATTATACCATCTACGTATAACATTAACTTCACAGTCTTTCCCCCTCTTGTGACAGCTAACTTGTGAAATTTTGAAAAGACTGAATAAGGCCAATAAAAATTTAATGGCAATGACAGATTTATTCTCTGATCTAACAAATTAAAAGAAAAAACCCAAGTCTCAGATCTGAGGCAATAATCTAATGAAACTGAGAAAAATCCAAAGCAAAATAAGACTATTTCTAGTTATGAAAAAATGATATAGCTGATGCTAAACTTCAATTAATTTTTATTTGTATTAGGATAACAACCTTTCAAAACCCACCCAGGGAAGTTTTTTCTAGAGAGAGCAGGAGTTTCTTAAAAGCAGTTTGCTGATTAGCCTTCCCAGTCAGAGACTAGTCTGTGTCTAATTCTATTAACTGAGTCAAATACGATAAATAAGGTTGAAACTGGACAACATCTATAATCCTGTGATCAGAATATCATTTAATTTGAAAATACTCAAGAGGGTAAATACTAAAGAAAGCAGCACGATAAATAAGGTTGAAACTGGACAACATCTATGATCCTGTGATCAGAATATCATTTAATTTGAAAATACTCAAGAGGGTAAATACTAAAGAAAGCAGCACTAAAGGCAGATCCTTCCCATCCATTTGCTGGAGTTCTCAAACTATTATTGTCACAGATGGCTAGGGGAATACACTAGTGTTTATACCATTAGCTTATCAAATTATCAAACCACAGGATTCAGCACGGAAAATTACTCATGAACATAATGTGTCATCATGTGGACATGCAAATAGCTACTTGGCCTACATAGAAAAACCCAGTCGGAGGGTAGACTGAATGCATCAGAGGATTGGTAATGGAATAGAGAGCTTTTCCCTTCCAACTCAGAAGCCCACATCAGTAGGAGCTAAATGGATTTTGGTGGCATTTGTGAAATACAGAAGTGGTCTCAACTTGACCACACAGAGTCTGTGCACCAGCTTAACTAGAAACTGATGTAGTTAAATTGGTGTAACCCACCAAAGTGGAACTCTTATTAGTTTAACAAAAGTCTTAAACTCACTTGCAAACAAGATCTTTAGGCACCTTGATACTTAGGATATGTCTTCATGGTGAGTTAGTGCAAAATAAGAACATCCATACATGGAGTTAATCAGGAACAGTTGTTCTTTAACTATATAGCCTACCTTAAATTGAATCTACTTTTCTATGCAGACAATTCCTCAGGCTGATCTACACTGCTTATGCACCTGTTTATGGGTACAGCTATATCAATACAAAAAGTGTCTTATAGCTTACTCCTATTCAAGTATACTATAGGACAGGGGTGGGCAATAATTTTTAAAAGGGGGTCACTTCAGAAATTTCTGAAGTGGCCCCAGACCATCCCACAAGGGGCGGGGCCTTAAGCAGAAGGGGCGGAGCCAGGATACTTCTTGTGCTCCCCCCACACCCTGATTAACTTGCGGTGGAGGAGCAGGAGAAGTCTTTCCCCTACCTCCCTCTACCCCCAGGGAGAAATACCAGCTGTTTTAAAACAGCTCGCATTTCCTCTAGATGCCTAGCGGGAGGAGACCTCATGAGCCCTCCCTGCCCTCAGGCCAATCACGGTCTAGGGGTAGGGGAGTGTGCGAAATGTCCTCGCCCCCGTGGAAGCTAGAGACACATGCTGGCTGTTTTAAAACAGCACGCATGTCTCTCTAGCTACTGCACATCACTGGCAGGGCAGGGAAAGGACACAAGAGATTTTGCACTCCCCGCCCCCAGGCCCTGATTGGCCTGGGGGCGGAGAGTGCTCAAAGCTCCCCCAGCCACCAAAGGCATGCAGCTGCTAGAGATAAAAGCTGAATGTTTTAAAACAGCCAGCATGTCTCTCTAGCCACCGCACACTCTTGCAGGTGCAAGGAGACTTCACACACTCCCCCACTCCCAGGCCCTGATTGGCTTGGGGTGGGGGAGCAGCAGGGCGGCCGCGGGCCGGATCCACCGGCTTGGCAGGCAGGATCTGGCCCATAGAGGGCCCTTTTCCCACCCCTGCTATAGGGTCATACTGGTATAAGTATATCTTCTTCTGTACCAATACAGCTAAAGTACAACAAAAACTGAGTGCACACCAGTGCTTAAACTGATTTAAGAGTGTCTGCACAAGAAGTTGCATAAACTAACATAAAAATCAGGTGGGTGAGGGGTGAGGTAATATCTTTTACTGGACCAATTTCTGTTGGTGAAAAAACACACTTTTCAAGAAACCAGGGTTTCCTGAACTCCCTATGCTGGCTTTCAAACAGTTTGCAGCCTTCCTGAGCTTACCTTCAGAAGTCCCACAGACTAGGGCACACCAATTAAAAGTAGCACTTGCCAGAGCAACATGTGAGAAACCTGACCCATATTTCCACTGCTATGATAATCAATACTCCTCACAACATGCCTTTCAAGATCCATGGTCCTATCCATGACTATCACAAGGTGGTGTGCCACATCCAGTGCATCAAATGCACAAAGAACACTACTATGTGGATGAATCTGAACAATCACTATATGCTTGAATGAACTCAGAGAAAAAATGATAAAAGACAAACACATTATTCCCTAGGGGGCCAACATTTTTTCACAAAATGATCATACTATAGCTGACCTCTCAGTCTGTGTTCTCAAAGCAAACCTGCACAATATCTTCAAAAGACAAGCTGGGGAGCTTAAATTCCAGCTTTGCTAGACACCTAAAATAACGGTCTCAATAGAGAAACCATCTCATGACAACAGTTTGTAAGCCATTCTCTCTCCTTTTCCAATGTTGCAGAGATATTAATTGCCAACTTCATTTTGAATGGTTTCTTGCAACTTGTGTGCCTTATGCTTAACAATCTGTTCCACCTTATTGCTTAAAACTGTGACACTCTGATTACCTTTCCCAAACCTGAAGAAGAGCTCTGTGGAGCTCAAAAACTTGTCTCTTTTACCAACTGAAGTTGGGGCAATAAAAGATATTACCTCATTCACCTTGTCATTCTAATATCCTGGGGACAACATGCCTACAGCAACAGTGCAGATTTAAAAAACACACTTGAAAATTACACTGGTGCAACTGGGGCACACTTAAATCAATGGGAATTAGAAACCTAAATTACCTGTGAGGATACGGGCCTGAGAATGCAGATTAGACTGCAGTTTGTGAAAGCATCCCCATCACAAATCACGGCCTTTGGTACTAGGTGATCTCTCCAAGGAAGGTGGAGTGTGAGGGAAGCTTGCACAACCACCAACAGATACATATTGGTACACGCTAATAATGAATTTCAGCCTCTGGATATGCCAAATAGACCCATTCATTTCCCAAGCATTACATTCATTATGAAAACTTTTAAAATAAAAATAAAGAGAACTGGTTTCAA
This sequence comes from Apalone spinifera, assembly GCA_030068395.1. NCBI lineage: Eukaryota > Metazoa > Chordata > Testudines > Trionychidae > Apalone > Apalone spinifera. The sequence goes on from CM057845.1 coordinate 12,291,079, forward strand.
AACAGGGAGCAGCATTTTGAAATTAGCCCCAAGATCAGGAGGGATAATAATTTTTGTTGAGGGGCCACTTCAAGATTTTGGAAAGTGGTCAAGTGCTGCAGTTTTCTGTAGAAGAAACCCTAATCGTTACCCGCTCCCTCCCTCCAGAGCAGAGAACAACATAGAATAGCCCGTCGCCGAAAATAGCAGCAGCTGTGTGCCTGAAGGTCCCAGCAGGATGGTCCACAGACTGGATCCAGTGGCTTGGCAAGCTGAATCCAGCCCATAAGACAGATCTTTCCCACCTCTGTCCAAGGTGCTACAACTCTGCTTTGAGAACTCTTTTATAAGCATGTACTGCTAGGAAAATGATTACATAGTTCTGTGATGATGTTAGAACTGAGGATGAAGTAAATAATAAAAAAACAAAAGCAATCAATCACATACAGAAGATGAAATCCTGACCTCACTGAAGTGAATGGGGGTTTTGTCATTAACTTGAAAGCAGATAGAATTTCACTCCAAACCTACATCTCCTCTCATTTATTTTACTTCAACTCCATTGACTTCAGTGGTATTACTCCTGATGTACAAATGTAAAGAGCACAGAGAGTTTTCAGTTTTAGTACCAGTATATTTCAATTATGGGTTGACGTACTCATTCAGTATACTGGGCTCAGTTTCACTCATCTCTTCATAAGGAACCTATTACTGCTCAGGCTGAGATGCAGCATTCTACAGTTAGGCTTGCTGATACTGATAAAAGAGCAGAGATGGGAGAGATTCTTGGTTAGCCCCTCAAGAGAACCTGGAAAGCCATTGCTTACAAGAGAGCTGCAGCGCTAACTACCATCCTGGGGAGGCACACCAAAGAAAGCAAACAGGAACACTGCTGAAATATTCAAAACAAACTAACCCAAATTAGGCCAATGGAGTTATCCACAAAAGGTCTTCTGCATCTCTTCAGACACCCCAAGGACTCAGTCTTTCTCCCTGTCCCCAAAATGCACATATGTATCTATAAATCTTCATGTCATTGAAGAACTGTACCACAGTACAATTCTTTCAGTCAAGGAGGAACAGGTAGCCTTCTGAAGCCTCTATCAATGGAAAAAGAGGGTACTGCTTTGCAATGACAAACAATCTGATGTTTCTCACTAGCAAGCTTACCTCATAACTTCATATTTAAGGGCACACAGAGTTGGCTTGATAGTTTAAGAAATCTGGTAAATCACCTTTTTGAAGAGGGGGATTCTTTTATGCGACTACACAATCTGCACCTCTTTCCTCCTTTTTGTTTCTATTTCTTCTTCCTTCTCTCTTCCCTTATACTAGGGCTGTTATATAGCACATAATTGAAGAGTCATGTAACTGCATCAAATTTTAGTGCTTACACAACTATTTGATAGTTCCCAGGGTGGGGCCAGCAGCCAGTGTGCTCCCAGTCCCACTCCTGGGGAGCCCCTTGCCATTCTGCACTGCTGCCACTGATACAGAGGCAGCAGCGCAGGGTGGCAGCAGCCTCTGTCCACGGGAGGGCGGAGCTCCCCGCAGACTGAGGCTGCACCAGCATCCACAGAGCAGCCTCAATCCAAGGTGAACCTGGGCCTGTTGCGGTCGGAGGCTTCTATGCGGCAGCAGCTGCTCCATGGATCCCAGTAGTCTTTGTCTGTGGGGAGCTTGGGCTCCCTGTCGTTAGGGGCTGCTTCCGCAGAGCAGCCTCTGTCCAAGGCAAGCCCGGACCTGCCGCAGACTCTGCTCTGCGGAAGCCTACCCTGCTCTCCTTTCCCTCCCTCCCCCGAAAGACAGCAGTGTAGGAGTGGGGGAGAGAGCGAATGGAGCCAGTGCTCAGGTGGAGTTGGCTTTTAAGATGGCTTCCCCCGAGCACTGGCTCCTGCCTGTCCTCCTGCTGCCTCTGTGGGAGGTGGAGGGGGGAAACACCACAGCAGGCCAACACTGTAGCATTTAATTTCAGAACGGGGAACTACACACAAATGAGGAGGTTAGTTAAACAGAAATTAAAAGGTACAGTGCTAAAAGTAAAATCCCTGCAAGCTGCTTGGAAACTTTTCAAAGACACCATAGTAGAGGCTCAACATAAATGTATTCCTAAAATTAAAAAAACACAGAAAGAGAACCAAAAAAGTGCCACTGTGGCTTAACAACCAACTAGAAGAAGCAATGAGATATAAAAAGGCATCATTTAAAAAGTGGAAGTTAAGTCCTAGTGAGGAATATAGAGAGGAGCATAAATTCTGTCAAATGAAGTGTAAAAATAGGCCAAAAAGGAATTTGAAGAACAGCTAATCAAAACTTCAAAAAGTAATAATTTTTAAGTACATCAGAAGCAGGAAGCCTGCTAAAAAAAACAGTGGGGTCACTGGACAATTGAGATACTAAAGGAGTACTCAAGCACAGTAAAGTCAAAATTCAAAATGGTCTGGACAAACTGGAGAAATGGTCTGAGGTAAACAGGATGAAGTTTAATGAGGACAAATGCAAAGTACTCTACTTAGGAAGGAACAATCAGTTTCATACATACAGAATGGGAAGTGACTGTCTAGGAAGGAGTACTGCTGAAAGGGATTTAGGGGTCATAGTGGACCACAAGCTAAATATGAGTCAACAGTGTGACACTGTTGCAAAAAAAGCAAACATGATTCTGGGATGCATTAGCAGGATTGTTGTGAGCAAGACATGGGAAGTCATTCTTCTGCTCTGTGATGATTAGGCCTCAACTGGAGTACTATGTCTAGTTCTGGGCACTACATTTCAAGAAAGATGTGGAGAAATTGGAGAAGGTCCAGAGAAGAGTAACAAGAATGATTAGAGGTCTAGAGAATATGACCTATGAAGGAAGACTGAAAGAACTGGGCTTGTTTAGTTTGGAAAGGAGACGACTGAGAGGGGACTTGATAGCAGTTTTCAGGTATCTAAAAGGGTGTCACAAGGAGGAGGGAGAAAAATCATTCTCCTTAGCCTCTGATGATAGGACAAGAAGCAATGGGCTTAACTTGAAGCAAGGGGGGCTTAGGCTGGACATTAGGAAAAACTTCCTAACTGTCAGGGTGGTTAAACACTGGAATAAATTGCCTAGGGAGGTTGTGAAATCTCCATCACTGGAGACATTTAAGAGCAGTCTGGATAGACATCTATCAAGGATAATCTAGATAGTGCTTGGTCCTGCTGTGAGGGCAGGGGACTGGACTCGATGACCTCTCGAGGTCTCTTCCAGTTTTAGTATTCTAGGATTCTGTGATTGCGGAGAAAACTAAATGAATTATTTGCATTGGTCTCCATGGTTGAAGATGTTAAGGAGATTCCCAAACCTGAGCCATTCTTTTTAGATGACAAATCTGAGGAACTGTTCCAGACTGAGGTGTCATTAGAGGAGGTTTTGGGACATATTGATAAACAATAACAAATCACCAGGACCAGATGGCATTCACTCAAGAGTTCTGAAAACTCAAATGTGAAATTGAGGAACTACTAACTGTGGCTTGTAACTTATCTTTTAAATCATCTTTGTACCAAATGACTAGAAGATAGCGAATACAACGCCAATATTTAAAAAAGGGCTCGAGAGGTGATCCTGGCTGTTACTGACCAGGAAGTCTAACGTCAGTACTGGACAAATTAGTTTAAAGCATAGTGAAGCACAGAATTGTCAGTCACATAGATTAACATAATTTGTTTGGGGGGGAAGTCAACATGGTTTCTGTAAAGGGAAATCATGTCTCACTGATCTACTAGAATTCTTTAAAGTGGGGTCAACAAGCATGTGGACAAGGGGGATCCAGTGGATACAGTGTACTTAGATTTCCAGAAAACCTTTGACAAGGTCCCTTACCAAAGACTCTTAAGCAAAGTAAGCTGTGAGGTGATAAGAGGAAAGGTCCTTTCATGGACTGATAACTAGTTAAAAGCTAGGAAACAAAGGGTAGGAATAAATAGTCAGTTTTCATAATGGATAGAGGTAACTAGTGGTGTCCCACTGGGGTCTGTACTGGGACCAATCCTAATCAACATATTCATAAACAATCTGGAGAACGGGGTAAACAGTGAGGTTGAAAGATTTGCAGAAGAGACTAAACTGCTCAAGATAGTTAAGTCCAAAGCAGATGTGAAGAGCTTCAAAAGGATCTCACAAACCAAAGCAACTGGGCAAAAAAATGGCAGATGAATTTTAACGTTGATAAATGAAAAGTAATGCATATTGGAAAACATAATCCCAACTATATGTGCAAAACGATGGGGGGTAAATTAGCTACTGCCACGCAAGGGAAAGTTCTTGGAGTCACTGTGGATAGTTTTCTAAAACATCTACTCAATGTGCAGCAGCAGTCAAAAAAGCAAACAGTATGTTAGGAATCATTAAAAAATGACAGAGAATATCTTATTGCCTTTATATAAATCCATGGTACAGCCACTTCTTGAATAATGTGTGCAGATGTGATCACCTCATCTCAAAAAAAAATCTTGGCATTTGACAAAGTTCAGAAAAGGGCAACAAAAATGATTAGGAGCTTGGAATGGCTGCAGAATGAGGAAACATTTCTAAATTAAAAAGTCCCAGTTTTATTAGAGAGTAGACTAAAGGGGGAATACGATAGAGATCTATAAAATCATGTCTGATGTGGAGAAAATAAATAAGGAAAAGTTATTTACTTGTTTCCATAACACAAGAAATAGGGGTCACCAAATGAAATTAATAAGCAGCAGGTTTAAAACAAACTAAAGGAAGTATTTCTTCACACAATGCACAGTCAAACTGTGGAACTCCTTGTCAGAGAATGTTGTGAAGACCATGACTAACAGAGTTCATAAAGGAATTCGTGGCTATTAGCCAGGATGGGTAGGAATGGTGTCCCTAACTTCTGTCAGAAGCTGGGAATGGGTGACAGGGGAAAGATCACTTGATTAGCTGTTCTGTTTTTTCCCCCTGGGGCACCTAGAATTGGCCATGGTCAGAAGACAGAACACTGGGCTAGACGGACCTTTGGTCTGACCCAGTATGGCCATTCTTATATTCTTATTTTATTTAAGAAGGGGCTATATATAAACACACACAATTTCAACTGGTTAAGAATTTAATTCTACAGTAAAACTCCTTTGGTCCGGCATCTAATGCTCCGGCACTCCTGATGGTACGGCACCATCGGGAATCCGGAAGTGCTCTGGGCAGCCGGACAATTGGAGCTGCTCTGCGCCTGGCTTCCGTGATTCAGCCGCTGCTGAAACTGACCAGCAGCTGAATCGGGAAAGCCAGGGGCAGAGCAGCTGGGGTGC
>CM057845.1:12296446-12315165 GCA_030068395.1 Apalone spinifera
CACCCCCTGGGTCCTAAAGGTGCCGGATTATCGGAAGTTTACTGTACTTGGTTCAAAACCTATAGCTTTTCACTGTCATAATGGATGCTACTGTTCCCGATGTCATATCGGGAACAGTACAATTATTTGCAGTGAGGAGCAGTAAGAAAAAAGGAAGCAAGCAAAGAAAGGTGTTTGTAAGGAAGAGTTCTTGGTGTGTTACAAATAATGTGCTTCATACAATGGGGGCAGGTGCTATTGGAGAGAGAGTTCTTAGAGGCCTGGGAATACTTACATATGGAGAGTCTCACTTCCCTCCCCAGCATTTTTTTAAAGTCCCAACATAAAAAGAGAGTCCCCAGGAGGAGGGTGGGCAAAATACTTCAAACACAGACCAGTATAAGTTTATAAAATAATTACACACATATGTCTTTATTGGGGAGAAATGGTTTTCAGCTTCCTGGAAATTCTACCATGGATTTTGATTATATAAATTCTCATTTCAACTGTAACTGACAGAACATGGCCAGAGTGCAGCGCTGACATGCCCTTAATTGTAGGACTAGAGCCCAAGGATGTATCTTCACTGCAGTGTTAAATAAGGTAATCAGCATCTGGGTCTGAGCACTTGGATTAGCCTAACCTGAGTGTGGGCAGTGACACTGTAAAGCCAGACTTGAACTGCTGCTGCACTTGCCCATGTGTGTCACTAAGTTTTCTGGGGACTTATCCAAGGCTATCATTTCAGGAGCGGGCGGGGAGGCTACAGCTGCACATACTGGGATGTTGCTTGTTCTTATTCCCCTTCCCCTCACTATCAGGGAGAGAAAATCAAGTGCACAGCTTGCCTGCATTCTTCTCGCTCCCAGCTGGTGAGGGGAGGGGCAGAGGAGTGATACATGCTGTGTACTTTTCCCTCGCTAGTGACGGGAAGAGGAGGAATAGCAAGCAGCATCCCAATAAGCATGGCTATAACACCCCCCAATCTCCCAAAGTGACACCTTTGGACATATCGTATGATTCCTTTGGGCTCCAGTAAACTGAGCTCTATGATTCTCTCTCAGTGAACTATGAGGGAACTTGTCTATTCTTTTGGGCAGATTGGGGAATTGTGGGAAGATACTGGAAGACTCTCAGCAGTCAAATAATTTTGCCTGTGTTAAGTGGGAAGGTTACTCCCAAGAGAAAGCAGCACCTAAACTCTAGTCAAGACGCCCAGGTTGGAAGTCAGCCTGGGCTTAAAACACTCAAACTCAGCTGAGAGGGTTGTGCGTGTAGACAGGAAGGGGCTGGGTCAACATGTGAGAAAGAACCTAATTTATTCTGCGGTGAAGACATACCGTACCTTAAGACCATTACTATTGAAAACAAATCAAACACCATATTTTGTATTCTAGCAAAAAAATGCCAGAAGCTTATCGGTTTCATTTTCAGAGCTCACAACTACAATTCAAGTCGATGGGAGTTGCAGGTGCTCAGTGCACTTCTGAAAAAAATTAGGCTCTGTGACTGTAGTCTTAGGCTAAATTGTTATTTCTGACATTTTCATGCTTACCTGAGCCTCTTTTTAACCGTCTTCTTGCCAGTTTAATTTGATCTTGTAGAATCTGTACCCAGTCTCGGGGGCCAGGAAGTTTATCCACGTGGTTAGCAGTGCAATACTTTTCTGTGAAGACTAAAATAAAAGGTACCATTTTTTAAAAAATGTGTCTTATCAAAACTGAAAAGAGGGGAAAAAGAAGAGAAGATTAAAAATAATACCAACAATAACAAAAACCAATGTTAAAGCAGTCAAACCTGGGAGGGCAAGAGCAGAGGCCAATTCAATGTTCCATGTATCTTTAAAAATATTATTTTGTACATAGATACTATATTGAGTAGCTGCTTATAAAAACCTGAGAGAGAGAAAATGTCTACATCTCATGTGATATACAAAATCTGTATTGAAATAATGGTGAACTCTGACCTAAGCCTCAAGGCATGATAGATATTTATAACTGCCTGTCCACCATATTCATTTGGCATAAGTGGAGTCCACCATATTCATTTGGCATAAGTGCAGTTCATAACTGCAGTTCTCTTCCTGGAACTTCTGGTTTCATATGGTCTTGTCTGTCAGGCTGCTAGCAAGCAGGTGATATGATGAGAGCATTTATCAGACTGGCAAAACACATATAAAAGCAATCTGCCTCCAGGAGCGGGGTGCTAGGTAAGCATCCCATCCCCATCATGCCAAGACCCTGCAGCAGCTTCTCTGGTCTGACACAATCTTTAACAAAATCTGTTTCTCAGGGCTGCTGGATTAAAGAGGTTCAACTGTAATAATAATCAACAACTGACCACAATATATCAGAGTCTAATGATGGGAAAGATTACATTATTCTTTGTAACAGACATCAACTTGAATTCTAGTAAATTAAAAAGATCATAGTTTTAGCTTCTACTTCTCTGCCAATTTTTGTGATTTTACAATCACATTTGCTTATTTGTAAACAAGATTTCTCTCTCCTCTATGTTGTATGAAAGACACACACAGGCAGAGGGAAATGACTACATGGGGACAACAGTGAAATGGGCACCCCACAAAATGTGCAGAAAGTAGAGAATTTCTCCTGTAATCATTTTCACTTACAGCAGAGGTAGGGAGCCTAAGACCCGGAGACCAAATGCAGCACCTGGCTTGCCTGGATCCGACCCCCAAAACTCCCCCCCAGGATTGTAAAGATGGTAAGTAAAATGTTTTCAGATAGAAGGCTAATTTTCAAGTGGACAGTGTCCCCTTAAGTTTTCTGCTAATTTTTCCAATGAATGTAGCTTTTTCTCTATTTCTGCATCCACATCATGGAAAAGGACTAAAAGCACCACTAAACAATATCCAAGAAGTTGGCAGAGTAAAGTCTTAATGATAATGCAAACAATATGATGTTGTTCTCGTGAAGATTTCACACTGGCTCAGTCATTACTTGGAATAAATGAAACCACAGTATCTTATAGCATAGCTCCTCAGGGAAAAATAGTGCTACTGGAGCCAGGCTGAGTAAAGTCCCACAGTGTGCCAACCTTTGGCAACATGATACATTAGCCCCTAGGAAAGAATTCCCCTAATGAAGCATGATAAGGGTCATGCACTATCATTTGGTTATACTCTAATTGCAGTGAATGCAATCCTCTTATTATAAAAATGCCTAGTAGTACTACACAAATACCTTTCTATTTCCATTAGAAACTCCATTTTTTAGTGGTGTGTAACTCAGGCTTTTCAATTTGCATCAGTGACTGAGGCTTTCTACAGTGGGGAGAGTTTTGTTACTTCAATGGTGTGGCCCCACCTACTGGAAATATCTGTCCCGTGCTACCTTTGCTCCAGATGAGCTAATTTTAAAATTCATATTCAAACCTTCCTGATCTCTCTAGCTCAGGGATTGTCAAACTCTGGCATGCGGCTTTTCAAGGTAATCCACTTGTGGGCCGCGAGACAGTTTGTTTATGTTGGACGTCCCGCAAGCCTGGCTTCCGGCAGGTCCCAGTGGCAGCAGTTCGCTGCTCCCGGTCAATGGGAGCTGTGGGAAACCACAAACTCTCATTTCATGATCACTTTCACCCAAGCTGCCTTCCACTTTCAAATTCTCAACCAGTTCCTTGTTTGTAAAAATCAAATCTACAACTGCCTCTCCACTAGTTTTTTTCTCCATCTTCTGAAACGAAAAAGTATTATGCATTCCAAGACCGTGTTGGATAATCAATGCTCTGCTGTTTGTTATTTTCCAAACATGTCTGGGTAGTTGAAGTCCCTTATCAACCAGAAGTCCTGTGCTTTGGATGATTTGCTAATAGTTTATATATTTAAAAAAAAAGCCTCGTCCAGACTCTTCTTCAAGGTTAGGCAATCTATAGTAGATCCCTACTATAAAAGCACTCATGTTTTTTATCCCTTTTATCCTTTCTCAAAAACACTATAGAAGTCTGTCTCTTATTTTCATCTCAGCCTCCATCCAACTTTATACATTTTGGATATACAAAGCAAAAAAACTTCCTTTTGTCCCCCCTTCCTGTGCAAACTGTATGTTTCTATACCAATATTTCAGTCATGGGAATTATCCCACCAAATCACTGTGATGCCAATTATGTCACAATTGTGTTTATTCGCTAGTATTTCTAGTTCTTCCTGTTTATTCTCCATACTTATCTTAATATATAGACATCTAAGATCCTAATTTTATTTCTCTGCTCTCTTGTTCCTGCTATAATGGCCCAGGATCCCCCAGATCTCGAGTCTTCTCCCAGCTTTCCATGATCCATATAGTCTTCACTCCCAAGTTAGCTTATGGCAACTCATAACTAGGAATGAATCACATATACTTAAAAGCTCCAGATGGTACAAAATGCAACAGCTTGTCTAGTTAACATAGACCACCCCTGTGCTTTCCTTTTTTCACTAGTTCCCTGATTAAGTTGAACAGAGTCTCTGTCCTAATATTCAAAGCCCTGGACCATAATTTCCCTAGCACCTACATTCTACTGGAATCCGGAAACCACTGATCAATGGGGAAGACAACTCAGAGGTGGACAGAACATTCGGAGGAGCTTGACCTAGACCACAAGTACACATGCCACTCCCAGGAGTATATCAACCCATCTAGATGTAAAAATAGGTAAACAGGCCACATACAAAGCACTAGTGAAGACAGCACAAACTAAAATTTCAAACAATGGACACTATATCTACACACACACACACACACACACACACACACACACACACACACACAAATATAATTACATATTTATATAGCAGTTGATTTATAATTATATGCTAAAAATGAGAAATGAAGCAAATTTTCAGTAATGGTGTTCTGTGACACTTTTGCATTTTATGAATGATTTTGTAAGCAAATAATTTTAAGTGAGGTGAAACTTGGGGATACACAAAATAAATCAGACTCTTGAAAGAGGTACAGTAGTCCGAAAAGATTGATAGCTACTGACATACGGTGTGTCTATACAGCAGGGCTTAACTCGAAATAAGCTATGCAAATTGAGCTACGTCAATTGTGTAGCTTATTTTGAAATTGGGAGCGTCTATACAGCATTTATTTCAATATAGAGCACTCTTCGGGTATGTCTAGACACAGGGTTTTTCCGAAAAAAGTAGCCTTTTTTCAAAAAAACTTCACTTGTGTCTAGACTGCAGCTGCATTCTTTCGAAAGTAAATCGAAAGAACTCAGCAGTTTTTTCGATCACGGTAAACCTCATTTTACAAGGAATAACGCCTTTTTTCAAAAGTACTCTTTCAAAAAAAGGCGCTATTGAATGCAAACTGTGCGTTTTCGAAAGAATCTAGACTCTCTTTCGAAAAAAGCTGCTCGCTTTTTCGAAAAAATCTGCTTGTAGTCTAGACGCTTTCTTTCGAAAGAGGCTTGTAGTCTAGACGCATCCTTCCTCTGACTTCCCTTACTCCTCGTACAAGGAGGGTTACAGGAATCGGAGTAAGAAGTTCTCCAGCTTGACAGTATTTTGACATTTTTTCAAAATAACTAGCATTATTTTGAAATAACTTAGTCCACGTCTACACAGCAGGCAGTTATTTTGAAATAATGTTGCTGTGTAGATGTACCCGTAGACTGTGGAACTCACTCCCACCAGACAAGCCGGACCACATCATCACTGACATCAGAACTAGATTCAAAAGTCATTTATTTTACTAGATTTTCCTCAATAAGATCTTCTCCACCTCTCAGTCAGTCAGAAACCACTAATCCAGTTATTCACAGAATAGATATGACACAGTCAATCTAATGAATGAGCAGTGCATTTCTATACTTGGAGCGAATGTTTCAGGTTGTCTTCTAACTCACACAGAAGTACTCAAGTACGCTGACTAAAGTATTCTGGTCACATTTTCAAGCTTTTCGCTGCAGCCATAAAAAAGATAAAGTTGAGATTCTTATTTCACCACATGCCTTTAGAGGGGAGAGACCCTATGCATAGGTTTCTATGGCTTAATCTGGCCTGGAGGGACCACTTCAGAATTTATGGAAAAATTATAAAAATAAAAAAAAGAGTGCACATTTTTCTGACTCAAACTCCAGGGAATCTAACTAAATGGCATTACTCAATGTCTAGAACACAGTCTCAACTATGCACATGCGCACGCACACACACACACACACACACACACACACAAACACGCATACATGCATGCACGCACACGAAACAAAGCAGAAACGTACCTTTTATCGCGCCCACAATATTTTGGTCTAGTCCTTTCCGGTTGTCATTAAGTCCTCTTTTCCTTTTGCCATTAGGTAAAGAGTTAGCCAAGGTTTTGTCATCAAAAAACGCACACACCAACTTTCTAAACAGCAGGCTTCCTGAGCGAGTATAGTTTGACAATATAGAGTCCAGCTGAGATTTGGGCATAAAAACATCAAAGCCTTCAGCAAGTTGCACTTCTGGCTACCAAAGGAACACAAATAAATATTTTAATTAGAATATTATTCACACACAGTTTTACATGCACACCCAGCAAGACTTTATTGTCACTCCATGCATGTGATCACGTAAGCTTTTTTCCAAGAGTCATGATAACAGTTTATTTTACTCAAATAAAAGTAACCAGTGAATGAGCACATTACAAGGCAAGTCAAATACACTGCATCTTTATATACCACTGCAGATACTCAACACTAACTATGCTACTTCGAATCTTTGTACAAAACAAAAACCTAAAGGGTAAAAATACCTTGCTATATCTAATTACAGGTAGGACCCAGAAGGTTACCATCAGAACAACATCATTTGAACAAGGCCAAATAGCCTTTTAAAATAGGGTTTATAGGAACCTTTAATGGACTGGATTCATTCCTGTGGGCACAGGGAGTACAATCTGTATCCTTAGGCACTAATGGAGAGGAACATCAACGGGGCACCATAGAAGGGATATGTTCTCAGAGAGGACAGGTGGTTGTACGACACCCATCTTCCAGTAGCGAACTGGCTTAAAGTTCCATTCAAAGCTCCACAGAAAGTCAAATCAGTAGGATCTAACAGTGCAAGGACAACACGTGTGTTAAAAGTGGCAGAAATAATAATGATTGCTCCCAAATCCTGTGCTGGTTTACCAGTCACTTTCTTTTCTGTTATCATGTATGAGTGCCTCCTTAAAACATGACGACATTAAATTGATATCTTATAGTAAAAAGAAATTGTGGTAAATCATATAGCTAAATGCCATTATCAGGAGAAAAGGGAAAAAATATCACTGCCTTGTATTTCCGGTACAGCTAGACTTTGAAATCCAACACTTTCCAAAGGTCTTTGAGAGGGTCCCTAACCCCACAATACACATTGGGCATGAACGATGTATATTTTGTTCAATTACACATTTTTGGCCGTTTGCTCAAGCAACATTTTGTTTTTGCTTTATTAATGCAAACATCCACCGGCATATACTAGGGGTGCATTTTCAAAGACACTTAAAATTACAGGGCAAATTTCATCCTAACATGTCTCCTGCAACCTCACTGAAGGCAGGTCTGAACTACAAGGACAGGTTGATCTAAGCTACGCAATTTGAGTTGTAACATAACTCAGATCGATGCAACTTAGATCTTACTGCAGGGTCTGCACTGAAGGGGGTGGGGGCGGTCAACTGAAAAAACTCTCCTGTTGACTCTCCTTACTCATATCATTCTGCAGGAGTATCAGAGTTGACAGGAGATCGATCGGCACTCAGTTTAGTAGGTCTTTACTAGACTTGCTAAATCTACTGAAAGTGAAGTGGCTGCTGCAATGTTGATCTACCTTGTTGTAGAGACAAGCCCTTAGTCTATAGGTGAGAAAACAGCTATAAATCTGGGTAGGCTTTCACCATGCAATTCTTCTGCTGTGAATTTTCTGAACAGCACCAGACACCCAAATTCTAGATATTGCAAGCATAATATTTTCTAAAACAGTTTTGTCATGGGGTAAATACATTTACTGGAAAAAAGGCAAGTAAAATTGGCAGTCATGCTGCTTTTGAACTGGGATCAAAGGTCTTAAAATGCATAATTACAATTTTAAGATAGACTTTTTCAGTGCAATGACAATGGCTCATCGCATTGTGAACTTTTAAAATGCTGGGTTCACCAAACTTGCCACATTTGACAGCAAAGACCTCTATCATGTTTAAAACAAATAAACAAAAAACAACAAAAAAGAGGGAAGAGTTTTACAAGTCAGGATATACTAAAAAGGGATGTTAGCAGGTAGTCATTTACACAATTAACCAATAAGCCTGAGCATATCGGTTAACCCCCAGACACTGTCCCCTTGCTGCCTCTGTATAAGAGGCAGTAACTGGGAAGAGGGAGGGGCATGAGCCAGAGCCCATGGGGAGCTGGCTTTTAAACCGGCTCCTCACGAGTGCTGGATCCGGCTGAACCACCTGCTTCCTCCCCCCCCATGCTGCTGCCTCTGATACGTTAAGAAACTTGTGTACTCCCCCTCTTCCCCCTGCCAATAGGGGCTGCTGTCACCCTGAGCTGCTGCTTCTGTATCATAAGTAGCAGTGTGAGGTGGCAGGCAGGAACCGTTCTGTACAGGGAGACCATTTTTAAAGCCGGCTTCCAGTTTTTATAGTCCGCTCCCACAGAGCCACCTGCGCCCTCCCCACACTGTCTCCAAAAGAGGCAGCAGTGCAGGAGGACAGGTGGGAGCCGGTGCTTGGTGAGAGCCAGTTTAAAAGTTAGCCCCCCATGAACAACAGCTCCCATGGAGCCACCTGCTCCTCCTTTCCCCCGCTGCTGCTTCGGATAGAGAGGCGGCAATGCAGAGGTAGGGGGCAGGTGGGAACTGGTACGCATGGGAAGCCGTCTTTTAAGCCGGCTCTCTGCGCATACCAGCTTTGGTACAGTTGCCTGACCTCCCTACACTGCTGCCTCTGATTGAGAGGTAACAGTATAGGAGGTGGAGAGAGGCATGTGGGAGCTGGTATATGCGTGAAGTTTTCACACCAGCTCTCTGCGCATATTGGTTCCTGTGGAGCCGTCTGCCCCCTGCGCTAATGCCTCTCTATGAGAGGCAGGGAGGGATGGGGGAGGTGGGAGCTGGTGCTTGCGGGGAGTAGGGTTGCCAGGTGTCCAGTATTGAACCAGACAGTCCAGTAAAAAAAATTCAGAAAATACCAGACACCTAAAATGTCCGGTACTTTCTGATTTTTTCCTGGCCAGGAGGCGAAAATCCGGGGCTGTCCGGCTCAATACAGAGGCAGCCTTGCAAACCTAGTGCTTATCGGGTTCTGCAGAGGAGCTGTCCAGACCAGCGCAGGGAGGCAAGATGGTAGGTGGCCGCCAGCAGCCTGTTAGGGCTAAAAAGCCTCATCATGTGGTTTTTAAAGGGGCCATGGTGTGTGTTTGTTTTGTTTACAACTCTCAGGGTCCTTTCCCCCCCCCCCCTTTCCTCAACAAACTTTTTCCTGGCATGATTTTTTTTTTTATTTGATATTTTTTCTGAAACCATTTGACAGCCCTAGTGGGGAATCAGTTTTTAAGCTGGCTTCCTGCAAGCACCAGCTCCCCCCTGCTCACTTGTGTGTAAACGTGTAACCACTAAAATATCCAGTGGTTATAGTGTTACACAAATACTTGTTAGTTAACATCCCTAATACTAACCATAATATACTTATGATAAGTTGTTAGGGTGTGAATGACAGATGGTGGGTAACAGATATTACTTTACTAGACTTGGCTTGAAACTTTGGCCAAGTCTGTACACACAGAGTGTCTGGTGAAGATGCTCTCTCCTGACAGGAGCCAGTTCTCCTGTTGGCATAAAAAAATTTCCACAAATGGCAGAAGGTATGTCAGTGACAGACACTGTGAGCCATTTCTACACCACCGCTTATATTG
This sequence comes from Apalone spinifera, assembly GCA_030068395.1. NCBI lineage: Eukaryota > Metazoa > Chordata > Testudines > Trionychidae > Apalone > Apalone spinifera. The sequence goes on from CM057845.1 coordinate 12,306,317, forward strand.
GCAGCACTTATGTTGCTCAGATGCGTGAAAAACAACATACCACTGATGAACATAAGTTACACTGGCATAAGAGGTAATGTGCGAAGCAGTAGAGCAGCTACATGAGAGATGTTACAGCAGTGCAGTTGCGTACAGCTCTGTTGCTGAAAGCTCTCTAGTGTTGACATCGCCTTTGAAATCTAAGGCCCAGTCCACACTGACAAGCTTACAACGGCACAGCTGTACTGACACATCTGTGCTGCTGTAAAGAGGGCTTATGTTGCCATGTTATGCTGATGGGAGAGAATTCTCCCACATACGTTACAAAACTAGCTCATCAGGCTTCTTCCATTGACATAACGCTGTGCACACCAGTGCGTATGCCAGTAAAGCTTACAGTGCTCAGAGAGTTGATTTTATTCACACCCACAAACAATCAGACATAGCCTAGCAAGACTGCAGTGATGCAAGGAGGAAATGCCATAAACAAATCTCATTAATACTGCTGTGAATTATCTGTGAAATCCACCTGCGCATTGTGCAGGGCAGGAAGGACAGAATCTGTGTTACGTTTAGTTTAGGCTTTTTAAAATAAATTAATTGATTTGTGTACCAGCCACATAAATTGATTATATAAATCCTGATTTACATCTGCTTTACTTTAGTAGCAAATTATTCTTCAATCAAAGGCAATCAGAATCTAACTGAGCTTTCATGGACAGCTTAGCATGTGATTTATTAAATAGAATAGCTCTTGTTAGCAATAATAATAAGCAGGGTATAAAGAACAAGTGTATTCATGTGTACTGTAACTTTCATTATCTGCATTAATAGTAAAGCAAAGACAAGAAAATTTAACTAAGTAAGTGATCATTATATTTTAAAAAGACTAATCTGGTTCATGGGCTACATTCTGATGTCTGACTCACTGATGTGACTCCAAGGTACCTCTAGTGAAACCTTAACACTGGTTTACTGAAGTGGAATAGAGATAATTTCTAGCCAAAGATGTAGTGAAAATAATGGCATCAGTTAGCAATTGTATAAATCAGTACATACAAGGGGCAATTTGTACAATTCTCCAATGAGAGTATTTATATACTGTACTATCAAAACTGCCTTTCAGCTTTCCTAGGGGCTCAGACGTGATGATCGTGAGTGCAACATAAATGCCTATAAATAAACAGAAGGAAAAGATAAAACAATGCCCTCATTCATTTTTTTTAAAGTGAGATTATGTAGTCCATTCAAAATGTTTACAGATTGCATTTTATTTTCACTGGTAAATACATCCATTCCTAAACTTCATCTTTCTTCTTTTTAAAACAAAACTCATACAGTTTAAGTAATAAAGCCTTGCTTATTTTCAGAACTGTCCTAAGCTGCACTGGGGGTGGGGAAAGGGAAGTTACTCACCAGTGTGATAACAACGGTTCTTCGAGATGTGTGTCCCTGCAGGTGCTCCACTGTTGGTGATGGAGTGCTGCCGATCGGAGATTTTTCCAGGAGTGCCTGGTCGGACCATGCACGTGCTGCAGGGGCATGTATCATTTGTACCTTTGGAGATTGGGTACGGACGCAGCCCGCCTCCCCTCAATTTCTTCGTGCACGCCCTCTTGCGTGTAATGAATCTTAAGAAGAACGGAGGAAGAGCGGGTTGTGGAGCACTCATCTCAAAGAACCATCATTACCACACACGAGTAACTTTCCTTTCTTCTGCAACTGATGTCCATGTGGGTGCTCCACTGTTGGTGGCTATGGAGGAGTACCCACGATCTGGCAGGTGGGCTTTGGATTAAGTATTGTGCATCGATGAAAGGACTGCATGAGCTACAAAGAGGGTCTTTGCCCATGAAAGATTATGCTCCAATAAATCTGTTAGTCTATAAGATGCCACAGGACTTCTTGTTGTTTATGCAGATTCAGACTAATATGGCTACCTCTCTGATACCTGTAGAGGTTGAGTCTACTTGTGAAGGGATTGCATGCTGTCTCATGAATGTGTGGTTGGATGACAAAGTAGCTGTTGCACGGATGTTCTTGAGGGAAACACCCTTCAGAAAGGCTGTTGAGGTGGCTAGTGCTTGCATGGAGTGTGCTCGGTGGGGCGAGGGGGGAGAGAAAACACAGGAAGTGTTCTGCCCCTGCACGAGCAACATTGGGTGATGCAAGACATTAGTAGCTTGGAAATACACTGGGATGATAACTGTGTTCCCTGAGATCATTCCGCAAGTGATAAAAAAAGTCTGTGATCTGCGGAAAGGTCATGTGTGGTCATCGTAAAAGGATAATGCCCTGCACACGTCTAAGGTACGTAACGCTGCTTCCTCGTAGGACTTTTGAGGCTTTGGGTAGAAAGTAGGGAGAACAATGGACTCACTGATGTGGAATTCTGTGCAAACTTTAGGTAGAAAAGTAGGGTATGGAGAAGTGTCGGTTCCTCTGGTAAGGAGTATAACGTGTTCTCCTATACGGTGATATATACATTCCCAGAGTACATAATGTTATCTGGGAGTCTTTACTAGAATGTAAAGCTTCATTGGTGTCTGCAGCAAAGAGTTTCTTCTTGTCAAAGTAGAAGTCCTCGACTTTAGTTTGCAGCTCTTTTGGCACTGCTACTGCTTGCAGCCAAGAAAAATGTCACATGACTATTGAAGTAGCAATTGCTCTTGTCACTGTATCAGCTGCATCCATTGCCATCTGAAGTGCTGTATGTGAAGCAGCATAACCCTCCTGAACAACGGATTTCAAAATGGGTCGTTTGTCATCTGGTAAATGCTGCATTAATTCGGTTAGTTTGGCGTAACTGTCGAAATAATAATTTGCGAGTAAGGCAGTGTAATTAGCGATTTGAAGCTGCAAAACACAGGAAGAATATACCTTCCTACCAACCAGATCTGGTCTCTTATCATGGGCAGACATCTTGTATTGGGTTTTTTTGGATCTCTAAGTTGCTGCATCTATGACTAAAAAGTTTGGTTGCAGATCCAGGAAAAAGAAATCCATGCCTTTTGAAGGTACGATATTCTTCTAATCAGCCCATTTGTTAGTAGGCAAGGCTGCTGCTGGTGTCTGCCATACTTCACCTTCAGCTTCTAGATAGCTTCATCAATTGGAAGCACAATCTTTGATTTGGCTGCTGGGTGTAAGTTCTTTAGGAACCTATGTTGTTTTTCCTTAACCGCAGACAGAGTAACCTCCTGGCTGTTAGTGACCCTTTTTAAAAAGCTTGTGAAATTGTTTCTGGTCATCGGTTGGGAATGTGTTGTCTGGAATGACCACCTCATCAGGAGAGGACGATAACTTGTCTGTTGGTGAGGCATCTTGTGGTTCATGGTCCGGCTCATCAGTGACCTGTCCCTCTTCGATAACTGGGTCCTCGGTTGGTAGAGGAGGGCTATGAGAAGGGGGGGGAGGGTGATGATGGTCTGTGGACAGGAGTAGGTGGTGCTGTGGAATGATGTTGCAATGGAACACAATGGCGGCATGGTGACCACCATGCTGTGTGGTGAGAGTGATAGGACCATTCAGAGTAGCAGACGGGGCGGTGATGGTATTGCGGAGAGTGTTTGTCATAAGGCGTATATAGTCTGGTTGGAGAGGAATGCTGAGAGGAGAAAACACTACTGTGGTCAGCCTCGTATTCCGAGTAGTGAGAGAGAACCGGTAATCTCGGCAAATGGGGGGAGTATCTAGTCGGTGATGGAGATGGGGAATGCTGCATGCAAGATTCATCACGCAGTGGTTGCAATCACAGTGCCACCGTCGGTACTTGTGTGTCGGTGATATGTTTGTGATACGAGCGGTGCCAAGAATTAGAAGACTTTCACTGTGTGGGTGACATAGCTGCTGATGGAGGAGGCATTGGTACCGGGGGCTGGGGGGCCACCGGTTCCAGGCTTGGTGACCATGGTCATGGCCTCGTGAATTTAGCCTTAGTTTTTGGGTCTGGCTCGGCACCTGCGGTGTTGGCACCATGACGTTATCCAGTTCCGAGTCCACCCGCGGCTTCGGTGCCGTTGATGCCAGTGCCATTGACTGCAGGGTTCTTGGTTTAGGTTCTGCAACTGATGCTGCAGGGGGCAGCTGGTGCTGGATGTACCCAGCTTGTCTCCAGTGCTGAATCGTGGAGGCAGGGAACAGGCTGGAGAGACCTGAATCACAACCAAAGAAGAAGAGGAAGAAGAACTTGCGCATTCCTTTTGTTTAGTAGAGGTCTCTTGATGAGTATTCCCTTTTTCAGTTGCTTGGGGCTCAAGGGCTTTATTGAAGAGGAACATTCTTAATCTGAGCTCCCTATCTTTTCGTGCCCTGGCTGTGAGGCTGCAACACTACATGCATTTTTGAGGGAGTGCATCTCACCCAAGCACTGAATACAAGATTCGTGGCCGTCCAAAACAGACACTGGGTCACGACACTTGTCGCATTTCTTAAATCCGGATGAACCAGGAATTGTTTTGGTTCTTCCTTGTTTTTTTGTTTGTTTTCTTTTTAATTTGGCACTACCTTAGTCTCTCAGTGAGGGGGACATTTGAGACCCAGTTTTGCTGCAGCATTTCTCAACAGGTTGAGGGGAAACTATTTACATTAAGAAACAAGTCTTTTTTATTTAAATGACTAAACCTAGAAACTCCAACAGAAAGATTTATAAGTGATTAACTAATTAAATCTGTTCTTGCTCGCAGAAAGGGAAGCGGAGGAGAGTTTTAAGCTCTATCTGTGACTGAGGGCGGTACAAAGGAACTGAGGGGAGTCGGGCCATGCGCAGGATCTCCAAAGATGCGAAAGACATGCATCCCTGCCGTGTGTGTGCAGCTCGACAAGGCATTGCTGGAAAAAATCTCGGATCTGCGGTACTGGGATGAGCCCATCACCAACAATGGAGCACCCACCGGGACATAAGTCAAAGAAGAAAGTTTAGAGGCTGGAAACATACTGAATCATCAAGTGTGGCAATAGTGTACATTAATTCCAAAATAATGAAAGAAAAATAAGACCTGATTTTTAAGCCAAGCTTCCACTTTTAGGTGCAAACCTGCCATCTAGAACAGTGGTCTCAAACTGGGGTCCACGGACACGCGGGTACTCCAGAGGTCTGCAAGTAATGTATGGGGCCACTTGCTCCACTGATCAATTCCTCCCCTTCCCTCTCTCCCAGTAAATTCCACATACTGAGTAACGACTGTTTAGCAGCCTGTAAATGGCACTGAGAAGGAAGGGAGAGGAAAGAGGTGGAGAGGAGGAGCGGCAGGAGTAGACTAGGAGTGAGAAGAGTGGGGGTGTGGCCTAGAAGAAGGAGATGGAGTGGGGTTGGGGTCTTGGGCTGAGCAGAGGTTGAGCACAGAACTTATCTTGGAGGTCTGCAAAAAAATGTTATATCAAAATACAGGTTCTTGAATTGCTAAAGTTTGAGAACCACTAATCTACAAGGAATTGCACCCAGAATGAATCACCACAAAACTAGAGTGAATGAAATGAAACCACGAAACTGTGAATGACATTCCACTGCATGCACAAAGCTTCCTAAAAAATTGGAAATCCAGCCTAAAAATCAAGCCACAAGCATAGTATTCTTAGAACTGTAAATTGTACAGTTGAGGCAGAAGTTACCCAATATCTACTATCACTGCGAACATTTTTAACCACAATACAACAACAGAAGAACCTTTGAAAAGCATTAAACTAGTTACTATATATTATTACGCACACACTCTTGCATGACACTGTAATCTAATTAGTGGTGTAGCTTGCATCTATATAACTGAATTATCATGACTGCTCTTTTTTATGATTAGTTTGCACTTCTAGAAAGGTACAACATTATCTACAGGATTCTTTTCATTTACACTCATTGATACAAAAAGGTAATTATGTTTCTCTAGCTCACTGTACTTAGGAAATTGGAAACTGTCTTCTCAAAATTAAAAATATATTAAAGAAATTAATGATCAGCTTTCATCAGTGAACTTTTCAGACACAACCTATCTGATCATTAAACAAAGCCAATCTACCACCCTACGGTCACCACACAGACACTTCATTAATCAAAATATACACATTATCTGAAGGAGACAATGCCACCTGCATCCTTCCAATGCTCCAGTCACATATTCTAATTAGGGATGTAATAGTGTAGTTGGTTAACCAATTTACCAATAAGCAAAAGCTTATTGGTTAAAGCTATAGACTAAACACAATCCCCTGCTAAAAAAATTTTAGCAGGCTGGCCAGCAGCCTGGCTCAGTCCTGGCTTGCGACAGGTCTGGGACCTACCCCGCTGTGGCTCTGCATTTAAAGTGTATTAGGAGCTAGGCAGGCATGCAGTCCGGCTCAGTTCTGGTTCGCATCGGGTCCGGAAGCTCAGACACGGGGCGACAGGCAGCTGGTCCACGAGTGGAGCTGGTTTTTAAACTGGATCCTCTTGCGGACCAGCTGCTGCCTCTGATACAGAGGTAGCAGCGCAGAGTGGCAGAAGCTCCTTGAGAGCGGGGCTAGAGCGCACTGGCTGCCACCCCCGCCCCCAGGTACTATAGAATAGTCAAGTAACCGATAAGAATTCATGAGGTTACTTGACTATTCAATTAACTGATATTTAACATCCTTAATTCTAATAGCTGCTAATTCTAATCCTGAAACTGGATCTGTCAGGAAAACCGCCTACACTCCTAGAGAGTCCCACTGACTTCACCTGGATACCACAGGGATGAAAGTTTAATGTCCCAATCTTGCAAAGACTTGCATACATACTTAAACTTTATTCATGTGAGCAGCCCCACAGAAGCCAGGAGAATTACTCAAGTGTGTAAAAGTGAATAAATAAGTCTTTTCAGGATTAAGGCTTAGATGTAAGCCTAATAATTACATTAGTCAAGACAGACTAGGGTTCTGAATTCTTTACATAGATCCTTTCAGGGGCTCCCAGACTTATTTGGGTCCTGGATAGTATGGCAGATGGGGACGCAAGTTTATTTTGCAAGGTTAAGCAGAAATTCTGATACCTACAAAGCACCTGCAGAGTGGTTTCTATGGGCCAGGGAAAAAGAATGTAAGGCAGTGGTCCCCAACATGGCACCCGTGGGGGCATTTGTGTGCTCCTGCCAAGTGCTCGGGGCTTGCCCTACCCCGGGCGCGTGGCGCATGCATGGTGCCGGCCCCAGGCGTGCTGCGCATACGCGGCGCCAGCTCCAGGCGCATGGCACATGGGGAGCGCCGGCCCCGGGCATGCGGCAAATTGGCTTCCTGCGCCCTGGGTGTGCGGCACATGGGGAGCGCTGGCCCGGGGCACGTGGCAAATTGGCCTCCCCCCCCCAGGCGCACAGCTATGGGGGGGTTGCCGGCTCTGGGCACGTGGCTATGGGAAGGTGCCGGCCCCAGGCTTGCAGCAAATGGGCGGCTCCACCCGTGGCCACGCAGCACATGGGGTTGCTGGCCCCAGGCACGTGGCTCATGGGTGTGTGGCATATGTGTGGCCCCGTTCCCGGGCGTGCGAGTGTCCCCACCCCCTGGCACCCGGCAGCTCCAAATGGTTGGGGACCACTGATGTAAGGCCTTGGCAGCAGCACTTTCCTGACTCCAATATAGCCTCAAATAGACTTCAACATTGATCCCCAAGCTGCAGTTCTGTAAGATCTCTGGCACTGTATGCAACTGAAATATTAACTTACATCTGAGGAAGAGGATTCAAGAATGATGCCAAATCCTGAAACAGGGGTCTCCGGCTTTAGAGTATGTTCAGCTGCTTGCACGCTGGCTCTTTCAGAGTTTATTGACAACTTCTTTTCATTCTCTACAGTGCTGGGTTTCTTATTCACTGTAATGGGCTCAAGAGTCTTTTGGGGCATTTTTTTCTTTTTATTTCTCTTTCTTGGTATTGTTGATTTCTGTGCACAGATCAGGGGAATCAGAGGCTGCTGTCTGTTTTGAGTGCCAACTGAAGGGGAAAAAAAGCTGTGAATATATTTACAGAAACATGTACACAACTGCAGTTTAAACCACGTTATTTCCTATATTCATTCTCTGGCTAAGCAGCACTATTTACAAGACAGTTTGTGCAAATGAAACATTTTCTCAGGTTTGCATAATTAATACTTACTATTAAAAAAGACTTGAACAATTATTATAGTTGTGTTAAATTGTATGTCCTGTCACATTATCAAGGATCCTATGATTTTTAGCATCTTTTATTGATGGAAATAAGAAAACTCCATGTGCATTTGCAATCATGCTCTTTTCTGAAGAAAACTGGCTCAAAGAGAACATTGAAAGAACTATTTTAATCAAGAATCAGTAAAAAATATTTAACAATTTAATTTTTATATTCTGGAAAACAATCACTAGAATTTCATACAGTTGGCTTTGTTTGAAACCTAATGACTCTTATTTCTCACATATATCAATATTTTATATTTATACAGCATTTTTCAGGAACACGTGAATACTTTATAAATTAAGGCTCCTGCAAACAGATCTGCAAGGACTGACTCTGCAGATGCAAAGGAACATCCACATGGATCAAATTGCATAATCAGGACTAAATAATCAGTATCAAGCAGCTTAGGGCTTGTCTACACTTGAAGCACTACAGCAGCACAGCTGCAGCTGCACTTCAGTGTATACGCCAAGGGTGCTGCTGAAACTGACAAGCGGTGGACTTGGGGAAGCCAAGGGCAGAGCAGCTGGGGTGCTGCCAGGTTGGTCCCGCAGCACCGCCCCTCACCCCCTGCTCGGGGCCCGGCAGCACCCCAGCTGCTCTGGAGGTCAGCTGCTCTGCTGATCCCACCCCACTGCTCTGTCAACTGCTCTGCCCCACGGGACTGCTCTGCCCCACCGCTTCCCCAAGTCTGCCGCTGCTGAAACTGACGAGTGGTGGG
>CM057845.1:12345378-12356521 GCA_030068395.1 Apalone spinifera
GAAACCTGAGAACTGTCTGTCCCGGATGGGGGGTCGGGTCCCTTTAAGCACAGACGTCGGGTAGCCTAAGGCAGCAGCCCCACACACTAAGTCCAACCCTGATGCTCTTTTGGCACTGGTTCCGGCCAGCCTTACCTTCGATTCAGGGTCCACTCAATGTGGATGTGCTATTTAGAATTAGAAAAATGCTATTTCAAATTAGTTTTTGTGTATAGATGCGTTATTTCGAATTAGCTTATTTCGAATTAACTAATTCGAAATAAGTTAATTCGAAATAGCGCTGTAGTGTAGACATACCCTCAGAGTGGTGCCTTCTGGGCTTTCCCTCTTGGAGACAGCTCCTTGCCTTTACCTCAAGTCCCAAAGTCCATAATAGCTCTCCCCATGGAGCTCCTGTAGATAGTATCATAAGGTTTTGTGGGCACAACCCACTTCTTCAAATAACAAAACTGTTGTGCCCACTAAAGCTCATGATACTATCTATATTTTTGTTAGTCTTTAAGGTGCTACAGGATCACTCATTTTTTAAGCTTTTTTTTTTAAAGGTGAAATGTTTGCTTGGGATGGAGCACTGAAGCACAGTGGTTGATTGCAGATTTTGAGCAACCAGATACTAGGACTATCAGAGGAGCCCAGAGGGCTGCTATTAACATCAAGGAGGATTTGAGGAAGCACTCTGACAATGAGGGGCACTAGCATATATCTGTTTTGTAGTTGCTTCCCTGCTGCATCCCATGTAAAAATTTTGGGCCACATAGCCATGCAAGAAAATGATTTAAAAGACTACCTGGGAACGCAGTGATTGCTATGTGAATTTGTGGAACACAAAATAAAAATATACTGTTGTAAAACTTTGCTTTATTAATCAAGGTAAAGTACAGTGAAACACACCAAACAGCACATATTTGCTGGTAAGGGGTGGGAGCTGGAAAGGGTCAAACCTCACAACTAGTCTTCCTTGTAAGCTGAATGCTTGGGCAGCCACCCAAGAGAGATTCAAATGCCGCCCAGCTGATTAGCAGAGTGCCAACAACTCCTGCAGCCAACAGCATATGTTTCTACTGGTGGTGCACATCCATACATGCCTCGGTATCTGTAATAACATTTATTCCGCACATAGATGGAAAAAATTAGAGGGAACACTCCTCACAGCTGTGTGTACTGTAAGTCCACCTATCATTGTCAAAGTTGTTATGAGGTGGAGTGCAGGGGAAACTGAGGACTTCCAGACAGTGAAAAGGAATGTGTGGATATGAGAGGGGCATTGCTGGACAAAGAATTATGCATGTGCTGCAGGGGAGATTGACCCTTCATCTGCTCATTCTGCAGTTTGCTTAAAGACTTGAGCATTTCAGTTTACTCCTCCATGACCCTTATTATCTGTTCAGTAGTGTCCCATGTAAATGCCTGATTTTCTTTTCTGTCCTGTCTTTCCACTTCCCAGTGGTCCTATCATCTCCTCGTCTCTGCAGAGGCGAGTTGATTCATCTCTCTAACCATGTTCTTTCTGATTCCTTTTCACACACCCCTTAGGAAATTTGCCTATATGTATCCCAATTCTTACGAGCTAGGACTGTACAGACTCTTCTCCCCATACACTGATCAGGTCCCAACAGCTCTGCAGTGGTTCAAGCAGGAGAATATTTGGTACTATAGCAAGCCATGGTCATCTGGGAAGTTGCCATGAGACCTTTCTGCACTGAGCCAGCAAGCAGGAATGGAATTTAAAGTTCCCAGGGCTTGTGAGAGGGAGTAGTGGATAGCTGTTTACCAGGCTGCAGGGCAGCAGAGTTCAAATCTCTGACCAGAGTTGCAGCATGGGGATTGTGGGACACTTCCTAGAGGGCAATAAAAGTGGAAAAGCACCTTGTGGTGTTTACACTGCATGTTTGTCAAAAGTAAAGGGGGGGGGGGAAGTCTCTTGTAGGCGTGAAAGTTTTTTGTCAACCAAACTGGGTGTTTTTCACCACAAAAATCGCATTGCAGTGTGTACACTGCTGCTACACCCCCAAAAATATTCATTAATCAGCTGCTGGCCCACTGGTACTTAGCAGTAGTAGCCAGCTATATGAGGTTGTACATTGAGGTTCCCCTCATCCCCAGCCAGCCAGCCTCATGTAAGTCCAGACTGAGGCTAATGATGGGGACAGTACCTCATGCTATGCCTCCCAGTTCAATCTTATTATAGCTTCCAGCTTGCCATAGGGTTCTTGCTCCTTGATTCTGTTTTGACCCTGTTCTATTTCTTTCACATTTGCACCAAAATCAACAGGACTTTGAAAACTAAAAGTAATGTATGTTTTGGTATGCTACTAATCCACTTATTTGGATCCTTTTACTGCTCCTCTGGGCTGCCCTGATCGGCGCTATCAGCCCACCCAGCTGCTCTGAACTGCTTCTATATTAGCATCCCTGTCAACTCACAAGGCTGTCCTGTCATCTTGCCAATCTCCTCTCCCAATGAGAATTTCTGTACTAAAATATAATGCTTGTAACATAGGACACTGAGCTAAAATCATGAAAAGTTGCTACAACAACGCCGGCTCAAAAGCTGTATTTCCCCAAATGTTGTTTAAAATTCAGAACGCTGAAATGGTTTAGGTTACATTAGGAAATAACAGCCTGCTTTTTGGTTCTAAAAATTAAAGTTTTTTCCCTGGATAAAATGAGGATCTCACCACTCCCACATATTTAGAAAGTAGCTTCTTCTTCAAGTGCTTGCTCATGTACATTTCACATTAGCTGTGTGTGCTTGCCACATGTATGGGTGCTGGAAGTTTTTCCTTCAACAGTATCCATAGGGGACTGGCTCTGGAGCCCTCTGGAGTGGCACACCCCTTATATGCTGTGGTATAAGGGGTGCTGCTGACTCCCCCAACCCTCAGTTCCTCATTGCCACCAGTGATGATTCAGCTAGTGTTGTTTGTTCTCCAGTCTAGTGAACTTTACAAAACCTGTAATTATATATAGCTAGTAGTTGAATTAATTACCCTTAGTAGTAGTTCTTAAAGTCTTTGTTGGACCTGAAAGGCATTCAGCCTGAGGACTGGGCAGGTCCTGGTCCCTAGGCTTTCAGCCAGTGGTGGGGAACCTCAGGGCTGGGGGCCAGATGCGGCACCCCAGCTTGTCTGGATCTGGCTCCAGATGCTCAGTGCCTCCCTTAGCTTTGGGGAACCTGTGCTGGTGCTCCAGCCCCCTGATGCCTCATCATGGGACTGAAGAACACAAAATCTACTGGCCCTCCTAGGCTCTGGTGTGCAAGAGGAATGTGGAGAATGTCTTTCTCCTTCTTATTTGGGAGCCACATCTGTGGGTAAGTGGCCCCTGATCCAAAAAAGGTTCCCCACCCCTGCTTTAAGCCCTGCAAGCTGCAAAAGGCCTATGCCCATCAGCGATCTCCATAGCCTTAGTAGCTTCCTAAGTGCTTTGGTAAAGGGCACATAGGAGATAAGTGTCATATTTGCAAGTCCTTCAAACACCGGACTAGAAAGGAATGTGACAACTGCCTTAAAGCAATCCTGATGGAGTTGGCACTCACCCAACACCAGAGCAATGGGATCTTAACTTGGCTTTCTCTAGGTTCATAGGCCCGCCCTTTGAGTTGCTGGGCTCTTGCTTCGTTTCCTACCTGTCACAGAAATTTGCTTTCCTGGTGGCAATGACATTGGAAATGAGTCTCTGAGATTAAAGCCTTGACCTCCAAACCGCCATACATGCTCTTCTACAAAGACAAGGTTCAACTGTGACCCCACCCGGCCTTCCTGTGGTATCCATCTTCCATATGAACTAGGACATCTTGTTCCCAGTGTTCTGTCCCAAACTGCACAAAACCAGTGAAAGAGGTGTCATCATGCATTGGATGTCTGAAGGGCCTTGTCTTTTTACCTAGAACATACCAAGCCTTTCCATAAATCAACTCAGTTCTTCATTGCTACAGCAGATAGGATGAAGTGCTTTCTGGTGTCCTCACAGAGGATTTCCAACTAGATCACCTCTTGCATATGGACCTATTACAAACTGGCATGGAATCCCGCCACCATCAATCATCAGAAGCCTGTCAAATAGAACTCAAAAGCTTCAGGGGTAGCCGGGTTAGTCTGTAACTGGAAAAACTTTAAAAAACAATGAATCATCTAGCAGCACCTTAGAGACTAACAAAACATGTAGATGGTATCATGAGCGTTCATGGGTACAACCCACTTCTTCAGATGAATGTAGTTATTAAAAGTCCAGTTTCTAAATAGAACTCAGGCATCCTCAGCAGCCTTCCTGCCCTTGTTTCTATGCAGGACGTTGTTGTGTATTGGGTTGTAGATATAGATCTTGTTGTTATAGTAACTGAGTTAGGTCACTAGGGGTCAGCCCAGCTGGTTTGGGCTGATTCTAGTAAGTTCTGTGTTATGAATGACACTTGCAACTGCTCAAGCTCTCTGTGTTTCCAGTGATTTCTTTCTAAACTGTGAAACTCCAAACGATATAACAAAGTGATGATGAGGGTAGGATACTTGTGCTGCCTCTAGTAACAGAAGAAATAGAAATCAATATAAGAAAACAAACCTTTGCTGTTCTGGAAGCTGGGGGTGAGAACTGACTACTATACTGACAGTGCAAACTGAAACTAAGATCAGTGAAGCCCAGAGGCTGGAAAATAAAAAAATAAAAAAGAAAGAAAGAAGGGCGTTGCAGCAGCCATGGCTACAGACATCTGTTGAGCTGTGACATGGTCCTCTCTTCACACATTCACAGTGCATTTTGCCATCACGAGCATGCCAGAGATGATGCTGGTTTGGCAGAGCTGAGTTGCAATCTGGATCCCATGAATTCCTAGCTGCTTCCACTGGTACTGCTTGGGAGTCACCTAACATGGAACGGACATGACCCTCACTCAAAGAAGAAAAGACAGTTATCTTTTTCTGTAACTGATGTTCTTCAAGATGTGCGGCTCATGATCCTCCCTCCTATCCCACTGTCAGAGTTTCCAGAAAAAAAGAATTGAGAGTGGGGAGCAGGTGGCATTTCTTATACCATGGCATGTGCATGTCTCACTGTGTAGGGTGCCAGTGCTGATCTCCTATTGATATTGCTGAAGGAAGAACTCCTGACACTAGTGCACGTGACACTCACACACACATAATCTGGAGTGAATATAAGCAATACATCCTGAAGAACACCAGTTACAGAAAAAGGAAACTGTCTTACATGTGAATTTCATACCGGTAGGAGACTGACAGCCCTGGAGACCAGGAGTCAGCAACCTATGACTCGCAAGCCAAATATGGCTCAGTATGTAACCAAATACATCTCTTTTGTTATTCCCAAAATATACTTAACATTTTAAATTAAAATGAAAAATTACAGCTCTGGCACACAGCAGGCTGTGTGGTGACTGTCTCCCTGCTCCCAGCCTAGGAGTAGCCCCAGATTAGTAAGGCATGATTTCCCTTTACAGAGACCATGTTGACTTTTCCCCAACAAATTATGTTCATCTACATGTCTGACAGTTCTATTCTTTGCTATAATTTTAGCTAATTTGCCAGGTACTGATGTTAGACTTACTGGCCTGTACAGTAATTGCCAGGATCACCTCTAGAGTCCTTATTAAATATTGGTGTTACATTAGCTATCTTCCAGTCATTAGGTACAGAAGATGATTTAAAGATAATTTAAAAGAAAGGTTACAAACCACAGTTAATAGTTCCGCAATTTCACATTTGAGTTCTTTCAGAACTCTTGTTCAATAAATAATAAAATACCTCTCCCCTCTAATATGTCTAAAAACCAACTAACAATCACTGGGGAAAAAACACTTTCAATAACAAATGTCCTGGACTGTATTTTAATGAATGATCTAGGGGCTAAAGGTACAATATTCAATTCAAAACCACTGAGCCATTCATCTTCAAAGGCCATTCAAAAATATCCAGCCGTAATCATTGAGAAGTGCTTTCACAAGGTTTTCTACAGTTTTAGTGGAAAGTATTTGGCACTGCGGTTACTGCAATAAAAGGTCTAGTCAACTATAATTTAAGTCAACTTAAAAAAAATCCTAAAAACCAGGGTTTGCATTCACAGACTCCCTGAACATGTCATCTTTCTCTCCCCAACCCCATGGTCTGTAGTTATATCTGGTTTTTGAAAAATACACCCTCATTCTGTATTCTTGCAGACCAGACTGCATTTTCATTGTCCAGCCCTTATCTGCCAGTGCATCTTTCCTGGAGAAAGTTTCTATCAATACTGACAGCGCTATGCTTCTGCTGCACTGAATGGTCACTGCTGGAAGCTGTGCCTTCAGCTCTCACTGACACAACATATCACCAGCAAAGCGTGGAAACTTCATTGCCTGCAGGTATCCCACTTTGGGCTGTGTACTTGTTATATCACAACAAGGCTTGGGCTGAGTAAGGAGCTGTAAGTTGGAAGCCAAGCTGGGGGGCTGACTCATGCAGTTCTTATGTGCTTTGGATACATGTGTGCTGTGTTGTCTATAATTATGTTTTCCTTTTCTTGTGTATGTGCCAGAGGGACAATACTAGCACTGTAGCTGTTCAATGTATAAAGGAACTGGCATCTATGTGTATTCTAGCAATAACTTGATTTGGCCAGTGCTACTGAAGCAATAGAAACAATAAATGTATTGTGGCCACAAACAAGGGCTCACATCCACTTTTTTCACTAGAAGTTCTGTGAGCTTTCTCATGACCACATGTAATCAGAGCCTTCATTTTATATATCAATCAAAAGACAGCACACTATCCCCTGACATACTGGAATACTGACTCAGTAGAGACAAGAATGCCGTTAATCATGCGCAGCAGATATAATAGGCCAGGGAAGGCACTGCCGTTGATCCGGGGCAAAACAACTGGGCCGCAGTGCACAGTCTTCCCTGAGTACCCTACCACCTCCTCCTTTCACCACTCCCACCCCCAAAAGTCGCTGCTCACAGCATCCCTCCACTTTAGGATGGGGGAGTGAGGAGCAATTTGGAAACTCAGCAGCTGGAGTACAGAGGAGGCTTTGCCAGGTGCTGCTTTGGAACCGGTGCAAGGGGGCGGGCCTTCAGGGTGGGAGGAGCAGGCGCTCAGGGAGGCTGACAACTCGACCCAGCACTGGGGCCAACCTGACTGGCAGCACTGGGCCCGGCATAGCACTTCAGGGTCAGGGGAGTGGAAGCTCAGGCTGCTGCTGGGGGAGGCAGTGGGTTGGGGTGGGGGGCAGCATCTGTGGCTTGGCTCAGTATGGCTGTGGCAAGTGGGCTAAGGCTTTTCTAATCAGGGGGCCCCTCGGGGCTTTTAATTTTAGGGAGGCGCTTCAGCACATGGATGCAAGGGTCTTGGGTAGGAGGGAATGAAGCTAGTGGCCTTGCTTTTCCAAAGTAGGTATTCACCTGCTGCTCATGCCATTAATTGAATCACCAAGGCTGTGTCTAGACTGGCCAGTTTTTGCGGAAAATCAGCCGCTTTTCCGCAAAAACTGGCCAGCTGTCTACACTGGCTGCTTGAATTTCCGCAAGAACACTGACTTCCTACTGTAGGAAATCAGTGCTTCTTGTGGAAATACTTTGCCCTTCCCGTTCGGGCAAAAGTCCCTTTTGCGCAAATCATTTGCACAAAAGGGCCAGTGTAGACGGGACGGCATTGTTTTGCGCAAAAAAGCCCCGATCGCGAAAACGGCGATCGGGGCTTTTTTGCGCAAAAGCGCATCTACATTGGCACAGACGCTTTTCCGCAAAAAGTGCTTTTTCGGAAAAGTGTCTGTGCCAATCTAGACGCTCTTTTTCTGAAAATGCTTTTAACAGAAAACTTTTCCGTTAAAAGCATTTCTGGAAAATCATGCCAGTGTAGACGTAGCCCAAGAGTAGTTCCTGAAGCAATGGGTTTTACTGAGAGATCTCCTGTACCTACCATGTAACAATAATACCTAACACGTCATATATGTTGAGCACTTGACAGACATTAATGAGTCCTCACTACACCCCTGTAGCTTTGGTAGGTGTTATGACTCTGTGATGTTAACCAGGGTACAGTCTGGACCAATGAACAGCTGACCCCTCACTTCCCCAACCTGGGGTGTCTTTTACTCTGCTTCATTGTGAGAGTTACCATTCCTGGTCTCCCCACACGGCTTCCAGCATATAAGTTACTCCCAAGCGGGCAAGGTGATGCCATGGCTGCAGAAAAATGCTAGGAAAGACAGTGTCATGCAGCAATTGTGGCCCAACACCATTGTCTGCCAACCAGCCTGTGGCTCAAGGATCAGACTCCTCAGTCACCAAAGGACCCATGCAAAATAAGACCTGTGAAAGAGATCATCCTCGACCTCAAGGGATCGCTGATGATGGTGACTCCCAAGTATAGTATATGGGGGCTATGGCCAGCCACTCTTGAATGACATTGCTGAGCAACTCTAGTGAATTCCCAGGCCCAGACTTTGCTCCACTGGTACAGTTTGATTTCTATATTTGGGGTGGTGAATCCACTCAGGCCAGTGGGGTGATGTGTTGGGAGGCAAATTCTGTGCCTTCCAACAAGAGTGCGTAACGGAGCGGCCTCTCCGTTCTGGAATAAAAAGAGTTAAACTAGCCCTGGGAGAGGGCTGTGGCTAGGAGCCAATCAAGAGAAGGCTTGTGGCATCCAATCAGAGCCCAGGAGGCCTTATAAAAGAAATAACTGGCCTGACTGAAGATACACTCATGCCAGCTCTGGAGGGCCAGGGAGAGGGACCTAGCTCTCTGCTAGCATA
The DNA here is from genome assembly GCA_030068395.1 of Apalone spinifera. NCBI lineage: Eukaryota > Metazoa > Chordata > Testudines > Trionychidae > Apalone > Apalone spinifera. The sequence goes on from CM057845.1 coordinate 12,354,124, forward strand.
GGTACCATGGACAGAGCAATGCTGGGGAAAGGCAGGGTGAACCAGGGGAGCCCTGGCCTGAGCAGTCCCAGGCTGAGGCCCACCGACAGGGGCCTGAAGAATACTGGAGCTGCAGGGAGGCAGCCAGGGCAGGCAAAGGCGGCAGGCCTATGCCCCCTTGCCTATGTTGAGTGGGCATTTCAGACTGCAATTTGCCCGACATAAGGAGCTAGATAATGATGGGTAGTAGGGTCACTGAGGTAGGGATGTGAATGATTAGTCGACTACCCAATAAGCAAATGCTTATCGGATAGTCAACATACTAGTCGACTAGTCGCTTCCCCCCTCCATTGCTGCCTCTGTCAGAAAGAGGCAGCAAGGGGGGTAAAAGTAGGGGGTGGTTCAAAGCAGCAAAGCAGCATGGAGCCTGGGGTCTGCCTCTTTGAAACACTGCATGCAACCCGGGGCCAGCTGGGTACTCCCAGATTTGAAATGCCATGGGAAGCACGGAGTGCTTTGAAAGTCCCTTGTTGTCCTTGTGCTTCCTGCCTTTGAAGGCGGAGGCGCCCTTATTGGCTAATCGAATAGTCGATGCAAATTGTATCGACTATTCGATTAGCCAATTAATCTAAATTTAACATTCCTACACTGAGGCAAGGTGGGCATAGGGGGTTGAAAGTTCCCTGAGGGTGAAGACCCCAGAATGTGGGGGCACTGCAGCAGGGCAGTACCCTGAGGGAAAGGTGCCGCACTCTGGGAGGGACACGGGTTTTAATGTAAGGTGGCAGAGCCATTAACAGACCAACAGGTAACAGCAAGTGAAACACCCCCTAAAAGGTGTTTAGCACCAAGCTGAGCTAATTCCTGAGTGACCAGCAGAAAGTGTTGTGATGGTGAATTGCACCATGTTCAGAGTGCTTATTCAGAGGGTGCTATTCCACATTTTTTGGGGGGTGAGGGGACTATAACCAAAATTCCAGGAGTTCTTAGGCAATTGTAAATTAATTTTTTTTTCAAATAACTTAGAAATTATCTGACAGGAACACTGTATCTAGTTCCTATATCACAAAAGAAAAAGAAATATTAGACCCACTCAGTTCTAACACTAACATGTCCTTACATTTTGTGGCAAGTTACTTCAGGGACATTGGTTAGATTTAAATTTATAATGTATATTCTTACTCAGATACCCTTACCAAAGTCAGGAAAGCTGTATATTATAGAGTTAAAGCATACAGAAGACCATATTTCACAGGGAGAGACCAGATTCCATGGTCCATTATGTGTTTTTCATAGCCATGAATTTTGTTGGGCCTTATTCATGACCTAGTAACTGTTTATGCCTGGGGCAATTCTGTATCAAAAAATTAAAAAATTGGCACACAACACTTTAAAATTCTGCAAACTTTATTTATCAAAATAAACACAATATAACAATACAATTTCAATTATTTTGGTAATTTATTTCAAAATATCTGTCAGGAAGTATGCCTGTAACAATATAGACAACAGAAAAGATTCCACGAGGAATAAAGTTAAAGAAATGCCTGTATCCACATGGCTCTTCACTGCAGGATCACAGTTTAAGTTACCATAAAGTAAGATATATAGGAAGGAAGGCAGAGATCAGATTAGTCAGTTGAAAGAATGCATTATCTTAATGAGGTCTGTCCCCAGTCTATTCCCAGGGAAAGGCGAGAATCAGTATTTTCCCCAGAAATTGGAATTCAAGGTGCGGAAGAATGTTCAAATTTACAGGGAGGTGAGGCAGAGGGGTGAGATGAGACTGTGAGGGCAACTGTAAAATGCAGGATCCACAGCATACTGGCACCATAGTAAAACCTAAAACATGTTTCATTACCATTTTATTAGATTTAACTCATGTTTTAAAATCTTCACACAAATTAAAATTGGCTACTCAAGCCTTGTATGAAGCACTACAGCTAATTCCTTCTTGATTTTCTGTTGTAATTTTGCACAATTCTCTTAATGACTGTCTCAAATGCAGTGTGTTAATCTTTAGTGGCTTCCCATGTATTTGGTACTTCTAGTCTTTCAAATGGTATGCTCATTAGTTCATTCACATTATCAGGCAAGTGGCAGCTTTTCATAGAGCACAAAATTCTGTTCAATGGCAAAGAACACTCCATTCTAGCTATTTTGACTGAGTAGCAAGAGATGAATTTCTACATATTTTAACTGAGGAAACAGCACAAAGATTGGGTCCAACCACTAGTGATAATAAAGAAGCTGTTGCAGTTAAATCTTCATTTGCTATCTGAGGCTGTCTACACTGCAGTTATTTTTCCGAAAAAGGTAGGCAAATTGTGAACTGCAATTTGCATACCTTTTTCCGATTCTTTTTTCAGAAGTATCAGAGGGGTAGCCGTGTTAGTCTGAATCTGGAGAAGCGGCGAGG
>CM057845.1:12357951-12419847 GCA_030068395.1 Apalone spinifera
CCCCCCCCCCGGCTGTCTGTGTTCTCCAGTGATCCGGGAGGGGGGTGGCAACGCTTGCAGTTGACCCAGAATGATTTCTCAGCGCACTGCTGTGAAGTGGGGCACCTGTTGCTAGGGGATTTGTCCGCCTTGTAAAGTTTGAGTCTCCCCCCCGAAACGGAGATGAGGTTCTTCTCTCTTTTAGGGATATAAATGGTTAACTGGTAAGCCTCTTACCGGTTCTGGTTAACTGGTAGGGGCTGGAGCAGCTCCCTGCCATCCCTGCAGGGCTCACCTCAGGCAGCAGTCCCTGTCTCTGGCAGATCCTCCCCGCTCGCAGGTTACACGTTGGCTCCCTGGGAGTGGGGCCAGCAACTTCTGCTAACCCTGCTTTCAGGGAGCTGGTTGCAGAGCCCACAGCAAAGCCTTCTTGGGAGTGCGGCCGGCAGGGGGTTGTTGGCCCTGATTCTGTGGAGGCTTCGCTGCAGGCTCTGCAGTATAAATCTTATATATAAGTGCTATACTGTAGAGTCTGCAGCATGTGTAACTTAGGATTTTTAGCAGTTACATGGTTGCCTTTGTAATGTCTTTTTACATACCTACTTTATTTGCCTTCCCAGGCTTTTGCATTTACATCACAGAGTTAAGCCTATTTTCTTGTTCATCAGTATTTCGGTGACTAAAACAACCTGTAGAGTTTTGTTGTTTTCAACATTAGCTGATGTAACAGACCTGGAAAAAAACCCTGAAATTATTTGCTGCTCCATTTCTTGCACATGATCTCAAAGGGGCAGTTGTTTTGGTGAAGTCTGCATGAAGCTACAAAATAAAGTTTTTGAGATGTGTCATCCACATATGCAGGCACGTCATTGGATACATCAGCTGATCTGGGAATTGAGTTTAGTTGTTACATACACCACAACACCCCAATTTTGTTGTCCATCTGATTCATTTAGTTGGTTAAATGATAAGCTTTTGTGCTGAAAAAATACCAGTTTTCATGTTATTGTTATTAGTAGAGCTGATAGTATATAGTAGCTGAGACTTTACTTTATATTAAGTATTGAGAGGGATACATCAAAGTAACAGTCACTGTCATGGACAGAACATCATTTACTTCAGAGGATTTGCAGCCTTTGTGTAGGTAGAGAGAGAGAGACACTTGTGCTGAGTTTTATGCGCTGGGTGTTTCTGGGGTCTGAGAAGGCACTTGTACAGTTACAGTTGCAAACCAAGCTGTATTTGGACATGTTTAAATGATCCTGTTAAAAAAACCGGTGTACTAAACTGTTGTTAGGGGAAAAAACAACAGCTAGCTATTACAGACAAATGATATTCCTGAACAGTGTCCTTGTCTAGTGTAGATCTACTCGCAGTATCAAATGGTTTCAGAAACTGGTTTTAAAAAGGCTCTCTTCTTAGTAGTGACTCAGCTACCTAGTTAAAATTGATTACTTACAAATTTGAAATGGTTTCTTACAAATTTAATTTTGTGGCATAGCTAGGGCCTCATTATGCACAGTAAAGGGGGGGAAGTTGTATAAACCAGTTTCAAGTCTTGATAATCTGAAAGCAATAATACATAGACCAGCTTTTTCAAACCACCAGGAGTTTTAGAGTTATTAATATACATGTGCTTACTTTCCAATCAGATTGTATGATTCTTAATAATATTATTCTGATGGCGTGACAGGCATGAAAGGAAAGTAAATTGGAGGGTGCCTTTGAGAATATTTTCCTCTGTGTAAGAAAATCTAATTAGACTGGGCAAATCAAAGAATCTTTCAGATGTTACTGAACAGAGGTTGATTTCAAGTTGTATAAAACTGTAACACATTGTTTTCCTCCTTTATAGGGAAACAGAAAATATTTCAAGCGCAGTGAGCTAGCTAAGAAAGAAGCGGAAGCATACTATGAAAGGTGTGGCTACCAGGTACTGTAATTATTAATTCAGTGGTTTGTGTGTTCACTTTGTCTATATTTAATATCAACAATCCAAATGTTGATGATAATTGTTGTTCTTTGTTCAATTTGTCAATGTTATACATTAGCCTGTAAATGAGAAGCCACCTGGAGAGGTATGAGTTTCCCAAAACATTTTTAATGCAGGAAAAAATGCATGATATATAGCTATTTAAGTTTGTGTTATGGTTTGGCTTTTTTCTTGTGGAAAGCATGAAGTGTCTTGGGATTAAAGCTTGCCTTTTTCTTTTTAAATTGTGTTTTTAGGCATGAATGCTGAATCTAATATAGCCATCTTCCCTTATTTTTTTTAAAAATAGGCCTGCCTATAAACTAAGAACAAGTTTAAGGTCTTCCTGATGAAATAGGCCAGAGAGAGAAGCAGAGATAACATCCCTTGGGTGCTAAGGAAGAACCCAGCCAAGTTGTTTAGTATGCAAATCGTCTATTGTTCTTCTTGGCCCAAAAGTTCCAGTGCTTGAAAATATCCAACAGAGCACTAACTTTTTTCAGGCAAAAATACTAGAAAGCAATCTTAAACTCTGTGTACATTTTGAAACAAATGAGTGATCTGGAAGGCTTTTATTATTTCTTCCTTAACAGCATCAGTTAAGTAGTTTGCTGGAATTGACAGTGTGGTGGTTTATTTGTGTGAATGTGTGTATTCATAGGGAGGGACTTGCTTCATTCTTAATTCGGGTGCTTCAGTATACTGTTGTTTTATGTTTGCTACTCAGAAATAAAAAGCCTTGTTTTAGTAGAACTTTACCCAGCTGATCAATCAATCCAGCACTCTGCTCAAATATAATGTTTGGTCTTTGTAGGCATAATCATACGGTTCACTTGTAAGAGAGAACCATTTTGGCAACTGTACATGCATCAGGAACTGATCTGAGACTCTAGTTACTGTACAGTCATTTCAGCTTGGAAGAGCGTAATGATTTGTACTAGTTGTATAGTTGTTACTTGGATTTCTTCAAACTAGGACTAGTGATACTAGCATAATTTCAGTCACTTGGGATAAGAAGCTCCATATATGTGAAAAGTGTAATGCTTGTAGGTTTTTAGGTAACGCGTATAGGTTTTATGAATTGCTTTAACTATGGGTGTTTCCACCATGCATGTGTCATTTGAATTCAGTCCTGCATGTTTCAGGATGCGGCTGATGGGAGATCCAAACAAAAGTTAAGTGACCCAGGACTGGAATTGAAATATCTATTTTGCTACAATAATCTCCTTGAATTAAAACATGATCTTCAGAGTGGTTTTAAGTGGCTTTCTAGTTAACTTAGTGCTTTTTTAGAGCCTCCCAGATTTCTGCATTTGAATTTTTTTAAATGTATTATTAAGAGGTAGAAAGCCGACTGATTTTTTTTAAAGCGGGTGCTTTGCTTTGCTTATACTGCATTAGTAACATGTAAGCATTTGACTCAGTTGTAAAGAGAGAGCATTAAAGCAAAAATAATTGCAGCAAAGTTATTGCTTGTAACTTTGAGTCCAGCTTACTGAATGGCTTAAATCTTCCCTCATATGCTGCTGTTTTATAAACAAAAAAATAAATTATTTTAGAGAGAGATTTTAGAAATTCTGCTGACATTGAGATGTATTTTCTCTTTATGTGCTTCAGCTAGTTCCAGTCTTATCTTAAGGAGGTTACTATTTTACCCTTGCAGTGATGAGTTTTATTTTCAGTAAGTGTACCGTCCCCTTCCTGCGTTTAGATCAGGGGTGGGCAATAATTTTTGATGGTGGACCACTCCAAGATTTTGGTAAGTGGTCAAGGGCTGCACTTTTTATGGAGGGAGTGATTGGGCTTGGGGCAGAAGCAGTGTGTGAAGTCTGCCCCCATCTTACCTCCCCACTAGGGGCATGCATTGCCCAGAGGAAGCAACCTCTAGGTTGCAGCAGGCGGAGAGCCTGCCTCAGGGTCTTGGCGGGGTGGGCTGTGGGCCAGATGAAAAGGCTTGGAGGGCTGCATCTTGCCCTCCCCTGCTTTAGATCCTAACCATTGGCTTAACCTTCCATTGCTTGCAGGCACTTTGGGTGAGCCTCTAATGCAAGATTGTTCACTGCATTTGTTAGTGTAGCACTGAATACAGATTTGTACCCTGGTCCTGTAGCAAGATTGGGGTCTTGGCCAGAAACAATATAAAAGCTTCATTTCTAACCTGTCTAGGACATCCAACAAGTCACTGTTTTAAAGAAAACTAGAAACTGGAACTTGCTTATCATACAGAAATGCCAACAGAATGTAATATACTATATAATAAAATAAAAAATAAAGTACCCTTTCAAAACCCAGTAAAGGATCTAGGAAGTTTCTACACTGCTCACCCTCATCCTCCAATTTTTTCCTTTGTTTCAGAATATGACCAGCATCAATCTGCCCATTTGATTTTCATTTATTTTCAGCAACTTTACATGTGTAACTTATAACAGGGATTTTAAAGGATGCTGTGTTGACATGAGTGCTATCTTTCTTTTTAACATCTTTGTCCACCAAACCTTGCAGCGCTATCAAAACATTAAGTTGTACAACTGAGAAATGGTTCAATTTAGTTCAGGAACATCCTTTTCTGAGTGGGGAAACAGTTGATATGATGCTATGCCTACGATGAAGGCATGGCGTGTTTATGTTTTTGCAGTGGACTATGTTCATTTGACAAATTCTGAAAAAAGTGTTTCCAGAGAATAAGTAGTAATTTTTCTGTTTGTATTCAAAATCTACTGTGTTTTAGCACTACTGTTTCCTTGCACTGCTTTAAAGGAGGTCTCCTTCCCCATCCCATCCCATCCCATCCCATCCCATCCCATCCCATCCCATCCCATGGAAGTGAGATTAGAAGAAAGATATTTGTAATAAGATCAGACATATTTTAATCAAAGGGTATACTGATATAGGATTCTATCTATATCATTTTACTAATACTGTGGATGTCCCTAGAGGTCTGATCATGATCAGCACCCATTGTGTTATATAAACGCATAATAAGAAGCAGCCCCTGTTCACGAGTTTAGAGTCTAATTATGTATACCTTTAAAACTATAGGTTTTCTTCTCTCAGTTTGTTGTAATGGATATTGTTGTTATGTAGGTACAACAGAAAGAGGAGGAAGAGAAACCAGTGACTTCATCGAATCCAGTGTTGGAGTTAGAACTGGCAGAAGAGAAGTTACCCATGACTCTTTCCAGACAAGAGGTAAAATCAAACATCATTAACTAACTTGAGATTATAGCAAATGGGTTCTAAATTTTCCCATTTAGGGCTACATTTCCTAATAATCTGTAGCCCTCTGTTCCAGATTGTATCTGTCCTGCTACAGAATAATAGTGTTTAGTTAAATAATTGCCATCTCAAAAGCTTGTTGCAGTGGTTCTGTTTAGTTCTCATACAGAGGCCTTCTTTTTGTGTTGTGCAAAACACTAATGAGAGAGCAGTAGCAGTTAAATGCACAGGAATGTTTAGTGGAAAGCCTCTTTTTTCACCCTTATTGCTGCGTGAGTTCTTACTTCTATTACCCTTCCAGAGGATTTTTTAAACTATCTAATGAATAAGGGATTATAGGATTGAAAGCTACAGGCTGAATTTTTTCAAATTCTATTTTTCCAGCTTGTGTGTCTGTGACATGTTAGACCAAATCAAGAGATAATTTAGGTTTTAAAAAAAATCTTTATATATCCCCAAAAAACAGTCAAGCTAAAGTTACTGGTATGTTCTTTCACTTGTTTAAGGGTAAAAGTCTTACAGGTTCATTGCTAGTAAAACAAAACCCCTCACATATAACATTGTGAGGGCAATTCAGAGTTAAGTTATAAAATAAACTTATGTGGGAGTGTTGGAAATTCACAGTTAAGTTACCCGTAGCATCTTAGTTGTGTCGCCTTATCGTTTCCTTCTCTGTGTAGTGGATATTGAAAATGTGCCCCATGGACTGATAGTTTCACGTTGAGTTTCATAGATGCAGTCTATTATGGAAAGTGAAGCCCCCATCACCATGCATCATAGCTCTGCTCATAAGCTTTGTAACTTCATCTGAGAGGTGTTTCAGTGTCAATATGCCAGCTCTGTGTCCACTCATTGTGCAGTGAGTACTGAAAGTTCAGTGCTATCCAAATATAGGAGTCTGTGCAAAGAATCATGTTACTGAGTGAACATCAATCAGTGAGAGTGCTGTATTAAATGTAAGCTACCAATGGGCCTATTGCTTGTTTGTTTGCTCAAAAAGGAATCTAGACCAAGTTAGTATATTTGAAATGAACCTGATGAGGAAGGCTGTATGATTTAGCAGGTAGTGCATGGAACTGGGATTGTAGTCTTGAGACATCCAATATCACATACCAAGAGATGGGTAAAGTTAATGCCTTTGCCTCAGTATAAGTTAAGTTAATGCCTTTATTGTTCTTTACATTAAGACTATGTAAGTACCACATCAGAATATTGAGACACATTAATGTTTGTCAAGTGCTCTGAGATCCATGGGTAAAAGGCTTCTTAATAGCCCAACCATCAGATCTGCTCATCCACACTCACATTGATAAAAAAAGGCTTTTCTTGCCCTAGTCAGGTGGCTAAGTAGGATTTTGCAAAGTTTAAAGATACTGGATGGAATTTTCTCAAGCACCAACCTGATTTGGGCTATGTCATGTCACTTGGGCACTTTTAAAAATCCCACTCTACAATTAAAGATTGATAATCTTGCATATTAGTTAAAAATAAGCCATTAGCAAGAAATTCCAGGAGTCTGCTTGAGATTCTAAACAGAATTTAGATCAGTAATATTTGAATTGAAATGACCTTTTGCTGAAATGTCATGGGAATTTTTATATTCAAACCAGAAAGTGGAACATTTTGCTGCTGCTGTTTAGACTATAGCATTTCCCCTTCCCCTCTGGCTAAGGTTCCCCTTTATTTTATGCTAAGTAAATAAAGTTAGTTGGATTTTTATTTTGCTTTCTATCCAATTTTGCATAAGGGAACACTTTGTTGATTCTTTGCAGGTGATTAGGAGGTTGAGAGAGAGAGGGGAACCAATCAGATTGTTTGGAGAAACAGATTATGATGCATTTCAGCGTTTGAGGAAAATAGAAATTCTTGCACCTGAAGTTAACAAGGTAAGACCCGTTAAGTAAGAGCTGAGCATCAACAGAATAAGTGTATGTGTAACTAGTTTTCTCTGAGCATTTACTGTGTCTGGATTTTTATAAGGATGAAAAGTCATAAAGCAAAATGGAAAATACCTTCAGTTCCCACTTATAGAGTCTCTGAGGGGATATTTTGATTAACGATTTACTTTCTCTGCCCTATTAAAATGCTCAAATGGGACATGTGAATTTGAAGTAAGTTTTCAGGATTTTGAGTTGGAAGAAGATTTCTAGAAGGCAGGGATGTCAAAATCTGCTTTTCAGCTACTGGAAGTGTAGCGTAACACAGTCTTTTGCACTGAAGCTTTAACCTCTATAATATAGGCATCTCTACCGGGAAAGGAGTATTTTGAATGGTCTGCCTCTGAGCAGAGACAGGTTATTAACAGGGGGAGTGCATTGTTTCTGATATGCAGTTCAAGTTTTTCAAATTCCTTACTTCTAGATTTAACAAAATTAAAGCTTTTTTCAATTTAAAGTACAGTTTAGTTCTGAAACGTGACTTAAGTTAGCATCTTAGTTAACAGATTTGTTCCTTATGTGCTAGGGTAGGTCTACACTTATGGCAGCATGCAAAGTACAGATAGTGCAAGCCCAGCTAGCACTATTATACATACCAGTGTGGATAGTGAGGCATGTCTTAGGCAGTTACACCAGGGTAGAGTGCCCTACAAAGGCTAGACCTTCAGGGTATGTACCCTATATGGTCTTTCTACATGCCAAGTAGTACCTCCCACCTTTACCCTGCTATTTTTAGTCATGTAGTGTTCCCATCCACAGTCTCCCTCTGCTGCAGTGAATGGCTCTTAAGGGGCAAGCAACAGGAAAATCCAGCAGATCCCTGGTGCTGGAGCTTTCCCCATTCTATCCCTCTGCAAGTGCCTTTCACTTCCATGTGTAACTGCATAATACAGTAACAAATGTGGATGCAGCCTGCCTTTTACTCTGCCTGTTCTCTTTGCTGCTCTGAAGTGCAGACGTGATTGCTCAAGGGAAGATGTGATGTAGAGCCTGTCTACCTGGAAGTACGTCAGAATACACTACAGAATGTTTAGTGCATGATAGCGAAGTCCACACAGTGAGTTAGTATGTGGAAGACTTGTACACTGTAGATTCACATCCCAACTTTCAGCACACTAATCTTCCATGCAAACAGGCCCCGAATTTTTCCTTGTGTACCCTTTTGATATCTGCAACACTATTAGAGAAGAAACAGGTGACCCAGGAGTGGCTGGGGTAAATGGAACTGCTTTATTGCCTATGCATATTAACCTTGGACCCCCAACATATTGTTTTGAGTGGCAATAACTTGGCACCGATTACACCCTTTTATTTATTTTAGTATGTTAATTTACACACTTATTACTTTTTTTAAAACCTTATTTTATATGTTAACCTTTATACAATGAATATTAACAGGCAGGTGATGAATAGTATTATACCTGCCCCTGATTACTATTTACAATTTTTTTAAATTAAATTATCACTTTTTTATGCTACAAACTTTTTGAATTAGCAGGTTACGGAGATTATGAGAAAACTAACCCTGAAATATTTTATATAGAGCCAGTGAGGGTAAGTAAAAGACACAACAATTTTTTTGGGCTGCAAAAATGAAGGGAAAGAGCATATTTATACATTAGAAAGGATAATACCTGCTTTAGCTGGACTTTTAATTTATTTTTTCAGATTGCAGAAACAAAGGAAAAAAAGGCAATGCCGATTGTGACTGACTCCTATTAATTTTTACATATTCCAACAAACACAACTAGAAGAATAAGTTGAATTCTATTCTACATCATCAGCAGCATTGTTTGTTTATGTGCCCAGGTAGTCATTGATTTGAAAACCCTTTCAAGCCTATCTAAGGTCTCCAATGAGTTGCTAAACAAGGGCTCCAGCCAGTCCAGGACCTGGTGATTCTGTGCAGTACCTGTGCCTCTTTTCCTCTCTAAAGACTTGAAGCTGGATAAACAAGACAACAGTTTTTAAAAAGTCTTGTCAGCAAAGACCTGATCCCACTGAAGTCAGTGGCAATGCTGCCATTGCCATTAATGAGAGCAGGACTGGGCTGTAAGGCAGAAAATAAAATGGATGTAGAAAACATGTTTCAAGCCTATTGGGTGGTTTAGCTCCACCTGAGTGGGGTTAAAAGCTGTTTTGGTTCAAATATTGGAAGCTAACAAAAATGGCTGAGTGAAGCACTCCTGATAGTCAAGAGCAGTTACTGAAAAGTAGGGATGTAAAAATATAACTGTATAACCACTAACAATCATATCAGTTACATGTCCTTTGAGCTTTGTAGTATAATTTTTATACTGCAGAGCCCTCAGTGTGGGGTGACAGCAGCCCCTGCCAGCCCTGGGGAGGCTTCATTGCAAGTTGCAGGGTGACATCTGCCTCCGGGGGAGCTGGAGTGTAACCATAACAGAAACCAATAAGCTGGTGCATATTGGTAAACAGTTTAAACGGTTACACTTTTACATCCCTACTGAAAAGGTGGAAATAAGTAAATAGCTGTACTCCAAACTGTAGGAGTAAGGGAGCTTGTCTCAGGGTGAGGCGTAGCCTATTAAATGGTAGGACTTTGTACCATTAGGACTGCGTCATTTAGAGAACAGGCGTTCCGTAGTATTGGAGTAAGCACAATTTTCACTTTTCTTTCTGTTACTTAAAAACTTAGCACCAGATTGTAATCATAATGTATCACCTTACTCCATGTTTTAATTGCACACATTTCTTTGAATAAGAAAAATTAAACCATTCACTGAATGTCTTATTTCAATTACTGCTGTGTTTTAAAAAAGGCAGTAATCTTTTATCTATACTAAAGGTGACGGTGCACAGATGGTTGGAGTCATTGTAGATAAATGGCATTGTTTGTTCAGGGCAGAGCAGACGGCTGAATGAGACTCCACTGTTGCATTTCTTGTGTTTGTGAGTTTATGGCTCATGAAAGGTACCATACTGAGAGCCCTGAAGGCTGAATCCATCCTCCTTGCTTTTCTGCGGAAAATATCAGTGCGTGCTGGTTGAGATTTTTTGAAGTATGTGATTCTGTAAAGACTTAGCTCGGTAGTTAATTTTAAGCATTCAAGTGCTTCTCTTGAAGGCATCCAGTGGAACTATTCATGTGCTTAAGATTAAACACTTTATATAAGTAGGCTAGACAGAAATTTGATTTTAATTGATAACTTAGTAAATGTTGATTTCAGCAGGCACACTGAAATCAATGGGGAAAAAATCAATCAGTAACAGCTGGCATGTCTGCAGTGATCTGATGTCATCAGCCCTTTGGCCATGAAGGGAATCCTCTGCAGCTCTGTTACCACGACCATGTTTGCTCACTCACAAGCCAGTAGTATCGCTTTGCCTGTGGCTGCAGGTCATTTTCCTTACAGTCATGGCCAGGGATCTCTGCCCAGGACAACCATTGCTCCTCTTGCACATAAGAACGGCCATACTGGGTCAGACCAAAGGTTCATCTAGCCCAGTATCCTGTTTTCCAACTGTGTCTAGGTGGCCCAGAGGGAATGAACAGCACAGGTAATCGTTGAGTGATCCATCCCCTGTCACCCAGTCCACTCTGGCAAATAGAGACCAAGGACATCATTGATGGATCTATCCTCCCTGAATTTATCTAAATCTTTTTTGGACCTTGTTAGTCTTGGACTTCACAATATCCTCTGCAAGGAGTTCCACAAGTCTTCTCTTTTCTAAACTGAAAAGTCACAGTTTTATTTATTTCTTTTCATATGGCAGCTGTTCCACACCCCTAATCTTTTTTTGTCCTTTTCTGAACTTTCTCCAGTGCCAAGATAATCTTTTTGAGATGAGTCAACCATATCTGTACCCACTGTTGAAGATGTGGGTATACCACCAGTTTATATAGAGGCAGTAAGATGTTCTCTTACTTCTCTTATTCTCTATCCTTATTCTCTATCCTTTTTTTAATGATTCCTAACATTCTACTTGCTTTTTTGCCTGTTGCTGCACATTGAGTAGACGTTTTCAGAGAAGTATCCATAATGACTCCAAGATCTCTCTCTTGAGTGGCAACAGTTAATTTAGTCCCCATAATTTCATATGTGTAGTTGGGATTATGTTTTCCAATATGCGTTGCTTAGCAGATGAACTTTAATGTTGATAAATGCAATTTTGTGGTCCAGTTACCTAGTTTTGTAAGATCCTTTTGAAGCTCTTCACGGTGTGCTTTGGACCTTGCACTAGGGATGTTAAATATCAGTTAATTGAATAGTCGAGTAACCTTGTGAATTCTTATCGGTTAGCCAACTATTTTGTAGTCTCTAGGGGCGGGACCATCAGCCAGTGCACTCTGGCCTCGCTCCCGAGAAGACCCCTGCCATGCTCTGCTGCTCCCACTGTATCAGAGACAACAGTGCAGGGTGCCAAGTGGGAGCTGGTCCACAAGGGGAGCAAGTTTAAAAAACCGGCTGCCTGTTACCCTGTGCTGCTGCCTCTGATAAAGAGGCAGCAGCACGGGTTGGCAGCATCCCCTTTCTAGGGTGCGGGTCTGAGCTCCTGGACCTGGTGCAAGCTGGAAGTGAGCTGGGATGGCTGCCCGCCTGGTACCTAATACGCTTTAAATACAGAGCCACAGCTGGGGTAGGTCCCGGACTCATCCCAAGCCAGGACTGAGATAGGCTGCTTGGCAGCCTGCTAAAAAGTGTGTGTGTGTGTGTGTGTGTGTGTGTGTGTGTGTGTGTGTGTGTGTGTGTGTGTGTGTGGAATGCGTGTAGTCTGTAGCATTAATTTATAAGCTTTTCTAATCAGTTAATCGACTACACTTTTACATCCCTACCTTGCACCGTGGTGCCTTGGGTCTCTTGGCCTCACAGGAAACCAGATCTTAAAATAAATAGGATCAAAATTAGAAAAAAAACAACAACCCAAAAACAAAAATTGAATTCTGCCAAGCTTATATTTATCTCTTCAGGATTTGGCCCTTAATGAACAAATGTGGAAAGTTTCATTTGATTATCAAAAGCAATCTCCTTCTCCTAGGGTTTGAGAAATGACCTGAAGGCTGCTCTCGATAAGATTGACCAGCAGTATCTGAATGAAATTGTAGGTGGTCAGGAACCAGGAGAAGAAGACACACAGAATGATCTGAAAGTCCATGAAGAAAATACTACTATTGAAGAATTGGAGGTATACAGTGTGGGGTTTTTAACTCTGTTTTTCAATACAGTTCAGTGTTGTGCTATATAAGATTTCCGGGCTGGTTTTAGACACAGATGCCTCTCTAGGGCAACAACATCAAAGGGTACCTTTGTGATAGATTGTCTCTTTCACCAAGAATCACGGGTTACTCCCTGCCCCAAAGGATCAGTGCCTTCCCCAGTCAGGCAGACCTTGGATATCACAACAAAGACAATGCTTGTAACTTATAAGAAACGATCTAAAGATTTATTAACTGGGAAAAAGAAACAAGATTAAAACAGGTCAGCATACATACACAAATGAGTTATTGTCTTAAGTTTCAAAAGATAGTAGAAGCTTTTGTAATAAGTAAACTCTTGTGTATTTTTTAGGACTCTCCCAAGCTATGCAGCTGAAGTTAATCTTTTTAACATCCCTTGAAAGTTATGATATGTTAAATGGTAACACTTTAATTCAGTCATGGGCAACCTATGGTCCAAGGGCCACATGCCTATTGGGGTTCTATGTATGGCCCACAAAACATTTTGTTTAGTGTTGTCCACGCACGGGGTTGCCAGATTCTGCTGATTTTCATCCACCTAGTTTTTTTCCTACTGATATTATAAAAGTGACACACATGTAAAGCAAGGACATGTGGTAAGGTGTGTGCCGACAACATCGTGAGAGCCATGTGCTCCCTCTGCATCCAGATTGCTGCTATGGTTCAATCAGCACACTGAAAATTCTAAGTATGCAAACGCAGTTAGCAAAACTACCCTATCCCGGGAGATTGTCTTGGATACAACAATCTTGTGGCCCACTGCGATGAAAGAGGGCCACTCGTGGCCAACTCACTAGCCTAGGTTGCTCCTTTCTGCTTTAATGTATACCTTGGAACTCATTCATTGATTGCAAGTCCAGAAGGGGCCACTGTGATCATCTGATCAGCCCTCCTGTATAGCACGGGTTAGAAAACTTCCCCAGAATAATTCCTAGAGTAAATCTTTAGAAAGGCATCCAATCTTGATTCAAAAATTGTCAGTAATGGTTAACTATTCTTACTGTTAAAAATTTACACCTTATTTCCAGTTTGAATTTGTCTAATTTCCTTCTAGCCACGGAATCATGTTAGGGATGTGTTAGCTTATTCGTTTAAACGGTTACATGCAAAGTGGGAGCTGGTGCTTGTGGGGAGCTGGGTTTTAAATGGCTCTCTCTGTACTGGCTCCCCTTTCCCCCCCCCCCCCCCTCCTCGCACGCTGCTGCCTCTGATATAGAGACATCAGTGTGGGGATGCAGGCAGGAGCCGGTGCTCAAGGGGAGCTAGCATTTAAAAGCCAACTCCCTGCGAACATTGGTTCCTGTGGAGCTGCTTCCTTCACTCTGCCCCAGCAGCAGCAGTGTGGGGGAGGGGAGGCAGCTCCATGGGAGCACGGTGCTCACAGGGAGCTGGCTTAAAATTTCAGCGGTTACACATTAACATGAAGGGGGAGGAGGGAAGGCATGTAAATAGAGCTAAATAGACTGAGCTTCTTAAGGCATATTTTCCAAATGTTATGTTAATTTAATTGTGAAAGGCATACAGCTTTTGGCCTGTACACTTGTGTAATTAGTTGTTTTTTCCCCAATAGGAGTTTTAACAATCACTAATTATTATGGAGTTGGTGCTAATGTTATAAGCCAGTGGTGGGCTAGGTGCGGCCCATCAGGGTTCTATGTGTGACCCATGAGACATTTTGTTTACCATGCTGCCCATGTGCAGGGTTGCCAGCTTTCTCTCGTTTCCATTTCTGTAGGTTTTGTCCTACTGGTATTACTAAAGTGACATGCATGTAGAGCAAGGGCACGTGAATTGAGGTACTTGCTGATTGCCCAAAACCTTGATTGTGGGAGCTATGGTCTCCCTCTGCATCCAGTCAGTGTACTGCTACAGTTCATTTGGCACACCCCACAAATTCTACATATGCAAGTACAGCTAGAAAGACTACCCTATCCTGAGAGACTGTCTTGGTTACAACAGCTTCAGAGGGGTAGCTGAGTTAGTCTGTAACAGGAAAAAACTTAAAAAACAATGAATAGTCTAGTAGCACCTTAAAGACTAAGAAAACATGTAGTTAGTATCATGAGCTTTTGTGGGCACAAGCCACTTCTTCAGATGACAGGAGTATTAGAAGTCCAGATCCAAGAATAAATAAGGGAAGGGGATGGCGGGAAGTGTGTGTGTGTGTGGAGGAGGGAGGGGGAAGAGAGCGAAGCGGGGGGGGAGCGGGAGGGGAGTGACAAAAGGGTGACTTGGAAATCCATTACTGAGTGTCCAGGCAGATTAAAGTGTTCTCCAACAGATTTTTGTGTATTGCCTTTTTGGATATCTGATTTGTGTCCATTAATTCTTTCCCATAGAGACTGTCCAATCTGACCAATATACATTGCAGGGGGGCATTGCGGCATTTGATGGCATAGATCATGTTAGTGGATGTGCAGTTAAATGAGCATCTGATGTGGTTGGGTCCAGTGATGAAATCGCTAGTGTAGATGTGTGGACAGAGTTGGCTCTGGGGCTGATTGCAGGGGTGGGTTCCTGGATGATTATGTTGGAGGTGTGCTGTGTGGTTACTGGAAATAATTTGTTTGTGGCTAGGGAGTTGTCTGTAGGCAAGGATTGGCCTTTCCGCCAAGGCCTGTGAGAGAGAGGGATCATTTTCCAGGATAGGTTGTAGATTTTTGATAATGCATTTTAGGGGTTTAAGGTGTGGACTGTAGGTGATGCCAAGTGGAATTCTGTTGTTTTCTCTTTTGGGCCTGACTTGAAGTAGTTCGTGTCTGGGTACTCTTTTGGCTCTGTCAGTCTATTTTTTCACTTCTCTGGGTGGGTATTTCAGTTTTAAGAATGTTCTATATAGATCTTGTAGGTGTTTGTCTCTGTGGGATTGGAGCAAATCTGGTTGTATTTTAAGGCTTGGATGGTATACAATAGATTGAGAAATGTGTGTGAGATGCAAACTAGAGGCATGAAGGTAAGTGTAGAGGTCGGTAGGTTTCCAGTATAGGGTGGTGGAAATGTGTCCATCATGTAATTGTACAGTAGTGTCAAGGAAGTGGCTCTCTTGTGTGGATTGATCCAGGATGAGGTTGGTGGTAGGGTGGAAGTTGTTGAAATCCCTGTGAAATTCTTCAAGGGTCTCTTTCTCATGGGTCCATATGATGAAGATGTCATCAATGTAGCGGCTGTGCTGCTGACTTGAAGATACAAATTGTCTCCAAATCGGAAGTAGTTGTGGATGAGGACAAAGTTGCAGAGCTCTGTAACCAGGTGTGCAATGGTGCCATCAGGGATGGTGTTCCTGATAGCCTGTAATCCATCTTCATGTGGAATGTTGGTGTACATCCATGATAGCCTGGATGGTATTTTCGGGAAGATTACTGATGTTTTGTAGTTTCCTCAGGAAGTCGGTGGTGTCTCGAAGATAGCTAGGAGTGCTGATAACATAGGGTCTGAAGAGAGAGTCAATATAGCTAGATAATCCTGTTTTAAGTGTGCCAGTGCTTGAGATGATGGGTCGTCCAGGATTGTGTATGTTGGGTGGCAGATAGAAAACTCCTGGTTGGGGATTAGGAAGGGTGTTAGTGTAAATTTGGTCCTAAGCAACATCAGAGAGCTTCATGAGCAGTTGTTTCAGGGGTTGGTTTTTTTGGGTATTCTTTAGTAGGATCACAGGAGAGAGGCTTGTAGAATCAGGTGTTGGTGAGTTGTCTGGTTGCTTCCTGTTCATAATCTGTTCATGATGACTACAGCGCCCCCTTTGTCAGCCTCTTTGATTATGAGATTAGAATTGTTTTTGACGCTGTGTATAGCATTGCGTTCTGTATGACTGAGGTTATATGTTATATGATGTTTGCTGACAATGTCAGCCTGTGCATGTTTGTGGAAGCAGTTGATTTAGAAGTCAAGACTCTCGTTACAATCATTAGTAGGGGTCCATATAGAAGCCTTCCTCTTGTGGGATTGGTCGGGGGAGCAGCAAGGTCAGTCTTATGCTCCACTGAGATGAAGGAACCTATTCATGCGTCCCACTCTCTAGCTCAGGTTGCCCATCACTGTTATAAACCCTTATTTTCCATTCTTTAATTTTATCAGATATGACCTTTTGGGTCTGTATTAGTATCAGCTCGGTCTGGGCTAAGATGTGAATATTTTTGGAAAGTTGATATTTATTTGGCCTTTTTGTGGTATCTGAACACATTCACAATTTTATACCTTTAAAATGAGTTGAGGTTGAATAATAAAATGCTAATGATGGGTTAGATTCTAAATTTGGATTTTAGTTTAAAAACAAAAGCACAATTTTGGGAAATTGATGAAAATTAAATTCATGAAATTACATATATACACACACACATAGGGAAAAGATCTTCTGAAGAATTTCCATGTCATTGTTAGCAACCTTGACATTTCAGCATGGTAGGAGTGTCTGAGAGCCTCAGAGAAAAGTTGACTGTTAAAAAACAAAATAAAAAAACTGTCTCTTTTAAGAGAAATGTAATAAAACTAAACAGAAGCTAAATAGTATAAAAAGTGGAATAGCTTCAATGTGATTGTAGAGTTTTTGGAAATGTGCACCCACAATTCCTATTGAAATCCATTTGAGCTATGAATGCTCATCACTTTAGCAAATCAGGACAGTTATTAATAATCAAGGAATGATTTGTAGGTTAAAAATCATTATTTAGGTTTCTGAAATGTAAAACTGGTCTTCATGACTCAGTATCATTCGTAGTTCCATGGATGCTTATGACGTGTGCTGGGTTGTTGTCACTCTGTTTCCAAAAATAGATTGCTCATTGTAAAAATTGCTTTCAAAACACTGGTGAGTTATCTGACAAATATGTATCACAGAAATATGAGGAAATGCTTTGACTTCCCCCTTCTTTTTCAGGCTTTGGGAGAATCCTTAGGACGAGGTGATGATCACAAAGACATGGACATCATAACCAAATTCTTGAAGGTAAAGAACTTTAACTTGGTAACTTAGTTATATTTCAGCAGAGCAGAGAGTCAGATGTAACTGAATATAATCAGGATGGAAATACCAGGTGTGGTTATTCTGCATGTCAATTTTTATATCCACACTTAGGGTGAGATTCTCAAAAGTGTTCAGTGACCAGAAGCTCTCATTATTTCCTGCAGGAGCTGGTGAGTGATTAGCACTTCTGCAGAATAGGTCTTTATTAACATGGTTCTGCTTGCGTCTTGTCCTGTGATAATTAATTCAGTACGGTTGTTCCTAAATTCAAAAAGATTAAGCAGGATTATGGTCTCTATGTGCAAATATTGTGCCTACAAAATTACCATTTTAAAAAATAGAAAAACTGCATATTGGAGAAAATAAAATTCCATCTGTTTCTACCAGATTTAATAAGGGAATTTAAAGAGAATTCCACTGACCTCCATGTGTGGTTTTACTAAGGAAACTCATGTTTAGGCAATTAGTGTGAAGTAAACTGCTTTCCTGGCAAGAAACCCACATGAATTTTCAGTCATATATTTTGGTCCTCAGGTAACTAAATAGATTATCAGAAGTCCCTTGCCTTTTGAGCTGTAACTAGTCATGTGAGTTGGTACGTTGATTGTTTTTTGAAGGTACCCAGACATAAGAATTTTAAGGTAAGACTGGCTCAGGATTGTTCTCCCTGACAGTTCAGGTATTAAAGTGAGGGCAAGTTGGACATGCCTACTGAGCTTTTGAGGCCCTACATTACATTTGATGGTTTTTCTGCGTTTGTCTGGAATGCATTAATGCCACATCTGATCATTTTAAAAATTTCAGAGTCTTCTGTATGAAAGTGAAGCCACGTGGATATCATAGAATCATAGAAAACTAGAACTGGAATGTACTTCGAGATGTCATTGAGTCCAGTCTACTGCCCTCATGGCAGCATCAAGTACTGTCTAGGCCATCCCTGATAGATGTCTATCTAACCTGCTCCTAAATATCTCCAGAGATGGAGATACCACAACCTCCCTATGCAATTTAGTCCAGTGTTTAACCACCCTGACAGGTAGGAAGTTTTTCTTAATGTCCAACCTAAACCTCCCTTGCTGCAGTTTAAGCCCATTGCTTCTTGTCCTTATCAGGAGAAGAAAGAGACAAGGTGGTTGAGGTAGTATCTTATATTGGACCAGCTTCGGTTGGTGAGAGAGACAACGTAAAGAAGAGCTGTGGCTTGAAAGCTTGTTTCTCTTACCAACAGAAGTTGGTCCAATAAAAGAGACTCCCTCACCCCCCTCATGTTAGGGTATTCTAGACATTAGTGGGCAGACTCCTGTTGATTTTGATGAAAACTGAAAGGAGAATATGAGGGACATGGAGGCCCAGTCTTCTCTTTTTAACACAGCCACAGCTTCAGGGTTGATAGAACTCATTAATGCCTTCCAGTATAACAATATTATGATTTCATCTCCTTCATTCTACCAGTAAAGTTTAACATGTTGTCACCTTGGATGACTTGTTTCCCAGACTAATAATAATGGGGTGGAGAATAATAATAATGGGGTGGAGGATGGAACTGTGAACAGAGCATGGCAGAAGAGAGTGGAAAAGTGTGTTATTGGGGAATGGAAAGTGTACACACGCAGCCCATGTTGGGGGGAGGAGGGAAAATGGGAGAGCCCTAGTCTGTGGGAGAACAAGGAGGGGCACAGTATCTCTGATATGGGGTGGAGATCCAAGCAAATGAGGGCCCGCAGAGCTGACGGTAGAACTGGGTGAGAGCACACAGAGCCCCTGGTAGTGGAGGGAGGGAAGGATGGCATGCAGCCTCTGGCATAGGAAGAGTTTTGGCGGAATCCTGGAAATAGAGGAGGATGAGAGAATAGTGCACAGGGAGCTTGGGTGATGAGGTGGGGAATAGACAGAGCCCTTGGTGTGTCAATGAGGTAATCTACACAAACTGATGTATCCTGCCCCTAGTTGTGTATTTGACTTCATGTACAATGTGCTTAACATTCTGTGGGCCTTGGTCTGAAGGGAGTGCTGGACACATGGCCATTCCAATTGAGCCTGTGGTTGGCAGCATCTCCCACCTACATCTCTGCTTTCAACATATATCCCATCTTTCCTCCATCACTAATGTCCACTTCAGAAATCCCCCTTTTTTTCTTCTCCCACTTTTCTCACACCTTCATCCCTGCCACCTCTTATGGCATGTCCAGTTCCTTGCCTCTTTTCATTCACATCCCCCCTGAAAAGCACTGCTGTTTTTAGTTCTTATATTTGTTTTGCTCTTTTGTGCACATGATTTACTGATGTAGCCACCAGGTGGCAACATGACATAAATGTACTCCTTCCTTTTACAGTTTCTTCTGGGCGTCTGGGCCAAGGAGTTGAATGCCAGAGAGGATTACGTGAAACGCGGAGTGCAGGGGAAACTAAACAGTGCCACGCAAAAGCAGACAGAATCCTATCTGAGACCCCTCTTCAGAAAACTGCGGAAAAGGGTGAATGTCCTTCAAAATGACAGGGCCCAGCAGGCCCAAACAGTGTAGTGCTTCCAAACAGTATAGTGCTTCTTGCCAATAGTCAGGTTGTCTCCATTGTACAGATGGGGAAGTAGAGTCAGAGAGGCTAAGTGACTCGCTTAAAATGATTCAGTGACACAGTTGGGCACAGAACCCTGGTCTTCTGACTCCCACTCATGTACCCTAACCATTGAATCCTTAAAAAACAACAAATGGTCTGGTAGCACTTTATAGACTAACAAAACATGTAGATGGTATCATGAGCTTTCATGGGCACAGCCCACTTCTTCAGATGACTGGTCATCTGAAGAAGTGGGCTGTGCCCACGAAAGCTCATACCATCTACATATTTTATAGCACTTTAAAGACTAACAAGATGGTTTATTAGGTGATGAGCTTTCATTGGGGCAGACCCACTTCTTCAGATCATATTCTGAAAGTGAAATGGCATGACCATAGAAGTGGGTCTGTCCCACGAAAGCTCATCACCTAATAAACCATCTTGTTAGTCTTTAAAGTGCTACATGACTGCTTTTTTTGTTTTACCAAGATGAGACTAACACGGCTACCTCTCTATTACTTATCTACATGTTTTGTTAGTCTATAAAGTGCCACCAGACTATTCGTTGTTTTTAAAGTTCATCCTGTACAGACTAATTTGGCTACCCCCTGAAGCCATTGAATCCTAGCTCTTATTTAAAATAAATGCCTGTTATCTTCCCAACAGTCATAATGTGCATCTCTGATTGAGTGGGTTGCTTATGTGGTCGAGACCCTGAGTTTTATTCAAACTCTGGCACTAGTCACTTAACATCTTTGTGTCTCAGTTACTTCCTTTGTATCAGTGGTTTTCAGACTTTAGGGTGTGTACCCCTTTTCAAATAACATAGTCTACTGCATTCCCCTGTCTGAGAGAGGGTCACAATAGACCAATGATTACATTGCCAAGTGCTAATAAATAAAGTGTGTTGTCCACCAGTATGGGTTTTTTCTTGTGTGCCCCTGATGAAATCTCACATTTACCCCAGTTTGAAAACCACTGATCTAGACCATGGAGTTACTTATCCTTTTTAAAGTGCATCAGATTTGTATAAATGCAAAATATGATCGCTTCAGAAAACTATGTGTGGCTCAAAAGAAAAGCTAATGTTTTTTCCTCTTTCAGACTATCCCTGCAGACATTAAAGAATCAATAACAGATATTATTAAATTCATGTTGCAAAGGGAATACGTGAAGGTATGCTTGCTTATAAGTTTCTAAAGTGTTCTAACCATGTTGTATTAAGTAGATTATATACTGTGAATGATTCACATTTAGCTTCTCAAAGGCATGTAGTTACAGAGAACACATGTTCAAACAAAACTGACATAAGCCTCTGCTGGGTATGCAGCAGGTAGAGGGATGTGGAGAATTCACTCATTGTAGTGTTCCTGGAACTGAATGGCAACTTTCCAGGTTCTGGTATGGTATTTAATTCTCAGAGAATGAGTCTTGGCTATATCTCCTGCTAAGTCAAACCCTTGCTTGATTTACAATTTGAGAAACTGTGTTGGCTAGAGTGGAGGTGCAAGTCCAGGCAGAATTTTGCTATAAATGATTTATATTAACTTATAGAGGAAACTTGAATGGGAATTTCAACATTATCTCTCAATGAATACCATATTATGTGTTTGAGCGGTGTGTATAAAATATCAAACACATGTAAGACCTTGTCTCTCTCTACATCCTGTATTGGACATACCCACATCAGTAGTCCTGTAGAAGCATTAAAGAGGTGGTGACGATGAGGATAAATTATTGAACAGTTTTGTGGATAAAGTGTGCTTAAAGGAGGAGTGAGCGATTTGGCATACATGAACAATGAAAGTGTTACATTTTACTTGGCACGTTCTGTAGCCACCTCCAGAAAAGAAACTGAAATGCAAGTAGTATCTTTATACTAGCTTGTGTGGGTGGCAGGGGAAATGGAGCTTTGTAATTCTCTTCACTTTTCCAACATTATGATTAGACTTGTGAGGACTTGGGATAATTTGCCTAATAAGGAAGCCCAATTTTGTCTGTGACATTCTTAAAGTTTGCTGGCCTAGGGCAAGTTTAATTCAAATCATTTAAAAGTGTGGCTACGGTGTGTTTTTCAGTTATGCTTTGTGTATTTTGAAACGTCTTCCAGCTCACTGCAGAGGAAAGCAATAGGTGTATGGTATTCTGTTGGTGGATCAGCTGTGCCTGCCTGTTTCACAGTTGCTTGATTTTATATTAAGTCAGCTGAATTAGGCACTTGGAATACGTGCTTGTGAGCTTGGAACTTTTAAAAACACATTGTCTCCCTCATTATTTTCACAGTCCCCCTTCTCAGTTCCTAGCAAGAGTTGTGCTTTGTCGTTTTCTGCTGTCTTGGATACTCTTTGGGTTGTACAGAATGGTGTACACGATTCATTAGGGATGTAAAAGGTGAA
Source organism: Apalone spinifera (assembly GCA_030068395.1). NCBI lineage: Eukaryota > Metazoa > Chordata > Testudines > Trionychidae > Apalone > Apalone spinifera. Next base: position 12,380,171 of record CM057845.1, read on the forward strand.
TTGGTTCTGATTAACCAGTGGAGACTGGAGCAACTCTCTGCCACCCAGGGCAAGTGGCTACTATAGTCCCACGGGGTCCACCACAGGTAGGGGCTACTTTGGCTTGGCAGGTCCAGCCTAGCACCCCACCCCTCTGAAAAGCTTTATACTGCAGAGCCTGCACTGAGTGTAACTGCTAAGATTTTTTTTTAGCATTACATGGTTACCTTTTTAAATGACTTTTAACATTCCTACTATCCATGCTATGTATTTAATTGCATCAAAATATCTTAAAAGAATGTTAAGGTAGCAAAATCAAGCACTTGAAAATGTACAAATGCTAAAATTAAAGCAAACCATTAAGCTCTGCATCACATACCACTCTGTGGAAAAGCAGAAATAGAACACTTCTCCAGAGTGGAATTCAACTTCCTTAACCAGGAAACCATCATTTCTTTTCCTACAATCCCCTGCCTCTTTCGTTGCACGCTTTCCAAGTTCCTCCTACAAACAGCATCCTTTATTACATAATCCTGACTCATGCTAGAGCATTGTCCATCTTGTGCCTGAATAAGCCCATGGAAAATATAGTATGTGATCATGTAATTCTGGCACTTCTCAACTTTGGATTGTTTGATTTTTGTAATTGTAACATTCTTTGAGCATTTTCTATGCAATTTACTAATTTAATAAAACCCCTCAAAACCCAAATTTCATCATGTGGAACCATACGGACCTCCCAGCATGAATTGGGTGTAGATCTTTTGATCTAAGTTGCAGACCTTTGGTACTTGATCTAATTGGATAACTGCTAGCAGTAGTAGGCTGTTGTCCTCTCAACCATTATTTCCTCTAATCTTTTCCACCCATTTGCGGAATACATTTTATGTGCATCGAGGCATGTATGAATGAGCACCACCATTAGAACAAAAAACCTAGTTGTGGGCACTCTGCCAATCAGCTGGTAGCCATTTGAATCTCTCTTGAGCTATTGCACAAGTGCCCATCTTACAGGGAACAATGCTCTGGACCAGTCTCTAGAGCTGGGGATAAGACTCAAACTTTCCCAGGGGGTTTCACAGCTGGTTGCTGACAGCAGGGGAGTGCAGATTTCCAAGTTCTGCTAGTTAGTGCTGTAATGATTCCCTGGGCTTTAACCTGTTCGTGTCTCTCTGCTTTTCTAAGTATTTATATATTTTTATTTTTCAGGCTAATGATGCATACCTTCAGATGGCCATTGGCAATGCTCCCTGGCCTATTGGTGTCACTATGGTTGGCATCCATGCCCGAACTGGTCGGGAAAAGATTTTTTCTAAGCATGTGGCCCACGTTTTGAATGATGAGACTCAGAGGAAATATATTCAGGTAAGGGCTTAAGAAGTGTTAGTCTCTGGACTTTAGAGACCTGATGTTAAAAGTTAGGAAGACCTTTGAATAGTTCAAATTTTATAAGTACAAACGATGTGGCAAAAATAAAAGGCAGTAAGTACAGGTTGTTGCCTTTTGGTGTTGACTGAATGCAGTTTCAGTTTATTAAGTGTATGGTATTTTGGACCCGTTGGGGCTCTCATGCTGTGGCTTAGGGATGGATTCTAATGTGTCTTTTTCCATCACCTGTCATGAGTCTACATTACAGCTGAAATAACTACAAGCAGATGCCTCAGTCTCTTGGGCTCCATCATTTTCTAATCTGTAACATCACATATTGTGTGGCATGTGATACCTTTGTTGAACTGACTGAACATAAGGTGAAATAACAGGTTTCCAACTTGGCCTTTTATTTCTGCAGCCAGAGAAACATGGTAGTTTTCCTACAGTAATTCTCTTTTAAAGGGACACTATCTCCTTAAAAGGTTCAACATTCCATATTCAGATAGAGCCCACTGAACTTAAAGGCTGATTCCTTTAAGATTGGTGTATGAGCTTTCTCCCCCTGTTGATGTATGGTAGGGTCCATCAGCACAAGGGCATAAGTAGTCTGAGAGAACTACCCCTTTCCTTGTCCCGTATACATACCTTTGGCTGCCGTGGCAGCAGCCCTGAAGTAAAGCCTTTGCACCCTCTCTATGTGACCTGCAGAAATAGTCCAATAGGGCAAAAAACTTCCATACTAGCAAGCGGCCTCTACCCCCAGGACCTTGTGGAGCAGTCTCTCCTCCACAACATTCTGCCACCGATGGCTTCCAGCCCCTACTATGAATTGTGATGCCATCTCTGCTGTCACTCTCATTTTCCCCCAGAGTGGTATTATATATTTTTATTTGGCTGGGTATCTGAGGAAATGTCTTCTAGATGCTCCCTCTGGTTTGGATGTTCACAGAAGCCAGCTATGTAACTAGGGGACATCACTTGGAAGAAAAGGAAGTGTCACTCAGAGTGCTTTTGGGGCCACTGAGTGGAGGGTGTGATTGAAGCTGTTTGAGGGGAGTTTTCTGAAATACTTCAAGTTAACCTTCAGCGTTTTCTGAAAATACTGTACTTAGGAACTTTAGGCACTCAAGTCAGAGAAGTGTGTCAGGCCTGGCCTTCTAATGCTAGCTCCAATATAAATTTTCTCTGTAGAAAATTTCCTCCATCTATGTTTTCGACCTGTATCCTTTCTCTAACATAAAAAAGTGCCTACCCCAGAGGGCTGTGTAATATCCTCTCTCAGCAACCTTCTGAAGAACGGTGAATTTGACTATCTTGCAGAAGTTTCTTTTCTCATTATCTCTAATATGGGGTACATTTGCCTGTCCGGGGCTCCTTGCATACATCTTCCAAATGTGCAGATTTCTGTACAAATCCGTCTCAATTCTCCTTCATTGTGGGAGGAATTTTGAGGACTGTGTTGCTCAACTATATGGCTAACTGTACAGCCATAAGCAGGGTTGGCTTTAAGCATGTGTGTGCTTTGCCTCTAGGATATACTGTTCGAATTTGGATTATGGAATATCTTTACTGCCCAGTTTGATGATATCTGGTGCACATTGGTTTGTGTTCTAGAAGTCTAAGGTCACTGCATCCAAGCCAAAGGGTGATGATGATTTAGGGCTTCTGATGTTTACTGTAACAGATAAACACCATTCATTTTATTTTTTTAAATAGGAGTCTTTTATTGATGTTTATTGAATAAATGCTGGAAAAACACCAGAAATGGTTGCTTGTCTCTAAGCCCTTATCGATGTAGAGCAGAAATGCTTTCTACAGTGGCACGGCTCCTAAAGCACTTTGACGTATTGTGCATTCATTGGAGTGTGCAGATCCTGCTGGTGTGCACTAAAAGCTGCTTAGTGTGCTTTAACACAGAACTATTTGAAACTGTACTATACTAAAGTGCAGTAGGGAGCAGAAGAAAGATTTTTTTTAATAGTATATACTACTGTAATAAATACTGTACATAATATACATTATAATACATAAAAAGTAAGCCAAGATGCATTTTTGGATATCTACATAAAAGTCAAAAATTGCTAAAAATCCACATCCTCCCCCCATTCCCATCAGTGAAATTAATAAATCTTGAAAACCAGAAGCCCTTCTGATGATGGACAACACCAGGCCACTTCCAGAAATGTTACCCATAGAAAGGCCAAAGCTCCTGGAGTGCTGGGCTCATCCCTCTCATAAGTCATGCCACCTGACATCCAGAGTTCATGTTCTGAACTAAAGCACTGGGGATTACAGAATTTATGGCGGCCATGTGTCTCACCTGCCAGCTGTAGTACCGTGCCATTGCTAGATTGCAGCCTAACATGCTACAACCAAAGCTGTGGTCCTTCATTACATGTGCTTTTATATGCTGTTTTAGAAAGTGGGAATGGTATTGGGTTAAGGCAGTAGTGGTGTAGCCAGGACACCAGAGAAACCAAATTCTGTTGGTGAGAGAGACAAGCTTTTGAGCTTACACAGAGCTCTTCAGTCTTAATTTTAAACCTGAGTTGTATAATAAGCAAAGAGTATAAATGGTGAAAGCAATCACCACAGTTAACCTTATAGTGCTGGTTTCCTCTACTGGAGGAGGTAACAAGTTTTCTAAGCTTTAAATAGCTAGTGACATATATGTTGTCCTATGAAACTGTTTGAATGATGAACTTAAATTCATAAGTTATGCCCCACTATTTCCTCTGCTGTTTGGAACATTTGGCATATCTTTTCCCTGCAGTTACCCTGTCTAAAGACATGTCTCTTTTTGAAAAAAACATGATCATGCTGGTGTGTGTTACTTCTCTGTACTATGCTCAGAATTGACCAGGAAATGGTTACATTGGTTTGTTTATTATAGACCTGTCCTTGTTTTCTTGACTTCCTAGGGACTGAAGAGGCTCATGACCATTTGCCAGAAACACTTCCCAACAGACCCATCTAAATGTGTGGAGTACAATGCCTTGTGAGTCCCTCGTCTGCCCACGGTGCAAATCATTTTCTGCTCTCCTAGACCCAGAAAGGGAGAAGAGAACAGCACAGTCTTAGCTGGAAATCGACCAGAAACTTGGGGTGGGTCTGGGGCAATAGCATAAAGCAAAGGCTTTGTCTAGAGCTTGATTTCTACAAACCACATCTATTTTCATTTCTTTTAAGCACTGTGTACATTACCCTCAACAGATCCTGAGCCCACTTGGGTTTTTTTTGGAGGAGGGGTGTCTTTATTTTAACTGTTCTGGAAATCATAGAGGCCGAACTCCATTTCTTTTCCCACAGCTCAGAAACTTGGGTCACAGTCATCTGTTGCTTTTATTGGACTCTTTCCAATTGGAGGTTGGTATGGGCAGATGATTAGAAGGAAACAGTTGAAACTGAATTCTAATTATTTCTGTAAATATGAACATTTCAATGTCTAATTTTTCATGTGGTATAAGAAAAAAGACACATTTCTCAGCTGAAAAGTACAACCAAACTGGTGAAAGTTTTTAATCTTGAATGAATCTGGGGGTTTTTGTTTGTTTTTTTGGTGGTTTGTTTTGTTTGCTTATAGGGGAGCTTTTAAATACAAACCTTGTGAGTTTGGAGTTAAGGAATCTTTTGGCTCTTTAGGTTTTCAAGTTCTATTTTACACATCTGGAGAAGATTGGTGCCTCTGGGCATTGCAGTTAGAATAATTAGTGGTGGAAACAAGATCTTCCATTGTCAGGTACAATGTTTCAAGCAAGCGCAGGCATGGGCTGTTCTGCACCCTGAGTAGGAAGGAGTGGGAATAATGCTCCCTCTTTTTCATGTACTGCAGAAACAGTGGAATATTGGATGTTCGTTGGAAGTCACAGCAGTGGAGATTCCTGCATGTTCTGCAGCCAGGCAGACCCATATACCTTAACCCTATCCAGGAGAGACATTCCCAGGGTTTAGCGTGTCGCTCATTTTTCTTGCTTATTTAAATCCTTGACCTCTCTGCAGAGGAGGCTCATCACTGCTCATGATCGGAGAGGTTTTTGTGGTAAAGGATGGTTGTCCCAGTAGGTACTGGAGTTAGTTCACTCACACACAACCCAGGCCATCAGAAAGCCCTGACAAGGTACAGCTTGTACCTCTCAACTAGGACTCCGTGGTCTGGCAACAGACCACGGATGTTTCTGGACCACAGAGCCCAGGAAGAGGGAGGGCTGGCGAAAGGGCAGGAGTGTCAGAAGGGGCACCGGTGACTCAGCTGGGAGCCCAGAGTGTGTGTGTGGGGGGGAGAGTAGGGGAGGATGAACAGCATGGTGGGGAGTTCCTCAGTGGAGCTCCCTGTCCCCAGAGGCCAGGGAGCTCTAGCCTGGCCACAGCTGTGGACCTCCAGCCTTGGCCAGGGAGCTCCTACCCCAGCAGTAGCCAGGGAGCTCTGGCCCAGGCTGAGGAGCTCCGTCCCTGTCCCTCCGCCCTGCTCTCCACCCCGGCTGTGGAGCTCTGCCCCGGCTGCGGAGCCTGGTGGCTGCGGAGCTCTGCCCTGGTTGCCCAGCTCTGGCCGCGGCGCTCCGGCATTGGGCGGCTGAGGCAGCAGCGGGGATAGGCTAGAGCCCATGCCCGTAGGCAACGTGGACACAAAGGGTGGGACCTTCCCTGGTCAGTCAAATCCCAGTCAGGTCCTGAAGGTGCCGGACTAGTTAGGTCCATCCTGTAACAACGTTCAGTTGCTGCTGACCTGGGCTGGGTTCAAACTGGTCTTAGTAGCGTGAGGCATTCTGTCTCATTATCAGTCCCATCAGCTCTTCTGAACAGAGACATTTTTTGTGATGTGGACTGGTATATGATCAGACTCCATAGTGATGGGCCTGGCATAAGAATCTGAGTCATTCAGAATCCCTTCCTTAAGAGCTTTTGAAATATGGTTGTTTCATTTAGCAGGTTGGTGCTTATTGAGTCCTGATCCTAACTGTGAAAGGGGAGGTAAGGAGAATGTGTTCTTAGAAAATAATTGTTCCCTCCAAATTCATTGTGCTGTGAGGCACTGGCCCTTTGTGTGTATTTCTGCCTTTGGAAAGTTTAGCAGAGCCTCTGGAGGAATATTCTAGCCCTGCTGGAGTCTCTGGCATTCTTAAGTGCATCTTTGGTCAGAGTAATTCTTCAGTCTGAAGTATCGGACCCCCAAGAGAAAAACACAGAGCTTAGATGGCTTAGAAGCAATAAAAGCAAGAGCCAATGAAAAGACCTGACTGGAGTGTGGGGAAAGGGCTTTAGAGAACAGACAGGGTTTTGTGGGGAGGTATTGGGCAGATGTCAAGAGACCATACTTGGAAGCCTGGTTAATAACAGAGCCTGGTGGGGTTTGTACACACACAGACACACACACAGCCCTGGGAGAGGGTTTAGTGCAACAGGAAATGTTCATAACACCACAACTTTATCCTCCCAAATGGCTTCTTGATCTGTTCCTATCTCTTTCGCTTGACCTTAGTTTTGAACTCTCTAAATAATTTAGGAACATTACAGTCCCTGATTGAAAAGGACTGAACTTTGCCTGGAAAGGTACAAAAAGTAAATAGCTCAGGAATGATTTAAGGAAGAATGATATTTGCATTACTGGGAACCAGATTTCATTGGGGATTTATAACACCATTAGCTAGCCCTCCTGTCCCATTCAGGAATGACCAAGATTGTTTTAATGTTGCAGCGGCTAATAGTTTAGATGAGGATGTTCCTTCTGGAGGGACCTGGGGTTTGTATGTGAATGTTGCTTTAATCTAATCAGATTTCAACAGGAATGTAATTTAAGTGATGTCTCCTTGCTGACAGCCCCAAAACGCAGCCCTCCCAGTCAAACAGATCCCACGACAGAATAACTTGATTCCCTTGCAGTTTATGGAATGGCACCATATTGAGAGCTCAGAAACGAAAAATACTTTCTCACGGCATTTTTATGTAAGAGTTTCCAGCTGTCCTGAGTGTGTGAGCCAGCTTTAGTCCCTGGGGTGTCGCTATGGGAACGCTGTTATGGCAGCTGCTTTAAGCACAGATTTAAGGTTCCTTGCAGCTTGGCTGACCCGAAGCACAGCTTCCGGACTGTCTCGAAATAGTTAAAGGTATCTCGCTTGAAAAAATGCAGATTAAATAGTTTGAGAGGGAGGATGTAACCAGCAAGCATCAGCAACTGTCCAGATCTACAGGTTGGGAGGATACAATATATTTAGAATTAGAGGTCTGAGGTTTTCCTCAGATGCATGGATATTTCTAAGATCTTTTTGGCCATTTTTGCATTAGCAGGAAACTGTCTTAGTGCTGAATCTAAAGGTCTTGATCCTGTAGCGTTAGAGAAGAAATATGGTCTTGTGGTGAAGGCTCTAAACTGGAGCTCAGAGCTGGGTTTAAATTCTGTCTTGTGTGACTTTTGGCAGATCACTTTAATCTCTGTGTCTCCGTTCCTCATCCGCCATTGGCCAGTCCTGCCTGTTGACTTGGAGTTCTCCAGGGCAACGACACTTGCTGTGTTTGCCCAGTGCTTAGCACATTGGGGTTCTTGTCTGGTTTGAGGCTTCTGGGCATTACCATAATGTATATAAAGTGTAGCCCTCACTCACACCAAACGTGGGTGTGAATCGTCCTAATTAAGATAATTTACTAATTGTGTGGACAGGGTGGGGCCTTTAATGTATCCAGGGTGTTTTTGCACAAGGGTGTTTGTGTTCTGTAGGAGCCACAGACTAATGACTAGAGTTGAGATTTGTGGTGGATTTAGAAGTCACATTTCACCCTATCCAAACCTTTTTGCCAGTTTACAACAGCAGCCAACATCCGCTAGGGCCGGAGGTGACTTTCTCTCTCCTTTGGTTTGACTTTCAGTGGCAACGTTTGTGATGTGTTGGGTGGAAAGAGAAATACCGCAAGGAGGTTGGGGCAAGATTTGCATGGCTATCAACATACCAGCAGTTTCTTTTACTTTTCCAGCAGCAGGTTATGCATCTCTGCCTCAATTTGCACTCTGCTATGCAGATGCTCCCTGCCAGTTGGGCAATTCATGCTTATGTTTCCCTGCTGGTTGGGTAGCGCGGCCCTCTGAGTCATGCTGCAAAACCATCCTTCAGCCCTTCCTGGGATTGGTGGTCTTTGTGACACAGCATTGCTCAGTAATCCTTCATCCCACCCTGGCTACAGCTGTCGCCTCTGATTGATTGGCTTCCTTCTGAGGTCCTTGCCTCTAGGCCTCCTCCCTGACCCTTTTTTCTCCATGGCCTTGAGCCCTTTTCCCTTCCCTGAATCTTTCCTGCCTCTTTACAGGCCCCTTTCCCCTCCCCCTGCCAGTTTGCTTCCCTGTTCTCTCAGGTAGAGAGCTCCTCTCTAAATCTTGCCTTGTCCTTATTCTCACTAGGCTGAATGAGAAACTAGCCTTACCCAGCCCTCAGTCACATGGTTCACATTATACCTTCCATCAGATGACAAGGCCACATCCCTGTGAATGCCTGTTTGGGTCTGAACCTGGACTAGAGCCAAACTTCCCTTAAAGGACCAGAGAGTATCCTGTTACAGTCCCCAGTTCTGAAAGGGGCCTCTTCTAGCTACTGGAATACAACTGATAAATGAATAGTTAATTGATAAAGATTAAAATCTAATCAGCCCACATCAAAGGGTAACTTACTACAACTACTGCATAACCGAAGTAGTACAACACTGCCAACCCCAAGCATGCAAATATCCTGAACTAGGCTCCAGAAAATCATGAGATTTTAAACAATAATTTGGGATCTTTAAACTTCTTTTGAGTCTTAAGCATTCAAATTATCAAGATTTTCTCTGCAGCCAGGAGAGCTAGAAACTTTTTTTTTTAACTGAGAGCTGAGCAGCTCAGATAGTCACCTACCACCAGAAGCTGGGACTTCAATACATAGCACTAAATAGGGTGATCAAAATGAGAATTGGCTGCACTTCAGTGTGCTTGTCCCTTTTGCATACTTCGGTTGCTCGCTAAAGTAAGTTGGGAGAAGTTTGCTCTATTCAACTCTTTTCACTTCCTGTTAAGGCTAAGCATTGTCTTTAGAATCATTCTTTCTGCTCCAAGAACATGGCTTAATATAATTCAAGCTGGTGTGCATAGACTCTCTGATTTAATAATGCACAGTAATTGTGCTCCTTCAGTTCTACATGTTATGCAGGAGATCAGACTAGAATGATCATGCTGGTCCCTTCTGACCTCAAAATATATCAATCAGGAATGACATTTACTGATATAAATGTATTCCATAACAAGGGTGGGTGCATCAATTATGTAGGAAAAATAAACCAAAATGTCATTTAGCCACAGCCCTCAAAGCAAGCAAACTAAATTGACAGTGAACCGATGGAGGGTAAATGGAGCATTTTATGCCACCACTAGAATAGCTCCTACTTTGTTTGCATAGTTAAGGAGTGGCTTCCTGAGCCTTATTTGCTATTAGTCCCCTTTATTGAGGATGATAGTAGTAGGTCATTCCCCTCCTTCTCAAATTACAGCAGGTGGCTGAAGTCTGGAGACAAGCAAGGCAAGTTGGTTTTCGGATTGCGTGGGTCACAGTCGCTTTTTTGACTGTAATGAGATATTGCCATTGACAGCACTAGACACAGGGCTGCCTTGTGATATAAGGTATTTTATGTGGCACCTCTTGCCCATTTCTGAGGGTACCTCTCCACTGTTTTAAAAGTGCAGCAGCAAGGCTCAGAGCCCAGGTCTGCAGCCTTGGGCTTGCTAGGCTCATGCTAATGGCACCCAGACCTGCTGTGTAGATGCTCAGGCTCTGAAATCCACCCTGCGCCTTGGGTTCAGGGCCTGAGCCCAAAAGGTGACGCAGCTATTTTTAGCACAACCACCTCATGCCAGAGACTGTGGACCAGAGCGCTGAGCTGCTGTGATGGGTTTTTTAATTGCAGTGTAGGCATTCCCTGAGTGACTCTGTTTAGTGCATTTAGACTCATACCATGATCCTCTTCACCCTGTGGGGCAGGGAAGTGTGCAGATGGGGAGCCAAGGCATGGTGAGACAAAGGGTCTCGCCCAAGGTCACACAGGCAGTCTGTCATGGAGCAGGGGTTTGAACCCAGGTGTCCTAGCATCTTGGCTAGTGCTGTAATCTAGTCCCTCTTGATGTTGCTACACCAGATTCATATTCATGTTGGTGTTTGTGTGCCTCACCAAAAGCTCGCCGGTGTCCAAACACAAAGGAAAGCTGGTTGCCCTCTTACGGTATGTCTACACTTGCACCCTAGTTCGAACTAGGGATGCAAATGCAGGCATTTGAAATAGTCAATGAAGCGGGAATTTAAATATCCCGTGCTTCATTAGCATGATCTCGCCCGGGCATTACTCCAAATGCCAGCAGTTTTGAAAGTGAAAGTGCGTGTCAGGACGCGTTAGTTCAAACCAAACCCCTTGGTTCGAACTAACGTTACTCATTTTTTGGGAGTTACTCCTCCTTCCTTTCTTTCTGCACCAGCTCCCTGGATGAAGTGCGAAGTCTTACCTCTCACTAGTCAGCAGGGCCAGCGTAACAACGCTGCTAGATGTAGGAGGCACTGTCTAGTTTCTCCTGGTGAGTGGCTGAGTTGTGCCAAAGAAAAAAACTGGTCCCTGACCCAAGCTGTTCGCACCCTGTAGTCAGAGTGGCTACCAGACAGTCTCAGTTGGGCCTCGCATCCTGTGGTGTACAGGCCCAGGAAATGCTTGGAGTGGGTCAGAGGCAAAGAGAACCAACAAGGAAGAGGATCCATTGGTTGGATGTTTCTTCTGTATTAAAAATACAGTAGAATATTGTTGCTACCATGTCCTGGGTGATTTCATTAACACATGTAATCTAATGTCCTACCACCCAAGGTAGCTCTTTAGTGACACGTTGTTCTTCCTTTTATGACAAGAGGTTGAAGATAATGGGCAAAACTATAAGCTGAGTTTTCGAAAGGTGACCAGTGATTTTGAGATACATAACTCACAGATTAGCCATAGTGTCTACTGGCTTCTGCTATTGGTGTAGCTGGTGAACATACCCAGAGAGGAGTGTTGTTCAATCTTGTTTAATATCTCAAAAAGCTGCTGCAACATTTCATTTTGAAAATGCTTTAATAAGGAAGTGTTGACAACACTGTTTTGCAAAATGTAAAGGTAACTATACAAATTCTTAATACAAAAAGAATAAATTAAAAGCAGATTTTTTTTTGAAATTCTGCAACTTTTTCTACATCTTTTCCCCTTGATTACCATTGAACAGAATCCAGTAAAATCATTTTACATGCTCTAAAGACAGTTTGAGAGACCTATTTTTTCTTTTTTAAACTAGAGTCCATTTTACACAACTTGTAATAAAACTATTGACATTAATATATATGTAAAACTTTACATCTAGTTAACTAAGCAGTAACTGGTCATCTGATAGCACCTGATTGGGGTTTGCTATGTCCAAAACTAAAACTAATACAGAGTGAAAACAAATTTGACATTTTCAACACTCGACTGCATATAGTATCATTTAAAAATAAACCCTGCCTCACAATATGGCATGGTGTATGCATACGCCATGTTTCTGGCTAAACCAAGGGAATTTCATACAGAGATACTAAGAATGCAACAGTGGCTTTCTATCAGAGAAGGGCCTTAAAAAATAAAAAAAAAAGAGAGAGAGGCTGGGAAGTTGGTAGTCAAGTGCTTGTATAGAACAGTTCTGTTTTACCTCTCCATGTTATACTTAACCATGTTAATCTAATATGATTAACATTGTATGTACATTTGTGTATAATTGAATTGAACTAAACAGTAAAACCTGTTTTACTTAATGTCTTTACTTGGTCCCATGACTGGGGACTTACTACCAGACTGGCTCACATGTGCCTTGATTGCAAAACAGAAAAGCAGACCACAAAGCAAAACCCAATCCTTTTCTTAAAAGATGTTTTTTTCTCCTCCAGCCTCATTGCAATGCAGGCTTGCCAAACTGTTTCCAATGTGACTTCAAACACAATGAACTTCAGGGCTGCCACCCTCTAGCCCCTCTGCAAAACTGCAGGCCTGTCTTGATTCTGGAGCAATTAATTTTGATTAGTTATTTGTATTATGTAGCATCCAGAGCCCTGTTGTGCTGCAGGGCTTGAATCCTGTAAATAAAAAGGGCTATATAGAAAAATGATTCACCAGGGAAAATGAAAATATAGACAGTTGCACAAAGCCCCTGACCTTCTTGGGCTAATTCCTGCCTGGTGATTAACATGGGACCATAGTTTATAGTTAGACTTGGAAGGATTAGAGTTTAATCAGCAAAAGGTATTAATCAATGATGTCGCCTCTCCATCCAAAAACAGAAGTGGGGCAGTAAGAACAATCCCCTCATTAGTCATATTTCGAGAGAGGCAAAAATAAACACACATTGCTCATTACAATCTCCTGGCTGTCAGATCTGCAGGGTGCTTGGTTAGCAAGAGAGATGATTGTCAACTATGATTTCTAATGATTCTTGACTTCCACAGACATTAGGTTTGGAATGATTAGTAATTTTGGTCCATACTGAGTCTGACCAAAGGTCCATCTAGCTCAGTATCGTGTCTTCTAAAAGTGTCCAATGCCAGGTGCTTCAGAGGGACTGAACAGACTAGGTATTCATCAAGTGGATCCATCCTGTTGCCAGCTTCTGGTGAACAGAGGCTATGGACACCAAGATTGAAGCTTTTAAAATTTCCTGCAGGGCAAAAATTTGTCAGTGCTATGGAGAGGTAATTTTTATAGTTAACACCTAAAGTTAGATCTGCAGTCCATGTCTTGAGCAAGTCAGATAACCTTCATGTGCCTCACTTCTCCCCAGCCACAGCTCCTACAATAAATAGCTCACAGGTGTATTGGGAGACTGCAAGGTAGCAGGTAAGTGCAGCTTATTAAATAAGTCAATACACATAAGCAATGTAGGAAAACACAGAAAAAACCCCAACCCCTAATCTTTCCAAGCCTAGATATAGGAAATCTGTGCTCTTAAGCTTCCAGCAAAACAGTATTCCAGTGATGCTATTACACCAAAAAAAGCTGTGGCAGCCCCTAAGTTTAGTTTTAAATTTCCTGCCCTTCTGGTCTGGTAGACTAGCGTTATTCTTAGCGCGCGCACACACACACACACACACGCACGCACGCACTTTATTTCTTTAACCTAAAGCTAACGTCAGTTTCTGCTTTTCACAAAGTAACCCCCTACAGCCATGTCTTTAATTGCCTTTCCCATAGGAAATCATCATCTGCATGCACAAATGGGGAGAGAACCCCACCCCACCTAGTGGCAATAAAAAACAGCATAGCACCGTAGTGAAGACTAGACGTGCCAGCTTCAACACCCACCTAGCTTGTGCACGAGTTCAGTACAAAAGTGTCTTTGAGGCCTTTTGAAGTTTGATGGCTTGACATTTATAGCATTGCTCCAAAGTACATGTAAACTTGCAGCTCCTGTCACGGCTCTCTTGTGTGTTTCCTTTTGGTATCAGTAGAAAAACTAGAGTCTGTGTCGAATGCATTAAGGTTACTCATTAATTAGCTTTTATTTATTATGGTCCCTTCTTGCAATCTGAAAATGTATTGAGACAGCTGGTTAGTAGACAACACTACTGAACCCCCGCTCCTGCTTTACAACCCAGTGGGGTCCCGTGGATAGCAATACTTTGGTGATGAGCCCTTTGCTACATTGGCACTACCAGAAGCGTAATAGTCTGAACCGTTATGCTAATGTGGCTTTCCCATGTTGATTAGCTCATAATGTGCTTTCCTTTGATTTCACGTTAAATACTTTGTGCATAATTAGGATATCATGTAATGGTTATTTCTATTCATAGAATGGCGTTTGGTGATTTTTCACCTTATGTTGTTAAAAAAAAACAAACCTAAACAAAACCTGGATGTATTGGTCGTTAGCCTGTGCCAGCCACGGATGCTAAGAATAGCAGTACTTGCCTCTGCTTTCGCTAATACCCCCCTTGTCAACCTTTGTGTCTGTCCAGTTTAACAGCAGCTTTTCAAGAGTGATTTTATGATACCAGCCCAGAGCTCTGGTGTTTCTTCATCCCAGTGGGTTGTTAATGTTGTTGGTTTAATTTTTGGAAGGACTTAACGTGAGGAAGGAATTAAAAACAGTTTCCAAATTGTAGGAAATGGGCTAATTTAAACCGATGCTGCCCATGCTTTCCTGGTAATTCTGCGATCTTGGCAGCACTGAACTGATTGTGATATTCTGACATCTCTGAAGCAAGAGGAGCTTTTCATTACTCCAAATAAATACTCCAGGAGTAAAGAATGTTGTTCACAACCGCTCTCTCAGCCACTTAACTAATGTTCTGGTGGCTTCAGATTGCAAGTTGTAGAACTGTTACTATTTTCCCAGGCCACAGACCAATACGATTGTATTTATACCTCGAAAGGCTTTCAGTATTTAAAAGGAAAAAGCCCCTGCCATCTGGCTGTTAACATAGTCATATATGTTGTCCCCACCCCCTGGCTGGTTTCGGCTATGGGAGTTGTATGTCAGTCCGTGGCAATCTAGTTTGAAACACTGCTATCCATTGGTGGTTGCAGCTGCATCCTGGGGCCAGTATCTGTAGTGGTGTCTGTAATCACATTTAGAGAAAAGTGCTTAGAGTTGAAGCTGGTGCCGGGCGACAGTGCATCTGGGTAAGGCAAATGAGAGGCAGTGAGGTGATCTCAGAATGGCATTGATGTGATCAGATTGAGGTCAGGGGTTCACACTAGAGTCCCAGGCTTGGCTTTTTCCTGTCCATACCACTGGACATCTGCTAGTTCTGGATAGAGGGGAGAATCCAGGAAACAGCTATCATTGTAGCTCCTACAGAAAAAAGGAGATTAACGTTAGAATGAATGCTACAGCAAGAGTTCATGCAAAAATTCAACCATAGACACACCACCATGGGACAGGAATGGGAAAGTAAAGAAAATGCAGCATGCTCTTTGGCACTTCGTAGCGTTGGTTCTCTAGACAATCACAGAGCTGGCAACTGGGGCAGATTCAGCAGGAAAGACCCACCCAAGTAGTCTTCTCCAGAGCAGCTCACCTACATGGAAGCACTGCTAGGTGAACAGTTCTCTCTCAGATCTCTACAGGCCAGTTTGGGTTAGGCTAATTTTGCTGGACAAAACTGAGTTCAAATGACATTTCCTGGCCCTTCCTCACAAGAGATTGTACAGAATTGTATAGCCATCTTACTGCCCCCTTTGGAGATCAAGAGAAACCTCTGGCCAGTACACCTGCTCCCATCGGTGCTTCCGACATGACTGAGAGCTGAAAAGATGTCATGTCTAGTACAAACATACATGCAAGAATGCTTGTTTCTACAGGCATTCTTCCCTAAACGAGCTGATGGAGGAGTGTCTAAAGAAAGAACCCTTTCTGCCAGTGCATAAAGTGAGAGTGTAATGTAGATACACATGCACCTTGATACATTCTAGTAGCAGGTCCTGTATGTAGGTGGTTTTTCCCTTAGGCTAAGTCTACACTATAGCCTTTTTGTGGAAAAACATATGCAAACGAGGCCGTGGAATATTGGTTGCCTCATTTGCATAATTAATGAGCGCCTGGTTTTGCTTTTGCTGTCTACACAGCTCCTTTTTGTGCAAAGGAGCCGTTCTTCTGGGAAAAAATGCCTCGAGCAAAAACGGGTGCTCATTAATTATGCAAATGAGGCACGGTGATATTCCATGCTTAGTCTCCTTTGCATATGTTTTTCTGCACGAGAAGGGCAGTGGAGACATAGCCTTAGAGTGATTCTCCATAGAGTGCTTTTTCCCCCCTCTGACTAGGGGGCAGGGTTGGCCACAGATATGGGGGAATAAAACCTTGGGGTTTTTTTTAGTGACTGACACAAAGGAGGTTGGAAGGACCTGTGTTGTCATGTCAGTGCTTCTCTGTAGCACCTCTCAAGCACAGCTATTGAAATGTGAAAACAAGTGGCCCTTGGAAGTCATTTGAACAGGATAGGCTAGGAAACTAGCAGCAAGACTTTTTTTCATCAGTGATTTAAAAAATGAGGTTCATGCTAGCCTTACAGAATTAAAGGCGGTTGTGTGAAGACAATGACTTCGGTGACCTGAGCATAGGCATACCATGAATTAATGCAAAGGCAATATGGTATTTTCTTTCTGTCTTATCTATCCCTTTCTTATTAATTCCCAACAGTCTGTTGGCTTTTTAGACCACGTAATTTTATATGTATGGTTGGGATTATGTTTTCCAATGTGTATGACTTTACATTTATCAGCATTGAATTTCATCTGTTATTTTGTTGCATAGTCACCAAGTTTTGTGGAGATCCCTTTGCAACTCTTCGCGCATTCAGCTTTGGATTTATATCTTGAGTAGTTGTGTATAATCTACAAATTTTGCCACCTCACTCTTTACGCCTTTTTCCAGATCATTTATAAATATATTGAAATCACTGGTCCCCCCTACAAGCCCCCATAGAACTCCACTATTAACTCTCAGTTCTGAAAACTATTTATGCCTACCTTTTAATGGTTAACCTGTCCATGAGATATCACCCCATGACAGTTTATTTAAGAGCATTTAGTGAAGGTCCTTTTCAAAGACTTTCTGAAAATCTAAGTACGCTCTATCGACTAGATCACCTTTGTCCACATGTTTTGTTAACTCCTCTAAGAATTCTGCTAGATGGGTGAGGCATGACAGTGACTCTCTCTCAACAAATCACGTTCCTTTTTGTGTCTGATAATTCTGTTCTTTGCTGACATTTCAGTCATTTGGCATATTCACCAGTAATTGCCAGGTATCAGAGGGGTAGCCGTGTTAGTCTGAATCTGCAAAAGCGGCGAGGAGTCCTGTGGCACCTTATAGACTAACCGAAGTGTTGGAGCATAAGCTTTCGTGGGCAAAGACCCACTTCGTCAGACGCATCTGACGAAGATACACACGCATCTGACGAAGTGGGCCTTTGCCCACGAAAGCTTATGCTCCAACACTTCGGTTAGTCTATAAGGTGCAACAGGACTCCTCGCCAGTAATTGCCTGGTTCGCCTCTGGAGCCTTTTTTTAAAAATTGGTGTCACATTAGCTATTCTCCAGTCATCTGGTATGGAGGCTGATTTAAATGATGGGTTACATACCACAGGTATGTAGTTAGTAATTCTGCGGTTTCACATTTGAGTTCTTTCAGAACTCTTGGTGACTTATAACTGTTTAGTTGATCAATTTGTTGTTTAGATTTTATTTTCATCGCACTCTTGAAAATAACTCTTGGCATGGAGGGACAAAGCAGATTCCAATAAATTGCCTCTAAGACTGCACTGGAAGCCTATGGCTAAGCTGCGGATTGAACCTTGGTCTCTTGAGACTTAAACCACCCTTCCTCTCCACAGAAACATCCCCCAGCATTTTGTCCAGTGTGCTTTGGCAGGCTGTGCTTATCCACTTGCATTCCTGACCCAAGTGGCACACAACTTGTCTTCATAGGGAAAACTAAGAGCTATAGATTTGCTGAAAGGGCCGCTCAGATATGCTGGCAAGTTTTACAAATGCTTTCAAACTTGCTCTTCCAGGAGCTGAGCAAATTCTTGCTGTCACTATCCAAATGCCCATACAATCCAAATGCCTGCTCCTTATAGATACTGGGATGTCAACAGTTATATGCAGAGCACATGCTACAGGAAAAAGGGATGAAAGAATAAAACATCCCCTTACTATACCTCTATTCATCAGTACTTTGGTGAGTTGGAGACTCAGACTCATCCATAGTGGGTGAGTTGTCTGTTGCTTCTCTGAACAAAGGAGTGCGCAGAGGGAGGAAACAGTAAAGAGGAAATGTTAAAGAAAAGAAATGACACACATTGTTAAGAGCTTATTAACACAGTGGGAAAACAACTTGATGAATCACCTTAAGACAAAAGAGTTAGTGACATAAGAAAACATGTCAGGCACCTTTGATTCATGCTGGGAAATAGCAAAATGTATTGCTGTGATGGCCTCTTTTTAAATTTTGTTCCCTTAATGGTTTTGTCATTTTAACTAGGCATGAATCGAGTAATGGATTTGTCTATTTGATTCCTTTTTGCACAGGATATTGGTCCAGACCCTCACATGCTGTAAATCTACAGAGCCTCATTCCCACCCCACGAGGGTCTGGCCTGGTCTTTTTGTTGTGAGGCTGGAAGGAGAAGTTCTGATGCATGGAAAAAAGTGGAAAAAAAATCAGAGTTCTGGTTGGAAACAGGCGACTTCTCAAGTGGCTTCAGATCATATTCATTGTATTCATGATAGGGATGTGCCTGAGGAAGGTGATTACAATGGGGGCTGAGGCAGAATCAAGGCTATGGTTTGGGCTCAGAGTGATAGCCTGAATGGGGCAAATCTCAGCTCTTCACACCATATATTGGAGTCTTGCAATATTTTGGCTTCCTTTGAACTGGAACCAATAAAAATACCCACTTGAGTTTTTCCCCTACCCCAAACCCCACACCTGTTCATAGGGGGTTTGGAGGCCAAGCATGCTGAATTTGAGCATGCTGAAAAGCAGAGGAACTTGTTTGGGGATTGAAATTCTGTTTTTATCATCCCACCTTTGTTTTAAATCTCAGTTTTCTCTTAAATGCCTTCTGGATTATTGCTGCCATAAAACCAAATGCCACGTGGATGTTGTTGTTTATACTGGAGCAGCTGCAAGTATTTTTTTTACTCCCACAAAACCAAATTTTTAGGTACAACAGAGTGGGCATAGAGATAGATTAGAGTAAGAATTTCAACACTCAGCAGTGTTTGTGCCCTACAATGACTTTGGCATAAGCCCACCACATCTTAGTTCACTACTCCTAGAGGACCATTATAAATGGCATAAGATCTCTGAAACCCTAAAGCAACAGTTCTCAAACTGTGTTCCCTGAAGACTCTCCTGGTGCCTTCACAGAACAAAACATTCTGAGAATCAAGCTCTGGGATATGGGATGCTGGATAGATCCAAGAAAATGGCCCTGTTTTATCTGGCTCACAACCCCTGAACCATGCCTCTAACCAGGCTTCTGGATGTGTGCATGAATTGCCATAGTTAAGCACCCTGCGCCTTGTTTACACTGCAAGATTCCATTACTGTCTGAGAATCTGGACCACTACAATGACATTCATAAAGAAAATTCAGTATGAGTGCTACATACAACATGGGGACCACAGGTGGTGCCTACACAGTCTTTGCAGAAATTCTCCCACCACTGGGTTGGCTCAGCGCTAGCACTGTAGTATACACTGTGTGTGGAAGACAGACAGATGCAAATGCACGACCAGTCTAAATTAGTGGTTTCCCCATGGCTACGTCAAAATTCTCTGCGGAGGTCAGTGAGTACCTGTGTGTGTTCCTGTGCCTAGACCTATTCTTTCACCAGTGTTCTTTCAACAGCGTGTAGTCAACCTGTGGAACTCCTTGCCAGAGGAGGCTGTGAAGGCTAGGACTATAATAGAGTTTAAAGAGAAGCTAGATAATTTCATGGAGGTTAGGTCCATAAAAGGCTATTAGCCAGGGGATGAAATGGTGTCCTTGGCCTCTGTTTCTCAGAGTCTGGAGAGGTATGGCAGGAGACAGATCACTTGATCACTGTCTTCGGTCCACCCCCTCTGGGGCACCTGGTGCTGGCCACTGTCGGCAGACAGGATACTGGGCTAGATGGACCTTTGGTCTGACCCGGTACGGCCTTTCTTATGTTCTTATGTCCGCTCCTTGCAAGAACAAGATCTGGAAGAACTGTACAAAAACATATTCTCTCCCTCAAGTGTCTAAACTACCGTGATGATCTATTTAAAGATTCAATCAAATCTACATTTCATACTCTAAGACAACTCTGGCACGTTGAAGTCAGCTTGGTGGTTTTGGAGTGGCTAGAGAACATTGTGAAAGACCAAAGAATGTTAATCCTCTATCCTACCCCACCCCTTGAGACTCACCCGGTCTGCCATGCTACGATGTGGTGGGGACTGCTTGGTGGTGTAGCTGCTAGCTCACTCGATGGTGTTGAACTCCTCTGGCTGTGAGGTAAGGCAGCTAAAATTGAGGGGAAAAACAGCCAGTGAGAAAAGGAGACCAGGGATAAGGAATTCCAGCACCATCAGCTCACTGGAGCAGGAGATAGATATCAAGTTGTGACTAAACACAGCCCAGGAGTTGGAACCTCGCTCTTACATATAGCTCTTTGCACATTCACCCTGAGCAGCACAGCAGCTGTGAGACTGGCCAGCATACTCCTGATTCCCTCTGCTGCATGCACATGACTGGCTCTGTGCTCAGATGTCTGGGGAAAATTTTGTCCCAACCCAACCTCCAACTGTGTGAGATTATATGGGCTGAAGACCCTTTCCCATCTACCAAACTCACTGCAACCAAGAATGGGAAATAGTCCTTCAAACCATGAAAACAAACCAATGTTTTATTGTCACTTGAACCCTCAGCACCCTAGAGCCACTGTCCCTTCACATGAAGGAGCAGAGCCAACCTTCACAGGCAACTCGGGGACTATAAGGAATCCTGGCCTAGTAAAATATAGGGGCTGCTAGCTGGACACGTATAACACTTGCTGTAGAAAACCCAGCTTCGTAGATTTCAGAGACTAAAGATTTTCTTTTAAATTTGGCTGCGGTGAACTTATCAGCATGGATCCCAAAGTGGGTTGATCTTAATTTTATATGGAGAGGTCTCCAAATCAGACATATGCTCAGGAGCACAACCATCTCTGAAGGACACTGAGGGCCAATAAACACTTTAGAGCAATGGCTAGTAAAATGATTGAGGTGTCTCACTAGCATTCTCCCCAAGGGCTGTTAAATTTTTTAACAGCAGTTAAATGACATGCAAAAAGAAGAGAAAAGCAAAGTCTAATCTGTTCCTTACACGTGAAGGCCCCCGGGATCACTATTATCCCATCATCACAACTGGGCTCTGGTTTTTAAAACAAAGGGTTGGTCCATATTGGCATGGTCAGTGAAAGTGATTTACATTTGGGGCAACTAACCACCGAGACAATGTTTGATTTTATCGTTAGTGTTTTCCTTCTAAGATGCCTCATCTAACTGAACCGATAGGAGTCTCTACAGCTCAGGAGAACAAGCATGTTAATGATGTTTTAGGTACTTACTGCTTCTGTTCGGGGTAGAACTGCCAAAGCGACGCTGAACTTTCCATCAAAAAGGGGCTACATACAAGTTTGCAGCACAAGAGAGCTGGCGCGGCTCAGGTGAGTGCGAATGGACTGTTGCCTTTTTACCATTAAATCAGCTCAGACAAACCCAGCCCAGGGTTCCTTGTGAATTAACATTGTCGGCTGCTCAGTGCTCCGAGGGTCGCACAGTTCAGCTCTCAGTAGCAAAGAGTTCCACTTTAGAAGCATCACCACTAATTGGCACCCTTGCTGGCAATCGCAACAGAGGCGCCCAGGGTGAGCAGGCCATGAGGTGGTGTCCTCAGGTCAAGGCTGAGGCATGTGGGTAGGAGTGAAATGAGGGAAGCTTGTCATGGTGCTGCCCATGCGGTACCAGCAGCTGCCAATCAACCAAACCTTCACTCCCTCGCCCTTGTAGCGTTGGGTTAGATTCATGGGTTCTGGCAAAGCCTCGGGTGAGTCCTTACTGGCATACCGGCTTGCTCAGACGTACTTGAACAAGAGGGGATGGCAAAGATGTATTGAATGTTAAACTAGTTCGTCTCATTTCAGGGAAATGTAGCACAATCTCTGAACAGCTGCAAGGTCCTGCTGTTATTCAACAGGAATATTACAGGAGGGGTCAGAGGCCCAAACAGGACAGGGTGCCACTGAATAGGCACTGTGCAAAGACATGGCCCTGACTTTATAGAGCTTACAAGATTCCCCCGGGGCAGGGGGTAGGGGGATCATCTCTAGTGGTTGTACTGAAGGTACTGTATGATCTCACCCTTCAAATAAGTCTTTTTAGTGGGGCCACTTGCTCTTTATTTTAAGGATTTGTTTGGCCATACCAGATATTCTTATGTTCTTAATGGAACACTAGTTAAATGCCTTACTCATCTATGTATTTACTGGGAAAATCAGGTTCTCTTGAGTTGTGTTCTGTTGTTCCATATTGCTCACTTTAATGGACCCTGCCCACAGCGACAAACCTAATCAGCTCCCACTAATGGGGTTTCTCTCTGCTACCACTCTACAGGCCAGGTCCAAAGCCCATGGAAGTTAATGGAAACATTACCAAGATTTCTGGAGGCTTTGGCTCAGGCTGTGGGGATCTTTCTTCTAGCCCTCTAAAGAAGTCATTCACAACAGACGAGCCCTAGGGAAAACTCTTGTCCAAGGAGACACACTGATAACGTTCACTCTGTGCTAAATCCACCACCCTACATGCTGGCGCTGGACACTGGGCTGTTTACACAGGCTGCTCTGATTTCATTAATAAATTACCAAAACGCAATGCAGTCATTAAACAGGTAAGCGCCAGCTTGGATGCGCTGCCCCTTGGGTGGCCTCTCACCTGATGTTGCTTTACACATTTGAGGCATCCTCGTTACCCTGCTGTGCGCCACAAAGGTGCTCTGAGAAGATGTGCTGTACTGGGAGCTGCTGTCCGAGGAGGTGGAGCTCGTGTGCGACAGGCGGCTGTGCTCCTTGTGGGAGGCTGTGGACCGCTGGTACCACAGTCGGAGTTCGTCTGATACGGCAGTCCTGCCTGAGCCCTTCTCGTGGCCCTCTCTGCCCAGAGATGGAGTCCTTATGATCTGAGAACGGGAAGGGGTCAGTCTTACGGAGTCTACTTCGTCCCCGTGCCAGTTCTCTTTAAACATTCCCCCTGCCGTGTAGGAGTTGGAGGTTTTGAATTGTGCTTTCACACTGTAGTGTCCCTCCTGGTCGTTCTCCAGGCTGCGTACCACTACAGGCGTGGAGCTGCCTTCGATGTACAGGGGGTACTCTTTGATCCTGTACTGAGAGGAAGGCTGGCTCTGGCTGTGCAGATAAACGCCGTGATGCCCCGTTCCGTTCCTTGCGGCCAGGTTGGGCATGCTCCCTGAATTAGAGGAGACCAGGTTTCCTGCAGATTTGTGCCTTTGCCTCTGCCGCTCTCTGGCTTTCGAGGGGGAATCCTCGGCCAGGGTGGAGTAGTTGGGGTTCATCTGAGCGGGGTAGTAGTGCTCAGAGCTGGAGTGGCTGGTGCAGGAAGAGCAGTCATCCATCGGGTCAGAGCCATTACTGCTACGAGTCCTTGGGGTGTAGAAATCGGGGCTCCCCGTCTCATTCTCTGACCCAAGGAGCTTGCCTTGGGACTCTAAGCTGGAGCTCCTGTGTCTAAAGTGCTGAGCTAAACTGTGGAGTCTGGTCGGGCTGATGTCTACTGACCTGCAGGCGTCAGGAAGACAGGGGTTAGGTCTGCGTGGTTAACAAAGCACATAGGGTCTTGTTTGAGCATTTAATGCCAACACAGCATGTTCCAATCAGCGCGGACACACACAGCTACAGCCTGAGAGGTGCTGGGTGCTCCCAACTCCCACCAATTCCAAGGGGCGCTGGGGGTGCTCAGGCCCTGGCAGAAGGGGGGCGCATTCCACGCAGGCATATTACTGCAGGAACTGCAGCTGATGCACCCATCTGGGGTGAATGTCCCACCTCCCTGCCCAAAACCCCAGCCAGTGGGCTTTATGGAGGGAACCTAAGCAGTGGGATGGGCTTGGGCATCCACAGGCAGTTCGTGGGGCTGCAGCTCTGATTGCTGTAGATTGAAAATCGCAGCCAACTCCCTTCCCACATTCCCCCTGTGGGGATTTGGGGCCACGAGGTGCAAATACTGAGGATCCTCTGGCTCCTCCCCAGCCTATCTGGAGTCAGCAAAGTACCCTGTTTCTGCAGCACCCGGGGGGGCATGGAGGCCTTACAACACGGCTTTCCACTAGCCGCCTCCCTGGGTAATCCCTGCCATTGGACACAAGAGGTGCAAAGGGCACTGTCCCCGGGAAAGCTTCACCAGCATGGCAACAGCTGTTGATCTGTGCAAACCCTTCCTCTGGTTTCTGTTCTTCAGCTGCCATGCCCCTTCCCCACTGCTTTGCACTTGAGGAGCACTGCCCGTGCTGTCAAGTAGCTTGTGAAAGCTCTGCAGGCCTTTCCTCATGCTTACTGTGAAACTGGGGCATCGAGGCTGGCTTATGCAGCACCTTTCCCTTGTCCCCCTCCCCTCTCCTCGAGTGACTCGTTTGCTCCTCTTTCATCTGAAGAAACCCCTCTATTAAATCAGCTACACTTTGCTGGTCTCTTGAGTGGCTTTTGGGCTTAAGAGTGTCACAATGTGACTCTCCTTCATGCAAACACCCAAGTTTGCATGTGTAGAAGGGTTTTTACTCTTGCCCACACCTGGGTGGTCTTTATGCTGAATAGGCTCATCCCCTTATAAAGTTTATCAGCCACTCAAGGAACAGAAATGAAACCATGTGACCAATTAGCTCCACCTCTACTTGGTCCCATGGCCTTTCTGCATACATAGTTCACTGCTGCAGCAGTGTAACACTACCCAACCTTTCTATCCAAACGGGAAGGGTAATTCCCTAACCTTGAATTTCACTTGAATGCTGCTATTAACCCCTTGTCACTTTCAAAGAGGGGCTTGGCGGTTGTAATGCCTATGAACGGTCAGAACCTTTGTATAACACCCACAGGACTTTAGTTACTTCAAATTAGTTTTTATTTGAAGTAACTAAAATTGACTAAGTTAAGGATTCAAGCATTGATTCAGGAACGAATCCCCACTAAGGACAGCGCTTCCTTCCTGAATCCAGGCCTCTGTCTTTAAAGTGTGACAACAACAAATACTTGTGCAGCAACAAAGTGAGGCAAGTTGTTCTGGGAGCGGCAGGACTTACCTAGTGGAATGGACATAATGCGGACTGCGTACCCGTAGATCTGGTGTAGATGGCATGGTGGACTGGGAGTTCCAATGCGGGAGGCTCCTGATGGGGCTATTTTGCAGAGAGTTGCTCCCTCCAGCCTCTGCACAGCTTCCTGTGCTGGGGAACCGCTTGTGACTGCTGCAAAGCAAACACTGCATTTCACGCATCAGACAGAAACGCTCTGCGGGACAAATTCAGGTCTCAGCTACACACAAGCCGATCCTGCTGCAGTGAATGGATTGCCACACCCAGAGCTGGTCTGAATCGCTTTTTGCAGTAACAAATGTTCAAACACAAGCTCAGCAGACGTATCAGTGAGAGGCTGTTGTCCCTCTTCTCCAACTAGCTTTTAAAATAATCCGGTATGGGCCAGCACTTGTGTGGTTATAGCTACTACTATTGTCTGTGGTGTAAGGATTTACCAAAAGAGCTAAATAGCATTCGAGTGAGTCTATCTGTGCTGTGAGATCAGGGATGCGCTTTTGTTATGTAGCTCAGGTTAAAGGCAGCCTCTCCCCCATACATGCCATTATCAGAAAAACCTGCCCTTACCGTACCAACTGAGCATCTACAAAAAGGAGGATGTTTGTGTAGCCGGCGTTCTCTGAGTGTCTGACTCACCTGGAGTGACTGTGTGAGGAACGTTTCTTGACCTTTTCGTAGGGTTCGTCCAGGGATGACTCGCTCCACATCTTGGGCTTGATTGGGGACTTGTCATAGTCATTCCGGTGGTAGTGCATTTGTCTGAGTCCTTCCAAGGACTGTGGAGGAGGGGGTCTGTTATGCAGGGGCGGCCGGGGAGGGAGTCCTTTGTGAGGTGACTGTAAGGGGGATATTGTGCTGGTAACCTGAGAATCCTCTGCAAAGAGAAACAAGGAGAGCAGCTGATGCTTTTGAAGGACACCCAGCTGCAGTGTGGCTTTCCCCCCAGCACACCGAAGATCACTGCTTGGCTACAATGCATCAGAGACACTTTTCCAGTGCATGCATTATATGTTAATGAACTTAGGGCCTGATTTTCAGAAGACCTTCCGCAGATGCTCTAGGTCAGTGTTTCTCAACTGGAAGGGTGGTCATGTGCAGTAATAGAAGTTTCAATCCAATGCAAAGAAAATAAAACTCAGCCAGACCTGTGTGCGTTAGAGCTCTGCTGCTTTCACGTTTGTGCTGGCAAACTTTTTCACCCGCCTCTTCCCCCACTCCGCGCACACCCTTCCCTCCCTTCGAGCTCAAGGCTTCGCTGTCAACCTCCCGAAAAACATACCCCAATTAAACAGGCTCCTCCCTCCAGCCTATGTATCTTGTGGGTTCAGACACCGTGAAAAAGTAAAAAATGTGTGAGAGAGGGTTGCACGTAAAATTTTGGTCTTTGACTCAGGGGTCCCCGATCTGCAACAGTTGAGCTACATTTCCTTAGTGCAACTTGATACAGGAATCACAGGGCGATATTCTAAAGTCTGTGTTAAGTAGGTCAGCAAAGCATCCTATTGGTCCCTTCTGGTCTGAATAATCTATAAAATAGGAGAAGCTCTGACGCTCAACATCCCTGAAAATCAGGCCCTTTAGTGTGAGTCATATGCCCTATACCACCAATTCGGGTGTCTTAGGGGGTTGTGGAATTGTTACAATCTCTATGAACCTTTTCCTACAGAGTACACACTTATTTCTGCATCTGTATTTTATTCATATAACTGACAAAACTTTCAGGGAGGTTGATGGAAGGTGGTTGGTGTCTGAAATGGCAAAGGTGGTGGTGTTGTAACAGTGTTGGCCCCAGGATATTAGACAGACAAGGTGGGTGAGGTAATATCTTTTATTGGGTCAACTTCTATTGGCGAGAGAGACAAGCTTCCCAGCCTACACAGAGGAAGAGCTTTGGGTAAGCTTGAAAGCTTGTCTCTCTTGCCAAGAGAAGTTGGGTCAATAAACCATATTACCGTACCTGCCTTGTTTCTGTGAAATGACCCAGGCATGCTGCATACTGGGAATTTCCTCCGTTTTCAAGGGGATGCAGATGTCCTACTTCCCTTTACCACGCTAGGTTTCTAAGGTCTGAAATGGACAACGTACCGTCCTCAAGAACAAGGGCATCTGAGAGGGAGCTATCCTCACTGGCGATGTTTCCTTCTGAGGAGGAGAACAAAAATAATCAAAGGGTTGTTTGTATCACTGTGGCTCCACATTGAATCTCAACAGAATCTTCCCCCAGTCATAGAACACAGTTGCCACACTACCAAGAAGCAGCACAATGTCTATGAATACAGGCCAGCTTACGCAGTCCTTATTTAGGCACAAAGCAGAAGAAAGACTGAGTGAAAACTCCAGGCCAGTTCACTTGACATGCTGAGCTTCCTCTTGGCAGTTGCTGAGTGCCTCCAACTCCCATTTCAGTGGGCAGGAGGACTGAATCAAACCCAAGAGCACAAATCCCCAGAGGGTGTAAAATTCCATTAAAGTCAATGGAGGATCAGGCCATAATAGCCTCAGGATTTGACCCCCTCATCCCTCAATCCTTATAAAGTTACCATTTGGTTGCCAAATAAAAACAAATGCAAGATGCTATGATTGTACAATACCGCGAGCGCCCTCTGAAGCAACAAAGGAACCAGCACCCCAGTCCTTTTGCCAGAAGTGTTCTGACATACACATCTCCCTGGTATTTGCATCTGTGGCTCTGACGTGCCCTGCCAATGAACGGACAGGAACTCAAAATGCTTTCAGGGCAGCAGAATGCAGCTGGGCTACAAATAAGGAAGCGAGAGAAGGGCTGATAATCTCAGCTCTGGTTTATAAACAGGAAGAGAAAAATCTCTGCTTGGCGCATGGAAAGGGACGGGGACTCTGTTTTCAGGCTTTGAAGGAGGTTACTAGATAGTACTTTTAAAAAACTATGTAAACCATAGCAAGCGTCCCCAGGATTCTGCTTCTGTAAACAAATGTGATGCTGATGATAATTAAGGCTACGTTTCAATCACGGATAGTTTTAGTAAAAAAAGTCATGGACAGACCATGGCCAGTAAACAAAAAGTCACAGCTCGTGACCGGTCCGTGACTTATACTATATACCCTTGATTAAAACGTGGGTACTGTGGGGCAGCCCAAGGACACCACAGGGCTCTTTGAGGGGGATGCACAGCCCAAAACTTCTGGTGGTGCTGGGAAGGGGGGGGGGGGGTCTGGCAGGCTCCCCACCAGGCTCCTGGAAGTGGCCACCCAGAGCACAGGCTTCACAGCTCCCATTGGCTGGGAACTGGGGACAATGGAAGCCATGGAGGCAGCACCTCCGGGCAGAGGCAGCATGAGGAGCTGATGGACATGTTGCTGCTTCTGGAGGAGCCTCCCCTCCCAGTACCGAGATGTGCGCTGCCCAGAGCCATCACCTCCACCTGCATCCCAATCCCCTGCCTCAGCCCTGAGCTCCCTCTTACACCCAAACTCCAGCTATTGCTGGTGGACGGGGGCGTGGTGGTGCTGAAGTCACGGAGGTCCCAGAAAGTGTCAGAATCCACTGGATTTAATATAATGGCTCTTGCCCAAGGATCTTAAGCAGCTTTACTAATATTAACTAAGCTGGCAAAAATATTGCTAGACCCATTTTACAGGTGGGTACACTGAACCACAGATGGGTTAAGGGCCTTGCTTATGTACATAGCCTGAAATTTACCCATGTGCTCTGAGCCAGCACAGCATCTAGGCACCACTCAAGTCCCATGCCAGCCTGCCAGCCAGAGATGGTAAAATACACAGACTCAGAGTCCAATAGAGGAAGAGGAGCATCCCTGAGCAACACGCCAGAGCAGGGCTTTGGGCCTCAGGACTCCTGGGTCCTATTCCTACTTCTTGCTCAGTGGGGGTGAAATTCACTCCTTGTGTCGAGGCCTCAGAGCTAAGCACCAGGCCCCAACGCATGCTTACCGTCTATGATCAGGGAGGCTCTCTGCGTTGGCTTCTTTCCAGATTTGATGCGGTACTCGTTGATGGCATTTTCAATCTCCTGCAGTTTCTTTAGGGCATTGAGATAGGAGGTTTTCCTTTGTTTCTTCAGCTTTTTGCTGACGTTGGGGTCACTGGCCAGGCGCCGAGCAGCCTCAGTGATCTGCGACTGAATTGCAAATTCCCTCTCCAGGCGCTCCAGCTCGGCTTCCTGTCAAATTGAGAAGAGATTCTGGCTGTCACGGCTTCACGGTCAGATCCTCAACGGGTGTAGCTGCACGGCAAAGCACTACTGACTTCATCAGGTCTACGTCACTTTACCCCAGCTAAGGATCTGGCCCTACCCGGCATTTAACAGAGACGAGTCCATCTACCAATCCGCCTCTAGCTCAGCCACAAGTGCATTATCAGGGCCAGTCCGTGCATCTGCTTCTCAAGCTCGTGAGCACCTCATCACACGTGTGAACTCATGATTTCACAGGGCTGCACAAGGAAAGGGTGCACAATCCAGGCATTATTTTGTGACGCTCGTCAGCACTAGTGCATTCCAGCAGCTGATCTGATATGGCTGTGTCTGCTATTTGCCTTGCAGTAAAAAACTCGTATCCCTGTATAGTGATGTGTGTGAATCCCAACATCTCCCACACGTGTTGCTAAGGTGTCTGCCACCATGGTGACCGAGTGCTGTATGAAAATGAAACATCAGGATGTTGCACTGAAAAGTCCAAGGGCAAAGGCATGACATTTCAGCGTAGTATTACTGGTTAGCACTTGCATAACACTGGTACAGAGCCGATCACCCACTGAATAACTGTGTCAAATTCATCCTGGTTACAATCCAACCCTACCAAAGGTCATTAATGTGAGGCGATACATAAGCGTACGATGACACAACATTAGCATGAGACTTCATAGAGGTGTGAGATAAGAGGCCGTGCATGATGTAATTATTTCAATAGAAGGCTCTGACCAGGCCAGAAAGCCAGGAAGTTAGACCCTGTTTGGCCACGGCAGAGTTAAACTATGCTTAAAGCAGGGATAACAGAGTTAGGGCCAGGTTCTGAGCTGGCGTAGCTGGCATTGATACTCTAGCATTAAATCAACGGAGCTATGCCAATTTACCCCAGCAGAGAATCCAACTCTTTGCTTATAGCCCATGAGGATGAGAACATGGGCTGGAATTTTCAGAAAGGTGAAGTTCTCTTACGCACCCAAGTCCTATTCACTTTCAGTGGATTTGAGCTGCAAATTGAAACGTTAGCTTTGCTGGATGGTCAGTGCTCAGACTGCAAGCCCTTGTAGCCACATATTCAGTGAAACCCTATTTGTTATCTGTATTCAAGTCCTCTCAGTTTACCAACCTGCATATACACAGCGGTTGATGCTATAGGAATTAATCCCTCCTCAGGTCGGAATGGCTCTCTCAAGTTTTCATTCTGGGCATCTTGGGTTCAAAATCCCTCTGCTGTCAGTGGTGAGTCAGCATTGCTTTAAATCTATAATTACAGCTCCTCTCACATTACTGCCAGATGAAGGCCTGGTTTTGTTTTGTAAAATGAGGTTTTGCTTTGAAGATTTTATAAGCTCTGTCAACACTAAACTTATTAACGGTGCATTCAACACAATGGACATTTAAGACAGAGAGCCCGATCTGACTTTTTCTGGCAAAACACCCACTGAAAGTAAGCAAGGGTGGATTAAGGACAGTGCTAATCATGGTTGAAAATAAAGGCAGCAAGGGCTCAGTCCTGCAGTCCTTATTCAGACAACACTCACAGTGAAGATACTGTTGGTTTTTTTCCCCCAAAATCAGCCTTCACATCATCAACAGCTGTCTTCATTTCGCTCTCTCCCATTCATCTTTTTTCTGATGGACACCGTTATGCACACTGCCTATGAGTACCAGGGCCATTCATTTGCCTTCAGATGGAGCCCTGCCTTGGTGCCAACTCTTGTGACAATTTGATGTTTAACTTATTCCAGCTCCTAAAATCAAGTGATCCTGAGAGATTCTCAACTTTCATTAAAAAAAAAAAAAAGTCTGTAGCCTTCATAGTTGCAGAGCAAGGCTTGAAAATGTGAACTCTAGAGGCTCAAAAATCAGAAGACAAATAAACAGATCATCTCATGATTTTGGGGGACCTGACTCAGCATTTTTGAATGCTTGAGGATGGGAATCCCGTGTTACCAAAATGAACATTACCCACAAAGGCAGAGGGGGCTTTAACCTCTTTTGCTATAGAGAAGAGCCATTCTCTTGCATATATGGACCATGCAGCACTATTAGGAGAAGCAAAGAGAAGAAAACAGACTCCATCCAGTGTTCCCACCTGGAAGCCTTCTCTGAAACACTTAAGGCAACGTCTACACTGGCAGCAGCGTGTCGCATTCATGTAGCTACATGCTGCACTGAGAGACAGGCTGGCCCACACTGCAGTGTGCTACACACATTAGTGAGAAGCTTTGGTAAGGGGAGGCAGTGGGGAAGGCTTCATCGACTGCCAGTTGGACAAACTCCAGCAGCAGGGAGCCTTAGTCGTTCCTTGCTGCTAGAGCTTTTACTCATAGTAGGGAAAGGCTTTGGTGGTGGGATACTACATGGCTACAATAGCAATGTAGACGGGGAAGCAGGGCTTGGATGAGTAGTGAGCTGGGTAAGGTATACGCTTGGGTACATACCCACCCCCTTCAGTGTGTCTTTACTCTCCTAAGCTGTGACTTACAGTCTAGCCTGCTACCTTTACTGGGGAACTACATGCATATGTACAGTACATGCCACCAAAAGAGATGTGCTTTGTAGATACAGCCCAAGACACAGGAATTAGAAGCACTGCAGCACACAGAGTGCAGAGCTTTCGGGAGTCAGTGATTTCCTTGTAAAAGCTAATTAAAATGTGCTCACTCATGAGTCAGTTACTTCAGTAGAATACCTCTCCCTGGCTCCTCAAACACAAACCCCAAGAGCTTTGGTTGTTCATGTTATGAGCAGAAAGAAAATGCTAACAATATAGTAAAGGGTTAATTCTCCAGCTGACTCCAACCTTACACCACAGCTTCATTTTCTTCTATTATAAAAATAAAAGGAAACTCAAAACTAGACTATCCACAGGTGTCTTGAGACCAGTCTCCACAGACAATGGCTTTTCTGTGAATTCCGGTCCCGCCTTACAGCTGCTCTGGGGCTGTTTTCACAGCCATGGTTCAGGGCACTGACCCAGCCAACTGTGGGAGAGAGAGCACAGAACAAATGCTCCCAGGCACATTTACACAAACACAAGTCAAGCTGCCCAGAGGCAGGGAGGATGGCTCCTTTGTTTAGGAGTGGGGAGTAAAGTACATTTGTCTTGCAATCACAGGACCAGTTGGAAGAATTGACCTGACGCTTTATAAAAAAGGACTTTGGAGGAAACCCTACCTGGCCAGTTTTAGTACTGAGTAAGAACTACTGCAGGAAGGGAGGGAGAAGAGCTACAAATACTCAAAAGATGCCAGAAGTGGTTCGAAAGCCTGGAGTAACTCGGAACCCAGTCCCATAACTCATTCACATGAATAGTTTAGACCTGCACCAGCAATGTCATTCAGCTATTGGTCTGATTAAGGACAGCTTGCACAGTTAGCAGGATTAGAGCCGTAAGCGACTCACCAAAAGCTACTTTTTTATTCCTGTGTCAGAGCTAGGGCAGGAACTCAGTTCCTGGCTCCCAGTCCTATGCTCAGACCTGCATCTTCTCTCACCCCTTCCTTACCCCAAATACAAGCAAAGAAAGAAATTTGTAAGTTCAATTAAAAGTGGTGGTCTCTGAGTAATACGCTGAGGGGTGTCCTAGACAAATGATAGATAAATTAGACAAGACTGGAAGGCAAGTCCTCACCTCTCCTTTAGGCAGTATTTTCTGTTCATCCAGTTTAAAGGCAGTCCCTATTCTTCGCCTTACAATTGGTGGCTCCTCCCCTGGATCTAGGGGGTATTCCCTTGGCAGCTTTCCTGTGAGCTCCTGAAAACATAAGGTGCGATTAGTGAGAAGGGGAATATGCAAAAGCAAACTCATCCCGGGTATAGTCTGAAAAATGATTGTAAAAATAGCATTGCAGGATCCATTGTATATCGTCTTTCAGTGACCCTGAATCAACTGATAAATATACAGATTTTTCTAACTTCCAGGCCTGTGAACTCAGCCTATGCTCTGAAAGTCAAGCGAAGTCAAACAGGAATATATATTCTGCAACTAGAAGAAAAATTAACAATACTGTTAATGATCTGCCGGGCTAGGTACTGCCCATCAGTGGGATGTCAAAGCATGATGCATGAGGCAGATCGGCTGCCCCCTCACATTCCTTCAGCAGTGCTGTCGCTGTGGAGAAACCAGTAAGGAAAACAAGTTTCCAAAATTATTTGGTGACGGAGAAGCCAGCAGACCTGACTCTGAATTCACACAGGGAGCGGAACTGTCAAGGGCTACTTTTAAAGTAATTTTTTCTGATCCATAACTGCATGTTAAAATACTAATCTAATTCCTGATCGGGCTGAGATCACTGCAGTGAAATGGCTGTTGAAAACAGTGGCTGGTGCCCAAGTACCTGTTGGATAACTTTTTACTAATTGAAATCTGTGCCAAACTCCAGGCTATGTCGTGCCGTTTTGGAGCAATATCAGACTTAAAGGGTCATTTGCAAAGATTAGTTCCACGTGTGAAGCAGACCCTGCACACTTTCAGAGCCAAGGGACGTGCGCAGGGATAGATTTGAAGCATGCAGAGGAGCAAGTGCCAGAACTGATGCTAACCCTGTGTTTTTTCTGGTTCCTACAAAAATCTACACAGACCCGAATTAAAGGCACCCAAATGCCTGCAGAGAAAGGCAAGAGTGTTGCTACAAGGAACAACCCAGCTTCTTGAGTTGAACAGTCTCTGCAGCGAGGACAAAAGGCTTTTGTGTTCTGCAGCACCAGCCTTGAGAGGATCCAGCTGGCCAAAAAGTCTAAATCATCTGAATCCCATAGAACAGTGGCTGACCTTAATGTGCCGCATATAGCTCAGCTCCCTGCCTCCTTCATGCCCCCACGACCCAGGCCCCAATGGGGGCTTTCTTTCTACTGTTTTCAGGTCACGGGGAAATGAGGCCCTGGTGATTTCAGTCCTTAGCTTAAGCAGTTCCCAACACAATGAATTCCTAACCCAGTGTTGCACTGAACTGCACAAAATGCCCTTTGCAAAGGTTGTTTAAATGCTTCCCTCTCGAGCGTGGCTGTTTTAGATCTTTTTGTGTAACGTGTTTATCCTATGGCACAAAATGGCTGGCTGCAAAGAGTGCGGTGAGATACGGATACTGGAGTTTTCTACTGAGCATCAGCGTGGTCCTTTATAACCCCAATCATAACATGAAGCATGAGGGGAGTGGGGGGGTTATATCTTTAATGGCTCCTTTGCCAAGACTCCTGAATACCCACGGTTTTGTAAGAACAAAATCCACATGGGCAACTGTGCTGCCACCATAAGCTGAAAAGGATTTACAGGCAGGGCCTGAAATCTAATCTGAATTAATAAATAACTGAAGTAGTGGCTGTTACAAATGGTTTGGACCATGCTAGTTTGATTAAGCCCATGTGTTAACCCCTCCCCCCAATTTGTGTTCCTCTGCCTCATTCTAACACAGCAATTCCCACAGCCAACAAACCGATTCAGGACCACCCGAGAGGAAACGCTTAAAATAAAAGAGCCAGTGAAACTTTTGACAACTTTCTGCAGCTGGTCCAAGCTAAATGGTTTATGGGCACTTGGGGTCTGACCTGATTCTGAAAACCTTACTCACAAGAGTAGGCCCTTCAAAGCCAATTGCGACTTCTTCCCTCAGGATTGCTCATGAGAGGAAGGGTTGTGGGATGAGACCTGCACATATTTCTTCACGTTCTTTGTTGAAAAACTGTTTTTCTCCTAATTATTCCAGCTGGTGTTCACGGCACAGTCAAGTCCAAACAAAACTCAATGAAATTTTTAAAAATGAGCAGAGGTCTTTTTTCTGTTTGTTTGTTTTTTAAAGTGATATACACCTAATGATCCCAGGACTGTTACCCAAAGACAGATCTCTCATTCTCTATTCTAGGCAGGGATTTTTGTTAAATCTGGATTTTTCCAGGCCTGGGAAACAGCAGGGGTGTTATGTATGCACATGTGATTGAAGTGTAAACTTCATATAAGCAGCTGCTAATATTTATTATGTTTCCAGGAACAAACACAGCAAGGATCCTAACTTCTCCAACACTTGAAATGGTTTTACGTTCCTGCTGACCTGCTTTCAAACAATCCAGTTAAAATCAACCCCAACAATAATTAAACTCAGACATGTGCCAAGCACAACATGATCTCATCATATGGCAGCCAATTAGCCCCATAATGATGTGTAGGGCAGAGAGGTGATTTTCTCTGGATAGTGTTAACTAACATTCTTTTCTACTAGCGATTCTGATGATGTAGCCCAGGGACCTCCCCAGCATTTGTCATGTTTCATGTAGACAAGAAGAAGGAAAGATGCTGCAGTACCAGCTCACCCCAACTGTGGTGATTTAACCCATGCACCAGGCAACGGGATTGTGCTGTGACATAGCTGGGAGTTGGCAGAGCATGGAAAGAGAGCACCCAAGACCATGCCTCCTCTAGGAAAAGAGGCGTTAGCTCACACATCTTTCTTCTACCGGAGGTGAGGCCTTAGGGAATATACCAGGCCAGGTGTCCACATCATGTCTAGACCAGATGTGCCATTTATAAGCCTGAACCTATTCCCATTGAAGTCAATTGCCCATTGGGAGCCTTGTTGAAGGACGCGGAGTAGCTAAGCATCCCCAACTCATGACAACTTCAATCGGAGCTGCAGATGCTCAGTACCTTGCCAGATCAGGCCTCCTGGGTGCTCAGCTGGCTTGGAATGAGTCCAATTTCTCTAGTGTAAAAAAGGCCTTGTGGCAGCAGTAAACATGGGGAGTCTGAACTGAAATGTCTGGAGGTCACCAAGTCCCTTGGGCACCATGCATTTGGAGAGATACACTTTAGGAAGGCTTTCACCTCTCCTTCCAGCCTCCATCACTTTTTCAAACACGAGCGTGAGCATATAAAAACACAAGCCACATGTTTTCTAGGGTTATAAAATGTCTATTGCCTACCGCTTCTCGGAGACACAGTTTCTTTAGCTCCTCCAGTCGCTGGCGCAGGGTCTCTTCCAGAGCTTCCTGCCTGGATTTCAATGCAGCCAGCATGTCTTTCTTGGCAGACTGAGAGCTATCTGACTCTTGGGAACCTGTCAATAAACAATGATTTCACTAGGCCAGCTGACAGCAGAACACACATCTGGAGCATTAATGAATTTCACCAAAGCCTACACTTTGGATGGGAGCTTTCCAAAGAAGAACCAGACGATGAAATGAAGCAGGTGTTACACAGTCCTGTTTGTTTATGACAAGTTCTTAATGCTTAAGCTAACAGAATGAGGTTAAGACATCCGTGTATAAAGATATTCTGTAATTCTCTTCTATGTAAATAAAAACAATCAGGTAATTTTTAAAGGTCCTCTTGAAAATACTACGTGCAGTTCTGCCTACAGCTCCCAACAGCAAAGAGAAGTTACAAAGCATCAGAAACACATTCTCATAGCTTAAAGGCCAGAAGAGACCACTACTCTGACATCCGGTATAGAATTTCACCCTATGATTGCCACATCCAGTACAATTACTTGCGGTGGATTCTAACCACTCGGAAGAAATGTAGTAACCAATGCTAGATTTGTGCAAAATAGGAACGAAGTTAAAAAAACCCAATCGCTAACAGAAGGTCTTTTTGCGGCAGTAGTTGTTTCCCACGGATACATATGCCACGATGTTCAAAACTGGATCCAGAAGTCCATTTTCAAATGCCTAAATACAGGGTCTGATTTTCAAGCAACAAGCACGCAGCAGCTTCCACTGACGGCAATGTAAATCCTAGGGATGTCAACGTGTAGATGACTACACGATTAACCGATAAGCCTGGGCACGAGCACTGGATCCACCTGCCCCCCGATTCACTGCTGCCTCTGAGAGAGAGGGAGGGGGGCAGGCTCCGCAGACCCACCTGCCCCCTCACTTGCTACAGAGGCAGTGGGGGGGAGGCAGGAGCCACCTCCCCTCCCCACTCCCTGCACTGCTGCCTCTTTCACAGGCAGCAGCGTGGGAGGGAGCGGGTACGGGAGCCTGCTGTGAAGCAGCCTCTGTCCACAGCAGGCCTGGACTTGTCAGGGACAGCGGCTGCTCCCAGAAGCAGCCCCTCTCTGCAGGGGGTCCAAGCTCCACTCAGAGAGGGGATGCTCCACGCCCGAGCAGCCTCTGTCCATGGGGAGCTCGGATCCCCCATGTACAAGGCTGCTGCCTCTGTATCAGAGGCAACAGCACAGGGTGGCAGGCAGGAGCCAGTCTGTGTGGGGAGCTGGTTTTCAAAACCTACGGCATCTTAAAGGAGCTTGGTTTTTCAGAAAATGCTGAGCATCCAGCCCCTAAAAATCAGGCCACATCCAGCCCCTAAACATTGCCAGGCCACGCCTCCAGCTTTTATTTAGTTCCGCTCGCTGGAGTTCCCAGGGAATTCCCTTCCTGTGCACTTCCCCAGGCAGCAACAGGGTAAGTGGGGCGGCTGGTAGTTGTGGCTGGAGCCAGGACCCCGGTGGCCCCAGTTTCAGCTCCAGCAATTGCTACGCGGCCTGGCTAGCGGGGTCAAGCACTGGGTGAAAAGCGGCTGCCCCAGGTGGTGGGGCCACGCACCGGGTGGAAAGCAGCTGCTCCTGCAACCCGTTCTCCTCCTTCCCTGCTCAGCAGGAGCCTCCCCATGGCCTCCAGCTGCTCCCAGCCAGCAGGTACACAAGTATTAGCAACTATTTTATTGGGTTTTTAAATATGTGTGTATGCAGCAGTTTTTCAAACCTTAACCTTTGATTTGTCTGATATACCTCGGGCTAAAATTACCATAATGAATATGCTAATATTTCAGTGCTGGTCCACCAACGCTTTCTGAATGAGTTTGCTGGTCGGTGGTATAAAAACGGTTGGGAACCACTGCTTTAAGGCATCCCGAGTCAAGCACCACTTTCAAATCTAGTCCTCCGTACGCTCCGGAACTGACCTGCCATTTCTCTTACAACAGTGTTCTGGTGCTGCCTTGGCCTCTGCAAAGCATGGAGTGCAGAATCGGGCGCTTACTATCTACCTTGGTCAGATTTTCTAAGAAGCCTTAACCAAGCCTCAGCTAACACACTGGCGAGTATAAGGACGAAGCTTAGCATGGCGGAGAGTATAAGGACCAAGAGGTGCACTGTCAGCACTGACCTCCAAGCATGCAGTCACTAATCTCTGTTGGGTTTGTCCAAAGCTTTGCTGAGCTTCTGCGAACCTTTGGCATGACCTTCGGGGTAAATTTATGGTTTTGCACAAAACCTGATGAAACTCTGGCTTTCAGCTACGTTTTGCTTTACAGTTTCTTTGCTCCTACTTTCCTCTCAGACATTTAAAGCTGAACTGGAAGAGGGACTACCAAATATAATGGAGGGACACGTCCCACACTAGCCCAGTAGAGTTAATGGTGCTTCTCCATTGCTGCTTTCTCTGATTTGCACACAGCAAAACAACACACATCTGTGCTGAACAGTGACCCTCTCCTGTGCAATGTGTGTAACTACAGTGTTTATGGGGAGGTGTTGGAAGTGTGTGCAGAATGGAGTTCTCTAGAGATCAGCTGGGCTCTAGGAGAAGATGGGTGCCATTTTACAATGCGTCATCAGCAAAAATTAAGACAACTGCATGGGAATGTGGAGCATGTTTATCCAGACACGAAATTAAGAGTACCAGGCTGATTTTACTTGGGTCTTTTTATAGCCTTAACCATAAATAAGACCCAGGATAACACAGGTTCAAGCCAGAGAAGGACCAGTAATGCAAAAGTGCAACAGGATTTTCCTAGAGGAATTGCCATTTTGTATTTGAGCTGGCAGGGTAAATCCTCTCTCGCACCTCCCTAATAATAACTGCAGGGAGCTCTTACTGGCAGCCGGTGAACTGCTGAACTCTTCTACTCAACTGCTGATGAATTGCTGACCTCCAACAACAAGCTGCTCATGATTCCTGCAGATGTGCTGCTTTCTTTTTCTTTCAGAGTAACTTGATGGAGCATGTTTTCCTTTCTCCTTCCTCTCCTCTTCCCACCCAAATTCAATTTATTTTTAAATTGTAGACACATATGGAACCACCAATCATCACAGCAGCTACACACATGCTTCCATTGCTATTAAAACATATGATATATGTACCACATCCAGTTGAATGCTTGAACTGATGCCTCTAATAATGGGTGTGTCTACACTAGAGAATTAAACTAGCTGTGTGATTGAGCTGGTTGTACTGAACTGATTTAACTACAGTTCATTGTTAGGGTTGCCAGGTAGACCCCACCAAAAAACCGGACACACTTGATCGTGGGCGGGGGGGGG
>CM057845.1:12425813-12452940 GCA_030068395.1 Apalone spinifera
GACTGCTTTGCTGACCCTCATCGAGGTAGACAAGCAAGCGGGGAACCCTGAGAACTGTCTGTCCAGCGTGGGGATAGGGTCCCTTTAAGCCCGGAGCTCAGTTAGCCTCAGGCAGCAGCCTCCCACACTAAGTCCTAACCTGATGCCCTGCCGGCACTGGTTCCGGTCAGCCTTAACTTCGGTTCAGGGTCCACTCAGTGTGAACGTGCTATTTCAAAATAGCAAAATGCTATTTCGAAATAGTTTTTGTGTATAGATGCGTTATTTCGAATTAGCTTAATTCGAATTAACTATTTCGAATTAAGTTAATTCAAAATAGCGCTGTAGTGTAGACATACCCTTAGTCTCTAAAGTGCCACAGGACTCCTTGTTGTTTTTGCATATACAGACTAACATAGCCACCCCTCTGGGACTTCTGCAGACAACAGTCCCTTGACCATAAGTTTGGTGGAACCAAAAGCTGGTTCCGAGTATGGGTCGCTAACATGGGAGCTGTATGCTGACATTCTGTCTTGCCTCACTGGGACCACATCATAAACCTTCACCAAAGCAAACCCACATTTGCCTGGGTTCTCGGTGTGCAGACTCACCTGTGGCTGGATCCACCTAAACCTTCCGCCCACCCCCAAAGAAATGATCCACTGGGTCAATTAAGTCAGCATGCTCTCGTCATCCTGGCAAGCTTGCGGACCATGTAAACTCAGCTTTCAGGACTTGTCTAGGCTGATTGGATTTTTGCAGGAAGCAAAATATAAGAGGCAAAGATCTGCTGGCAGTGGGGGTGTCTCTTGTTTTACAGGAGTATAAAGTAAAATCAGGATTTGGCCTAAAGAAGCTATGCGGTTAGATTTTCTCCTGACTTCTGCCCCTGAATACCAGGCCAACCCAGTGAAGTCAACAGAGCGAAACTGGTGTGAACACTGAATCTGGCGCTCTGAATTCCTCAGATTCCTGGGGAGGTTGGGGGGGGGGGGGAGATTGAAAGTCAACTACTCTCACAAGCACCAGTTGCAGAGCATGGGAATGCTGCCTTTGAAGAGGCTTTTAGCATTTCCTGGGCTACTTGATGTTTCATGCTTTCACCAGTGGGAGAGTCAAACAAACAAAAGACTCGAAAACCCAACACCACACCAGAAACTGCCCAGCCACTGCAATTCCCTGAGCAGATACGCAGCACAAACAGTGGATTGTGCGCTGTGTTCTAAGGGCCAGGAGAAACAGAAAGGCGTCTCTGTTCACAGGCCAGGAAGAGAATTCCAAAACAAGTTGTTCTCCACCGGCAGCCAGCTTACATCGTAATGCTTTATTGCTTGCTCCCAAGGAATTTCAAGCTAGCCACGAAGGACGTATGGCTGCATACTTGACGTACAGTATGGATTTGGTTTTATAGCCTGTGGTTCTCAGAGGGTTCATTTCCCTCTGTAATTATGAAAAGATCCTTCTCCCGTGTCAGACATTTCCTGATGGTGGATTTTAATGCAGCTAAGTGATGGCTTCCACACTTCATTTAAATAACCCCTCATCTTGATAACAATGCTTTACATCACAGTGAGTGTTTCATCCCAGGAGTTCGCACCCCTTTACAAGCCATTAGTCCTCACACCGCTCCTTGGAGGTACATGACCACTGCTGGACACCTGGCAAAGTTGAGGCACACAGCAGTTAAGGATTCGCCCAGCTCATGGAGGCAGGAAGTGGTAGAAACAGGCATAGGTGGACCCATAGGAAACAGGAAGTGGTAGACCCATTTGCAGCAGGTGGTATGGGCTAGAGGGCACTCAACCCTCCCAAATGGTTTTTTGAGACACCCTTCTGCCTATGTGATTGCCCAGATCAGCAGGTGAAGCCCCATGTTAGGTAGGGCCAGGGGCAGGATGAAGTAACATGGCGAGTGGGCCCTGCACACTCAGGATGGCGCTAGATTCCTCAATCCCTGTAGAGGGTGCTCAGCAATGCCTCCTAGGAAGATTGAATGAAAAAGGGTGAAAGTCCTATGTGTGGGGAAGGGGTCCTGAGGTGATGCAGGGTGGGGGGGTGTAGGGAAGAGAGGGGAAAGAGTCCCAGAGCAAATGGAGGGGCATACTGAAGGGCTGGGAGGAGGGAAGGAGAATCCCAGGAGATGGGGGGAAATCTTGAGGGAGTGGGGGAGAAGGGGCACCCCAAGCAGTGCTGCTGGAACAATTTTTTATAGTGGGGGTGCTGAAGGCAGAAACCATGTATTTAGGTTGCTATTACTACTTTGAACCAGGGGATGCAGCAGCACCCCCCAGTTCCCAGCAGCTATGGCCCCAGGAGCAGGAGGGAGATCCTGAGGAGATGAGGAGAGGACAGTCCCAGGGGAAAGGGAGGGATCCCTGAGGTGATGAGGGGGAAGATAACTTCAGGGGGAAGATGCTGAAGGGAATTGGGGGGGGAGGGGAGTCTCAGGATGGGACAGACCTTGAGGTGATGAAAGGGAGCCCTGGGGGAGGAAGGGAGACCCTCAGATAATGTAGAGGGGTGGGAGAAGGGAAGTCTAAGGAACCCTGAAAGGGAGTCCCTGAGAGAGAGAGAGAGAGAGAGAGTGTGTGCGTGTGTGAGTGCGTGCACACGTGCAAAGTGGAGCACTGCAGCTAGAGGGTTTTGCCTGAATGTGGGTGCGTGCCTCACATGACACTATGGTGGGCTTCTCTACATCAGCAAGCAGCGAGGGCCAACGGGCCGGAGCAGGGAGTCAGGGCCAGCCGCAGGGAAAGTGCAGGGTGGGCTCTGCTGCCTGCAAAGAGTATTTTCACCTGCCGCTTAGGAAAAAGCATCAGATTCCTGACTCCCAACCCCAGGGGTCCCTTTGACAGGGATCCCTGTTTGGCTTCTTCCATAGCTACGGGGTGTCCAGTCCCTCCTGATGCTAAACTTCTATTTTCAGCCTGCTAGCTCGGTCAGAGCCAGCACAGGTGTGTCT
This sequence comes from Apalone spinifera, assembly GCA_030068395.1. Lineage (NCBI taxonomy): Eukaryota > Metazoa > Chordata > Testudines > Trionychidae > Apalone > Apalone spinifera. The sequence continues at coordinate 12,428,755 of CM057845.1, forward strand.
ATTGGAGCTCGAAAGGACAGCTTCCAGTTCCCAGGGCAGACAATACCCTCAGCCCTGAAGCCTGTTACACACTGAACATGCTGACAGAAGCATCTCAGCATTTTCCACAGAAAGAAGCCTTATCAACTCAGGGCCCTGGGCAGTTGCTAGGCAAATGGGCCCTGGAAACAGGCTCCTTGGGGAGCTGAGAGGCCAGATGACCAGGGGCATTAGTTGGAAGATGGAGAATGAATTTCAGCAGCTGAGAGGCAAAGCAGATCAGTGCAGAACCTCTATGGATGATTCTGCCTTTCTACTGCTAGAAGACCTCTTTAATCCCCTGTGCTCCCCAAAAGAGCCACAACACAGCCACGGGGAGGCAGGTTGCATGGAGATGGCTGCACAGGCCAGAGGTCAGGAGAAACAGGCAGGCTGCAGCAGGGAGGTGGGAGCATGAGGGACTGGGGAAGCCAGGTGTGGGGATAGGTCAGGGAGCTGAGAAGACCAGAGATGACATCCCGGGGAGAAAGAGGAACCAAGCAATGAGAATGGAGATGGGTTCGGACTGCAGCCTGGCTCTCTCGTTGGGTGAGGGCAGGGGGAAGAGAGACAGAAATCACGTCCCCTGAGAGACAGACACTGAAAGGAAGCATCTGGTTACCATCAGATTTGTTTCTGAAATGCCCCACCATATCATCTGGCAGCTCCTACATATTACAAAGCTACATCTCCTCCGCTTCTCTCAGGAACTCGTACACCGTCCCATGCCATTACAAAGTAAAGGACTTACCTGAGGACAAAAGACTGCCACTGCTGCCACTGATAATTTTGCCTTTGCTTCCCATGTTGGCTAATTTTGAAGTCTTCAGCGTTCCAGTTTCAGTCAGGTCAATGGCAATTTCACTCAGGCTTCTCGCAGCATGAATCTTGGACTGGGAACGGACACAGAGCTGTGTTTAAGTATCATGGAGCCGTTCACTGCATTTTAGTGCCACAGAAGTGAAGAATCATTTTACTGTGGCAGGAAACAGGCCCTCAAAAGTCCACTCAGATTTTTTTCCAAGAACGCAAGCCATTTGGCACTCGCGTGCCCATACTGTCTATTGCCCTTGGTGTGTTTCAGAATATGGAGGCAAATCTCCTATTAAGATCTCTGCACTGCCAGGGACTCCCTTCCCTTAAACCAAAGAACCACGTCCAGAGAATGTGAATGTTAAGAGCTACAGTAAGAAACCACTAAAAATGCCAACATAATCAGCATCCTTCTTGCTGGGTAGTTTCAGTGCAGAAGCCATCCAGTGCCCACTAATCATTGGCTGCAGTTGGCTTTATATCTGGCCCCAAATGAGCACAAAGATTTACTTATTCCTCGGCACAGTCCCTCTATAATAACGGGTGGGCACAGGGATAAAACATTCCGCTGAGAGTGGCCACCCTGCGAAACGTGGAGGATTTTGACTAGCAACACAGTATCAGCAGAGGTACTGGGTTAGCGGCCGATGAATTGTGCTCACTTGAGGTCCCACTGCATTATTAGCTCTAGGGCCAGCACTAGAGCTTCCACCCACCCATACCATGGATGGGTCCACTAGCTTGAGTTGAAAGTTCAAGCTAGAGATATTTGCATTTGGACTCGTGGTGTTAAATTGTGTTTAATGCGTAAATGTCAATCTGCTGAAATTTTCAGGGGATACATATTTACACGCTGGGGCGGATGCAGCACTACAGAGGGGGAGGGAGGCAGGGGGAGCTGGTATGTGCAGGGAGCCAGCTTAAATTTCCAGCAGTTGCACGGTTACTTAATTCAACACATTTTAACATTTCTACTGAGCACCTCGAGGTCTTTGACAGATTTATCCCCCACAACACCTTGGGAGACAGATAAGTGCTATCAACCCATTTTACAGAGGGGGAGCGAGGCACAGAGATTAAGAGATGAATGCTCAAAAGGCACCTAGCCCCCTTCTGAGACTTGTCACGGTCACACACTATGGCCGGAGTGGAACTGAACCTCGATCTCTCAACACCTCACTGAGCCTCCCCGCTACTGAGCTAGAGTGACCAGAGAGTAAGTATGAAAAATCAGGACTGGGCAGGGCAGGTAACAGACACCTATATAAGACAAAGACCCAAATACTGTGCCTGTCCCTATTAGGGATGTAAGCGACTAGTCGACTACCCAATAAGCATATCAGATAGTCGAGTAGTCACTTGACTAGTTGCTTCCCCCCCGGCCCTTGCTGCCTCTATCGGAGAGAGGCAGCAAGGGAGAAACAGGAGCCGGTACTGGGGGGAGCTGGCTTAAAAGCCGGTTCCCCCCAACACTGTCTCTGTGGGGACGGGGAGAAAGAGGCGTCCCTATTGTTGCGCCTCGCTCTTTGAAATGTACATTTCAAAGGGAGAGGTGCAGGAGCGGGCACCTAAGCAGTCCCACTGCGCCTCTTCCTCTGAAATGTACAAGAGCCGCGGGCAGTTCTTGTACATTTCAAAGAGAGAGGCACAGGGGGATAGTGAGCGCCCCCTTTACTGACTAATCTAGTAGCTGGATTCCATCGACTACTTGATTAGTGGATTAATTGAAATTTAATCATCTCTTGTCCCTAGAAAATTGGGACATTGAGCCTTCCACACCAACGGTACCTGTTATCACTGCAGGTCAGAGACATGGTGGGATCAGCCTTTCAGCATCTTGGCCTTGCTGTTTCGGGTCAAAACCAACAATAACAACTTTTGAAAGTTCAATTTTAGTTTCAGTTGGTGGCTTCTTATTGTGTCTGAACTGACTGTCCAGTCACTGGCCAGGAGCCTGGGCGGGACCTGCATAGCACTTGGCTATCTATCTACTACAGGTTGAACCTCTGTAATCTGGCACCCTCAGGACCTGACCAATGCTGAACCAGAGAATTTGCTGAACTACGGGAGGTTGTCTAGCAGCATTGCCAACACCTCCACTGCTTACTGGGCTCTCAGAAGACATTTAGTGGTAAATTAGAGCTAAGTAATAGCACAGAACACTGAGAGCCAGGACTGGTGGCTGTGAACAAACTTTATGGGACTGCAGGAAACTTGAAAGTTACCCACTAGCCCCCTGCTCCTGCCCCCCCCCCCTTTGGCCAGACCCCACCAGCGCCCTGCTCCTGCCCCCTCTTTCCCTTTGGATAGACACCCACCCACCCGCACCATGCTCCTGCACCCTCCCCCTGACCAGACACCTACACCCAGCTTGCTCCTGCACCCTACCTCCCACCCAGATTCTGCAACCCCACCCGTATCCCACTCACTGAAAGCTCTGTCCTGCATACTGGACCCCTCATTTTTGGCCCCACCCCAGAGCCGAGGGGGCCCCCACAGAATCCGCTAACCCTGGAACCCCAGAAAAGTTAATCTGGCCTGAGGCTTTGAACCTCAGTCCTCTTTGTCTACCTCCCTGGGGCTGGTGCACCAGGGGAGCAAGGTGTCTCAGTTGGGGGTCACATCAGTGAGGGTTGGATGTTTTGGGAGGGGTTGGGTTTTTTTTGCTTCTCACTTGTGTGGTCTCCAGCTAATTTTTCTGCAGGACAGTGGCCCCTGACCAAAAAAGGTTCCCCACCTTTGCCACAAATAAAGGCAATGTTGAAACTTTGTGTGTTGGACATCATATTTTACTTTATTTAAAAATGAAGCCTGGCCAAAAAGCCCCCAATTGGGGCTCAGCCCCTATCTGGCTGCAGTGTTATAACATTCCTGCACCACTATACATGTACCAATCCTGAGCCCATCATACATCTGAACCCCCTGCCCTGAGCCTCTCATATCCCTACATCCCCAAACTCCTGCACCCCCACATCCCCAACCCCATCGTAAGACTGACAGAAGACAGCCTGAATGCATGCATGAAGCTGGATTTGACCAGTTATTATGTAAACGTCAAAGAAATGTGCAAAAAGATGCAGCAGCAGAAGTCCCATTAAATAAAGCCTGTGAGTACAATGTTTCATTGATGCTACTATATCATCATGTCAATTATCAGTAATATTACGTTGTACATTTTCAGTCATGCAAATGGGCATTTTATATGGCTCCTTGCTGACCACTTGTTCTGAAATTCTGAAATTTGATGTTTAGCTCTTTGGTTTGAAAAGGCTGCTGACCCCTGATCTAGTGACTTCTTAAGCCTCCTATTGCATGTGCCGCTTGTATTTGTATTACAACTTCAATGAGAAGCACGGTGGTCAAATACCACTGATCTCCAGGGTGTTTATCAGGCCCATCTATCAGATTGCGCATTGGCTAATATACTTACTGAACAATGCTGAGCAGAGGCAGGAATACTGGATATTACAGTTTCTTTGGCAGCAGTGAGGTCAAGGACAGAAGCAGTGTAGAAACTAAGCTCCTGTCTTTTCTAGAAGTGTTCCCTCTATGTACATTAGTAGACAATGGACCTGATCCAAAGCCCATTAAAGTTAACAGGAGTCTGACCTCAATGGGTTTTGGTCAGGATCGTCCCTGGGGAAGCTTGCATTGCCTGTCCTCAGTTGTATTTGCCTTGCTGTTGTCTGAATGAGTAGTGGACTGCAGACTCCAGGAACTTTTGAATACACACACGCATGTTTCCAGCAATAAGCATGGCTGGCGTGCCAATAATGACGCCAATTAATGTAGGGGGCTTTTGTGCTTTGGATAGTGGTTCACTGGGAACAGGACTCAAACCAATTAACTCATTTCACAGAGGCCAATAACCAGCTCGCTATGAGGTATGGGCTGGATTTGTATAGGCAGCACAGCACTAAGTGGCTAGATTATATCCTGTTACTACTCCCCTGGGTCATTCAGTCCCCCGGTTCGGAAAAAGTGACTTGGCAAGTCTCGTTTTTTATTTTTGGCGGGGGAGGGAGATTTGCTCATTTGGGATTAATTTCAAAGCAGTTTACCACCTCAGTGGTACCATTCCAATGAGGTCAGATGTTCTTTGGAAGCCTCAGTGACAGGAGGGATGGTCTGACACCAGGAATCACTTTGGCCTTCTCACTTGTGCTGAAAGATTTTGTGGTATGTGTGCTCCAACAGGTCAACCCTCCCCCCCCCTCAGTGCCCAAGGCCTGGGGCCAACCTGCACCCCTGCGCTGCCAACAGGACATTTAGAATCTCCCTCATCTTCTCTAGCAATTTAACTCATTTAAGCTCCATGCAACTGGAGAGCATTCAAGAGCATCCCTGCTATTGGAGAGTCCTACAGAAACAAGTCTCTTGAGGCCAACAGGACAAAGATTTGTCTGACAGGGTGTAATCACCAGTGCTTAGACATGGCTCTTTGCCTTGCTGTGACTGCCTACGCTGTGCAGAAACAAATAGGGCACCCCGGAAGAGTTCATTCAAGGAGCTGAACGTCTTGTAAGTTTCCACATTCTGCTTGAATTCCAGAACAGAGCAGACAGAAACAGCAGCAATGAGAGTTCAAAGTCTCCTCTGGCTGGCAACGTGCTCAATTGCATGTAAGGTTGTGGACATTTGCTATGGGTCCATTCAAGCCTGGTTTTCCAGAATGCATTGTGTCATGCAGGGCATCTAAATTTCATCTCAATCATTAGCACCAATCTGGGTTCATTTTGTGAGCAAGCTTCAGCAGGTTTATTGTCTTTTGTCAAAACCATGTGAAGTGGCACGTACTGATGCAAAACCAGGGAGTCCTGTACCTTCTGCTTTGGGATTAATCTAAAGCAGCAACTCTACAGAGTGAATTTAAAGGGACACAAACCCATGTTAATTGAAAAAATATCTGCACAAACCCTTAAGAACTGAAGCCATTAAGTACCTCAACACTTTATAGACTGTCAGCTCTGGATTTCAAAAAATAAACACACCCACGACAACAGATCAACAGGACTAATCAAGCAGATCAAGGAAACTTAAATGAGCTCAGCTGAGTGGGTTTACCCATCAATCTTGGCAGCGTCCCTTAAAGATGGGGACAACAGACTAAAATCCCAATCCTTTCAGAGAAAGGGACTAAAATATTTGTGTGTCTCAACATCAAAACAATAGGAGGGCGGCTGGGATTATTGTGACAAAGCATTCTGACAGGGTCACAAACATGACTGATTGACTGATGATGGTGGGTAGGGGGTGCTGCCTGTGGGCGTGAGAGAGAGATCAGATGTGTACTCACAATCTGAAACACAATCTGCTGGCAACAAAAGAAGCGAACCATGAGAAGTTCCTGACACTTAGAAACCCCCCTCCCACCAAGAGGAGAGGAACGGGCTTTTGTTTTTTGATCAATTTGTGATTTTTAAAAAGCTTAGACACATTGAAACTCCCCAGGGCTCTAACGTCCCATGCTATCTGCAGGTTTCTCCCATTCACAGCTGCTTAGGGAGGTAAGGAAAGAGCCTGTTGCCCATACTGTCCCATCTGGAAGCCCAAAGCTTTAGTGCAGGGGTGGGAAGGCTGGATGTGTCCCCCAGCTTGCCTGGGATCCAGTCCCCAAGGCTTGGGGCTCCCCCAAGCATTGGGGAGCCAAGCTGGTGCTCCAGCCCCCCCACTTCCTCCCCATGGAACTGAAGCACACAAAAATCTACTAAACTGGGCCTCCCTACTGCTCTGGTGTGTGAGGAAAAGTGGGAAGCATCTTTCTCCTTCTCAGTCAGGGGCCACATAAGTGAGGGTTGGGATTTTTTTGCTTCTCACTTGTGTGCGGCCCCTGATTGATTTTTCTGTGGGTCAGCAGCCCCCAACCCAAAAAGGTTCCCCACCTTCGCTTTAGTGCTAGAAGTGGGGGAAATACATCCAAAAGATGAAAGGACTGAGCACATCTCACTGAATATGGGGTGCAAAGTAGGGATGTGAACCATTAACCTGGTAACCAGTGCTTACCAGTTCCAGTTAACTGGTGGGGGCTAAAGCAGCTCCCCACCCACTGTGGGCAGGGACGATGCACCAATCCCATGGGGCCCAACACGGTCAGGGACTGCTTTGGGCATCTGGAGTAGCCCCTGTCTGTAGCAGGCCTGGGTGTGTTGCAGGCAGGGGCACAGGCCCTCTCTGTGGTAGGCCCAGGGTGGGCTGTAGGCAGAGGCTGCTCCAGCTGGACTACAGCAGCCCCTGCCTATTAGGGAGGGCTGCTCCAGCCTGGCCACAGTGGCAGCCCCTGTGCGTAGCAGCAAGGCTGGAACAGCCCCTGACTGCGACGGGGGCTGCTCTAGCCTGACCCCAGTCCTGACAACCCCAGCCAACCCTTTAATTGGTTAAACATCGTGTTGGTGTAACCTACATGCCTAGTGGGTGTGGGTCACTGTCCCATGTATTGGCACTTAGACTGCGTACAGCAAGAGATAAGAATGAGTGAGCTCTACAGCCTAAGCTAGGAGCCAACTGGCTTTATAGCTCAAGCTGTAGAGGCTCCTCTACTAAACTCCAGAGGTCCCAGGTTCAAATCCACCTGCAAGCAGTTATAAGTGGTGGAGAATGTGGGCAGACAATAGGTGTGTGGATTACGGTAGCACTATATTTAACTGATTAACCAATTAAATGGGATTTTACAACCCTACTCAGAGCCAGGGCGCTTAGCTTCATTCAGCTTCCCACTGGGAACACAGCTGCCCCCTGGAACTTCTCACCTCAGGCTTCCAGCCAGGAGTGGGAAGCTGCCTAGGCTTCTTGCCTACAGTACTGTGACCAGAGCTGACCTGTCTATAGGATAATTCTGGGCACCAGCCACGGGGTCCCACAAAGCATGGAGCTCAGGGAAGCCACCCTGAACCATTCTACGGATGAGACGGCTCTGCCCCTAGAAAAGTGTGATTGTAGCACCATAGAACAGGCAAGGAGTAAAACTCAGAGGCTGCATCTAGACTGGCATGATTTTGCCGCCTGTCTACACTGGCTGCGAGTATTTGCGCAAGAACGCTGATTTTGTAATGTACAAAATCAGTGGTTCTTGCGCAAATACTTTGATGCTCCCTCTCAGGGATAAGCCCTCTTGCGCAAGAGGGCCAGTGTAGACAGCCACCTTAATTTCTTGCACAAGAAAGCCCGATGGCTAAAATGGCCATCGGAGCTTTCTTGCACAAGAGAGTGTCTATACTGGGCATGGATGCTTTTGCGCAAAAGCAAATCTTTTGTGCAAAGGCACATGCCAGTATAGACACTCTCTTGCGCAAATACTTTTAACGGAAAAACTTTTCCATTAAAAGTATTTGCGCAAAATCTTGCCAATCTAGACGCAGCCAGAGACAGGTGTAGAACAGAGAGAACCTTTCTGATTTATGTGAAACAGCTCTGACTTCACGGTGGTGTCCCTTTGAGAAATGGGGCATTCACAGAAACAATATGGAGAGGAACTCAATCCTGTTGGGCTGTTCTGCCCCAGATCCCAGCTGATACGCCTATGGGGAAATCAAACTCCTTTGTTCTGGCACAAATACAGAGATATTTAAGCCATTCCATTCTCACTTTGTTAGAAGCATGGAATGAGGACAGCCCAGGGGAACTCACGGGCTGGAAAAACGGTAAGTGAGTGGGAGCCACATATAGCACACTCGCCTTCCAGGAAACATCTTACCTTACTCTGCTTTCTGTCCAGGTAGAACTGGTGTTGGCTAATGGCCATAGCCCAAATGGACTTGATCAGTGCAGGACAGGCGTACCATGTGTGCACAGCAATGCCACTGTGTCCAAATGTCCTCCTGGTCACAGACGCCCTAGACAAGAGGAAAGAAGGAGCAGTGTTTATACCAGTGTTTCCTCTCACTCTAAAAAGAGAAGAAAAAACCAACCAAAGGTCAGAAAAAAACCTCAAGGACTGTGCCGAAAAAGCTGCTCTCGTTACTCTGGGTTAAGGGAAAAATCACAGAAGGGAAATGATGGCCACATACACTAATTGAGTCTTTATCTTAGACTAGACACCAACCCGTAAGCAGCAAAAGCACCACCACAACAGTATCTCAGGGTAATGTGGTCTAGTGGACAGAGTGCGGACTGGTGTCAGGACAACTGGGTTCTCTTCCAAGCTCTATTGTCAATGCACTGCACATCCTAGGAAGGTCACTACATCCCAAGCTTTTTAACGTGTATGTCTCCATCTTCCTTGGACATAAGATTTGGATCGAGAAGTCCAGTACCTGCCACTTCGGAGAAAGACAAAAAACCCTACTTGGCCAGGTAAAGGGACCCCTTTCCCTGATTCAGGCTGAGCATAGTGGGAGAGACCAGAATGGAAATGGCTGGCAACACTAGAATATAGGATGATACAGAAACCTGATACCAACTGTCATGGACTTTTGCCTGTGGGAAGGGTGCTGCCATGCAAAGCAAGGTGGTAGTCAGGGATGCTGTAGCAGGGGGTGTCAATGCACAGGGCCATAGAGTGAGAGGGTGGACAAGGGCAGCAGGAGAATCCATCTCTGAAGCCCAAAGGGGATAAGATTCCCTGCTGAAGTGCAGGTTGCTCCCCCCCACACACACTCTCTGACCCTTCTCTTCCCTCCTCTATTGGTTACAGCTTTAACTGTCTTCATTGTTCTATGCTCACTTGCAATTAAATGCTAAACTTGTCATGGTTCAAGTGCTGCTGATTTAATTTCTTTTTGTGCACGCGGGAGCTAGAGAAGTCGGCATAGGAAAAGCCAAACTGCAAAGGAAAGTTGAAATGAAGCCAAGAGCAATTATAGAGGGGGAAAAAACCCCAAACCCCTGCAGATCCAGAACTGAAACTGCCAGCCCAGGCTTGGCTTTGGAGAACACGGCAACTGACGTGTCTGGGACCATTTCCACTGCACATTTTTATTAGAACCAAATCAGAAGCATTGAACAATGTGGGATTAAAAGTTTTCCAACTAATCATGCAGATTAAAAGGCACATGGTGACAGTTATGAATCCAGTGAAACGTAATGAGGGGGAAGGGGGAAGACTCAAGAGGCGTGAGAAGAAACAGCACAATCCAGGAGCCAGGTGAAAGGCTGTGACTCTTGGTATCATGTTTCGGTGTTATCCTCTATTCCAGTGTTCTCAGTCTCTCCCATATTGGCCCCTCTCCCCCACTCCTGCACAGAGCAGAGAGCTAGCAAGACATGCCCTCATTCAGCAGTATGGTGACAAACCCCGCACACCAGCTCAAGAGTCTCTGGGAGTTGAAACATCCAGAGTTGAGAGCTCCTCCTACAACTGTTGTAGCTTTATAGTTTAGCTCCTTGCGCCCACACACACTGGATGCTCCTGCTGGTCTAGTAATGCAAAGCAGCCAAGGCATGCTGGTCAATCAGGTCCCTTGTATATCCAGGGCCCAGTTCAGCAAGGTACTTAAGCTTAATTCTAAGCATTGAGTAGTTCTACTGAGGTCAGAGTTATAGCAGATTAGGGTTGGGAGAGACCTAGATTATCTAAATTCCATCCTCTGCTCAAATCATCCCAGCCAGGGCTTTGTTAAGCCAAGCCTTAAAAACCTCTAAGGATGGAAATTCCACCACCTCCCTAGGAGGTAACCTATTCCAGTGCTTCACCGCCCTGCTAGTGAAATAGTTTTTCCTAATATTCAACCAAGACCTCCCCCACTGCAACTTGAAACTGTTACTTCTCGTTCTATCATCTGCCACCACTGAGAAGAGCCTCTCGCCATCCTTTTTGGAACTCCCCTTCAGGAAACTGAAGGCTACTATCAAATCCTCCCTCACTCTTCTCTTCTGTAGACTAAATAAGTTCCCTCAACCTCTCCTCATAAGTCATGTGGTTCCCCCCCCCCCAGCCCGCCAATCATTTTCATTGTCTTCTGATGGACAGTCTCCAGTTTGCCTGCATCCATTCCGTAGTGGGAGGGCCCAAAACTGGACACACTACTCCAGATGTGGCCTCACCAGTGCTGAATAGAGGGGAAGAATCACTTCCCTCCCCGCGGGAGCAGGCCACAGGACAAGCCCTCCCTTCTCCAGACCCTGCCTCTGCTCTACCCCCACTGCACCCCTTCACCCAAGCAACATGGGCCCAGGAGATTACTGGTGGGAGGTCTGGTGCCAGCAGCATGGTTAACCCCCCCCCCGTAGCAGTGGTAGCTCGCCCGCTGAGTGGTAGCAACCCAACTGAGCACAGCAGGCTGGGTCTGGATCATACCCCTTCCCATGGCTCCTGCCATTACTGGTCCTCCCCCCACCCTGAGCTAATCCCACAGGCTGCCCTGGACCCCCCAAACTCCCAGGCCTGATACAGCTGCCCCAAACCATCCTATGGGCAGAAGAGCTCTGTCCCTTGATCTCCTGCCAATGCTCCTACGAATGCAGCTCAATATGTCATTAAGCCTTCTTGGCAAGAAAGGCAACTGTTGGCTCATATCCAGCTTCTTTTTTACTGTAATCCTCAGGTCCTTTCCTGCAGGATTGCCACTTAGCCAGAGCTTTGACCTCTTGGAAATCTCTTCCTCAAATGATTCTTCTAATCTCTTCCTCCTCTTACTGTAAAGGACAGCAGTTCACATTGCTCTAGTGACATCAATCCAAGGAGCTCAAACCTCTACAATTATGAACAAACTAGCCCTTTTTATCCTTCTCCCCCCAGCCCATATTCCCAATCCACAGATGAGGAAACTGAGCCTTGCTCAGAACAGGAGGGCCTATGCAGGGCTAGGACTACAACCCATGAATTTTGGCTTCCAGCCCTGTGCATTAACCACTAACCCACGCCCCTCCTATCTTACTCAGCAGCCGGTAGCGTGGGTAAGCTGACTCAGACGCTGGTTTGAATTGACTCAAAAGGAATGCTGAGCACTGTTCGAGCCATGTCTCCACCCGCACAGACTGCGCAATTCAGCATGAAAGTCCGTCCCATTTGGCCAGGAGACTAAAATCTGAAATATGTTCCTTCAGGATCCAGGACTCCCAGTTACTGTTTTACACTAGAAGTGGCAGTTTGATACAGGGCATTAGGATTAAACATGGGCCGTCTGGCTTCTGTATTCCACACGGTTCTATTCTACCCAGTGAGAAATGAACAGAGTAAAAAGCATTCGCACAATACAGTGCCTAGTCCACATGGAAGATAGGAATCGCATTTATGCAGCCCAATAAGGCTACAGGGATAAGAATGGGGAGGAGGTTTTCCATGTCAGAGATTCAAACCACCTAAAATCAGATTACCAGTAGTTTGGGAGAGGAGCGGCTTGCACACATATAAGGGATGACCATTTTTTCCTGCATGCTGCTCAGTTGTAAATGTAATTGTCTTCATGTCTCGTAACTACTTGCCTTCCCTCCTGGATTGTTCTTTTGTTGCTTCTGATTAGTCCTAACTGATACATTCTGCTTTAAAGTCTAGAGTGTCAGTAGATTTTTGATTTGTCTGGATTAGAGTCCCAGACCAGAGAGATTCAACTCTATTAGCCCAGGTGACAGATACAGCATGTCCCTGCAAAATCTCTGGGGGAATCTCACTGTATGGTTTGTGTAGCACTGTGGGTCAGGGATTGTAGGCTACTTCATGGGGAAGGGTGACCAGAGTTTCTCCAGGAACTAAGAACAATATGGGGGGTGATTAGGCCGTTTTATGGAGATTGTAATACTTCCAGAGAGAATGGAGCATACTGGGTCAAACTTGTTTCTCCAGAGACCAGCATAGACATGGGAACTGGGAATGCTGCAGCATCCCCTGGTTTAGTGCGGCATCCAGGCTGCCAGCCCCATGCTGGGGGTCCTAGAGTTCCTGGCCCCAGGCCCGGGGCTCTGCTCCTGGCCCTATACTTGGGGTCCCAGCTACCACTGACCCTGCACTCATGGCTCTGCTTCCAGCCTCAGCCTCCTTACCCCTGTCCGTGCCTCCACCCCACACCGAGCTATAGCTTGGTCCTGGTCCCAGCTCTGGAGAGAGGGGTCACAGATGGGAGTGGGGAGGGGGGTGTCCTAAGATAATTAGTTTGGGGACCACTCGCTTTCAGCACCCCCACTGTAAAAAATGTTCCAATGTCACTGGAGACCAGCAGCCAAAGAAGGGACTTTTGGATCAACAACCTGAGTTTAAACTAAGGGTACGTCTAAACTATGTTATATTTTCAAAAGAGGATATGCAAATTCTGTGGGAATTTGCATATCTTCTTCCGATTGCTTTTTCGAAACCGGATCTTTCAAAAGAGAAAATAGCCTGGACGCGTTTTTTCTGGGAAAAAAACCCTTTTCGAAAAACCACGTATATCTCCTTTTTAAAGGAAGAGCAGTTTTTCAAAAAAGGGTTCCCCTCCCAAAAAAAACACGTTCAGACTACTTTCTTTCGAAAGACCTGCTTTTGAAAAAGCGATCGGAAGAAGATATTCAAATTCCCGCGGATTTTGTATATCCTCTTTCGAAAATCCCCTGGAGTTTAGACATACTCTGGGGGTCTATGTTGTGATCCTGCAAAGGGACAGGACCTTCTATCCAAAGGGGATCCCAATCCAGGGTAGAGTGGGAAATATTTGGCCTACTGAGACTCCCTAAGAGAGATGGGCGACCTCTGGTCAGCGTTTAGCAGGCGCAAAGGAATTTCTATTGTTTTTAACAGATTTTCTCTGTAATGATTTCACCTTAAGAATCAAGAGGCTTGCTTAGGAAGGGCTGTGTGGTTGAGGTAACAATCACACTGTTCATAGCATTCCAACAGAAAGCCAAGCACAGACACTGGCCTGGTTAGACAATCTGGCTTGCTGGGAATACCACAGTTTAGGAACTGCCCAGCCTGGAAAAAACCCTGATCAGGAGGGAGGGAGACATGGGTTTCTGCCCAAGAGATGTAACAGTTGGGAGCCTGAAAAGTGAATGCCCTGGATACACCAGGGAGTTGTGGAACACAGGCATTGTTTTTGCTCTTAATTGTGACACCCCAAACACGTAGGTGACCCTAATCTCTGTTGTAACCTGAACTAGGATTGCAGGCTAATGAGCTGTAAAACATGTTACAGGGCTGCTCCGCTAAAATCAACCTGGCCTGGAAAGACAGGATCCAACTCTTCCATGCTGGCTCTTGCCAAATAATACACGGAGTAATGTGCTACACAATGGGAGCCCTCCTGCTCATTTCAATGGGCTCGGGATCAGGCTTAAGGCGGGGAAGCCCGGACAGACTCTGACCCAGACTGATTGGAAGTGCTACAGACATCTTACCTTGCCTGTGGGCTCCCAAATTCGGCTAAGCAACAAAGGAAACAGGCTTAGATCTCAGTCTCACTTCCAACCCGACCACTCCGGAGTCACACGGGGCTACTCCCGTTCAGAACGTGCGGCTCAGCGAGTACACGCGGATCCGCTAGCCTCACCCCAGCGCTTGTAGCGCCAGGCAGGTTCTCAGAGGCACACGGGAGATCCGCAGAGCGCTGACCAGGAGCAATTTCCCAGTGGGTGTTAGCTCGGCAAGCAGCAGGTTAGAAGGAAAGAAAAAAGATCGCGGGGCTAAAATATCGCCCTACAGAGGCATGGCAATTAGGGGTGCAGGGGGTCCCAGCTACCACTGGTCCTGCGCGCCCAGGGCTCCCCCCTCCCTCACTGTCAGCCCACGACCGCGTCCATCCGCACAGTGACCGCCAGCTCCACTGGCGCCCCATTCCAGGACCCACCGCACCCGCCCCACGTGCACAGCCCCGCGCTGATCCCCCCCCACCCCCGCGCGCCCGGGCGGCACGCGTGGAACCGGGCCCCGCTTACCTGCGCGGGTCGTGAACTTCCACGGAGAACTTCTTCTCTCGGAAGTAGAGGTTCTCTAGCTGCCTCCATTGGAAGATCTGCCGGGGAGAGGGCGGGGGTGAGACGGCGGGGGCATGGCAGCGGCGGGCGCCTGCGCGGGGGGGTGGGTGAGCTCCACGCGGCGCGGAGCAGCGCCCGGCAGGGCTGCGTGGGAGCGGGTCTCCCTGCGCTACCCTCCAACGCACCCCGGCTCCGCTCCGGGCGGCGCCCCTCGCTGGCTCAGCAGCAGCCAGCGGCGCGTCAGGGCTGGAGCTGCCGCCTCCTCTCGCGGCGCTGCAATGGGCGAGCGCGCCCCGGCCGCAGGGCTGCGCGCCAGTCACACCGCCTGGGCGGAGGCGGCCGGGACCCTAGCGCCGGGCAGGCCACGTGAGCGCGGCCCCGTGCGGGCTGGGCTCGCTGCGGGGCTGCAGACAAAGAGCCCGCGCAGCCCCCGTTGCAGCCACATGCTCGGCGAGGGGGAATGGCCGGGGCTGTGCGCCACTGCGCCACACCGCTTAACCCCCCCCCACTCCTCCTCCTCCTCCCCCGGGCTGTGGTGAGGGGGGAGCGGTTACAATAAAAGTCTTGGCCAGGGAGGTTCCTTCAGCTCTGAAGGGAGAGCACGACAGAGGGCAAATAAGGAATCGCTGTGGAGGAGCTAAATTCCTCCAGCATCCTTGGGTTGTAGATGCTGTAGAACTCTGTAGAATTCTGTAGAATTCCTACCGCCTTGGGTGGGTTTTTTTTTTTAAAAACACGGGCTAAATAAGATGCAAACCCACCACAAGAAAAGCGGGAGGCATTTCCTTTTATCTGTAAATGTGCATGTGGGATGCTTGTGTAGGGCAACAGGCACTACCACAGCTTTTCCTCCGATTGACATGCTTTCGTAGGGAAGAGATGTAAAGGAGCCAAGGTGGTACTATTTTGTGGGCCAGACGCCCAGCAAATGTAAATTGGCTTGAGTGAAGTCAACAGCTGAGGATCTGGCCTGTTATTTACATACGATCTTTTACAAATAGGAACTAAGCCTCACAGTTTGTGATTATTATGGTAGCGCCTAAGGGCTCACTGAGAATGGTCCCCATCATGTTGGGCAATGTACAAACACAGAATGACAGAGGTCCTATCCCTAAGGAGCTTATAATCTATCTGAACAAGGCCAACAGGAAAGAAGGACAGAACATACAGCAGAGGGAACAATACAAGGACTGCAAATGTCTTAATGTTTCGAGGAAATCCTCCGATCATGATTATTACAACCATTGTACAGAAAGGTTAATTGACTTGCCTATGGTCACATACTGAGTCAGTGACAGAGACAAGAACAGACTTCAGAAGTTCCTGATACTCAGTCTACTTGTCCCAGCCACAAAACAACATTGTCTCCTCTTTGAGAAGGGGCAGCAATCCACAGCAGCATCTTGGATTCCTTCATCTCTGCCCCAGATTTATCATGGACAAATTGCAAGGCAGCAAGTCTTACAAAAGGTGAAGTATCTGCTGCTGAACAGAATCACCAGATCCCACCCCATTTAAGCAAACACTCATAATAAAAGCAGTTTCTATCGAATACCTGTCTCAACTAAGAAACAGTAGCCAGTTCCTTTGAGATAAACCACCCCTCATATTGAAGTTACAAAGATCAGTTAAGCAGGAGATGTGCTTTGATCTTCATTGACTGATCAGCTATGGGGGAGGGTGGAGATCTGAAAACTAAAGCTTTCTACAGCAGAGAGATAAGTATATTCTCCCCTATCACTACTGCAGTGGTGCTGGAATTCAAAACCTACCAGATGTTTGTGTTGTGAAAGTTTCCACCCAAAATATTTTTTTAAGTGTGGTGGGGGTGGTGGAGGGTGGAGAACACACTAGTGTTCATGACCCTTTAGCACACAATCACCCTCTCCAGATAAAACTCCAAATGCCTGGAATAGCTGCTGGGTACTTGTCTCAGTGTAGCAAAAGCTGCTCAGTTACACTGTCTTCTGAAGTTGTTGCCCCATGATCCAGCTGGGACTGGCAAAAGAATAGTCAGAAAAAATATAACCCCAAACCCAGCAGTGCATTTATGGATCTAATTTGTTTCCCAGGTGGAAAAATTAATCACTACATAGAATCGAGCTAGCCATCTTCTGAGACATTTCCCTCTCATTAAAATAACCCACAAATAGCAGGGGCACATGGAAGCAACCATGATTTTACGCAGCAGGGAAACATGGCCTTGTGAAAGCACTGGGAGTTAGATGATCTGAGTTCAATTTCCCATTCTGCCAATGGCTTTGTGGGCATCCTTGGTCAAGTCACATAAGAGGCAGATTTCCAAAGTCATCAATGATAGATAATGGCCAGATGTGCTTTGAAAAATTTCCCTTAGTCTCTGTGTGCTTCTCATTGTTTATCTGTGACATAGGGCTGGTCACCCTTCTCATGCTCACAGGACAGTGGAGAGAGTACATATTCGAATGTTTGGAGAGCGCTCCTAGAGGACACCTCAGTATCTGGATAAATGCAACTTTCCCATGTTTCTTCCATTGATGACTTATGCAAGTAAACAAACAACAGATCCTTTCTTTGGTGCAAATGGGATTTAAAACCTTATCTGAGGGTCGGGCAGCAACTGCTCTGTACATGCACGTCTACATAGCAGGGCTAAATTCGAAATAAGCTACACTAATTGCGTAGCTTAAATTAAAATAGCTTATTTCAATTTTTGGCACTGCCTACACAGCAGTTACTTCGAAATAGAGCACTCTTCCCCTGACTTCCCTTACTCCTCGTACAATGAGGGTTACAGGAGTTGGGGTAAGAAGCCTGTTATTTCAAATTTATTTTGAAATAACAGGCTTGCTATGTAGATGCACACTATGTTATTTCGGAATAAATGACATTATTCCAAAATAATGCTGCTGTGTAGATATAGCCTACATCTGCTCATTGTACACTCAGAGAGCCAACCCAGCTAGAGATAGAAACCCTAAGAAGTCATCCAGTCCATGTCCTTGACAAGTACAGAACTGTTTCTTACAGTCTATTCCCTTGTTGTTTTCTCCAGTCCATTATTGAACTGCTCAACCAATGGGACACAAGTTCATTTGCTACAGTTAAATTGCACTATAACTCTCACGTAATTAAGTCTAACATTTACTGCACTGTGTTTCTTTTTTCTCTATTTCCTTTTGGCTGTGCACAGAAAGAAGCAAGGCCAGGTTTTTGGGTGGCAGAGGATGAAAGTGATGCTACAATCTGATGTTTAGGGTCTTTTTTGTAAAATACTCATTTCCTGTACATATTTTTTCTATTGTTATGACTTTGCTCGCATTTAAATTCCTAGATACTTTTCAGCCGTCTGCCACTTAAGTTGCTCAATGTTGATCTGAGAGGTCTCACCCTTCTGAGAGAGAATGTAATATGCAAAAATCTTAATTCCCAGAAGGAATTATCCATGTTCCTGTTGGTTGATTACATGCCCAGCAGGAGAAACAATGTCAAGTTTCTCTCTTTAGCTGGACCCAATGTAATGTAACCAAGATGTTTCCTTCACTAGTTCTCCGGTTTATTATAGTTGCAAATCGATATTGGTTATTTTGTGAGATGTACACAATGTGTCATTAGCTTGACCTTTTAATGGAGAGCACAGCTTTAACCTGTCAAGAGCCATTTGTCACACTGCTGCTTAAATCCTCACAAGGAAAGGAGACACAGTAAGAAACTGACCGTGTACCAAACATAACCTTACAGAAATCCAGTCATAACAGGCAGAACTATTTCTTTTTCTCAGTATGATTTTGAGGCCAAGCGAACCAGGGTGCACATACTTCAGTTATGTGTTTGCCAATGACAGAATTTGGTACTTCTTTAACTCAGTTATCAGAGCCGTTATTCATTGAAGTCAAGGAAAAGACGGCCTTTAACTTCAGTGGAAGTTGGATTGGGCCCATAGTATATTTAGTAGGTTTGTGAAACTGACGGCCCTGGAAACTGAAAATTTGCTTCTACCCAGAGATGAGATTGGGATAGCAACACCCCACCAGGATAGCTCAAGAGGGGCATCATTCTGAAACCTGATAGGACAAATCAATTTCAATGCCCTTTTAATCACAGGCATCACTCTTGAGACTGCCCTCAAAGTTACCAAATAGTAGTAATTGTGGCAATGGTTCCTCTGATGTGGATGCAAGTCCATTGGGAACTAGACTGAGGCCATTAGCCTGGTCCACCTAACATCCAGCTGCTTTCAGGTGGGAAGGTGAGCACTAAATGTAATGAGGCCATCTAGTCTTCCACTGAATACTGACGGAGGGGTCACCATGTCTGCCTTTTCAGCCCAGCTGCACAGTTATGTGGTTAGAAGAGACAGACAGAAAAGCAGCTACTAAAAAACGCCTCCCAAAGTCAAAAGAAAACTATAAAAGATCCAAACTAAAACACACACTCCTTTACTTATCGTAGTAACCTCTGACACACATTGTGAACTCTGGCCCTCTGCTCCAAGACAAGCCAAAATAATGCAAGCAGCCCACATTTGCATGTGCTTAACTTTTAAGAAGCAGCATTTCTGTGGCAATAATTAGTTTACATCAGGCAGCATGTGCAGTTTGAAAGTGGCCAGTGCCTTATTAATTGGCCCATGATCTGGGGTGGGTGCGGTGGTTCTGGTAAGAAGCTGGCGTCGGAAATGGTCCAGTGCTTTTCTGCTGGAGAAAGGAGCTGGGAGAGGGATTTCAGTGTTGCACAGCACACTGCAGAGACAGATTTTCTCATTGGAAATTGTTCCAAGGAGCTGTCTAACTGGCCAGGCACCAGATGTTTGTGACTCGCAACAAAGAGCTGCAGTCAAAGCCTTTCAATCAGCCCCTTTTGTGAGAACATTTGTGGCTTGGGCCACTCCCTAATGAGCTTGGTGGAGAAGAGGCCCAGTGGCCTGCATCCATTTCTGCAATCTGATTCTGAGCAAGTCACTTGACTATGGGCTTGATCCTGGCCTGGGTGAATCAAAGGGCACTTTGAATGGCTCAGCAACAGCGGGTTGGCTTTGCAGCATGAAAAGAACGCTGGACGCTAATTATACGGAAGGAAGGATTGTTTTGTGACTAAAGCACAGGCTTGGGTGAAGAGATAGGGGTTCTATACCTAGCTCTTGCACACACTTCCTGGGTGGCCTTTGTGTGAAACACTAAGAGCCAAGCTTCCAGGAGTTTGGGTCCACATGGCGTGGCAGACAGCGCGTGTGTCCTCTTAACACGCACATACAATTTGTCATGACGGGGCATGCAACATAATTACACACGTATGCCGGCCGTGATAAAAGGTGTTGCTGATCACCGGCACACCCGAATAGTTACAGTTGCTCTGCATGCGTCCAGAGGTCGCGTGCAGAGGTCTGAAAATCTTTGTGCTTCTGAAACCACAGCTGCATACTGGGGAGAAGCCGACTTCACAGGCCCGTTCTGAGGCTGAATGAGATAGGGCTGAATGCTTGCCCTGAGCTGCTTCCTTTGTGCCACCCAGAATGGGAGTGGAAACTCCCTGCAAGTCCCCAGCTCGGGATTCCCGGGTGCCTGCCTGGGGAGGTCCCCTGCATGTGTAAAAACATCAGCTAGCTCCTATGCCTCCCCCAGT
The DNA here is from genome assembly GCA_030068395.1 of Apalone spinifera. Classification (NCBI taxonomy): domain Eukaryota; kingdom Metazoa; phylum Chordata; order Testudines; family Trionychidae; genus Apalone; species Apalone spinifera. The sequence continues at coordinate 12,449,005 of CM057845.1, forward strand.
CTCAGGAGAGAGTGAGTGTTGGGGGTGGCAGGAGTAGTAATGTAGCGCTCTGGCATCCTTATCCTATTATGGTGCTGAGGGAGACAAGTCAGCTGATGCATTTTGGAGCAGTACCCAGATTGCTTCCCCTCAAACCAGGACTAAGCGGTGACTCAAGGGTTCCCTGGCAGCCCCTAACCCCGGGCACAGCAGAGAATCTGGATTTCATAGTTGTAAAGCCCACTGTGATCGCAGATGGAAGACACTGCTCTCGCACATTAATTATGCCACTGTAGCACCTATTAACTGCGGAGAGGAGACACTGTGGAGTTTGGATTGGCACTGCTGTCACACCCAGTAAACGTGTCCACCATCCCACAGCTGGAAAACAGGCAGTCCAAGTCACTGTCAGAACTCATAGCCTCTGATAATGCCCCCCCCCCCCCACAACTGTCTTCCACAACTGATTGCCCAGTGGCTAGGCTCCCTCCACTTCAGCTAATTCTGTACCACTCAAAGTTTCCTTGTCCTCTAAAGAGCTTTAAAAAACCTGGATGCAGAAGTGTAATTCCTCCCATGGCAGGAATCTCAGAGTGAAACTGGATGTCCTGTGTTAGGCAGGAGGTCAGAGCAAAACGTCGCTTCTGGTCTTAAAGATGAATGGGTGAAATCCTGGCTCCAGGGAAGTCAATGGGAGTTCAGGATCTGGGACACAGTGTCTAGCACAATGGGGCTCTGCTCCTCAAGGAAGGCTCCACGTGCTACCAAGACACTAATAAATAATACGTCTCTCGGGGCTGAAGAGAGTTTTTTGCTGGGCCTTAGAGGGAAGGGACAGGGCTGGGGCTAGCCTCCCCCAGCCAGACCTTCAGTGCTGCAAGGGACCGACCCAGGGTAAGCACTTCCAGAGCTCTGGTGGTGATTTAAAAGGCCCAGGGCTCCAGCTGCTCCCACGGCCAAGGTAGCAGCAGCGGTGGCTGGGAGCCACAGGCCCTTTTAAATCACTGGTCCCCAGGGCAGCTTCCCCTTATGCTCCCTCTCCCTCTGCGGCCCCTGACATCTCTTAATGTGACAGTGCCCTGGTGTAAAAGAACAGATTAGACGGGGATGGTTAAAGAGATCCGTCTTTTTCCTGATCCTTCTATGTCTATGTTCCCTCTTCTTTTTAACCTCTTAAATTCTCTCCTTGCCCCTTGAACAGTCCACCCCAAACCCTGACATAACTATGCACGAGGGGTCCCCTTTTCAGAGGCACTTGCAACTCCCATTGGCTTTAGGACATGCTTGATGGACCCCACCCTGAACATGCCTGATCGCCTGTACAATTCAAGCACTGAGCAGAGTCAGGCCTGGTGAGCACTCGGAGGAGAGATCTTTGGGAAAACCAGAGGCTGTCACTCTGAAAATCAGGCCATGGGAGTTGTAGGCCTGTGTTTGGGTAGGGGAGGAGCTCACAGGGAATCCAAACAGTGGATGTGGCTGAAGGAAATCTTACCCCATGTCTTCATTCTAACGCCACACCAGAGTTCTGGTGCCCAATTTGTGTCAAAGTGCTTTTCACCTGCCTTTTACGGAGCTTGGTAACACTCACCATAGACTCCTTTACCTTTAAGACCTGGATCCAGCACAGCCTGCCAAAGTATTCCCATTTACTTCAATGGGCTGCTCATGTGCTTCAAGTGAACCGCAAGGTTAAGTGCCTCACTAGGTCAGAGCATCATGAATGCTGCGCTTCTGGAGGATGTTATACCAACAGCTCTGGAGACCAGCTATGCACAAAACCTGGTGCACAGCACAGTCAGCTTCTTCAGTGCTCCTGCAATGTGCCCCAACCTCTGAGTAGCTTAGGATCTGTTCATGTTTTGGAGGATCTGACTGTGCACCTGTCAAGTGGCTATGCTTAGCCTGGGGCGCGTGAACACATTTTAGAGACCTTTTCCCTAGGCGCTTGGCATGTTTCATCTTGATTTGGCTGGTGGGAGGAATCTAGGGTTACATTTTTTAGCCACTCAAAGTGAAAGACTGGGGTGATCAGTCTATTACACGTGAACTTATCCTGACCTATACTCAACTTCTTTCCCTAATCCAGACAAACTCTCAAAGAGGGGCCAAGCTCTACCGACTACCCAAACTAAACCTGACTGGAACCTCGTCACAGGACTGAAAAGGTTGGCTTTGCTTTTGGAACAGCTGTTCTCATGGCCAGACCAGAAGCAAGAAGTCCGGGTCTTTCCAGACAAAACCCCAATCTCAGGAGATTTCTAGCCTAAACTCAGGAGATCATGCCAGGAATTATTCTGTCTGCTCAGAATTGCACTAAACAAGGGCAGCCAAATACTCTGTGGCTGCCATTGAAATGACCCCCAACCCAGAGACACTGTCCACCTGCAATGTGGTGTGAGAGGGAGATTTAAATGTGTTGAAGGGGGTGTGGGTCTGGAATATGCCAAAAGGATAAAAAAGAACAACAACATTGCCAGGAAAACCTCACTTTACACCTCATCTGTCTCCTCTCTCCAACACTGTATGTTTTCAAAATTAAAATAAGCAATGAAAAATCTGGTGCACTTTACTAGGCAAAACCTGCCATAGGTTAAAAATAAGATGAATGTATAGCCAAGCCCTTCATCCAAAAAGCAAAAGGGATCAGAAATGGGAGAAGAAATAAACATCTCAGCACAAGAAGTCAGCAGGTAGCCATTAAAAGAGAGTTAAGCTCAATGAATAATTTACTAGAGTAACACCACTGAGACTTTGCTAGCCTTTCAAAGCCATATTTCCTAGAAATGTTCCCTCCCAATCCTTCCTCACTTGTACCCTGGGAAATTTTAATTGCTTCTTGTAATACAAAGATGTTTGCAAAGATCACAGGAAAGAGTGCCACTCCAAGAACAACAAGGAGTCCGGTGGCTCCTTAAAGACTAACAAATTTATTAGGGCATAGGCTTTTGGAGCTATAACTTACTTCCTCAGGTGCTTGAAGTGAAAGAAAGGCAGGGATGCAGAGGTGGGAGTGTAACATTTGTGCTAATTAAATCAGGGTGGAAGTGGCTCACCTCCAATAGTGATGAGAAGCTGAGAGTATTCCATGTCTGTTCCAAGAACAGTCCAATTGCTTTCTGAGGGCTATATCTCATCTCTGAGAAGCAGGCAACGCTGGATGCTTTGGAGCAGTGTTTCTCAACCAGTGGTACGAGTACCCTTAGGTTTACTCAAGAGAATAAAAAATAAATAAATAAAAAATAAGAAGTCTGGGAGGTACGTCAACACAACTGAAATTTGGAGAAAACGGAATTTTTGTTTTAAGTTTTACAGCACTTTATTATTTTTGTACTTTTTACAACCAAAAGTTTCATCGCCCGCCTAGCTACGATGAAGTTGTTTAAACAAATGTGTTGCATTGGTGGAAAAAAAAAATTGTGTGTCTGAAAACTATAGGTATTGGGGGTACTTATAATTTTTTTAAAGGGTTCTTTATAAAAAAAGGTTGAGAAACACTGCATTGAAGGAATAGTACCTAACAGCGCAATACCATACAGAGTGGGGCATTTTGCATAACCCATTCCCCTGCAGTATAAGGCAGACTGTCTCCAGAAAAATTTCCTCTTGACTTTCAAGAGCTAGAGGTTGAAGCATCAGAGTTACATCCCTTCCCTAAATTGTGTTTTTTCTTTCAATATTCACTATGGTAAATATGGATGTTCTTTAATCCATATAAATGTCTAATTCTTTATTGAATCTTGCGTGGTTGTTGGCCTGTGACAAGGATGAGATGACCTCTTCTGGTCCCTTCCAGCTCCATATTTCTATTATTCTGTATCATGTGGCAATAAGTTCCACAGTCTAATCAGACACTGAGGGTGCATCTACAACTGCAGCGTTTTTCTGGAAAAAAAATACTTACATCCACACTGCCATTGAGTTCTTTTGACAGAAAGTTGAAAGAACAGAGGGGTT
>CM057845.1:12464129-12474864 GCA_030068395.1 Apalone spinifera
TCTTTTTTTTTCCCCTCAACAGAAATTTTTCCTGGTGGTTTTTTGGGGTGGGGGGAGAGGGAGGTGGTGTTTGGTATTTTTTGTTAAACCATCTGGCAACCTTACCCTTCACTCCTCTCTCCCCCTACTTCCAATGCTTGCTGGATCATTTCAAGGAGCCTACTTGCAGATTGGTTCCAGCTGAGTGGGGGCTATTGTGGGTAATGACTCCCCCCACCATACAGTAACTTGGTTTTGGTTCAGGTGGAATTTAGGGTTGCCAGGTCCAGTTTTAGATTGGACTTTCTGGTTGAAAACTGGACATGTCTGGGTAAAACCTGGACTGTCTGGATAAACACTTAGATGGGTGGCAACTCTACAGCGCTTGCTCTGAGGGAATCTTCCCCCAAACAGGAACTGAAGGCTCCCTTTGAGGTCCCTTTATGCTTCCCCTGTCCTTTTATATGATGTAAAGGGCCAAGGTGGGATGGGGTCAGAGATGATCTCACCCCAGCTGCTTAGGGACCCCGGTCCTGGAGGCTTTGTGAAAATCTTTGCAAAACATGTCACTTAGCAACAGTTCTGCGTACATAACAGTATCTTCTCTCTGTTCCTTCCCCTTGTATTTACTACTATGTTAGAGCCACGAGCATGGAAACAGGATCTTTGTTGCAAAGGCGCTTGTCTATCCCTGCTGCGTAAAGATCAGCTGAAATCACAACCCTATCTGCAAGATCCCAACTAGCTGCCATGCAAAGGACAGGTCACTGTGACATATTAAACAGGCGGGGAATCAGAAGCTTGATGGAAGGGGAGAAAATCCTGTTTTCATGCAAAACATCTCTAATTTGCTCACCCCTTTTAGAGAACTTGGAGAAGGAGGGTTCCCCTCAGGCCAGCACACCCAGAATCCTAAGGCAGGCTCCTGAATCAGTAATCTGGGATGGCTGATGTAGTAAGTGACTATGTAACTGGCTCTTTGCCATAACAGAACATTTCAGAAAATAATCCAAAGGGAAGGTGGGAAAACAAACGCTAACAAGCAGACAACGGGGGAGCAGGACTAGGATCACTTCTAAGGAGAAGGTTTTTCAAGTTGGCTTCACTTAAACATCCCTGCCATTGTGTGTGCAAGTAACGGTACTTCCCTCATTTATCCCCTTAGGCTAGGTCTACCCTGACGCTTTCATCCCTAAAGCTTTTGTTGCTCGGCTGTGAAAAAACACTCCCTGAGCAACAAAAGCTTTAGCCGTGAAAAGTGCCCGTGTGGACAGCACTTAAGTCATCGGCAGCTGCGCTCCTATCAACGAAGCTACCGCCCCTCACTGGAGGTGGTTTTATTTTGTGGCTGAGAGAATCCCTCCCGGCGACAAAAAGCAGCCACCCAGCACACGTTCCAATGGAGCGACCATAACATGCCCCCGTGCAGATGTAGCCTTAGAAGTGATTCCCCTGCTAATCCTGCCAAAATGGTAACATAAAAAAAAGCCTGTAAATGTTAGTGAACCAATGGGCACAAGGGGGGAGGTCTGAGAATTCGGGCTGTAGCCCCACCCCAAACATCTACACTGTTTCTTTTAGCCCGGCCCTCACCCCTGCTAGCCCAAATTGGCAGACCTGAGCCCTGAGATATGGTGCTGTGGTTTTTTTACTGTTGTGTAGACATAGACTATGTGTCGCCTGGGCATACTACTTACAGTAAAAGTGGCTGTTCGGACAGGGAAAGGAGCATGTTCGCTCTCCTGAGAAACGTTGCAGAATATGTCACTTACAGAAAGTGAAGGTCTTAGATTCAATAATCTTAGAGCCAAATTCTTGCCTTCCATTCATGCAAGTGGCCCCTACTGAAATCACTTGTGTCCTCTGAAGGCAGGATCTGGCCCTTACCATGTAATAGCCACAGGCAATATTAACATTTGGAACAATCACTGAATTACAGGACTACACAGATGTTGGACGGTCTCCAGGCTATATCCTTCCCGCTGATAAAGAAGAACAAAGAAGACTTACAGTCCTTTGAAATGTCCTTCTCAGCCCAGTATTACTTAGGGGCCAGATCTGCTTCTGTTTCAGATGGCTGCAGTTCAGGAGTTGCTGCCCAGAAATCAATGGAGTTATCCCCAGTGTGTCGCGTGAGAGCAGAACCCACCCCCATGTGTGCTGCTTTGCTCGAGGTTTTGTTCTTTGTAGTTCAAATTCATCCCTGATGTTCACTTTACTCGCTTCACTCCCACGGCTGCGCATCTCCTCCTATCTGTGCAGTGCCTCTGAGCTTTTGTTTGCTTTTGTTACAAATTATTAAAATACATGAAATAACTGCATGTTTCTGACATCATTTCCCCTTGGGTGTGGAAGCTAATCAATGGCACATTTTGCTCGCAAGCAAAGCCCTGTCTTTACAGAATGTTCTCAGAAGGCCGTGTGGTCCCTGGCTGAGACACTACACTGGAAGTTAAAAGACCTGTATTCTGTTCCTGGCTCTGACTCAGCTTGCTGAGTGAACTCTGCCAAGCCACTTCATCACCCTATGCCTCAGTTTCCCTATTTGTAAAATGAGCCTGCTGTCAAATGCTTGGCAATCTATGGATGAAATGTGATATATAAGAGTATTAGTCCTCCTTCCTTATTTCCCTCTCTTTTGCACCAGATAATAAAACCTGGATTAAACTGACGCCATGAAAGCATACTTCCTTTTCATATGATGTATTGTTTTGCGTCTTCTTTTTCATTGCCACTGCCATATGCAAGACATAATCTGACACAGAGGCTAAATTCTGTCTCCAGTTTTGCTACAAGGGGGTCTCCTCAACACATGCCAATGAAAACAAATAAAGCAATTCACTCAACAGGACAAGCATTAGCAGTGTTTTAGTACAAATTCTCATCTATCGTTCCAGCTGCTCATCTTTTTGCTAACTGTTACTGATAGCTATCCAAGTGCTGGGGCATTGGCTGGGACCACCTGCTGCTGTCATGGTGACAGCAGTGACTCCAGATTGTCACCGTGTCAGTGACATATAAGCTCATGTACAGCACATGCCAAAGGCAGAGGCCATTTAACAAAGTGACTAATGCTTTGGTATCAATGCAATAACATGAAGCTGATGCCTGCTTCTCAGCTAGTAAACAACCCTGTGAATGCTGCAAAAGAACCATTTATATGAACAAAAAAAAAAAAAAAGAGAAGTCCTGTGGTACCTTAGAGACTAACAAAAATATATATAGTATCATGAGCTTTCGTGGGCAAAACCCACTCCTGCAGATGAGATGATCTTGAGCAGAAAAATAAAGGGGGACCCTCAGAATAAGAAGGGAGAGGGAGAAAAAAAATTACCTGTAAATTGTAGTCCGGGCACTAATGAAGCTAATTGAGTGGGCTGGAAGTGTCCCATACCTAGCTTTTGATGTCAATAGGGTGCTGAATGAAAGGAAAGCTGGTACTATAATATGTTAAACAGGTCAAGTCTTTGTTCGGGCCTAAACAAAGACTTGACAGGTAATTTTTTTTCTCCCTCTCCCTTGTTCTGAGGGTTCCCCTTTTTTTCTCCACTCAATGATAATATCTATCTATCTATCTATCTATCTATCTATCTATACATACATATATATGTAACAAATAGATATATTTGTTGTGGCCCCTTTGATACTAAAGTTACAGACTAACACGGCTACCCCCATGAGACATTTATATGAACAGGGTTTGACGAACCACGGTGAAAGCTGCTTGCCAGCCCTGCACTGCGCATGTGCAAGAGCCACATTGCGCATGCGCATGCCGCCGGTAAACGGGGCGCCGGGCTGAAATCTACTCGCCATGGGCGAGTAGATTCAATAGATTGTCAAGCCCTGTATATGAATGATACCCTGCAAGAAAGAATCCTTGTGAAGATCTTATAAGCATGAAGATCAAGAATTCCCTCTGCATAGCACAACTTAAAAAACCAGAAAGCAGACAACTTGTAAGCCAGAATAGGGCCAGAATTCCAAAAGAGCTCAGAGCCAGATTTCCAAGTGCTAAAGCTCTTACAATTAAGTCCGGATTTTCAAAAATATTCAGCTTCCAACATACTGAGCTGTTCTTAATATCTGGCGGCTTCTTTTTGGTACCTTAATGAAAATCCGGCCCATGGTTGTTCCATTTCCATCAGTGCTTGATAGAGTTCAACTCTGTATCCTGCTGAATACCTACATTCAGGGCTGGATTACGGTGCAGGAAGCACACACCAATGTTTAGGGCCTCAGTTTCTATGGCTGCCTGGTGAGACCAGAATCTCATCGTTCATTTTAAAAAATCATCTCTCTAGCTCTCATGGATACAAAGAAAAATGTGCAAACGTGACACATAAAACTGATGCCTGTTTGAGTCTGCAGAGAGCCTGAAACAGTAGCTCCAAGAGGTGTGAATTGTCCCATTCGTCTTTATTCTGAAGTCTGCTGCCACCCCAAGAAGGGGCAGGCCATGTTGTGGGGGCAAGGCAACAGTATGGGGTCAGTGCCACGAAAGTCTATGGAGTTTGAGCCTAAGATCCCAGACTGACTTATTACAGCCCTGCCTACATTTAAATACGTCACTTTGTATCTCTACCAATTTCAAGTTCAGTGCAACAAGAGCAGTAGGGGGTTTGTCTGCACTGCATCAGGAAGATGTGATACCCAGTGTGGACAGAGAATGTGTGCAAACATGCTAAAAATAGCAATTTGGATGTTGAGGCAGAAGTAGAGGCTGGGCCTAGCCCACCTGACTCGCTGGGTCTGAGCACGGATGGTGAGCCCCAGCCTCAGCCAATGCCACAACATCCACACTGCTATTTTCAGTGCACTAGTTCAAGCTATTCTAGTGCAAGTCCATCTAACTGTGCTGAGAACAACACCTGCCAAATGCACTGCAAACCCACCCCAGGTGATCAGCACTTCAGGGTTTGGCCCATAGGAAGAATGTATATGTGCACATGTAGGTAACGTAGGGCACGGGCGGGCAATAATTTTTGCAGGGGGCCACTTCACGAATTTTGGTACCTGGTCGCAGGCCGGCTCCAGGCCCCTTGGAAGTGGTGGGGTCTCAGGCAGAAGGGGTGGGGCTGCAGGTACAGAGAGAGTGAAAGAGTGCTTGTGTATGGGTGTGTGAGAAAGTGAAAGAGAGACACTGTGTGTGAGAGACATCGTGACATAGATTGAGTGTGTGTGGCACAGAGACAGGAGGGTGTGTGGCCGTGATTGTGTGTGTGTGTGTGGCATAGAGACAGTGATGCACAGACTGGGTGTGTGTGACAGTGACACAGAGAGGGTGTGTGCTGGGTAAGTTTCTGAGAGAACCTATGCTCTGTCTCTGTGAGGCTAGGTCTAGACTACGGGGCTTTATCCTTTTCCACCATTTGGCCCAGTTTAGACATAGGCTGAGGGAAATCTGTCCTGCTCTGTTGTCTCCCCGCAACCCTGTTCTGCACTCCTCTGAGTCACATGCTTCAGATTGGAGCAGCTCTGCTGACTGTGTGTTTCTACGACCCTGGCTCTGAAGAGACGGGGTACAGTGGCAGGGGAACACTCTGACTTCAGCACTCCCCACCCCTCTCTTCCCTCCATACAGCTAGCAGGAGAATCTTGGAAGCAGCTTGGTGCTGGACAGAGCAAGGTGGGGGGAGGAGCAGCTGAACACATGTTGCCTGCTGTAAGCATGCACCTCTGCTAATCAGCTGGGCGAGCCAGAGAGAAATGTTTGGTGGGCCAGATTCAGCCCCTGAGTTTGCCCATCCCTGATATAGGGTAAAGTGCCCCCTTGGTTGGCCTACCCCAGGGAGGGGGGGAGTGACGGTGAAAGGGACTCTGTTCTCCCACCGAGCCTGTCGCTGGCACACCTGGCCGCTCTCTCCGACAGCCAGACCCAGGTGGGAAGTGGAGAAGGGGCAGGTCCCGCTGCTTCTGATGCCGGGTTGTTGCTCCGTGCACTGTGCAGCAGCTGCCTGACAGAGCCTAGTGAGGGCGGTGGTGGCAGTGGGCCACGCCCCGCCTGGGCCAGCTGCCGGGGACAGAGGCCAAGTGAGTTGGAGCCCCTTCTTCCACCAGCACATTTCCGGCTGGCTTGGTCCCTGTCTCCAGCAGCCAGGCCAGAGGGGCCCAGCTGGACTCTCTCAGGCAGCTGCTGCACTGCACAGAGCAGTGACTTTCAGGCACGTGAGAAGCAGCTCTCTCTGCTCCCTGCCCACGCCTGGCTGCCAGGAAAAGGGGTGGCTGCCTTGGCCTGGGCACAGGATGATGGAGGGGCAGCTAGGCAGAGGAGACATGTGACAGGTCACATGTCCTCCCCTTTAGAATGCGCCTTCCCAGGACGGCACAAAGCATCTACACGTCCACAATTACTAAAGCAGTGGCAGTTAGATAAAGGTGCCCACCATTTAGTTTCTGTTCATACTGAGTTCACATATAGCTGCATCATGACAGAGAGCTGAAACCAGAAGTGGTCATATACATCTGCAGTGGGTGAATATACACATACAATCAACATCTCTATTTTGTCTTCACCAAAGCAGTTGCAGCTTTATACTCCTTTTAGTTAGCTTTTGGGAAATGGAAAGTAAGTCCACAAAAGCAATCGATGAAGCTTTTTAAACATTCCCTTGCTGTGCTGGAAACATCCCAGCCTAGCTTCGTGCCAAGGCAGGAGAACCAGAGCGTGAAACTGAGGGCAAATGGCAAACGAAAGCGTGAAATCTGCTTTCACCGTATCATCGCAGTGAGACACCACGAGCAGAGCCACAGCAGAAAAGTCAACAAGTAAATTGGAGTTACAAATTCTTTCCAGTTAGATCATCTGACATTTGACCAATATCCCAGGGAAGTGACTGTGGCCCTGATTCCCTGCGAGGACAAATGAAGGAAGAAAAACTGTTGTTCAAAAGAGTGAAGTTGGGTAAGAACTTGGTCATTGAAGTGAAACCAGGATCACAAGGGATTCTCATGGGTAAAGTCACTTGGTTTATTACCCAACAGAAAAAAAAAACTTTCTAACATGTTCCTGCCTCCCTTATTCCTATGACTTTACCCATTGTGTGTGAGGACTCCCGTTAACTTACATGTGACTAGGAGGAAGGACTTGTCCTTGCTAAATCGCTGTAAATCCTATGATTTTAAATAGATTCTCTGGCTTGACCTACGAAATTGTGGCCAATTTCCAGTCCAAGGGAGTGTGCATAGGAGGATATAGGCTGCCAGGCCTTTGTTGCTAGAGTCTGTGCTCTTGCACTCATCAGTCCGGGAGTTTGGCAAGGTCCAAAGGTATATGTGAGAGCTCAGCAACTGGCTGTGACCAGTGTGTTTCTAAGAAAAAGCAAAATCCGCAGCTGGAACAAAACCCAATGGACTGGTAAAAGCTGGGAGCCCAGGCTCTGTGCTAGTGGATTTAGGGGTGAGGCTTAGTGGTGACAAAGCAATGGACTTGGGAGCAGTGAATGAGCTGTCTAGTTTCCTCTGGAAAAGGAAAGAGGGGGCATGTGTGAGTGTATAGGAGGGTAGTAGGTCAGGTCTGCCTTTGGAGAGGAGACCAAACTCTTGGCAAAGGAGACAGTAGGCTCCTCAGCTGTTCTCTCCCACACTGTGAGCACAGCCTGCCCATGAAAGAAGCAGCAGGCAGTGGGCATCTATGGCTGCACTTTTCAAGGTTTCAAAAAAGGTCAGTGTGCTGGGTCAGACACAGAGATACTGATGAGCTGCCTGTGCCTCAGCCTACGATTCTGAACTCTACTCTGGGATTCTTCAAACTTCTTCCAGTGAGCTCGGAAAGTGGTTCACAGCTTTGCAGATTAGCTCTTGTTCAGCTGTGCACCAGTGATGGCTAATTCCAGTGTGTGGCCTCATTAAGGGAAAGAGATAGGATCTCTGGGGAATCAAAAATTAGAAAACGAAGACCATATTCCCTGCCATCATCAAATTACTAGGCTGCAGAAACTAACGGAGTAGCAGAGAAGTGAACTGCCCTCTTACTGCCGGGCTCAGGGAGCCCAGTTCTTTAAAGATGGAAGAATCACAACCAAAAAAGCAAATCAATGCATCGTCCTAGGATCGAACAGCCCTTCCTCCAACTAGTTCCTATCGGCACTGCTGAAAAGGCTGGGAGGGGCAGGCAAAGAAGCTATGTGGGAGGGGCGGGTGGTAAATGGGGTGTCTACTCTAACACGCCAACTGATTTTGTTTTCAATACAATAACACAGGAAGTGGAAAACGTAATGTGACCTTTAACACCTACAGAGTGCTTAACACGTTTCGAGTTCTGTACGGGTGCTGGATCTGAATGGAGCCTTCCATACATGGCCAGCTCCTGCTTATACAGGAGAAGAATCAGACCCTTTGGCCTTGGATAGTCCATGCAGACAGGATTTGCAGGATCAGGCCCAATGACTCCTTCTTGCTTATGGGCCCAATCCTTCTCACCTTCCTCATGCCAGCAGTCCCCCAGAGCCCCACTCTTCACTGCCTTGTACTCTGGGTAGCTATTTAAGCCTGTGCAAAAAGAGTGCAAGATGGGTATAAGATGCTACCGTTCCAGACTGGGAGCACTCCACATCCACTTTGCATAGATGCAAATGGCTGCATAATGTACGAGTGGAGAATCAGGCCCATTGACTTCAGTGGGACTTACTTGCATGAGTGAGGCAAGAACCACTTGGGTCTCAAACCTCTCCTTGGGGCTGGGGAATAGTAGCGCACCTCACTGAGAGATGGGGAAACTGAGGCACGGAGCAGTTAAAGTAACTTGCCCAAGATCACAGGGTAAGTCAATGACAGAGATCTAGGATTTCAGGTCGGTTTGCTGGTAGCTAGCCAGGGTTGCCTCACAATGTGTGTGACAATTACAGGAATACATAGGTTACCAGTAAGCAAGGGATGGATGCTCCTTCAGGGCTTGCGTTGGAAGGGCTGGAAGCTTCTTCAAGTCGGTTTTTACAATTTCATTGCTGAAAGAGAGAGAGAGAGAGAGTTCAAAAGAGGGATCAGACTACAAGAAAGCCTCCACAATATCTGATATGCCCGACCCCGCTGGCTGGCTCTGCATCTGTTCCTCCTTAACAAAATGCACTGGGGGGCTCTTTCCCCTTCTCTTTTTTAAAGGCAGCGTAGTAATTCTCCCCCTCTCCCCGCCCCCCAGTACCACACTCAGAGCAGAGCTCTCCTGGCGGGTTACATGTATTCATTTCGTATCATCACCTCAAAATATAAATACCCCACAATGGTACAGTGTCACTGAACAGCCTTGCGGGCAAATGCATATGGCGAGGGGAGCAGGGGGAAGAAATGGCCGCACAAGGCACCTTTGTTTAAACAGTTCCCATCTGGTGCAAAATGTAGCATTTTGTTGTCATAGCAACCCAGGCTGCTTGTTAGCACATCACCACCAGTGATCTGCTCTTTGCACTGGTTCCTCCCTGAGCAGGGGCCAATTTGAGGCCTATGTCCTGTTATTCAAAACCCTCCCTGGGATTGGATCCAGCCACCTGCGAGATTGGCTGCTCCAACCACGACCTCCCATGGCGGCCGTGTCCCACTGGAATGAAGAAACTACAGGCCGATATGGGGGAAGTAGGTCAATGGGCAATGAAGTGATCGTGAGAAATGGAGCTCAACTTTGGAACTTACTTTTACAGACTCGCAGCAATCCCTCCCCCCAATAACTAAGAACATTAAAAAAAATCCTATAAACCAATCTGGCTGCTTCCGCTTCTTCTATAGACGAGAAAGGAAAAACTGAGAGAGCAAGAGTGTGAAAAGCCACTCAGAGACAATGGTAATAGAGGCAGTATAAGACATCCTGCATGATGCAAAACACCAGAGTTAAGACGCTCACCGACTTCCCCCTTAACAGCAATTTTTCCTTGCCCAATAAATCACAAGTTTGCAGTACCCTCTCCCTCCAAGGATCACTTTCTGCCTGAGTATCTAGTGTGGCTCTTTCTTCTGTTGTGGGTTCTTGACACTCCTGGAAACATCTAATATGCAGACACTTGCACAGAGCAAGTTCTCACTAATCTGGGCTTTTCTTTGAAGTTAATTGGAGTGCTGTTGGAAGGAGTCAGGCTGACAGCCTTAGAGACTGACACCCTATGTTCTTGCAAAACAGGTACAGAGCAAAACTTAAAAAAACAACCAATGGTCCGGCAGCACCCTAAAGACAAACAGAGCAGGCAACAACATCAGGTACAGAGCAGGCAACAACAACACAGTCAATGTCATTCACCCATTGGCCGATGTAGTTTTTGGCCTCATTGCTGAGCTGTTATGTGGATGCTTCTCCATTGATAGACAGTATTTCACTGAAGCCCATCTCACTAAATCATAGCCATTTTGTTGAAGACTTTCAATTCCTATGAAGATGGGCTAGGCTCACACCCATGACACACAGAGGAAAAAATAACAATCACTAGGAGGCTAATTGATGGTGAGGTAGCAAGAAACCTCCCTTTGAGTAATAACTAGGGATCTCATTCTTCTTCGCACTGGTGGAAATCTATTTCAGTCAATACAGTCTCAGAGGGGTAGCCATGTTTAGGGATGCTGGCGTATAGTTGAGTAAACGATTAACTGATAAGCTTGGGCTTATCTGTTAATCCTGTTGACTACATGCATTTCCCCCTTGCCGCCTCTGTATCAGAGCTGGCAACGGGGGAGCAGGAGCTGGTGCCCATGAGGGGCTGGCTTGAAGCAGGCTTCCCACGAGCACTGGATACACCTGCCCCCTCAGTCTTTGATAGAGAGGCAGCAGCGCAGATGG
>CM057845.1:12482051-12495019 GCA_030068395.1 Apalone spinifera
CGGCACCCCCTGGGTCCTAAAGGTGCCGGATTATCGGAAGTTTACTGTATCATTTTTCAGGCTAAACAACCAAATCCTTTACAAAGATCCTGATACAAAGATCCCATGGGCTGTAACTTTTTTTTTTAAAATCCCAGCTGAGTAGTACATTCTCTGGAGCTCTGCCTCAAGCCACGGAAAGCTGTTGAAAAGATCTTGAAACCCAATCTACAGTGACAGGGAAAAGTGCATCTGAAGGGATAGTCAGGAACATGACACAATAATGCTTCTGTTCACTCCAGGGCTCTTGATAATTACTGTAGAAGTCTGCCTGGAATCTAAAGAATTGCAGCAGACTGATCAGAGCAAACACTGGACCTTACTTTGCCTTTTTTTTTTCAGCCTCTCCAGCACCAGGCGCTTCCACCCCAGAGTTGCTGATGCACTTTATTTTGGCTAAGGCTACACTAACTTAAAGCTGCACTGCAACAGGCTCTATAGGGGTGCATCTACACTGCACTGTTATTTCAAGATGACTAGAGTTATTTTGAAATAACAATGTGAGCATCTACACAGCCATTCCATTATTTCAAAATAATTTTGAAATAACGGATGACTTATTCAGAAAGCTGTAAACCTCATTCTATGAGGAATAACGCTTATTCCGAAATAGCTATTTCGAAATAAGGTGTGTGTAGACGTTTCACTGCTGCTATTTCAAAACAGCCTCTCACCAGGGCCATTCTAAGTTATTCCTCTCCAGTGCCTCTGGGGCTCTAAATTGAGATAGCACGTCTACATTAGGGAAGCCTGCCTCAGACTAATTTTGAGGCTTCCCTGCAGTGTAGATATTCTATTTCAAAATAAGCGATTTTGGAGTATTTCTTCTGGAATAGCTTAAATAAGCGTGCAGTGTAGACATACCTTAGTACAGCTGCTCTAAGCCAATGGGGAAGCCAATTTAATTAATCCAGCCTGCAATGAGCAGCAATTGCTGTGTTGGAAGGAGAAGCTCTCCCACCAACACAGTGTGTCCACCCTGGTGTTTAGGTTTGCATAACTTATATCACTCAGGAGGGTGGCTTATTCATATCCTGGAGCCATGGGTGCCAACTCTATCAGGGCTCCAAGGAGCAGCCACAGATTAAATATAGTGGGAGTTTAGCATGCACCAGCCATCCACCCATCAGCTGTTTGGCAGGCCCTGCCGATCTGCTGTTCAGTGACAGGCAGGAGGCACTGGCGTAAGAGGGAAGAGCGGGGTGGGAAGGAATGGCCTCAGGAAAGGAGGCAGAGTAGGGGCAGGAAGGGATGGAGAGGGGGCAGGGCCTCATGGCAGAGTTGGGGTAGAATCCGGAAAAATGAAAGTCAGTGCTTGTGCTCAGAGTTGCATAAGTTATGCCAATAAGTGGCAGTGTAGATACAGCCTTTGATCCAAGAGGCAGCAGCAGCTGGTGGCTGAGATGCATTCTGAACGAGTTACAAGTTATATGGAGGTTCCAGAGCAGTAGCCGTGTTAGTCTGTTTCAACAAAAGCAAGGAGTCCGATGGCACTTTGAAGACTAACACATGTATTAGGGCATAAGCTTTCGTGAGATACAGTGCACTTCCTCAAATGCTTCCCAAAGGGAAAAAGGGACACGATGAGGGGTTGACCCAAGTCCCCTCTCCACTCACAGTGCCTTCTCTCCCTCAGATGGCTGCCCTAAGACACTCACCCCCATGGGTGGTTGGGGTCACTGGAACCATACAAGATGCTGTCACTGGTTGCTGGAATCCTGCCTCCTCCCCACACCTGCATGAGCCTTGCCTCCCCTCCTCCACAAAAGGCTGGCATCAGCGCTCTCCCCCTGCACGTTCCTCCATACTAGGGATGTTAAAATGCATATCTTTAGGTAAATGTGGGGTTTTTTTTAAAACAAAAGTGGGCATTTGTCCCATGTGTTCTTGCCAAATGATCACGTCAGCAAGAGCAAAGGGAACAAATGCCCACTTTTGGAAAAAGAAACTGGGATGGACATGCCAGGGCTTAAAAAAGGGACTGTCCCGGCACAAATCGGATGTACGGTCACCCTAGGGATGCGCGACACTCACATTCAAAGCAAAGCAGATGGCTGAGCGAGCCTTAAACAAACTGAAACTTGGGGTGAAACCTGGTACAAAGGTCAGAGATGTTCTCTGGTTTGCCCTTTGACGGACTGACCAGTTAGCCAATGTCTGCAATGGGCAAGAGTTGCTTCACTGAAAGAAATGTTGGCGTGACAGTGAGCCTGGGATCAAGGGTCTTTTCAGAGGCTATTCAGTAGCAGAGTATCATACACCAACAGCTGCCATTCAGCTCTGCTAGCACTGGGGTTATACACAGCCAGCCTGCAGCGCCAGCCCCCAGAATCCTTTGGATTCTGACTTCTATGCGCCTCCCTAACTCTGCCCTGACTAGGATGTATCACAAAATGTAAACTTAAATTGTAAATGTAAATGGTCACCGATGGATAAAAAAAGTGCATATTTTCATGCATTAGAAACCCAGAAAGACACCTGAGTGCTGCGCTGTCCTAATGATGAACCCATTTCAGGGATGAGCAGACAGAGTCCAATAAAGGATGGCCAGGATGCCTCGGCACTGGACAACTCTTCTTCCCTATGACCAGCAGCAGGAGCAGCCATCGTGGGAGAAGTGACAACAGACTGGGTAAGAACGGCAGAAAGTTGCCACCTGGATTTTGTGAGGCTGCCTCAGATTTCCATGAAGGTTTGCACATTCCCAAATCACTTTCAGAATGTATGAAGCCTCATCACCATGTGCCGTCACCTCAGGGTGATGATGTTTTGATGTTATCATGCCTACATGGCCCTGTGCTGATGCCAAGCTGTGATGTAAAGATCACAGCATCATAAGGTCAGATATCACACCACACTAGTCCCCACAGGCAGGAATTTTGCAACAAGTGCTTTAGGGGGAATTCTCCTTTCTCTACCGTCAAACACCTGCTTAAATGTTTTGCTAGACTGGGGCCAAAGACAGACCATCCGTCTTCTGAGTGGTTAATATGACACTGCTTTCAGGCAATAAGTTTGCTGAAATTTTCAATTTTTATACTAAACATGCACCTATTAGACAGCTTTGTTTCTGCAGAAAGCAGAAGAGTCAAGCAAGAGTTCAATAGTGCAGATTTTGTGAAATTTATGCTGTTACTTACAACATGTAATCTTTAAAATATCTCAGTAACAACAATGCTGTTGCTCCTCCGTATCAGACAATACTATTCTGTAAATTCTATTAGTAAGAACATTTCAACAATGATTAACCTTAAATGTGGCCATGTAACAATAAGAGGCACCTTCAGTCCCAGTATAACTCCTCTTGTCTTCAAACAAAGTTACCCTTGCTTGCATCTGGCTGAATTTATCCCTAAAACTTCAAGTTCATGCATTGCTGTGTTAGTGAAATCCATAAGCCCAAATTTCAGGGGATGAAATCCTGCCACCAGTAAAGACAAAACTTGCATTGACTTTAATAGGGTCAGAGTTTCACCCAATAAGCAAACCCACTTCAGTGAATGTGAAGTGCTTGAGAAAGGTGCCATATGGACATCCCTGGAGAAAGGACATAAAGCAGCACAAGCTTCTCCTACCCAACTACTACAACATGCCTCAAACGCAGCCTACAGGGCATGCGGCTCAGTCTCCAGGGCCAGTTCATATCTTGGCCTCTGTATCATGAAACAGCCAACAGCACGCCAGTTGTAATGGTGGAGTCTGAAAAGCAGACAGGACTGAGACCATCAAACTCAGGGAGACCACCAAGCCATGAAGACTTTCAATTCACTACCAAAATTAGCTGGTTGCCTACACAACATACCTCACACCAGTATGAATGTGTTAGAATAGGCCTCAGGAGACTCTGGGTTTCATTCCCAGCTCTGGCTCGCTGGCTGATCCTGGGCAAGTCATTGCCATGCTTTGTGCCATCTGTAAAATGGGGACACTGACACCCTTTTATAGTGCTTTGAGATCCACAGATGAAAAGCACTGTATAAAAGGTAGAGGTACTGCATTCGCCCTGACATGGAGGGTCACTTAGCCCCTCTTGTGGTGGGGTTTTCTGTGATGTCAAAACCTGACCAACTCATTTGATAGAGGACAATGAACAGCTTTCAGTCGGTGCAAACTTTCTACTGCTACTTCCAGCTCTGCTCTGGATTGGAATGGGACAGCTAAAGGTGAAAGGTCCTATGTCCAATCCTCTGAAATACCTCACCTAGTGGGCTCTGTCCTGAACCTTATTCGAGTCCAGTCTGTGCATAACTCTGTGCATGTTATGGAAGGTGCGATTATCGTGGGGTTTAACTAAATTGGGACAGCTTCCCTACCTTGACATTGCGGTCTGAATCATCCAGCATGATAAAACAGATGACACTCTCTCCTAGCCACCTGACTAAATAAGCACTGCCCATAAGCACCCTGCTCTGAAATGGCTGGAATTGAGAAATAAAGCAAGACCAGGCTCGTGTCTCCTTGTCACAAACACGTCAAGATTTCACAAGCTGACTGGGACTCAGAAAAATGATAGGGCAGAACCAGAGTTCTCTTTTGTGGAGTGTCATCTTACACTCGGGAGTGTTGCAAGGCGAGGTTACAATGTTTGCGATGCACATTCCATCATTCCAGTTAATAAAAAAATCAAGTGAATTTTAGTGCCGGGTAAAGATTTAGTGCTGCCAGAGCTGGAGAACGGAGTCTTATTTATCTGGTCGTCTGTTGAGTCACGATCTTCTACTCATCCCTAACAGTACTGTGAGCTTGCTAGTGCCGTTCTACCAATGCACCTCAGCTGTTACTGGAGGGACCTTCTCTAGGGGCTGCCTCCCTGCCTGTCCATTCATTGGCTTTCCTTCTGAGATCGGCTGCAAGAATGATGGTGGCCCTCCAGCAGCAGTCAGTTTGAGAGCAATACGGTATAATAGATGGTGGAGTTTGTTTTTGTAACATGGGCACAGGTCTGCTAAATACCAAAGTGAGAACATACACAGGGCACTGAACAGCCACCAAGATAAGAATGACTTTGGTCACTACTAAGATGGACCTGATCTGGGCTGGTAATTGAGATGCTGTACATTTCATTAACAATCCCTTGAGCCACCGAGATTCCACCACAGATGAATTTTTTCAACATTTCTGAAAAACAGGCTCGCACTCTGAGGCCCCCAAATTCAGAGGCCACCTTTGAAAATTTAGGCTAAGCTCACACAGAAATTCCAGGCAGTAAGAGAATTATAACAGCTAGACCTGCTGGACATGTGATATTATATTACAACAATGATTGTGGGGGAGTCATTTCCTCAGTAATTTCCTTCTGCAGGCTACCCTGTTTCCTGAGCTTCACAAACACATTAAGAAATTCACAAACAATGTCATCACAAACAAGGCTGTTTTCAATATGAGATCTGGACCAGTGCTGCATTTTGGACCTAAGTTATTGCAGGAAATAGGCTAGCAGCACTCAGAAGAGCTTCCCATTGCAATGTAATTATAAACTGTCACATCATTCCTCCAGCAGATGTAATCAATTTCACTTTCAGAACAAATAATAGCATTGAGAGAACTTTCAACCAACTCACCTTACAAAATCTCCTTTCGCTTCCTGTGAAAAGATGGAGGAAAAAAGTTTGTCACTAAAATGGCAACATTTAATTTGGAAAGGATACATTTCTAGATTTATCACTTACAAGCATCAGTCAACAATAGTTTCCTTATTTAATGGTATTGTCAGCATGAATCCTTTAAACTAAGTTGGGCTTGTCTACCACTTTGGGCTGAGGTTAGGACAGATCTTACACACCAAATAGGATTGGGCATCGCACATACTCAGCCTGACAACTGCTAGTGGATATCTATGGTAGGTGCTGCAGGAAGTAGGGATGGTTAATTTTGCGTTCTTAGCATTAAACCAACATTTCTGTATGGTTAAGGGGCAGTGCATTGCTAGAAGATCTCCTAATTCCAAGTGACTTGTGGTCACTGAAAAGCCCAAGATCCTTTTGCAAGTATTAGCCTCACTGCTTGGATCAGTTTTCAGTCTGGGTAATTACATTCTGCATATTTAAATTTCCCATTCTGTTTGTATGGATACACTGTACCCCGTGTTCTTAAACTTCTGTTCTTCCTACTGAAGAAAGTACTTAGGGAAACACTGAATATATATTTTAGATGTTTTGTCCATGAAAGCATTGTAATCTATCACCAACACAAACCAATTCCAGACTGGTGTGCGCTGCTCCACTTCAGTGATGGCATCAGTAGCAGAATTTGGTATCTGCTGGAGCCATATTTTGATAGATGAAGCATATATACAGCGGTTGACATTAAAAAGTCAACATTTACCGAGAGTTACTTTGGCTATGTCTAGACTGCAGGCTTCTTTCAGAAGAAGCTTTTCTGGAAGAGATCTTCTGGAAAAATTTCTTTCGAAAGAGAGCGTCCACACAGCAAAAGCGCATCGAGAAAGCAATCTTCTTTTTCAAAAGATAGCGTCCACATTGTTTGGATGCTATCTCGCATTTAAGTTGGGATTACTGTAGACAGAGTGGCCACCAGGGCACCTGTGCTTTTTCCTGGAGGCCTCTTCTTTCGAAAAAATCCCCTCTTCTGCATCCATATATGCCTTTTTCCGAAAAAGTTTTTTCGGAAAAAGACTTCTTCCTTGCAGAATGAGGTTTACCACCGTCAGAAAAACCCCTCCGTTCTTTCGACTTTCTGTCGAAAGAACGCAATAGCAGTGTGGACGTAAGTATCCGTTTTTCCGTAAATACTCTGCAGTATAGACATACTCTTAGCTTTACCATGATAAATTTATAGTGTAAACAGAGCATTGTAATAATTTCATTTGCAACTGTCCAGTAGTGAAACCTCCGCAATGGGTAGAGCTAACTTTGACTCTTAGGGCATGTCTACACAGCAGGGCTAAACTTAAAATAAGCTATGCAACTTGAGCTATGCTAATTCCATAGCTTAAGTCGAAATAGCTTATTTTGACTTTTGGTGCTGTCTACACAGCACTTATTTCGAAATAGAGCACTCTTCCCCTGACTTCCCTTACTCCTCATACAACGAGGTTTACAGAAGTTGGAGTAAGAAGCCCATTATTTTTCATTTATTTTGAAATAATGGACTTGCTGTATAGACATGCACTATGTTATTTCGGGTTGTGTAGACATGCCCTTATGTGGGTGTTGCCTGTAATTCCCCTCGTGTGCGTGCACAAAATCCTCTCACCTAAATTTAGTGGTGCTTTAAATCTAGACTAATTAGCCTGACTGGATGTTCAGGCTATAGCTCAGGTGTTGCTTTCACTTGGGTATCCCACTTACTTTGCAGCGAGGACACAAAATGAACCACTTGGTCACTTACAGTCGTCTCATGCCTTCCCATACATCCCCAGGGGTGCACTGGGCACACACATTCTATCATAGTTTACTACGAATGAATCTTAGAATTGCGTAGGCTAGTGTGGTACAAAAAAACCCCTGGGATATGCCCCCAGAAGTTCTAGCAGCACATGAGAGCGAGTGCAGAAGCAATGAGGACTCAAAGGGGTCACCATATTAGTCTGTTTCAGCAAAAACAACAAGGAGTCCGGTGGCCCCTTAAGGACTAACACATTTCTTAGGGCATAAGCTTTCATGAAATACAACTCACTTCCTCAGTTATAGCTCAGGAAAGCTTATGGTCTTTCTGTTTTAACTCAAGTTAATTGATTGTCAGTTAATTAACTTAAACGTGTTAGTCTCTAAAGTGCTACCAGACTCCTTCTTCTTTAAATGAGGACACAGTAACTTGGGTCTGGCTTTGCAGCATGGCTAATCCAGGTGCTGAGCTGACTCTGCAATGCAGGCACCAACCCACACTGATAGCTGAGCTGTTCATTTTATTCTCTACAGAAGCACAGCACACACCAAGGTTGTAATAATTATACCTTGACGTATAAAAGTACGGTTTGTCTTGCTTAATTTCATTAAGTCACACTTCAAACTACTGCCATCGTGTGTATAATATCCTGTGGTTTTTTGGTGATGATAAATACTTCAGATCACAGCAGTGGGGTTCAGTGGCATCCTGGCTGCGGCTTGCATGTATAGTTGCTAATTGCTCCAGGATTCATTAGGATGCATGGACAAACAATAGATTCTTCTCCCTAGCACTAATTCTCACAATGAGCCTGCTGTTTGAGATGTGGATTCACCCAGCAGGCCAATACGCAACTGCTATAATGTGCTTTTAATTGTTTCCTTCTCTCTCTAATTTTTGCTATATTACTCTAAAATTGATCTTAATGAAGAATGAAACTCCCCAGCACTAACTGCTTCCCTAACATGAAAAATGCTACAGAAGTGCTATGTATGTATCAACATATGCTGATGAGATGGCTTGGCTATTCCACATGGATCCTTTAGGATAAGGGTCTCACGGATGACTGGAAAGAGACTAAAAACTGCTCTGAGAAGTGGAGAAAAAGAATTTACTGACTATTATCTCTGATCTTCTCCCATGACAATTACTGCCCAAAAAGAATGACCCCCACCCACTTCCCCTCAAAACCTCTGCATTTATGAATCACTCCTGTCAGGTGACTTGCACTGAAGCACAAACCTTACTCTGCACCATCCGCTCCTTCATCTACTAATTCTAAGACAAGAATCAGGGCTTGTCTTAATCGCAGAGTTAATGAGAGTTAAAACCAGAGTGTTACACCTCAATTCCCATCCCAAAACGTCAGCAATGGGTGATCCATGTTGAACTGGAGATGGATTTTAGCAACCTGTTCCAGATCCAACATTTCCAGGGGTTTGGCTTGGGCCAGTCTTCTTTAGTTTGCATAAAATAAGACTCGACAAGTATTTACTGAAGCTGAATCTTAAGGTGGAAATTTCAGGCTTGATTTTCAGGAACGCTGATATGTGCAGCTCCCACTGACTTCAAGTGGAGTTGTGGGTCCTCAACACAACTCCTATGTCTATCAGGAGCAACTCCCCTAAAAGTCAGTGCAGAATGGGTGACAGAGCAGAAACTGGCCTTGCTTTTCAAAACTGTGCACCTTAGGTTTCCTTTACATACTGGGTTGGATCTGAGACAGGATGGTCCGCGAATCTGGAAACTTTTGTCTCTTATGAAAGGAAAGAATCATAGTCTAATGGCTGAGCATGGTATTCTACCTGCTGATGTGGCAAGGGTTAGTTCATGACAGATGTGCATAAAGCCCTTTGAGATGCTCAGATACACAGTGCTAGAGATGTGCAAAGCATCACTACATATGGATGCAAATTAGATTCAACTGTGAACCACCATACACTTCAGCACAGGGGATTGATGGGGCACAAAGAATCCCCTTACATCACTGCATGCACTGCTGGGCTGTGGTTCCCCTACTCACACCGGTGTGCGCAGAGTGGATAGGAGGGGTGGAAGTGGGTACAACCAGGGCTCCCGCCCTAACACACCAGCCAGCACACTGGAACTGAAGCTTATGGGGAACACTTCAGCATCCACTTCCAGCTGGTTCCCATCCTGCTTCTGGGGCAGCATGGTGACACAATGCCCCTCGCTCCACCATGACAACAGGATTCCGTATGGCGCTTTACAGAGGAACCTAGTTTGCATCCATATCTAGTGATACTTTGCACATCTCTAGCATTAAAGGTTCCAGCTTTGTTCCCTAGCTTGGCAAAACAGCACACTACCCGTCTGTTCTATTCCTGTACATTTGGTGTAAACCCCCATCCCCCAGGAGGGTCTGTCAGTTCTGAACCCCCTGCAACCTATTTATGCATTGCAGATACAGACGGAACAAGAGACAGATGCTGCCCCTACCTGCAAGATGTACGCGGCCAATTCAAACACCACCTCACTGTCAACCTCAATGAGCTCCTTGGAAGAAAAGAGAAGAAAAAGTTCATTAAATCTCAACTCCCCCAAGACGATCATCCTCGTTACTGCACGGTGAAATGTGCTTTCTCCTCCGGTTTGGCTTCGAAGGCTTCTCGGTACTCATGGAGACCAGAGGGATGCTGGACCTGCTCCCTGGATGTGGAGAAAGCAACATGCACAGAATGCTGTCCAGGTAAATGAAGTGTGACATCAGCACTCAACTGGGGTGGACTGGAGGAGTTGCTGGGGTGGGGGTGAAGAGATCAAGCTTTCCCTTGTGCTTTTAGGAGAAAGTAATATTGTGTTAATCCCAAAATACGCCCCCCCCAAGCTTCATAGCATTTTGGCTCCCTCTCTCCTCCCCAGCAGGGAAAACTGAAGGGCTGGATCTTCTGGAGCAGTGTGCTGAGTTTGCAATCAAACCCGGAGTCCCACCAAAGTGCCTGGGCCTCGGCAGGTTTCACTACCAGTGCTATGCCAAACCCGTGCTAAAGTTGGATTCCAATTCACACTCCAAAGGGGGTTCTAGATCCAGTGTGCTGGTTACAACCAATGTTCCCTTTAATTTTATCCACCCATGAGTGGAAAAAAATTTGTTATGTGCACTAAGAAAAGAGCAGATGTGCACCACAAATAGAAACACATGCTGCCTGCTCTGGAAGCTCTGCTAATCAGTGAGGCAGCATTTGAATTTCTCCTGGATGACTGCCCAAGTGCTCAGTTTACAGGGAACACTATTTACAGCCCTTTCTTTCATGCAACTGCCTGGGCTGATTTACAGTTTTGCAACTCAAATCATATTCCTGCCATCACATGGTAGTCAGCTGTGATCTGTTCTAAGCATTTCCTTACAGAACTCATCCTGTAGCATCCAGGCCCCAGAAAAGAAGCAAATGGAAACTGAGATTTTTGATTCAGCCACAAGTTCAACTCTCCTTCCCCACAATACAGATATCTGGATTCCCCCAGCAACAGGTCTCAGGAAACAGATGTAAGGAGTGAACACATAGTCAAAATGAAGCGGGCTATTAACACTCTCTACAGCCACAGGACAAAGGAGTTAGTGGATTACAGGTTGTAATGAGACACAAAACCAATGTCTCTGTTCCACCTTATATTGAGCTGAGTATGTTGAGTATCTTTCCAAGACCCGAAGAAGAACTTGGGGAAGCCTGAAAGCAAGGGCGCCATTTCAGGGGCGTATGGGGGGCAGCAGCCATGTGCTCCGGGACACAGTTAGCTTTCCATCCGGTCCCGGACGCTAAGGGACTGAGGGGGGAAGTGCTTGCATTCCTCGCATTCCTCTCACGCCTGGCTGGTGAAGGGAAGGGCAATTGTGTCTACATGGGCAGTGCCCGTCACTCAAACCTAGGGCTGTCGCTACACTTCAAAGGTGGAGGCGCCCTATCAACTAATCAAATAATTGATGCAAAATGCGATTAATCAATTACTCGATATTTAACATCCCAAGTCCTGGCTGCCAGTCCTACTCCCAGAGCTCCATGCCTGCCTCCAGCTGAGGTCCCAGCTTCAGCCCCCTTACTCCTATCTGCGCCCCCTCAACCCCTGAGAGCTAGGCTGCAGCTTTGGTGGGGAGAGGGGAGGACACATACAGACAGAGGTAAGGAGGAGTGTGAGGTAAAAAGTTTGGGGACCACTGCCGTAAGAGCTCCGCCCCGTCAAACACAGGATAGGACGTAGGTACTCTTGTGTAAGCCTTGTGGTTCAGGAGTGCCAGCTTTCTAGGAAAGCAGCTTACCTCACCTCCTCTCTCATGATCCACTGGGGGCTGCATTCAGGTGGGAGCAGCACAGAAGGGGTGTGCAGTGAAGAGGTTTCTCTTACTTCCCCCAGGGTTAGCTGCTGCACTGTGTAGACATGCCCCAGGAGAAGCAGAGGGAGACACACAGCATCAAGAGTCAAAAAGCCTCCCAGAGACGGCATGCTCCCTCCTTCACCCCTTCCAGGATGCAGCCAGCCAGCTCTGGGGGCCAGTACTGGAGGGGGCAGAGCATTCATGTCTCCTCCCCCCTTTGTGGCACTGCATGGCCCCAGGAGAAGGCAGGGGGGAGGTGCCATCCTTGTGAGTGCAAGATTCTGATTCTGCCCCAGCCAACCATGAGGACCATGTAGATGGGGGACGGAGCCTTGTGCTTGCTCCCTCTCTGCATAGCCACAGCTGGGACCAGGCATGCCTGGCCCCAAATGAACCTTTCCTCACCCCCGTTTTCCAGGAGCCTCCAGGATGGCTAGGTGAGCAGTAGAAGCCCTGCAGTGTAAGAAAGGACCTCAGGCCTCAGTTAGGATGGGTAGGGATGGTGTCCCTAGCCCCTGTTTGTCAGAGGCTGAGAATGGATGACAGGAGAGGGATCACTTGATGATTAGCTGTTCTGTTCACTCCCTCTGGGGCATCTGGCATGGGCCCCTGTCGGCAGACAGGATACTGGGCTAGATGGTCCTTTGGTCTGACCCAGTATGGCCGTTCTTATGTAGGCCTACGGCAATAATTACTGCCTATTGTCATGGGTTATTGGTACCTAGAAGTGATACACAAAGCAAATCCCCAGAGAGCTCCTACTCTATGCAGGCACTTCCTCTCAAAACCCTCTACATTGATTCTATAGAAAGCCCTCAACATAGCCAACATGCCCCTGGGGTCAGTGGGAGTATAGACACATTCCTCAGTGCTGCGACCTTGCACCCCATTCTCTAACTCGCATATGCTTTGTGCGAATACTTCAGATAAGATATCATTAGAAAAAGGATGATAGATAGATAGATAGATAGATAGATAGATAGATAGATAGATAGATAGATAAAATGAGAGTGTATATTCCATTTGTGTGCATGTACCATTCCAGTATTTGGAGTTGGAAATATGAAGTATAAACCTGTTTTATTAATCTAGAAATGCTAAGTGAGGGCCACAAGGAGTACTTAAGGAACATAACAGCCTGGTACTCAGGACAACGATCTGTAAATAGTCTGGTTGTTCCTGTAAGCCTGGACTATGGCTGGCCCTGCTGAAACAAGAGCAACAAGAATGATTAAAGATCTAGAGAACA
>CM057845.1:12504527-12520906 GCA_030068395.1 Apalone spinifera
CAGTGTGGATGCTCTCTTGTGCAAAAGCACATGGCAGTGTGGACATGCTCTTGCACAAGAACTTTTTGTGGAAAATCTCATTAAAGATCTAAAAACCAGGACCTATAAGGGAAGTCTGAAAGAGCTGGATTTGTTTAATCTGGAAATGAAAAGACTGAGAGTGGACGTGATAGCAACTTTCATGTTCCTAAAAGATGTAACGAGGAGGAGGGAGAAAAATTATTTTCCTGAACCTCTGATGACAGGACAAGGATAGGAATGGTGTCCCTAGCCTCTGTTTGTCAGAGGCTGGAAATGTGTGACAGGAGAGGGATCACATGAATACTTACCTGTTCTGTTCACTCCCTTTGGGGCATCTGGCATTGGTCACTGTCAGAAGATAGGATACTGGGCTAGATGGACCTTTAGTCTGACCCAGTATGGATGTTCTTATGTGGACAAGAAGCTATGGGTTTAAATTGCAGCAAGGGAGGTTTAGTTTGGATATTAGGTAAAACTTCCTCTCAGAGTGGTTAAACATTGAAATACCTGGCCTACGGAGGTTGCGGAATCTCCATCACTGGAGATATTTACGAGCAGGTTAGACAGACACCTGTCAGGGAGGGTCTAGATGGTGCTTGGTCCTCTTAAGGTCCCTTCCAGTTCTATGATTCTATGATTATTGCTAGTGTTTGAGGTCTGTATCCATAACATGAAATAATGTTTCTTTCTTAGCGGTTTAAGTAGAATTGCCAGATGGTAGCAATACATTGCCCTGGTAAATATATCCAGGTTCTAAATTCAAATCTGGAGGCACTTACATGGGCACAAGCACACACATTATTTAATAGGCATGTGCCTCAGCTTACCCAAAGGTAGCACGTGTTTAATAATAATACTTCCCAAATTTTCCTGGTTGTAGTGAGGCTTAACTCGGGCTTAAGCACAGAGGAGATCAAAAAAGATTTACAGAAGGAAGCTTGGATTTTTGACAAAAATAGTACAAATTTTTCCTCTTTTCATCAACGATTTTCATTTTCAAGAAAATTTCAAAAGCATTTCTTTGGAAACGATTGGGGAAAGTTCAAATACTTTCGAAGGAACTCTGTTCACTTTGGTGGGGGGAAGATAACCCACTCACTGTTTTGCTTCTTTCCACCTTCAGAGTAGGGGGTGGGGAGACTCAGGGCATGGGGTGGGAGCAACTGGCAGCTGATCTCTGGGGCTGGCCCAGGATGGCAGGGGCTGCACTGTCCACCTGCCAGCTGCTCCCAGCCCAGGGTGACGGGAGCCATGCAGCCTAGCCCCCGGCTTTTCCCTGGAGTCAGGATGGGGCAGTGGAGGGTATGCTGGTGGTTACTCCCCAGGGGTAGGACACTTGCTGCCACCACCCTGTAGTCATTCCGGGGTATAACTGCTGCCCGCTAAAGTCATTCTGGAGTATAACCATCCCTGCTATTACAGCCCCCCCATTTCCATTTGATGAGAAACAATCACATTCTGGTTCCCACTGTCCTGGCACAACCAAACCCTGACCTTGCTTTAAGTTAGGATAAGAGGAAGCTGCATGCCACATTTGGTGGTCCTAGCTCTTACCGTTTAGGAGGAGTTCTTCAACAAACAGAGACACAGATGGATGGATGACTGCACAGACACAGACAGACAAACTCTCTCAAATATATAGTAGATATACCTTATATACTCTCCTTTTGTCATCAGTGCTATTGTGCAGTATTGTGCTAGTAGGATGGAAGGCCCTGGAGAAGGGCAACACCAAGGAGGAAGGACCGAGGAGGAAGGTCCTGCAAAATCTAGGAACATTTGGCCTGCAAAATCTAGGAACATTTCTATTCTCAGCGGATGCAGTGCAAAGCTCTCAAAGAGGCAGAGATGCTCAGGTTTATCAACAAAGTAATGGTTGAAACTGGCTTCAGTGCCCATTTCTCAGAATGGGGAGAGAGACCCTTTTGCTTCAGGGAGCTTTGGATCTGGCTTGTAGTCCCTCTGCTGTGTCATGTAAAGCCTCAGTGAATAAGATGTAGAGAATGGGATGATTTGTTCTCTGCAAAAATAAACGATATGTATGTGCACATCAGATGGAGATACTGCTACACCCAGCATCTTGTGGTGCATGATTATCTTAGACAGCTCAAACTGCTGGGCTGCTTTTATGTTCAAACCCCATGTGTTAATGTTCATGATGCACACTTTAAGCATTGACATTTCAAACAAGCAATATTCCTGGAGAGGGAAAATACAGCAAAAATGACCCTGCTGCAGATCTGCTAAGTAATCAGCCAGAAACAAATATGACAAGCCAAAGTAGCGAGAGCCCCTTCCATCTCCCCTCTGCAGCATAACCCTCAACATCCATTTTTAGCACCTCCCTCTTTAGAGGGCTGGGAAAATGGGGTTCCAAGCTCTCAATTGGTGCTTGTTCTTATTCCACTCCAGATACCAGCAATCAAAGCTAATCATGGGCAATTTAGTACGTGGGAGACGGGGCTCAGGAAGAGGGATTCTTGTCTGTTTTCATTTAGTCACATGGTGGCTGAAACATTTTGTTTTGCTCTGCAGGTGAAGCAATCCTACTAAGAGAGGGGTTTGAGCCTAGAAAGCGAGAGCTATTATTTGACCAGAGCTAACACCTTTTTGTTCTCTTCCCGTATCAGTGCTATCAAGCCATTGCACATTTTCCACACTTACACCTTCTTTGGAGAACTGACAAAAATGCATCTAGTGACCATGCTGTGAATTGGGAGCCAAGGGTCCCAGCTTTGTTACTGACATGTCTGGGAAAAATCTCTTCACCTCTATGCCACAGTTTAACCATCTGTAAAATGGGAAGATTAATACTAACTTGTTTATGATATAGTATAGGGCAGGCCTGGGAAAATACGGCCCGCGGGCTGAATCTGGCTCCCCAAGCCACTGGATCCAGCCTGCGGATGCCATGGGGAGCTGCAGGCAGGTTCCTCACTTGCCTCACCCCACCCGCACGCCACTCAGAAACATGGCTGCAGGGAGGTTTTCCTTTAAAAACTGTGAATCTGGAGGGGAGGAGGAAAACTTTAGGAACTGCTCTCACTCCCAGTACAATCCCATTGGCTTGTTTCTGTCTAGAAACCAGTCAATGGGAGCTGCCTGTTTCAACAACAGGCAGCCAAGAAGCACAAAGAGCTCCAGAGCACATGGCTCCTGCCTGCAGCACAGCTTCACGGGTGATTAATCAGCCCTGCTCTGTCAGCAGCTCAGGGCTTCTTGCAAGGAGCTGACTAATTGGACTGGGCTGATTAATCACCTGTGAAGCTGTGCTGCCGGGCAGCTTAGAGGGAACACTGGAAGGCAGGGAGGCTGATTCAGGAATGGCTGCTGGCTGGTAAGTCTCCTGGGCAAAGCCTGCCTCTGGCACTCCAGCCCCTCTCTCCCCCAACTCTCTGCCCCCCTTCTCTACCCATATCCCTTCCCAGATCTGGCACCCCAATCTCCTGCCCCAGACCGCAGTCCCCTCCTACCTTAGCTCACAACCCAAATCTCTGCACCCCTTCCTGTACCCCAATTCCCTGACCTAGGTCACAATCTAACCCCCTGCATCCTAGTCCAGTGCCCCAGGTCACAACGGCCTCTTTCACCCAAATTCCCTCCCATACCCCAAGCTCTCTTCTGCACCTAAC
The DNA here is from genome assembly GCA_030068395.1 of Apalone spinifera. Lineage (NCBI taxonomy): Eukaryota > Metazoa > Chordata > Testudines > Trionychidae > Apalone > Apalone spinifera. The sequence continues at coordinate 12,508,181 of CM057845.1, forward strand.
CTCCATCCCAGATCCTGCACCTACTTCATTAATATCATGGAAGAGTGCAGCCCTCGATCACTTTTCAAATTCTTGGAGTGGCCCCCTATCAAAAATTATTGCCCCAAATTATTGGTATAGGGTAAAAGCACACCAAAGACCAGATTGCACAAGGGAGATCAGATTTTATGGTTCATTACACCTTTTTCATGACTGTGTCTCCAGTGTTTTGCACCGTTACTCTGGCTACGTCTACACTGCATGCTTATTTTGAAATAACTCATGCTATTTTGCGTCTACATAACAAGTGCGCGGCTACATAGCAAGTTCATTATTTCAAAATCATTTTGAAATAATGAGCTTCTTACTCCGACTTCTGTAACTCTCATTTCACGTAGCTGAAGTTGTGTATCTTAACTCAACTTTAGCCCCTAGTAGACGTACCCTAACATTCCTTGGATGAAATGGTCTCAAGTAAGATCTACCACTTGCTTATATGGGTGGTAGGATTGCATACCAGGCCCGTATGCGGGGGGTGGGGGTGGGGGAAGGGTGCGCAGGGTGCGAACGCACCCCCCCACATGGTTCCCCAAGTAAGCATGTTCCAGCCAGCTGGGAGAAGACAGGAGCAGTATACTGACCAAGCCTCCCTTCCCCATGCTCTGGCCAGCCGGGGGAAGGCTGGGGCTAATTTCCCTGCTTACCTGCGGGACCATAGGGACATGCGTTCACACCCTTGCAGTCCACACTTACAAAAAAAAGCACCCAGAAATTCATGCATACGGCCTGCATACCCACTCGGTACAAAGTATAGGGCAGGGGACAAAGCCTGTATTAACGCATTAGCATAAGTTTTAATTTAGATAAAACAATAGGTACACCCCTCATCCTGACAGCTTGCCCATCTGTCTATTGTTTTGGTATAGTGTCTCTCACTAAAAGCTTCATACACACCACACAATCTTGCCAACACTTAAATCTTCAAAATGGGGCTTATAGGACTGGTTTTTACATTACTTTTTTTTTTTTTTTTTGGCTGAAAGACTCACTGTGAAGGTAAAAGTGAAAATGACTTTTCCCTTTCTCTAAACACAATTCAATTATATAAATGTATTCTCAGTTAAGCAAAGAGCAGAAATTCCATTACTCTAGAGTGAAACTGCTTTTAAGATGTGTGTTTAATGGATGCCTAGGCCCAGAACACAGAGAGGTGTGTTAAGTAGCAAAGTCTCCATTAGTTCCTTTGCTCAAGCAAAGGTCAGTCCTCACACAAGTAAATCATCTGGACAGAAGTTTCTCAAGCTTTAAAAGAGACTCAGAGGAGTGGAGCTTTCCCACAGGCAATTTATTATACCTTCCCCATGGTGGCTAACCCGTGGGGCCATCCTGGGAAGGCGGTGATAAATTGTCTGCAGGGACTCTTTGCTTTCAGTAAGATGCAAACAAAGTCTGAGTTACTATATTTATACACCGTGGCTAGACAAGCAGTGTATTCACTCGTGTGAGCGCCAAGCATTTCCCCTTAGCACAGACAGGCCTGGTGAACACTGGACAAAGAGTCCTGTTTACACACACAGCTGTGGAAAATCTGGTTTGTGGCACATTGTGGAAGGTGCAGGTCCAATCATGGGGAACATAGGCTGGAAGCTAATATGGGCCTGGCCATAAACACAAAGATTTTATTATTACTGTTATTTATATAGCATCATAGCCATGCAAGGTAATGTAGATACAACGAGACATGGGGGTAGATTCTATTTGCCACCCTCCTACGCCTCACCCACCAGAGCAGAAACTGGCTGCAACTCTGGTGCTGGGGATTCCCTATAGAGCTAATGAAGCTGGCTCCAACATCTCCCTCCCCACGGCTCCAGGTGCAGGTGGGATGTTGGGGTTGACTCCACAGTTCCCAGCAGTGGGAGGGTGGAATGCCTCCTGTGCCCCGTCTGGTGGCTGTTTCCTTGCATACAATGGGAAAGCACTGACTCTCGGACTGCGAGGCTGACTTATTTTGATCATCCTGTTTTAACCAATATCTCCTATTAGCCATTTGGCCCCTGTTTCTGAGAATGCCGCTTCGATCCCATGTCACGAGGGAGAGACATGCTCTGGTGAGGAGAAGGAACGTCTGTTGATGCAATGGGAACGAGGCATTAGCCTAGCCATTTCTGCTCTCACCTAAATGACAGCTTTCTGCCTCTCTTTCTCGAGCCTGGTCCAGAAATGTATTCAGTGGCCATCATAGCTATTCCCCTTCCCCCAAAAGGGGAAACCTCTGAATGTTACAGTGATACTGCACCCTGGGCCAGGTGGAGGGGACCTTGCTCCATTCCCCTGGAAGGGGTGAGGCCATCAGGAACACAGCATACCCCCCCTCAGTGTTTCCTGGATCGTGCCGATGGGGGCAATTTTAAGGGCCTGAGGCTCCAGCTGCTGCCAATGCTGCAGTAGCAGTGATGGTGGCTGGGATTCCCAGGTCCTTTTGTGCCTCCGGGCCCCGGGTCAAATTTACCTCCTGATCCCATATTCTCACAGGGTATGTCTAGACTACACTTTTTTTTCGGAAAAAGATACGCAAAATGTGCTCCCCATTTTGCATACCTTTTCCCACTTTTTTTTCGGAAGAGGCTTTTCCGAAATTTGGCCCATCTACACTGGGCCAAATTTCAGAAATTTCTTTTGGAAGATCCCTTCTTCCTTGTGGAATGAGGAAGACAGGGCTTCCGAAAGAGCATGTCTGCTCTTCCGCAAAAAAAAGCGGAAGAGCAAACGCATTCCTTGGACGCGGCGGAGTTTTTTCGGGATACCCCCCACAGTCTAGATGTACCCACAGTGATATTATTCTGGCAGTATTATGGAATAATTAGGATGCATTTTGTACAAGATGAGTCATATGAGGTGTCCTTGAAAAAGTTATAATTTGCTGAATTTGACTGTCCTGTGTATGTGCATGTATCATGTTTACTGGTCAGCCTGTAAGCGATGGCTGCTATAATACTGCAAGGCCAGAGGACCAGACCCCACGTCTCCAGACTCCATCTTGGGATGTCAGTATTTTCCACAAACTGGGCTGGGAGCCAAGTTGTGACACAGAGGATTCCTGTCATGTGCTAAAGCTAGAGAAGGCAGGGAGTGACATCATCTCTTAGCCTCACTCCCCACACAAGAGGACTCCCGGAAACACCTGAGGAAGAAAGACGGAACTGGAGGAAGTCTGGACCCAGGCTAAGGGGATTTCGAGCCTGTGCATGAAGACCTGAGCAATCCAAGCTGTACAGCTAATGCAGCTTGTCCCTTAAGAATCTACAAGTCTGCCTGTTCCAACAGTTAGGGCATTTGGATCAGGCCTGCCATAACCTCCAGGCTCCTAATGTCCCACGGTCCAGTGGGGTGCTCAGGTAAGCTGCCTGCCTTTTGTGGCCCCACATGCTACTGAAAGCTGCCGGCTGCTGGGGCAAGCGTGTCTCTGCATGTGGACCCCTTGGTAGGAGGGCAGCTGCATGTCTCTGTGCATTGCCTCCCACCCCCAGCACCACCCTCAGAGTTCCCTCTGACTGGAAACTGACCAATGGGAGCTGTAGAGGCTTGTGGGCACAGGCAGCACGTGCAGACCAGCTGCCCTCTTCCCCTCAAGGGGTACACTGAGGCATTCTTGCCCCAGCAGCTTGGAGTCACCATTGCAGGCAGGCAGCCTGAGCACCCCACTGGGCCATCAGCCACAAACTGTCTACAGTGCCTCTCAGCCACAGCCTGCACCTGGCACCGCCTCCCACATTCTAACCACCACCTGCTCACCACCAAATTCTCTCCCAGACCTGCACCCCCTCACGCATCCCAAGCCCCTGTCCCAGGTCACAACCCCTTTCTGCACCAAACTTCCACCAAGACCCTGCACCCTCTCCTGTACCCAGTCCCCTGCCCAGAGCTCCCTCCTGCGTCCAAACTCCGTCCCAGGCCCCACACCTCCTTCATTAATGTAGTAGAAAAGTGTGGCCTGTGACCACTTAACAAATTCTTGGAATGGTGCCACTGTGAAAATTATTGCTCACCCCTGAGTTAGGGGAGGAATCTGCTAATTCATATACAATCTATCTAGTATATTAAGATTAGTTTGCGTTTTTATTTATTTGCTAGGTAGTCTGCTTTGATCTGTCTGCTATCACTTATAATCACTTAAAATCTATATTTTGTTGTTAATACATTTGTTGTATATTTTCATCTCAACCAGTGAGTTTGGAGTGTGCGGGAAACTTAGCTCAGAGGGGTTGTTGCATAGTCCTCTCCAATTTGGGGGGGGGGGGAGAGGGGAGACTCTATGAGCTTGTACTGTTCCGTTCCCTGTGCAGCACAAGACAATATCATGTTGGATTTATGCTCTGGAGGGAGCAGAGTGAACCTTTTAGTCTTGGTTGGTGCAGTGGCTAGGCAGACGGCCTGCGTGTAACTGAGCAGGGTGTGTCCTGACCTGTGAGGATGCTGGTGGAAGTGTAAGACAGGGAGTGGGTCTGCAGCTTATCACAGCAACATAGTGCAAGTGGGAACCCAGGCTGGAGGGTGAGAGGACTCAGTGGTACCCCAGTTCCAGGTGGCACCTCAGGGGAAACTCACAGTTCCACTCAATTCTATCCAGTGCCCAACACTTTCTACGGACAAAGGGAACCCATTGCATGCGAGATGAATAAATTGCTCTGGTTAAATTAGTGCAGGTGTAGTCACATCTCTGTGTCATAGCAGGCTGCCGTCAGCACCACACCCACCTAATTTCTCAAGGACAAGTGAAAGCCAGCAGAAGTGACGGACACACACAACAATGATGCATTGTGATCGCTGCGTAAGTGACACAAACAAGGTTGAGGACTCAGAGCCCCAGGGAACAATGACCCACGTGTATCCTCCAGCCAGCACTGGGAGCGATGGGGCATTTCAGCAACAAGAGGGAAGGTCCATCAAGCCTCCCAGACATTGCATTCATTAGCAGTTCATTCTCACCCTTCTGCAGAGTGACAGCTGCGCCCCATGGTTTGGGTTCTTTAATATTAGCCCTTTTCCAATGTGGGATATTGTTTTACACACTGGATTGGCAAAGACTGAAAAACAAAAGCAGCCGAAGGTCTTGTCTGCTCTGGATATTTACCCTGGTACCAGACATCCATGGCCAGCCATCTGTGCAAGTCCCCAGTACTGACTGGCAAAGTCACTATTAGTACTGGTGGAGCTTTACACCAGTGTAAGCTGCACATAAATAGTGAACTGCCCTGTGTGCAATAGGGGTCCCACCGGGTTAGCTACACTGACCTACCAATGGCTGGAGTCGGGGCAAATCTACAGTGCAGACAGAGTACAAAGTAAAGCTAAATTGCAGACAGTTGAATCTTGTGCTGTGGATTTCAGTGAAGCCATTTGGTGCTACAGCAGCCCTACTTGCCCAGCAGTGGGTCTCTCTTGCTCTGTCTAGGGTTTCTGAACTCCCCTCCCATGCTGAGTTTAACCCAGCTGCTAACAATCAACATACATTGCAGGCTTCCTCGGCAAAGGGCATTCCTTTGCGGGACCACAGCTCTATGAACTATTGGCTCTCATGGGGCTGGAGTGTTACTGATTCCTTTGCCCACTAGTAGCACATGCCACAGGAGGAATATTCTGATTTTGCATGGCTACTTGTGCAAAGAACAGTTAATGGCCGCGGCATAACTAGTGGAGGTACCCCGGGGATGGGTATCCTCACCAAAGAGACCTTGCATTGGAGAAAGGAATGAGTCCTACGGACTGTTTCTTCATGTCAATTAGTAAAACTGAGATGAATCTCCAGAAGATAAACCCATTACAGACTAACTACTCCCTGTTCATATAGTCCCTGAATAGGAATTAATAATCTCTCATGACATTCAGATCCAGACCACTGTTTCAGGCTGGGGATTGCAAATCAAGGCAAAATTCACTTTCTAATGGTTCACTTATTGGGCCCTGGTCCACTTTCACTCAGAACACTGTGTTCTACTCATCTCCAGCTCTGAATTCTTCCTCCTGCACCTCCAAGAGCACAATGCTACCGCATCTTCTTTTCCCTCTGTGTAAGTAACAGCACCTCCTGCATGTTTTGAATCTCTCAATTGACTCACTGTGCCTTGCCTCTTCATCCTCTCACCTGCTTACTGTTGGGGTCTCTCTTTCCTACACTTAGCTTCATGGCTTCTGACATGCTTCTCTTTGTGAGCGGCACAGTTGCTCTGTCCTCATCTGCCAACCTCCAGCTTTCAAAGGCTATGTCTAAACGGCAGCATTATTTCGGAATAACGTCACTTACTCCAGAATCACATAGTGCGCGTCTTTGAAACAAGCCCGTTGTTTCAAAATAAATTCAAAATAACAGGCTTCTTACTCTGACTTCTGTAAACCTCATTTCATGAGAAGAAAGGGAAGTCGGGGGAAGAGTGCTCTATTTCGAAATAACTGCTGTGTAGACAGCGCCAAAAGTTGAAATAAGCTATTTCGACTTAAGCTACGCAATTAGCATAGTTCAAGTTGTGTAACTTATCTCAAGTCTGGCCCTGCTATGTAGATGTGCCCAAATAGCCTCCCTAAAATCCTATCTTTGCAATCAATCACTCCTGCCTCTTTCTCAGTCCTCTCCTTACAACCTCTTTCCTGGACCTTTGTCCAGTATCTGGTTTTCTCTGCCTTATTTGAACTGTAAGCTCTTTGGGGCAGAGAATGGACTTTACTTGTTTGTAGAACACCATGGGGGGCTTATGATAAGATAATATTGTAAAGTGATGGGGGCAGTTTGTATCTGACCAACCAATTCTGTCATCCCAGTGCACCTCCCATTTAAAACCTTACTGGAAAGTACTGTATTAAAACCTAAGATCAAGAGAGATACTGATTTCAGTGGAAGGTAACTGGGTCTAAGGACAAAATTGGGCCCTTGGGAACAAATATGACCATAACTAACCACTATGCTGCCCCACTGATTTCCATAGGGTGCACACTCAGAGCAGATCACTGGTAATGTTGTAATTGGATAAAAGTACAAGAACACAAGGCAGGTCTTACCAAGAAATGAGGTTCTGGGTAGTGAGGGAGGGGAGCTGCTATTCCAGAGAGTTCAGATTAACTAAAAGGAGGAGAAATTCTTTGACAAAGACAGTGACTGTTTTTCAAACTTGTAGTCTGCAGGGCGTCTTTTCCTCTTCCCCCAAAACTTTTCTTTTTTAAATCTTCATTTGGAGCAATTTAGAAAGTGAAGTGCCTCAGGTGGGCACTTGAGCCATCAGAAGCGCTGCAGGCATTTTAAGGATAAAAAAATGATGGTTTTCACATGAAATACACATTCTCCTTTAGCTTCCCATTCCCTCCAACTACTATTTTACTGCTCTTGCCTCAGGATCTATGTCTTCACTAGTTTCACATGCTGGGTGAATGACACATTTAAAATATTAGCGAAATAAACACATGCTCCTTAAATACTGGTTAACAGAATTCTCTGTAAAGAATACCTGGCGCACTATATTAGTCACTTTGAGATCCCCAATTAGGGCCCCCGTGTTAAGCCAGGCTCGGTTCATTGTTAGTACACAGCAGTGGATCCATTGTGGGTCCAAAATCCTGACTTTCTTATTCAGTGTTTGTTGAGGCAAAATTCTCAGTATCTTCAGTGGGATTTTTGACAAGTACGAACTTTTGAATTTGGGCCTTTAGTAATACTCTTGATAGATGTAGCATTGGGCCATTATTACAGCTACTGCTAGATATTTTTATTCCATTTTCCACAGGAATTAATTTGTGCATTTAGGTTTAGCACCTTTATAGAAACGGCCCAACTGACTGATTTAGTTCTAATCAGGAGTGGCTCTGCACAGAATCGGGGCTTATGGATCCGGGCCCATCTCTAGTTTTAAACGGCCAAAGCTTACACATCAGAGCAAAAAGACATCAGAGCTTCTCTTGAACCACTGGCAGTCGTAGCCTTAACCGGACCTGGCATGGCTCTAGCACTGAACCTGCAACATCAGATGTCAGAGAAACAGAACAAAGTCTGCCTTCTCTTCACATTCCCTGTAATCAAATTCTCACGAATGGCAGTCAGGACCGGCCCACAACATTTTGGCACCTGAGGTGGGGAGCTCAAATGACACCCCCATACCCCTTCGCTTCGGCCAAAACTTCGAAAGGTCTCAATTCTCTGGGTCCTAGTGGCACCCTCCCCCCCCCCACAGTCTGGCATCTGAGGCGGCTGCCTCAGTTCGCCTCATAGTAAGGCCAGCCCTGCAGTGAGTGCAGAAATTAAGGGGAGGGGTTACATTTTTCCTTTACTTTTGCGCGGAATTATGGCATTAGAGCAATACTGACAGGGAAAGTTGATCAAACAAAGCACATTCTCTTTTCACATGCTAGCTACAAGCATGAGCAATCCATTAAAAGTGGGAAAATATCTTCCTCAGAGACAGAAAAGTTCTGTATAGTGGTGATTTTAAAAACTCTACCAATTCTCACAGAATCTCCCATCATGGGGAAAATCTCTCCAGAAACTTGCAAGCAGGTGGAACTTAAGAGCTCCTTAATTCTATATAGGTTCTTATACCCTTCGTATAACTAACTGTAGCAGCTGAGTGCCCCCTGGTTTGTTGGCAGGAGGTATTTGGAATATTATATACATTCATTGGCCCATCTGTTGCCACAATATGCCCAGAATTTACCACCATAGAGGAGCTATTGAACATCTGTGTGGGAAGTCTTCTGTGGAGTAATACCAGGGATGACTGGTATATTGACAGAGTGAGTGCCATTAGACAGAGCAAACAGATAGCTCAATGAAGGGGAAATCAGTATTTTTCCTCCAGGTGGCTGGTTGAAATCCAGCCAGGGTAGATAGGGACCAAAAGTTGTGACTGTTCAGTGGCTCAGGTGTGACAAGCCGGTGATCTTGACAGAGTTCTCAGCCCAAAAGTGTCCACATTAAACAAACAATGCAAAACAACCCACCAAGACAACTAGTTCTAATTGGTGATCTTGTCAACAATCTGAATGGGAATACACTGTCACTACAGGTGAGACCTGAGCCCTGTTGTGAAGCCACTGCAGGTTTGTGTTGTTCTCTTGTCTGGATAACAAGAGGACCTCGCTCTGCAGGGGTATCAAGCCCGCTCCTTCCATTTGGGCTCATTTACCACTCAGGGTATGTCTCGATTACAAGCCTCTTTCGAAAGAGGCTTTTTGGGAAGATATTTTCGAAAGAGAGTGTCTAGACTAGAAGAAGATTTTTCGAAAAAGCGGCTCACTTTTTAGAAAGAATCTAGACGCTCTCTTTTGAAAAAGCTCTGTTTTCATTCAATAGCACCTTTTTTCGAAAGAGGACTTTCAAAAAAAGGCGTTATTCCTCGTAGAATGAGGTTTACCGCAGTCGACAAAACCGCTGCGTTCTTTCGATTTACTTTCAAAAGAACGCGGCTGTAGTCTAGATGCAGGTGACGTTTTTTTGAAAAAGGCTACTTTTTTTCGAAAAAATCCTGTAGTCTAAACACACCCTCAGAGAAAGTGTTAGGCCTGGTCTGAACTACGGAGTTAGTCGACATAAGGCAGCTGATGCTGATAAAACTCAGTAAACATCTATGCGAAAATGTAGCTCCCACCGAAGTAACTTGCCTACGCCACCAACTAGTAACTCGAGAGGTGCAGCGCTTAAATTGATGTAGTTAGGTCGACGCAGTCTGTACAGACATTGTGTTGCTTACATAGACTGTTGTTGCCTTTCAGGAGTTGTCCACCCCACCCCACACTGGCAGTTAAATTGGTGCAAGTGCTCCTAATGAGGACATGCACCTCTGACGCAAGGAGCAACAGTGTGTATGTGTAAAACTGACTTACTTACTGCAGTGGCTGTATATTGACATTACACAGGTCAGCTTAATTTTGTAGTGCAAACTGATGTGCCCTTAACATACAAAAGATATAGGGCTGGGGTGGGGAACCTTTTTTGGGTCAAGGGCCACTGACCCACAGAAAAATCAGTTGGGGGCCACACACAAGTGAGAAGTGGGGGAAAAAACCCTCACTGTGGCCCCCGACTGAGAAGAAAGACTCTCCCCACATTCCCCTCGCACACTAAAGCCTAAGGGGACCCAGCCTAGTAGATTTTGTTCATGCCAGCCCCCAGGGCAGCAGCAAGGGTACTGGAGCATCAGCACGGTCTCCCCAATGCTGGGTGGGGACCCTGAGCCTCAGGGGCCAGATCCAGGCAAGCCGAGGGCCACATCTGGCCTCTGGGCCTGAGGTTCCCCACCGCTGATTTAGGGTCTCATTTTCCCTCACACTGGATTCCCCTCTATGTAATTCCAGTGAGGTTCCCCCTGATTGACACCACTGTGAACAAAAGAATGACATCCAGATCAAAAAGCATCTCAGTAAACTATTGTTATTTTGACATGCATCTTTATGGAGCCTTATGAAAAGCAAAACAAGAACATAAAGGCCCACTTTGTTGACCTTTAGGAAATGTGTCTTTTTAATCGTGTGCTGTAGGGCCTGCTGGCAATCACACACTTACCTGACACAGAAGTACAGAACAACTGGTCCTGACTTTTTGGGGAAGTCATGTTCTAGCACTCTACGGTCTAGCTGAAGCCAGTTTAAATGTCCCCTGACAAGAGAAGAGAAGAGGTACTTAGTTACGTTAGCAACAAGAGGCTGCTTGCTACCCTCTGTATTGAGGGCTGAGGTGTTAAAACACACACACACACACACACACATATAACTGTAATGCATGCTGTTTGCCTTAGGCTGCATTGTAAGCAATGACATTTGAGAAACCCACATAAAATGTTTCGAGAAAAGAAGTGATATCATCTTGGCAACATTTCAGTCTAAATATTTAACACATAAAGTTCAAACTGTCAGGGTGAAAGCTGGTAGCACAGAACAAGAGCACAAATGACCAAAGAGATAAGAACGGCACCTTTTATTACAGTGCTCCTGGTGTGGGTCCATAATTAAAAGTCTGTCAGGATTTCCATTAAACACCCTTATTGCTAGGAGTTTGTCCAATGCCACTAATATTTCACTCATGGCTAAACCCAGCCAGACAAAATCCCATTTTATTTGCCACCCTCTTTGCCTGGAACAGTCTTTCAAAAATGCCTGCCAAGCTCTTCTTTTTCCTCCTCCAAAGAGCTCCTGAAAAACACAGCTGTGCCATAGAGCACAGAGCATCCCAGCTCCAATCTCCACATGCTGCTCGCTTTTGCCTGGATGGTACCTGCTTCCATTGTTTTCTCCTCTAATTTATCCATTTGTGCCTGTATGTAATGAACTTTTCTGGGCTGGGGTACTGTTCATTGTCACAGTCGACCTTGTGAAGTGCCGCATACACATGCAGTGTTCTATAAATACAATCGTTCACATTACAGTACCACCCAAAGCTTCACTGAGCTAGGTACTGCACAAACACATAAGATGCAATCCCAGTGCCAATGAACATTGATTTCAACGGCAGGAATTTTCATTCATGGTGAGAAAACATCTCTGCCCTGAAGAACTGAAAGTCTAAATAGACAAGAAGAGAAAGAGAGAGAGATGCAGTCACTTGTCCAAGATCACACACCAAGTCCTCCACAGAACGAAGGACATAGCCCAGGTCTCCTGAATTCCAGGCCATTGCTCGGGCCTCTCAACCATAGGGGCTCTTTTTCAGTACTAATTATTTTTCACAATATTGTTCCCATTTTAGAGATGAGCAAGTCAGACACAGAGGGCCAGATTTATAAAAGTATTTAGTTACCTAGAGATACAGATCAGCACCCAGCGGGATTTACAAACACGTAAGCAGGTCAGACACTCCTATTGGAATCCACTGCACCAACCTTCCTCTGTATCAAACACAGAAGATCACTGCTGTAGACTATAGCAATGAAACAGGAGCCATAGAGGTCATTTGGGTCAATGAGTCACCCCTTCAAAGTCCAGAAATTGGTAGTTACAATCCATGAGGAACTGAAGCAATTTTCTCTAAAGTTCTTGATTGTGAGCTAGCTCTCTCCTTCCCCTTCTCCTTCCTTCCCTCTCCCTCTCTAGCTAGTGCTGTATATTAGGGATTGAAACAATTACCCATCCCCAACTAACACAAATGGGCTCCCCATATCCAGGGTAAACACTATGAACAAGATTTTCAAAAGTGACTTGCAATTCTGTGTGCCCAACTCGAGAGCCCTTAAAAAGGCCTGATTTTCAGTGGGTGGGAAAAACCAGGCCCTTTTAAGTGTCTCATGTTAGACACCCACAACCACAGGTACCCAACATCATGAGTCACTTCTGAAGACCTTGGACTATATTCTTTTTTTAATGCACATTTTCCCCATTCTCTATTCCTTTTATCCACAGTATTCCTTGAAACATGAACCCAGTGATACCAAAACTTTCAGTGGACTTCAGAAGCCACATTATATGAGGAGGTTGAAACTACTAGACAAGCATATCCATTGCCATATAACCTACTGTTAAAAAAAGCAAGCATTCAGCCAACAAGGTCCCATGTATATAACACTATCAAAAGCATGGAAGTCTCAGAGAGATAGCTGTGTTAGTCTGTAACTAAGGTAAGAATGGGAAACTTCCAGCCCACTTAATTAGCCTCATTAGCACTGATTCTGTAATTGACAGGTACCTCCTGCCCCCCTCTGTTTTGTCTGTAAATGAGTGACCGGAGAGGGATCATGTGATGATTACCTGTTGTGTTCCCTCCCTCTGGGGCATCTG
>CM057845.1:12525520-12535642 GCA_030068395.1 Apalone spinifera
GCAGACAGCTGTTAGCTCCCTTGAATTAGGGCAAGGGTGCTGGAATAATTTTTATCGTGGGGATGCTGAAAGCCATTGAACCAAACTGCTAGCCCTGTAAACCACTGCAAACCAGAGGGTGTGGCAGCTCCCCCAGCACCTTTAGTTCCGGCAACTATGATTTAGGGTAGCCCCCATGCCTTGTCTCATTAAGTAGATCTTGCTTTATTTTGTCTAGCTTTTTAGAAGGTGTTAGTACCATCAAGCTAGCCACCAGGATCCTGCTTCCCAACATGAAATCTATTCTCTCTCTAATTTTTTCCATCCATGTGCAGAATAAATTGTGTTATGTGCACCAAGGCATGTGTGGATGTGCATCACCAGTAGAAACACATGCTGCCGGCTGTGGGTACTCTGCTCATCAGCTGGGCAGCATCAGAATCTCTCCCAGACAGCTTCCCACATGCTCAACTTACAGGAACATTGCTTGAAATCCTAGTCTAGACAACACACCCCAGTGATCATCCAGACACTCTTGTTTCCTTGTCAGAGGCTCCCAAAAGCTCTGAGCACTTTGCTTTACAACTTTAATCAGTTTCTTGCATTTTCCCCTTCCGTAGCCTAGATCTTAACTTCAACTGGGGGTTTTTAAGCCTAATTTTCCCAAGCAACTCTGACGTATTACCTCCTCTTTAATATCAGCCAATGCTCCGAGGGGAATCCCTCCCCCCTATATCACAATGGGAGTAGACAGTGACTCCACTTTCTCCAGTTGGTGCCTCTGAGGCTGGCTGCACATTTTCAATCCCCGTCCGTTGTGCCATGTATTTTCCCTCTGGAATAGCGTCACTACCTTTATCCTGAGAACAAGGGCGGCAGCTGTCGTTGCTGGCTCTGGTTCCCCTGGGGCACTGCACACGGAGTGGCCTAGCAACTGAGGTAAAGAGATCGATTTCCCCCTCAAAACAACACACCACACACACAGTAAAGGACGTGAGTTCTCCTGTGGCTACAGAAATGTGCCCTTGTCGTCCTGCTGCTCTTCTTTTAAGCACAAACTCTTCTTTTAAGCTTTCCCCCAGCTGTGAAATCAACCCCTTAGTAGGGCGGCGTGCTGGAGCCAAACAGGTGATCCTTATTCAGGCCCCAATCCAGCACATGTGCACTTAAGCAGGGGTATCCCACTGCACACTCATATGCTTGAAGTCATACATGTGATCTGGATTACATCTCCTTCGCAGACTACAGACCGCTACTCCACAAAGGCTCCATATGCCACTTGGACATGGGTGCAGGATAAGAATGGTAGATCTATCCTCTACCTAGCTCCCTGATCTACCGCAGTCTTCTACACCCCCTTCATTTAGTCCCCTGCACTATCTTTCCACAAGACTCCTCCCTCATTTAATGCTCCCTCTATTCTGCTTGTTCATCAAGCCAGGAAAGTGAAATTGGGTTGGCTAGATACATTTTCCACAGGTTGGACCTCCGTGGTCTGGAACCCTCGGGACCTTACTGGTCCTGGATGAGGGACTTTTCCAGACCAGGGGAAGTCATTTTAGGCGCCCTGCTGCCACCTCCCTCCCTGTCGACTTCCCCCACCGGGCTTCCTGGCTCTTTTTGCAGCTCAGCTGAGCCATGCACCAACTCTTGGCCCCTCCCCAGCTTAGCTGAGCCGCACGCCGCCACCCTGCCCCCCTTTGCAGGCCAGATGAGCCTCACGCAGGCTCCTGCTCCCTCTCCTCTCCCGACAGCTCACCTGAGCTCCCTGCCTCCTCCCACAGCCCAGATGAGCCGCGCATCGGCTCCCGCTCTCCCTCCCCCCCCTCCCCGCAGACATACTGAGCCATGTGCTGGCTTTCTGTCCCCCCTCGCAGCCTAGCTGAGCCATGTGCTGGCTCCCTGCTCCCCCTCGCAGTCCAGATGAGCCGTACACTGGCTCCCTGCACCCCTGCAACCCAACTGAGCCGTGCACCAGCTCCTGCCCTTTCTTGCAGCCCAGATGAGCTGCGCACCAGCTCCCACTCTCTCCCGCAGCCGCCCAACTGAGCTGCGCACAAGCTCCTGGGCTCCCACCCCCCTGCAGCGTACCGGAACTCTCTCATCCTGGAACATCTGTGCTCATGCCGGACCACAGATGTTGTCAGACCAGAGAATCCTGGATTTTAGAGGTGCAGCCTGCAGTGACAGCAGCATTCCCAACCCCAAATATTCAAAAACAGTGAGATTGGCTTAAAATCATGACATTTTAAAAACAACACATATGGGGGCCTTTTTTATTATTTATTATTTGTATGGTAGTAAAACATAGGGGGCCCAATCATAGACCAGAGTCCTGCTGTGCCAGGTGCTGTACAAACACAGAACAAGACGACAGTTCCTGCCCTGAGGACCTTACAATCTAAGTATAAGACAAGAACTAACAGGTGGCTACAAAACAAACAGAGAGAGAGAGAGAAAGAGAGAAAGCAAGAGCGTGCACACAAAGGGTGTGTCTAGACTACAGGGTTTTGTCGACAAAACTGGACTTTTGTTGACAAAACTATGCCTGTGTCTACACTGCCGCTGAGTTCTGTCGACATAATGTCGATAGAACTCAGCAGTTTTGTCAACGGCTATAAACCTCATTCTATGAGGAATAATGCCTTTTGTTGACAGAGGTCTGTCGACAGAAGGCATTATTGCATCTACACTGTCCTTTGCGTCTATACTGTCATGTCAACAAAGTGCCTTGCTTTGTCGACAGAACTGGATGTAGTCTAGACGCTCTTTGTCGACAGAAGCTTTGTCGATAGTATCTGTCAACAGAACTTCTGTCGACAAAAGCCTGTAGTCTAGACGTACCCAAAGGGTCCATCTATACAGCAGCGTTATTTCGGAATAGCTGACGTTATTTCGAAATAACAAAATGCATGTCTACACAGCAAGCTTTCTTAACGTCGAGCTGGAGGGCTTCTTACTCTGACTCCTCTAACTCTCATTTCATGAGGAGTTAGGGAAGTCGAAGGAAGAGTGTTCTTCCTTCCACTTCCTGCTGTGTAGATAGTGCCAAAAAGCCGAATTAAGCTATTTCAACTTCAGCTACATCAGGGGTTCTCAAACTTTGTGATACTGCACCCCCCCTCTAATTTGTTCGCGACCCCCCTCTAAGTTGCTGCAACCCCCCTCTAAGTTGCTCGCGACCCCCCGGGGGGTCAGGATCCACAGTTTGAGAAACGCAGAGCTACGTCAACTGATATAGCTGAAGTTGCGTATCTTAATTTGAACTTTGCTCTGCAGCGTAGACGTGCCCTAAGACAGTAGTAATCAGCACACTGAAGCGTGGACACAGCACAGTAGTTGTGTATTTATTTGCCTTCTTCCTTTTGAGCTGTTAAGAATTAACAAACCATGAAATTCTAAAACCATGAGGGCTAGAATTTTAAAATGGTTGTTGTGATATCACTACATTACTCCAGGAGCCTGGGTTTTAAGAAAAGGAGAAGACAAACACTATGATCCTTCACTTTGTTTTCTGATTCTCTCGCACATGCACCAGGCTGTTGTGTTTGGATTTCATCATAGCTTGGGGGGAGTTCAAATCCCCAGAGCCCTGTTTTCACTGTAATTTTCTATTTTAAACACCCTTTGAAACATCTCTATTTAACATTCAAGTTGCAACCCCTTTCTTTTTTCCCTCCATTCACTCCCCTTGCTTTTTTAAGAAACATAGATGAGGACCCTAAAATCACTGGGACAAGGGTGATTTTAAAGGATTTTTTGCCTCTGTTCCTCAAATCATTTATCATCACTGTTGAATCTGTCTGTCTGAATAATCCTGTTAAAGAGTTAATTATACAATTCCGTCGCACTGATCATGATTGGGAAGAAGCAACTGGATTTTAAATCCAAGACTGCTTAAGCTGACCTTTTGCCAATGCCGAATGACAAGAGCTCATTTAACATTTGACGAAGACAGGATCATTAATGTCTCTCTGAGTCGCAGAAGATGATTGATTCACAATAAATGATATCCTCCCCCCCATGCCATATGGGGCTGATACATCTCTTAAGTCCCATGTAAGTCTCTAGCCTCATAAGGGCTTAAGTGGTAAATAGGCCTTCATGCTGCCCTGTGTGTATGGTGTGAGAAGGCAACATTTAACCTTCTCTTGATCTAAGATTTGCTTCCCACACTTTTATGGTGGCACTTACGTTTCATCTGTGAAGGCAATTCCGAAGTATTCTTTCTCCTTCAGGTTGAAATGAGATGCCACCAGGTCGAGCAGCTCCTTGGCCAAAAGCTTTGGCTGGAAGGAAGGAAAGAGATCTGTGAGTTTAGGTTTGATGTATTCCCTTGAGGCTCCCTAGTGCTAGCAGTGAAATCTCTTACATCCTCACCCAGGGACTCGGCAAAGAGACAGTCCTGTCAAGAGGGGCTGGAACAGAATGCAAGGGTAACCCATTGGGGTGCATGTGTCACAAGATTCCCTCTGCACCTGAGACACAGAGAATAGGGGTTTGCTCTAGGGATAGCTAAAAAAAAAGGAATGAATTATTATTTGCCTTGTGGTAGCGACCAGAGACCCCCCTGCTAGGGTTCAGGGCCCCCTTGCACTAAGCAATGCACACACGCACAACAATGAGATCTGCCAAAGAGATTACAAGTATATGAGAAGGGGACGCAATGAACAAATGCAGAGCTGCAATGACAGAGCTGGAGACCAACATCCTCTGTTTACTTAAAAGTGGGCCCCTTTTGGGAACCTCTGAGCGACTCTGGTTGAGAGTCACATTGGTAGCAAAATCTGAAATCAGGTGATTCATGTTGTCCAGTTTCCAGTGGGACTGTTCTGCCAACAACCTTCCTTGTGGTTACTATGATGGGGCTAGCAATGCTTAGGAACTCTTAGTGGACATGTACTGTGTCAGTAACAGTAGACAGGTTGGCTTGATGGATCCCTGACTATATCCAGCTATATTATAGGGATGATGTATCTATCATGGCTGCTGAACTACTGTATTCTATTAGATGGGTGTGAAATCTAACCAGAATATCAATTCCCAGCCCCCCTATGAGATTGTTCCATCCAGTCATTAAGCAATTCTTCTAGTTGCATCAGCTCATTTAAGCAAGATTCTCCCCTTGGGAACTAATGAAAATAGTTGGTCCCTGTCCTCTTTAGATCTCCCTTTCATTTATTTGTAGGCAGGAAACATTCCTTCAGTTGCTTGTCTTTACTTCAGACTCAGCATGCCCCGTTTTCTCATCCTGCTCTGATAATCTTAGTTTCCAAAGCTTGCACATTAACTTTTAGAAGCTCATGTCTGACCCTGGGACTTGGGAGAAAAGAGGAGAATGAAGGCATGCTTGCAAAGTGCCCTTTGCAGGAGCATCAAACTCTAACTTACCACTTAAGTTCACTAGCCAGGATGTGTACATTCCTGAAGCAACATGAGGAGACCCTTTCGCACTGTATTCCTTATCCTTGACTATGTCTAACATCAGCTCTTTCCTTCTAAAAATTCTCTCCATACCAGCTCCACTGGTGGGAGGAGCTCTAGTGTCGACATGGCATTGGCAGCCGCAAGTGTGTACCACCATGTACCACTGTGATCTTCCTTAGATTCAAGGTCCTACCATTGATAGCACTGCTATGCCAATGTTAGCAATCGTTGAATTTTTCTGGGAAAAAAGGCTAGTGTTGACAAGGCCTATGGGATCACAGCTGTATTAGTTACAACAGCATTAAAACATGGCTATGGCATGTGGCTACTAAGATGGTTTCCCTAACCAGTGTTGATACGGATTGTGGCTCGGTCTACACTGCAGATCTTACTATTTTGGGGACCCAGTTATAGTATTGCAATTGCTAGACTTGGCACTTAACACAGATCAAGCCAGCTAAATGTTGGAGTCAACAGAGGTACACCAGGAATGACTCTAGCCTGAAGAGATTGTGTGATTTGACCATGGTTGTATGGGACATATGTGGCAGAGCTAGGGTATGTGGTGTCCCAATGTCTAGTTCTTGTACCCAAAAGAACAACTCCCATCCCTCCTGTAGCCCACCCTAAATAGAGTCCAGCTACTGCTGCATTCTTAGTCCACATTCATAGAGCTGATACCCTGCCCTCTGAAATGCTTCCTTAAAACTGACTTCTGCCATGAAGCCCAGAGATCATTGGCACTGGTGAGGCAAGTGGCAGCTTAAGACTTCTGCTGATATGGTTATTTGTATCTTACATCAGTCTGTCTATTTCATTTGCCCATTACATCCTGACACCCAGAGCAGGGATTACTTATCCGTACCACGATGTGGGGCCCTGATATTTGCTTGTGGTTTTTAAGTCCCACCACACCAGAAATAAAATAACAACAGCCATGTTTAGCTGTAGTCGTAGTTCAAACCGTTTGTTCCCTACACATAGGCAGGGCCTGAGTTACCGGGCAGGAAGAATGGCCAGTTAAGGAGGAAGTAGAGTGGGTCTCCAGAGACCTGATTTCAGTTCTTGACTCAGACTTCTTATGCCTGACCTTGGCCAAGTTGCTTAGTAGGGATGTAAATAGAGGTTAGGAAGCTAATCGAATAGTCAGAATTTCCATCGATTACTCAATTAGTTGATAAGGGAGTTTGCTGTGGCTGTGCTTTTTAAATGTAGTAAGAGCAGCCAGGCTCTTACTACATTTAAAAAGCAGAACTGCTGCAGTCTGGAACCAGGCGTAAGCCAGGACTCAGCTGTCCCAGCTTGTGCCATTTCCCCTGCTGCACCTCTGCCTCCCCTGTCCTCTGCGGAGATGGTGCTTGGGGGAATTGACTTTTAAGCCGGCTCCCCCCAGCACCGGCTCCTGCAATCCCCCCCTGCAGCCTCTGATATGGAGGCAGCAAAGGGGCAGGGGAGCAACTAGTTGAGTAGTCGACTAGTCACATCCCTATTGCTTAGTCTCTCTATTCCTCTTCGGTAAAATGGGAGTCATCTTTGCCGACTTCTGAGAGGCCTGAGAGGATAAAATCCATTAGTCATTGTCCAGTGCTTGGATGCTATAATGTTAGGGGCTAGATGAGTATCTCATAGGGATGTAAAATCCCATTTACTTGATTAACCAGTTAAACATTATGTTTAACTAGTTAACCGATTAAAGGGGGTGCAGGTGAGGTTGCTGCTCTAGCCTCCCGACGGATCTGGAGTGGGCCTCCCACACCTGTCAAAGCCAAGCAGGAGACCACCCTCCCCACCTCCTGCCATAGCCCAGCCAGAGCACGTTCCTGCCTGCGGGGTGCCTGGGCTCCCCGTGGACAGTGGCTGTTCTGGACGCCTGCAAAGCACCTGAACTCCAGATGACTGGAGCAGCTCCTCTCAGTGGCGGGTACCCCACAAGGTTGGAGCAGCCCCCTGGCCGTGGCCGGCGGAAAGCTGCTCCAGTCCCCACCAGTTAACAGTGAACCAGAACTGGCAGGTTACCCTATAATGGGTGATGCTTTTCTCATCCCTGGTATCTAGATAGATACACAGACAGTCAATACCTCTTCATACCCGCCTTCGATTCAGACAGAATCGTAAAAATGGCACAATTCCTCTCATTTCATTTAAGCTTGAATGCTGACAGTCCCTCGCCCATTCCTGTCTCAACTAAATGGGACCCCCCCCCTCCTCGGATCCTTTACCACCCTCCCCTCCCTGGACAGGGGCACAAGCAGCAGTCCTCACAGTCCTGTGCAGCCACCCAGCTGGGGGAGGGGGAGGAGAAAGGCTTTTCTGTTTTCATGCGATTCAACAATGACTTTACAATACAAAGCACGCGCGCGATGACAGCACTGTCTGTGCAGCCACAGACATTGATGGAGGCCAGGTGAAGCCTCATAATGGCATAGATCCGGCATTGAGTTCTGCAGCTGGCACCGCCTGGCAGCTGCTGCTCTGCCACCACGCAGATATTCAATAAAGGAGCAATTATGTTGCCCAGCAGGGAAGCCAGACATCAGCTTCACTGGCCATCCTACCTGCCAGGGTGGGAGCAAGGTTGAGATGTGGTGCCACGACACTTCCCCACTCCGCCAGCCCCAGGGCGGCAAGAGGGGAGGTCAGATTTGGTGTTCCACTGGGCAGAGGAAATAAAAGGCGTGCTAAATAAATGACACGAAACAGGCACAGGTGGTCCTAATCCTGCAAGGCACTGAGTGCCTGCTGCTTTGCCGTGGTGGCAGGCCACCGCCAGTACGACTACCACTCATCCATCGTCCTCGGGGAGCACCAGTAATCTGAGTAAATGCAAAGTGTTTGCTCATTATTTCCGCAGAGAGGAAGCATCTGATTGATACAATGCACGAGGTCGGCAGGGTTAGCGCCTCCCTTGCGGGTTACACACTCTGCATTCTTCTGACAACATCCTGGACAAAACCAAAATGTCCTTTCTGGCCCCTTGCTGCAGTGAGGCAGGAGCAAGGTGGGGTGAGGTGGGGTGGATAGAAGGGAGACTCTGCTTCCAGCACTCCTGTTATTGGGCGGGGCCTCTTTAAAAATCTGCTTAATCAGATAAGAGGGTATAACCCTTGGCAATGCAGATAAGGGAAAGGAACAATAGATGCAGAGATGGCTTTGGCTCAGAGCCAGGTTCGTTATGGGCTTAGCGTCCCTGCAGAGGCTTAAGACTGAAGTTAAGCTCTGCTAGTCCTCTCCAAGATTACTTTCCTCAGTCATCCTAAGCTTTGTCACAGCTGCGCAAAATTATTGGCCTTTTCCGTGCAATGGAATCGGCCCCTTCCTTCCTCACATGGAGAGGCCTGGAAGGGATGAGACTTTGATGGGGTGTGACTCTGATTCTTGCGGGCAGGAACTCACTAATACAAATGGGCTGGCCCACCTGGCTAGGACCCAGGGCAGAAAAATTCTGGCAGGGACAAGTGAAGTGACAGCTTGGATCCTATCTCAAGACGGACCCGAGCACTGAAAGTTAACAGTTAAGCTGACTGCAGTTCAGGGTGAGAATGGATGAGCCGTGACCTCCTTTCGTGTGAGCTACATAGATAAAGAGCTCATTAGTCACGTTTGTGCTCATTTTAATTCATTATTAATTTCTGAACTTTCCAGAGGATGCTTGTTTGTCATTAATAAAATCACTGCCTTAGACACACTGGAAAAAAAGCAGAGTAGCCCTATCAAATGCATGGTCCAGTCTGGTCAATTTTATGATCATAGGATTTTAAAAATAGTAAATTTCATTATTTCAGCTATTGAAATCTGAAATTTCACAGTGTTGTAATTGTAGGGGGCATGATCCAAAAAGGAAGGTGAAAATCACAAGGTTATTGTAGAAAGGGTGGAGGTACTGCTAACCTTGTTTCTGCCTAGCTGTTGGCAGCAGCGCTGCCATCAGAGCTGGGCAGCTGGAGAGCAGTGGCTGCAAGGCCAAAAGCCCAGCTCTGAAGGCAGAGCTAGCAGCAGCAGCAGCACAGAAGTCAGGATGGCCTGGTATGAAACTGCCACTCTTACTTCTGTGCTGCTTCCTACAGAGCTGGGCCCTCATTCAGCAGCCACCATTCTCCGGCTACTCTGCTCTGAAGGCAGCAGCAGTGAAGAAAGAGTGGTAATACTGTGAATCCTCTCAAATAACCTTGTGAGCCACCCCAAACACCCTGTGGGTCAGGACCCCCAATTTGAGAAATTCTGGTCTCCCTGTGAAATCTGCATAGTGAAAGACAAAAGCACCCAAAAGACCAGACAGACCAGGTAGAAAAGGATGATGGAAAATATCCGCACACACCGCAGCAGGCAGTTGGGCTGAAAATAGGACAGGGCAGTTGGAGCAACAGGGGCTGAAGGCCAGTTTGTGGGCAAGGGATGTGGTACCAGTGCTATTCTTCCAGCATTTCCTTCCACACAGTGCCCTAGTTGGCTGCTTATTTAGCTTCCATTGAAGGCCACTTCTACAAAATCGCAAACTAAGAAGCAATAATCCAATGGAACATCTTTGCTTTCTACAGCTTGAACCTCTCTAATCCGGCACCCTCAGGACCTGACTGGTGCCGAACCAGAGAATTTTCCAGACCACGGGAGGTCAGTAATGTCTAGCACAGTGTTTCTTAAACTTTTTAAGACTGAGGAACACCAAGCAATATTTTTTTTTATGGGAAGCACCAAAGATTTTTTTGTCGAGCAAAAAAA
>CM057845.1:12535742-12549080 GCA_030068395.1 Apalone spinifera
CAGCGCTGTGGAGCAGCAGAGCCCGAGTGTGCCCCAGGTGGGGGGGGGAGGGGGTGCAAAGCCTGAGCCGGGTTCCCCACAGGCGGCAGTTTTAATACACCGAGGTCCAAGAGCAGCTCCTCAGCTCTGGCCACCCCTCCTCCTCCCAGCAGCAGTGGCCTCTGTAAAAGCAGCCGCCTGCACACGTGGAGGAGGAGGAGGCTGTGCAGCACCAGAGGCCCCGTGGGACAGGGGCCATCCTGCAGGCTGGGGGGAGGGGAGGCAGCCACAGTGGGAGCTGTCTATGGGCTCTGCAGGGGGTGGCGGAGTAGAATTTTTTCTGGTCTCTCTGCGGCACACCTCCGACTGCCTCCCACGGAACACACTTTAAGAAATTCTGGTCTAGCAGCATTACCAACACTTCCACCACTTACCGGGCTCTGAGAAGAGAGTTAGGACTTAATTAGAGCTAACTAACAGCATAGAACACTGACAGCCAGGACTGGTGGCTGTAAATAAACTTAATGGGACTATGAGAAACTTGGCCATATCCATGATAAGTAGACATCCGGCTAACCAAAATCATACCGGATCACGGATGTTGCTGGACCAGAGGGTGCCAGATTAGAGAGGTTCAACCTGTAGCACCGAAATCACTGCTGCCCAAATGCTGGATGAAAGGAGACGGGGAGGAAGCTTTCTCTAAGCTGCAGTCTCGGGAATGGATCAGCTTGTCCTGAAACCTGGGCTCCCATTATGTGCAATGTACTTGTGTGGTGAAGCCCTTTGCTCGGTTGGCATGTGCCCTGTCCTCAAGCCCCAGCTGCATGGGAGAGGCCTTGCACAGTCGGATTCCTGTTTGACAGCCTCAATTCTTGCTCCATCCCATAATGCACAGCAAAACTCCCAGGGCTGCATGGCAGACAGGGCCTGGGATAGTCAGGGCACTGCCACCCTGAACTATACCAACAGCAAAGCCTGGTGCCTAGACAGCTCCGGCCAAAGGGTTTGTGGAGCCCAAGGCAGGACGCTGGGAGCAGGGCCCCAAAAGTGTGGGGCCCAAGGCATTTGCCTTGCTCGCTTTTCCCTAGGGCCAGGTCTGTGTCTGGACACAGTGATGATGGGCTCCTTAGGAATGGATGGGATGTGACTGTCCACATGGGCCATTCATGTGACTTTTGATGGGCTAATAGGCTGGATACTGGAACCAGATCTGGTGGCACTGATATTGAGACTTTCCTCCTGCCCCTTGGGAAGGAAGGCAAGCAGATGGGTATTCGTTAGGGGCTGCCTCCTTAACAAACACAACCACCCAAACACCCCGCAGCACAGTCTGGGCAGTGTCGGCAGGTGTTTACCTAACATGACATTCAATGCACAGCAGCAGCTTGGTGTTTCTGCCTCTACAGCAAAGCTCAAAATCAACACAAGCCTGGGGCTGGGTTTCTGCAGCCTAGAAGCAATCAGCTCCCTATGAGGCGCGAGTCCTTTGGAACGGCTGCTCGGAGCCAACTACCG
The DNA here is from genome assembly GCA_030068395.1 of Apalone spinifera. NCBI lineage: Eukaryota > Metazoa > Chordata > Testudines > Trionychidae > Apalone > Apalone spinifera. The sequence continues at coordinate 12,537,240 of CM057845.1, forward strand.
AACGAAGGCCGAGAGAGTAACCACACATGGAGTACGAAGGCGAGTGGGCCGCTGGGAATCAGAAGCAGAAAGAGTGCTAAGCAATGGACGGGCAGGAATGGGGGACTGGATGATCCAAGGGGCCGTTGTCAGTGCCTTGCACGGATTGGTAGAGAGACTGAGTATGTGGAGCTCCCGTATACTCAGCCGGAGTCGTGGGTGACAGCATTTCTGAAAAGCAAAGCCTCTATGGGCCAAATCCTGCAGTCTTTCCTCGGGTGACATTCCCACTGAACCAGACCCTGAAGGCTGAGTAAAAACTGAGCAGGAACCTAAAGATTTGGCCCTGTGTTTAGCACGCAGCCGCTGCAGGAGGTGTGAGTTTAGCACAGGGTTTCCCTGCGCTGCGGGAGGGTGGGTGTGTGTGTGTGTATTGGTGGGGGATTTTGTGTCTTTTTTTTTGCTCACTCAAAAAAATTGCTGCGGGGCCCCGTCGAAATTGTTCGAATTGGGCCCCGCACTTCCTAAAGTCGGCCCTGATCGCTAGCTGCAACACACTAGCCATGGTGATTGGCCCCAGCCACTTCTGTGCTACCCAATGGTGGCCTGGGCTTGGGTTTAAAGCTCTGCCAGAGCCCATACTCCCTCCTGTCTGCTCCTGCAGCCTGGAGCATGCCTCCCTCCATCTGCTGCTCCTGGTCCTTGCCTCTGGCTGCCTTTGCTCACTGCCAGCCCAGGTGAGTGGGGCTGGGCTGGGCTGGGCTGGCTCCTATGGCCCAAGCAAAAATCACTTGGGTTTGTGGGTGAGTGGGGCTGGGAGAGGAGCTTCCTGGCCCAGCCCCCGCAAAAGGATGGATGGGGTGGGGCAGTTCCTTCCCTGGGGCTCCTCCTGCACCGTGGCATCCACCATCTGGGCCCCGCTGTCAGCGTGCCGCCTCGGGCCCTGCAAACTCTGTGGCCGGGCCTGATCTCATCTAACAGTGCGGGAGCAATGTCATTACCTGCCCAGTCTCATTCGTTTTATACCTGCAGATCCGATAGTTTAGTATTTCGACGGGTACACCTGACGGCTCATTTAACAGAGCCTATATTTCTGCAGCACAGAAGGAGGCCTGGGTTAAAATCAGGGCCTTGAGGTTTGAAAATTGGGGAAAGAGCAGTGCGTGGCTGGCAGACCAGGTGCCAGCTCACAACAAGGTCCCCATGTCTCAACTGGACACCAACAAATACATAGCTGGAATCGGTCTGGCTCGGTCGGTGTTAGTCTTGTTAAAGCCAATATTGGGATTATAGGAATGTGTTTAGTGTAGTGAACTTTAGGCTTCACTGAATGCTTGGGAGTTGCTGCATGCGTTAACCTCCCTTACAGCATCTGTATCCCATATTCTCAGGCAATCGTTACACATTAGTATGGTGCGACTCTAAATGTCCTGGCCAGCAAGGAAGGCCCATCGACACCAGACTATTGTGGAGCATTAAAGAGAACAATACATCTTGTTATGCTCTACCCACCCTGTCACCCCAGTGAATTACTCTCATCAGCTGAGTTCACAGCTCAGAGCACATGGGAGCTAAGAGAGTGAATGGAAAGGCAATAAAAATTGCTAATAAGAAGTAATTGTATCTCCAGGCTGTTTGGACTCTGGGGGGACCAAGCTTTTTAGGCATAAGCAAGAGAAGTCAAGCTGCTTAGCTTGGGTTGGCCCAAAAGGATTTGTAGTGCTTGCTTGCTACAGGAGCTTCTATTACCTGTTGACACTTAAGATTGTAACTCATTTATCTATGTGTATTTATCTGCTTTAGCTTTGTAAGTAGCTCTCATTTCCTTCTGAATAAATCTACATCTAATTTATTATAGGATGGGCTCCAAGTATTGTGCTTAGTGTTAGGTCTAAGGTAACTAGACCTGGGGTAAGTGACTGGTTCCGGAGTGGAGTAACCTGAATACTGCGGTGAGCCAAGACAGTATTTCTCAATCTTTTTAGTACCAGGGACTGGCTTACTGCCTTCTAAATTGTATCAGGGAGATCTCAGGGACTAGCACTGGCCCACAGACCAGTCGTACAGAAACAATGGACTAAGGAACTATCTATCACAAAGACATGCTCACCTGCGAGGCAAGATAGGTCGGGATACCCATGGGTACTGCTTCTGACTCATGTTTAGACTGTTGAAGTACCTGAGGAGTTTACACTTGATTGGTGAAATCCAAGTATAGAATCCACAATCCATTTGGGATTTGTGCTCTAGTTCTTAACCATCTGCCCTGAGGTTGGTACTCACTCTTCAGCCACCGCGAACAGCTTGACAGCTAAGACAAATGATTTCCTCCTGGCACCACTTGTCTGGTTTTGTAAGGTTCTCAGAAAGATTTGTGTTAGGTGAGCATCCTAATACTAGAGCTATGCTATGTCCAGTGTAATTAGATCTGATCTCACTTACACTGGTGTAACTTCAAAGTAAAGCCATTGGGATGAATCCTCTTGCAAACAGGATTTCAGTGCAAGTTAGAGCAGCCAAAAGGCTGCTCTAACTTATTTTAGCTACTGTAGTTCCTTAGGGGCCATATGGCTGGAATATATCATGCTCTGGCTCTGCCCATTTCCACTAATATGGTTCCTTGCTGCTCCCACCCCGCCTCAGGGTGTCTGAGGATGGTGAATAGTTAGCCATGCCAATACTGGCCCTTTATGGCATATAAGCATTGCAAAGTGGCCTTAGCTACGGCCAAATATCTGGCCCATTGACCTCAGTGAAAACTCAGATTCAGTAAAATAGATTCATAGAGATAAAGGCCACAAGGAGCTAACTTATCTTCTACTCTGGCTTCCTGCACATCACAAGCTATTCAATTTCACCCATGTATCGAACCCAATAACTTGTGCTTGATTAAAGCGTATCTTCTAGAATGGGATCTACTTGTGACTTGAAGACATCAAGAGTTGGTGAACCCACCACTTTTCCACGCTAATCAAGTTATTTCCCAATCTTCTTTTTGATAAACAAAACAGATTACATTCTTTATATTTCTCCAGCCCTTAAATAATTTTGGTGGCTCTTTCCTGCATCGTCTCCAGTTTTTCGACAGCCTTTATAAAATGTAGACACCAGAAGTGGATGTAGCATTCCAATATTGGGCTCGTCAATGCCATATTCTAAGGTAAAATCATCTCCTTCCTCCTACTCCCATTTATACACTCAAGATCACATTGGCCCTTTTTAACCACTACATTACACTGGGAGAGAGGGTTGTCCATAGGTGGATGCAGGCCCTGGACAACCCCCCCCCCACTTGAACTAGGCCCCACCCTGCCTCTTCCTGCCCCTATTCCATCTCTTCCCTCAAGCCCACTCCCTGGAGCGGAGCAGCCTGAGGATGGGACAGTCCCGATTACTCACAGACTGTAGGAAGCAGGGGTTTGTGACTGAGAATCAGTGGAGCAGGCTAGGCTGGTTCACTCCACTTCCCATTCAGGGTGAGTGGGGAGGAGGCCTGACCTCTGCTGCTAGTGCCAGGCTCCCTACTAAACCCCTGGACTGTGTCACGTGGGGGAGAAGGCTTGGGGTTAAGGGTGGGGCCCTGGCCTGGTACACTCTGCCAGCTCCCAGCTGTGTTATTCCACTTCCCCCCACTAGTGAGGGCAGGGAGCTGTTCTCTCCCTCCCCCTCCCCCAAGAAACTGATCTGGGAGCTGGCGGAGCAGGCTGGGGCAGGGCTTCTCTGCTTCCTGCCACTGTAGGCAAGTTTGGGGTCAGGTCCAATTCCAGACACCCACACCCCCACTAGTTCCCCAGGCTGCCCTAGGCCCCACGGGGCTCCTGAAGGCACAGGACCTGGGGCAGTTGCCTTGAACCCTCCTATGAATGGTACAGCTCTGCTAGGAGTTCATGCTGCAATGTTTGTCCACTATGAGACCCCTAGGTCCTTTTCAGACTCACTGCTTTTTAGAATACAGTGCCCCTTCTGTAAGTTAAAATTATGCATGGCAAAAGTTGAGATGGGCCTGAGTCACATGGTTCAGATCGGGATTTGAACTTTCTCCGGATTTCACAAAAAGGGTTTGGATCTGGTTTGCGTTTTGGCCCATGAGAGAAGCCATCCATCACAAAGAGCTGGATTCTCCATTGCGTTACACTAGTTTTATGCTGGTGTTACTCCATTCGTGCGTGAATGGAGAATCAGGGCCAAAGTTTGGATCTGAGTCTGGACTAAGCTGGGGTCTGAGTGGATCGACATGACAATGGCTGGGTTTGTTTCTAAACAAATTTCAAATGCAGACAGTATGATAAAAAACAGATACAAAACACAAAATGGATGGATTAAACGGACCAAAAACCAGCAGGCTCCAAATCCCTCTAACTGCCCTAGATAAGACTGATTTTAGATCATCCTAAATGAAAGTCCTCATCATGACTGCGTATTTCCCCAAAAGCAAGAGCTCAGATATCACAGAGTCAGACTCACTTGTTCATTAAGGATTTAGCAGCCACTACCTGACCCTCTATTACCTTTTGACTCCCTAAACAGGTTTAACCGCTGCCAGAAGAAATTCAAAGTCAGCTCATCTACCTGCTTGAACTTGTCTTCTTCTATGAGTGGATCCAACTTCCCAAGTATTAGGTGGGTCACTATTTGTAAAACACCGCTCCAAGTTGCTCACCTGAGATGCAAGAAATGCATAGTTTGGGAGTGCTGTCCTTCATCAAGTGGGGAGGTGAAGCAGATGAGAGGAAGCAATTTGCATTAATACAGAATTACATGTCATCCCCTGGATTGTACTCAAAGCAGCACTGACAGGCTCATGAGCAAACTTCCAGGGAGACTCCGTGCTCAGTTAAATCTTAGAGTGACATAGAACAGAAGGGTTAAAAACAAGTGGTCCTGTAGCACCTTAGAGACTAAAAAAACAAAAACAAAACATAGATAGTATCATGAGCTTTCATGGGCACAACCACTTCTTCAGATGACAAATATGGAGCAAGAGCTCTGAAAAAGTGGGTTGTGCCCATGAAAGCTCATGATACCTTCTATATTTCTTTGTTAATCTCTGAGTTGCCACAGGACTACTCATCATTTTTTAACCTTTTTTAAAGTTACAGGTTAACATGGCTACCCCGAGACAGAATAGAAGGAAATGAGAAAAATGGGAGTTCCGCTCCCCATTTCTCTAGCAAAGCAGGGCTGCGCCTGTCTACTGTCAAAACTATGTGGCTGTTTATATGGTATTGTAGACATAATGATCATCAGCAAAACCATAAACACTATGTCCATGCAGCATGGTGATGAGTGCATTAAAAATGCCTACCTAGATAGAAATGGAAATAGAACACAGGACCTTGTGCTCCCCATATATAGGCTAAAGGAATACATTATACAGAGAAAGGGCTTTTATCTACTAAAAGTCAGCAGTGCACACATACACCCATATGCATTAGTCAGTACATTACACTTTGATTGCTTATGCACTATAATTTTTCTTGCTACCATAGCCCTTGTTCATGAAATACAGAAATCCTTCATTGAGGGGCCATTTAACTGTCAGTCATTCCCCATTCTTTCCTTGTCATATTGGTTTTACCAACTGCACAGGCACCCAATTGTTTAACCCACTTTGAGCACTTAAAAGAAAAAAAATTAAGTTGATCACGACAAATGTTTTGTAAATGCTAAATCACAGTCCTTTCAGCAATCTTTGCATCTCAATGCAATGTAATAACATTGTACAACTCCACTCATGCTGAAGATTTGAGGCCTTAGGGTTTGGAGCTTTGAAATTCCCCTGATGGGATAGATTTGCCATTCTTTAATTCCATATTAATGTGTTAACATATGGCGTGTACATAATCAAAACAAGCTGCCATGTATTTGTGTGAAAAATTATTCAACAAAATGCAAGATGTCTGCAGAAGGAAGGTCTTACTGTTTTTTATCCAGAAACAGTCAAACTATGTCACTATTGTAGACAAGTGATGGGGGTTATTATTCACACTGATACTGGGAGCACCTCCTTCAGAAAGTCAGTGTTTGACTCCGAAATCTTTCCCCCCAATTTACATAGTAAATGAAACTTCTTTTTTGAAAAGTCAGCAACTGCAGTATGTGTGTCATCCATTAAGATCTATTAAGGCTAGAAAAAGAGACAGAAAGCCTGATATTTAGAAAAGCCAACTTTGGAGAAGGGATTGGATATACCATGCTGACAAGGTATCTGAAAATAAACCCCAGGTAACTGAGTTATGGAGTTATGCTAACACTGAATATTTAACATCTTCAGAAATCTTTAGAGGCATTAACTAATTCCTGTTCTTGACATTGTGAAGACCAGGACTTTAACTAGGTTAAAAAAAAACAAAAAACAAAAAAAACAGATAAATTCACGGAGGTTAGGTCCATCAATGGCTATTAGCCAGGATGTTAGGAATGGTGTCCCTAGCCACTTCGTCAGAGGCTGGAAATGGATGACAGGAGAGGAATTGTGATGATTAGCTGTTCTGTTCACTCCCTCTGGGGCACCTGACATTGGCCGCTGTTGGCAGACAGGATACTAAACTAGATGGACCTTTGGTCTGACTCAGTATGGCCGTTCTTATGTTCTTATGTAACAATGTCAAGGAGGTATTATTTTAGCTAGTGAAACCAAGGCTCAAGTCTGTATCTCAAATCATAGTCGGAGCCAAGATTTAAGACTCAGCACAGCTTGACTCACACCAATGCTCACTTTCCTAGGGTCACCTTCATTCTGTGTTTCCAGCAAGGAGTTCACGTAATTCAAAGCCACTGTGGTTTGCACAATCATCAGCAGTGGAGATGAGATAACCCTTCTGAGGTGCCCTTTCCTCCATGCAAGACACAGATCTGCAATACAAGACACAGCTCTATAACTATTCCCTCTTCTCTTCTCTTCTCTTCTCTTCTCTTCTCTTCTCTTCTCTTCTCTTCTCTTCTCTAACTTGCCTACTCCACATCTGAGCTTGTAACTTGGTGCTGGACCACAGTGACCAGATGCCCAATTTTATAGGGACAGTCCTGATATTGGGGCTTTGGTTTACATAGGCACCTATTACCCTACAACCTCTGTCCCAATTTTTCACATTTGCTATCTGGTCACCCTATGTTGGAGTAGCAGCATTTCAAATGCCTCTTGGAGCAGCTCAGCTTTCCCAGTGCTGCTGACAGCTTGGGACAGAAAGAGAATCTGCTTCTTATGACTGCTGTCTTTCCATCCTTCATTTATTCACAGGCTTTAAGCACAAAAGAAAGTAAGTGGCCACTTAGATGTACACTGTGCCAGAAATTTGACTTAAGATATGGAACTCCAGCTAGGAGAATTGCATAGCTGTAGTCGACGTGCCTTAAACTGAATTTCTGGGGTGGCCCCCCTGAGGGAGGTCGATGGGAGAAACTCTACTGTCGACTTCCCTTACTGCTTGTGACTCTGAAGAGTACTGGGGTTAACAGGGGTGCCCTCAGCATTTGATTTAGTGGGTCCTTCCTAGGAATATAAAAATGCAGTTAAAATGTAACCATATAACCACTAAAAATCACAGTGGTCAGGGTTACATGCGCTGCAGGTTCTGCAGTATAACGCTTAAATAAGATTTATACTGCAGAGCCTGCAGTGAAGCCTCCTTGGAAACAGGACCTGCTGCTGCTGCTGGCCCTACAGCCAGCTCCCAGGGAGTGTGTAACCTGTGGCGGAGATGGGAGTAGGTGGGCTTGTCACAGATGGGCTGCTCCGGCAGGCCCTGAGGGTCTGAAGCAGCTCCCTAGCCAGGGTGGGTGGGGAGCTGCTCCAGCCCCTACCAGTTAACCTTTTACATCCCTAGTTCTTACTAGATCTGCTAAATCAAACCTTGGAAGATTGATCTCTGGACCATCAATCTCTGGGTAAGCATCCTCTTAGAGCACGACATCCTCTGTGGGACTCTGTGAACCCTGGGCAGTGAGAGATGAAGAGGAAAGGACATTCTGCCAGGCACACACGGATTGATTTCCAATCTCACAGGAGCCTGGGTCACTGCTCTTGCTTGGGGCCCCACAAGTCATGGTGTGATGCTACTTCTTTCAAGGCTCTAGGTGGTCTAGGATAATTCATTGGGTTTCCCTTTCCCTTGAACTGCATCTGTGTGCAATTGGCTTAGACAGTGAAGTCCACACATTCTGTTCTAATTCACACACATGTCTCATTCCAACCTCTGCTCCCCGCATTCATCCCACTCACTGGATTGCTAGTATTTCTAAGGAGCCCCATGCTAACATCTCCCTGCTCTGATCCTCTATTCTTGTGCAGACCTTTCCTCCTTCTCTGCAGCCTTTTCCACTGGATCTGGATCTTCTGCAGAGCCAAGTGCATCAGCTGCATATCTTCAAAAGCTTCCAAAACATTGGTCTGTACTTGCTCAGCTGCATGGGCAGGAAGAAGGAATCTGTCTTGCCACAGATTCAATTCCAGATTACACACAGGAGTACAGGGATCATGGCCCCATTCCTTTTTGGGTGACTTGATAAAGAAAGCGTGGAAGTCCTAATGCCAAATGATATAAACATTGCTTTTGCAGCACTGCCAAGGTCACTGTCAGCTTTAGCTAATCAACTGTGTAAATGCCAGTGAAGCAAATTAAAAAGTTTCCCTGAGTCAACCTGAGCGTACAACTTTATTATTCATCTTTATTTAACCTTGCTAGGTTTGGCATTTGGGAGCCTGAGGACTTGCACCTCCCTCTTGTTTCTATTTGCACAGCCTCTCACCTTTGAAAGGCAGGTCCCAGATACAACTAAGGATGTACAAAAATATATTACAAAATCTTAATTAAAATCAAAATTCTATTGGTTACATGGATAAACATTTTAGGGCAGGGATGGGCAATAATTTTTAAAAGAGGGCCACTTCAGAAATTTCTGATGGCCCCGGGCCATCCCGGAAGGAGAGGGGCCAGGAGACCTCTTGTCCTTCCCTCCCACCCTGATTGGCCTGGGGTGGGGGAGCAAGAGAGCTCTTCCCCCTTCCTCCTGTTTTAAAACAGCTGGCGTTCCTTCTAGGTGCCTAGCAGGAGGAGACCTCACATGCTCTCCCTGCCCCCAAGCCAATCAGGGTCTGGGGGAGCACGCAAAGTCTCCTTGTCCCCTCAGTGGCTAAGGAGACACGCCGGACAGTCAGCGTGTCTCTCTAGTTGCTGTGCACCCCTGGCAGGGCGGGAAAAGGACGCAAGGGACTTTGTGTGCTCCCCGCCCCCAGACCCTGATTGGCCTGAGGGCAGGGAGTGCGCAAAGCTCCCCCCTGCCAAAGGCGTGCGGCAGCTAGAGATAAAAGCCAGCTGTTTTAAAACAGCCAGCATGTCTCTAGCCGTTGCATGCTCTTGCAGGGGCAAGGAGACTTCGCACACTCCCCCGCCTCAGGCCCTGATTGGTCTGGGGGTAGGGGAGTGGCAGGGCAGCCATGGGCCGGATCCACCGGCTTGGTGGGCCGGATCCAGCCTGCTGAGGGCCCTTTGCCCACCCCTGTTTTAGGGGATGTAGGGGTATGGAGGGAAGGGTTGCTGCTTCTCACCACAGGCTCTGCCCCTCTCCCGGTCCAGCAGCCAGCCCCCCTCCTTGGGTCCCGGCAGCTGGTCCCTCACCACGGGCTCCCAGCTACTGGTGGGGTCCAGGCAGCTGGCTCCACCACTGCAGGCACTCAGCCACGGACAGGGTCCCGGCAGCTGAGTTTAACCATTTATTGTAACTGATAAGCATCAGCTTATGGTTAAACGGTTAAACTCTAACATCCCTAACTAGAACAGCAAACTCACCCAGTTCTTTCCATTGCTGACTTAGCCCTGGTTTGCTAATTGGTTTTGCTAAGCTTTTAAATGTATCCACGCCATGTTTTCAGCAAATCTCCCCTCTCTATGGCAGGATGAGTGGTTTTGACTGACACATAATGCAGATTCAGATGACTTTGATAAAAAAAAAAAACAACAACCCCAACAACAACAACCAGCCCATCCGTGACAGTTTTGGCTGAGTTTTGTGTTTCCTTGAATTTCCAAGGAACTTGGATGTATGAACCATACCCGAAAGACCGATATGCCCACCTGTATGAACTGAAGAAAATCAAGTCTCATCCAAACACAAGCCCATCAAAACAGAAAACCACCCCCAAGGCCTAGGGCTACATTTTTCTCTCAGATCCACGCTGGAGTTCTTAGCCACGTTAAAGAGCCATTGTATACCCTCTACCTCATTCTGCACAGGGAGATCTCCATGGCAGATGTGGAATTTCCTCATGCAAATGAGAGCAGAATATACAGCATGCTGGCAATTCAGAGAAGAGATCTATCCACTGAGCAGCTAGCCATTGCCCTAGTTTGGAGAATAACCGCTTCGCGTAAGTTAGAAAGAAGAGCTTTGTCACAATAACAGTCAACCAAAGTCATTCCACTCTTAAAGCTCCTCATCTCATTTGATCTTCTCAGCTACACAAAGTTGGGGACAGTTAGTACTTGGATAGGAGACCGCCTGGGAATAATACATTATGTGAACAGAATCCAGTATCTTGTAGAGACAAAAGAGAGAAAGGATGGTCTCAAGATTTAGCTTTGCAGTATAAGTCCAAATTAGCTTGCAGTATCTGCCTGGCTTGAATTTCAGGCTGGAAACAAAACCCCAAGCAGGTGACTTATCATGGATGGTTTTGCAACAAAAGTTTCCAACAGCTCCAGCGACATGATAGAATTCAGCCCTACTCAGGACCTAAAGCCATGTCTTGTCTATGATCTAAACATACAGTCACCCACATGCAGAGACCTCAGTACCAACACTGCCTTCTCACAGTAACAGGCACTGTGTGGGTCTCTATTCCCCTCCAGTGACTAGACCACACAAAAATATATACAAGTCTACTACAGGTTGAATCTCTGAACACTATTACTCTCTGGTCTAGCAACATCCGTGGTGTGACAGGGGACAGGAGGACCAGAGCCCCATAAAAATGCTGGGGTTGAGCTGGAGAACCCTAGCAGCATGCAGCAGTGCAGGGCTGGGGGCCGAAGAAGACTCGCTGCCCATGGCAGCACGGAGCCAGCAGCTGGAGAAGCCTGGCCACCCACAGAGGTGCAGGGTTGGGGGCCAGAAAGCCCCAGCAGCCCAAGGTAGTGTGGGACTAGGGGCAGAAGACCAGCTGCCTATGGTAGCGTGGGGCCAGGGAACCGCAGCAGCATGGGGCTAGGGGCTGGAGAACCCCAGCAGCCCGCAGCAGTGTGGTGGACAGCTCAGCTGGGGAGAGGGTAAAAGGGGCTAAAGGCATGGGGCTAGCTTGCTCGGGGCTGGTGGCAGGGGACACCTCCCCGGTTTGGAAAATTCTCTCATTTGGGGCTGGTCAGGTTCTGATGGTGCCAGACTAGGGAAGTCCTGCCTTAAGGATAACAGCTAGGGTTCCTCAAGTCAAGCAGCAGAGCCCTGCTCAGCTAGAATCAGAGGTTCAGTCCCTACAGATGGCCTTTCAGGGGTGTCATTACAAACATAGACTAGTTACACCTCATTGTTGTAAGATGTTGATGGGTGTTCAACTGTGTGTGTGTGTTCTCTGTGTGGTATCCCAGCTCTGCGCAGACAGCTGGCACAGCACACCTCAAGCGAACCACCCAATGTCCACTAGATCCATTAAGATGCAAAGGCACTTGGTCAGGTTTATTGTCAGTGAAGCATGGTCCTAGCTCCTCGGATCAGTGTCGACAGTTATTCCAGCACACGTACGGCCACTGCAATGGACCGGCTCATAACGGCAGGACTTTCCATTCTACCCTTGGCCAGACAAGGCCAATTTCTCTGAGGGTATGTCTATACTGCCACCCTAGTTCAAACTAGGGTGGCTAATGTAGGCAT
>CM057845.1:12549180-12559748 GCA_030068395.1 Apalone spinifera
CTACATTAGCCACCCTAGTTTGAACTAGGGTGGCAGTGTAGACATACCCTGAGATACATCTTTATACACCAATACAAACAAGTTACGTCTTACTCCTGACGAATCTGAGTGCCACCCTCTGACATAATAGGCTGCTACCCACTCATGTATTCAGGGGATGCTCGTTGCCTTGTACGTGTTGGTTTGATCAAAACATCTCTATTTATCAAGTTGTTATCCTGACATTGTCCTTAAGATGGATCACTATGTTCCTGTTCTCTTCGGGGAATGTGACCATCTTTCTGGAATTTGTTTGTGTAAATATTCTTGTGCCTAACACTCCTTAGGAACGTGTTTTTCTTCAATATCTGCCCCATTCTTGCCAGATTCTGTCTTCTTGCAAGTAGGCAGAACCTGACTTTGCTCCTTTGCTTTATACAATACTAGCAAAGCTTGACCACTACTTTAGTTCAGGCCTCAAGCCTCACAGTAGGCCTCAATACATGGGTTTAAGTTTCAGACCCTCTTCCTCCTACAGTTGTTTCACCAAGTTTGTTTTTGTTCTTCATTTCTTTACTATAGAAGTAGTGTCCTTAATAGTACTATCTAGTATCCAAAATAATGAATACAGCTCTAGCTTAGTCCAATATGGGTGTGCGGAATAGGATTTTGATTCACTTCTCACACTGGCATAACTCTACTCACCACAATGGAGCTACACCTGATTTATACCAGCCTAATGAAAGAAAAATCAGACCCCTGAATGGTACATTCCCAATGTATTAACAATTTTAGGTGCCAAGTGCATACCTTTGCCATTTAAAAGAAACCCCACATGTAGGGTTGCCAGATATTTTCACAAAAAATACCAAACATGGTAGGGAAAAAATTGGTTGAGCAAACCCTTCCCCCCCCCCCCAAAAAAAATGGGGGACCAAAGTTGTTGAGAAAAAACAAACAAACAAACAAACAAACAAACAAACAAACAAAAAAACAACTGCACCCCCCCCCAAAAAGTCACTGCACCTTTAAATCCCCACATTCTCCCCGCCCCCACCAGACAGGGGAAGAATGTCCCAAACGGCCTTCCGTCCCAGAAAAACAGAAAATACCGGACATTTTACATGTCTGGTATTACTATAGAAGTAGTGTCCTATAGAAGTAGTGTCCATTTTACATGTCCGGTATTTTCTGGGTTTTTTTTACTGGACTTCCAGGCCAATACCGGACACCTGGCAACCCTACCCCCATGCCTTTAAAAGGCCAATCAGGTAAAATTCTCTATGGTTAAGTTGATATTAAAACACTTCTAGCCTGCAAAATTTTCACTGCTGCAACAAACTGAGAAAAAACACAGTGGCTGGATTTTTTTAAAAAAAGGAACAGATAATTTTATCACCATGAATAACATTTTGTAATCACTTTAAGAGAACTAAAATTCTGATAAGAATAACCAAATCTATTTCTTCAGATTGTAGAACTGATTACTGGTGTAAGTCACATGGGACTTTTCACCTTCTTCTGATTATTAGGTTAGATGGACCAATAGACTTACAGAGTGCAACAAAGGTTATTATTCAGCTATAGGAGCTAGTGCAAAAATAAGTACAAATGATTCAAAGAGTAAAGTTCATATCTGGGTTTCAAAAATCCCAAATTTCAGAATTTTTGGATACAAGTTTTTGGTTCAGTCTGTTATGTAAATAAAATAACATAACAGCACACACTCTTTTGAATACACTGTGGTTTGCCATTGAAATGACCCAGGTTAAAAAACACTTTTAAAACATCACAAATTTATAAAAGTCATTTATATTCCAGACGGATGGCCTAAAATAGTCTGGGTAGAACAACCTTCACATTTACTTGCTTTAGGGTTTCTGAAGATACATATAATTATCAAGAGGTTAGTCAATTGCTGCAAGAAAATCAATTGTCTTTTAAAGCCATCCAACTGAATCATGCATGGTAAATCAAACTTTGAGCATCAAGTTAGTTTCGGAGCCTACTTCACTCGGCAGGAATTCATTCTGAAACAATTTCTCCCAACAAGGCATGGTAGATGCACGTAACCAATTGCCATACATAAAAATTTTGCTTTCTCTTGCATCTGTTGGAGTTTTACTGCACAGGTAGATATTTGTTTTATTTTATTTTTAATTAAGTCTAGGCTGACAAGGTCAACAACAGTAAGAGGTCAGCATTTTTATTCTCAAATAGTTCATCATAATTCTATCAACCATTAAAGAAGAGGTTGCTTAGGGCAAATAATTGAATTGGACAGCTCAGACAACCCATTTATCTCTTTGACTGTGAACCTTCGAAGCTCTCCAGTTCATTCAGTTTCAAATCAATTGTAGAAATGTCCATCTCCCTTCATCCCAGGCTAAAGAAATTACTACTTGGAAATGCTCTTGATCTCTTATCACTGACAGAAAAAGAAAAAAAAATCATTTTTCTGAGAATTTTATTATTCTGACTCCAATTTTATATTACTGTATTTACTTTTAACAATCTATCCTGCATACAGATATTTATTTCTGTCTCAAATGAAAGCCACCTCTTCATTGCTGGATATGCTCAAGTAGGAACTGTATATTCCTTTTCGTAGCATGTATTGGTAAGTTTCCTAAACCCATTAACACTATTTACAAAACCATGTACCTGCATGACCAGTTTAATGTGCAAAGATAAAGCTGTTCAAATTTTAGTATATTTAATGGCAATAAATATAAAAGTCAATAAAATCAATAGCAGAATCTGGTTTAATGTGCAGAATTACACCCTCCCATTATAGCTCACCATTTGGATACGATTTGTGAGTGAAGAGAGACTAATCAAACTGAACTGTTAGAGTTACACACTGATGTGCTGAGATTCAACAGCTATAGCAGAAACTTCATGAAAGCTTAACAGCTGCAAAACCTCATATCAATTATTATTGTTGTTTATTGTTTGTGTGGTGATTGTGCCTAAGAGCCCCAGTCACAGACCAAGACTCCACTGTGCCAGGTACTGTACAAACACAGGACAAAAAGAGAGTCCCTATCCCAAAGCACCTAAGCAGTCTAAACCTGTACTGATTCACATCATACCCTAATTATTAGTTTAATTATATGCTAAAATAGATTAATTACTGTATTCTCGAGCTCCTGTCTCCAAATGGATATTGAGAACACCCCCCTCCCCACTGCAAATCAACCAAAATAAAGCATTACATGCTGTACACGCAATTTTCCCTCTGGAGGGAGAAAAAGCAAACCACAGGTGACAGACGTTAGTTATATCATTTAACACACTATTGGAAGGTGCTCAGAAACTATGGTATTGAGAGTGGAAAAATAGTAAACAGGGAACCAAATAGTAAGTTGCTTTTAATGTCTACCCCATAATATCCCCACAGACTACTTGAGTCAGATCCTCAGTTGGTGTCAATCAGTGCACCTCCACTTCACCAGCAGAAGATCTGGCCCCAAATATCCTCTGCACGGTCATACCCCAAATCCCAGTGAAGTCAATGAAAGGACTTCTCTTAAGCGTTGGATTGGGGTCCTGCAACATGCGGACGCTTTCAGCTCTCAAGGATTTCAACAGGAGGCAGGCACGAGCGCACAGAAGGTGCTCCATCCTAACAGGATCAGGCTAATATACCTTTATGAGCAACTCCTTGAAGATCTGAGAGTAAACGCCCCACGATACTGGAAATGGATAAACACAAGTACTTTGTCGTTATCTCTAAGGCCTTTTTTGGCTTAGCACCATGTCAGCCAGATGCTCTATTAACTCACTGTGGCGCTGACCTCTGCTTTTATACAAATTTTATGAATGGTTTCTAATTTATGTTAGGGCCTCCTACGTGCTAGACAATTTCAAGAAATAGATATGGATAGAAGTTGGAAGAAATGAGATGCATATCTATTGTTTCCTTTTACTTTACACAGCAACAAGACTCACAGACAGCAACATTCCTAGCCTTTACCAGCCCACCATTCAGCTTTTTCACCAAACACTTTCACCTCAGCTGCCCTTTGTGAGTGGAAAAACTTCCCTGGGAAAAAACGAATCTGCAAAGCTGCCTCCTTATATTTCACATCCGTACGTCTCACCTCTGCTGTGATGCCTGCTGATCAGGGTTGTAATCTTGTCAGTTTGGTACCAGACTTGGTGACAGGCAGTAGTGAGGAGGGTTCAAACCAAACAGACCTCCTTTCCTGCTGCTTCTCCGAGATCCCATGGTTTGTAGCATAAACAGATCCAGCCAGTTCTGCTCCTAAGTGTACCCTGTTAACTAGCTCTCTTTAAGACATGGGCCACTACAATGGTGAGGCAAGCCAGCAAGCTACGAGTGTGGCTTACTGCACAACACTTGCTCATTTTACAGTTACAGCTGCCTCTTCCCGTTTATTGCCTTCACCTGTTTTGTCCAAACCCAGCCTGCAGATACTGTTTTTTTACTGCATGTCTGTATAGTGCACAGCACAACTGGGTTTTACTCCCTGAGGGGAGACTCTTTTCTTACTGGGGGCACTGACCCACAACAAAAATCAGTTGCAGACCACACACAGACCTTTGGGGAGATGTGGAGGCTCGGGGATTCCCCTAGGTTCTAGGGTGGGGCCAGACATGAGGGGTTTGGAGTGAAGGAGCAGGCTCAGGGCTAGGGTTGGGGTGCAGGGTCTGGGAGGGAGTTAGAGTGCAGGAGGGGTTTCTTACCTTGGGCAGGGAGTTCAGGGTGGGAGTGTGGGCTCTGGAAGATGGTTGGGATGTGGGATGGGCCTCAGGGCTGCAGCTGGTGCAGGAAAGTATGAAAGGTGCAGGTTCCAGCGAGGCACTATTTTCTGCAGGTGGCTCCTGGCTGGTGGAGCAGCTGGGCTAAGACAGTTTCCCCCCTGCTCTGGCCCCACACTGCTTCTGGAAGCAGCTATGATGTTGCCAGGCAGCTCTGCTCAGAGCACACTACCCGCACCTACAGTTCCCATTGGCTGCAGTTCCCGGCCAATGGGAACTGAGGGGGCAGATGCACGCAGACTTGGAGCTTCCCTGGTCATCTGTCCCTGCACTTAGGGGCTATGGGGATAGCTGAGCAGCCTAGTACCCAAGCTTCCCCCTATAGCCATATGAGCCAGCACTCACAATCCTAGCCCCGTAGAAGGCATGAAAGGGTTTCAAGGTTCAGGGTTTCTGGTCCTCAGCATAGAGACTTGCCACAGGCTAGATGAAATTAAACAGGCCTACGGGCTGGAGGTTACTAGCAGTTACTAGCCCAAACTAGTAAGTTACAGTTACTAGCCCAAATGATTACTATAGTTACAATAAATCGTGATGGAGACTAAAAAGAATACTGAAAATCAGCCAAAGCTCATATGTAAACAGAGAAAAATCAGCAGAAAAACTCCCAATCTATGCTCCCCAAATGGATTAAGGGGAATAAGAAACATTTATATCTCCACGTATTTGTGAAAGCAGTATCAGTGAAAAAGTAGGCCTGTTAATAAAGGAGAAGAAGGATGAAATGAATGATGTCTGTAAAACAGCTGAGATGCTGATTTTTAAAAAAAAACTTTCTTCCATATGAAAAATGAAGAAAATAAGTCTAGACGATTAGGAGGGAATCCAGGCAGCGTCAAAACTGTTAGTGATAAACAGGCAGCCAGGGAATAATTGGAAAATGTAAACGCATACCAATCTGGATGACGGTCTGTACGCTAGGGCGGTAGAGGAATCAGCCAATGAATTTAATGAGCCTTGAAGAAAGCGATTTGAAGACTTTATTGAGGATGGGGGAGGTGTGAGGAGCAAATAGCGGTGCGATCAATTTCTGCAGAAAAAAGGAGGAATGACCCTGGTACGCACCATCCTGTGAGTAAAACTTCAGATCAGAGCCAAACACAAGAAGAAAATATTCCAAGACAAAGAGGAAAACATCTCCATGAGCTCACAGTTCCATGGGAGAGGATTGGGGTGTAGGATGAGGTTGGATTATCCTACCAGAAAAGCCTGACAGAGGATTTTGGGGACAGAATGAGAATAATGGCCGTGTTCCCCCTCCCACAGTCCACCCAGGAGTCTCCCCTAGGCTTAGAAGCAGGGACAGATAACTGACATGTTTCTGCCAGCTCTCCATCACCAGGCATTGGCTCTAGGTCAGGGGATGCTCCAGCTGCCCCATTCTGTCCCTGTTGAAGGGTGGAACTGGGGATCTAGTATCCGGCTCTGGGTATTTCTAACCACTGAGTCTGGAACAGACTGCAAAGATGATCCAGCTTCTCAGCTAAAGGTCAGCCATTCCTTTTCAGAGGTATTACGGGCCTGCCATGAGATTAAGGGTACCTGGAATCTTGTTTCACTTCCTAGGCTGATAGACCTAACATTGGAAAAGTCAGACCAGGTAGGAGAACTGAATACCTGTTCAGCTGCCCACAGGTGATGAAACCCACCTGGGAGCATTGAGGGATCCAGAAGAGATCTTGACAAGGACTCTCCGGGAATTGTCCATGCCCCATACTGCACAGTTGGTGATCACAGAGTACAAGTGATGGAACCACCTCCTGGCATTCTACCAGCCTGGAGCTTCATTACATAACACTGGAAAATCAAGAAAAGAACCCCCCAGTGATGGAAACTGCCTACCTGAGAACTTTTTCAATGAAGAAATATGATGATTTTGAAAATAGCTGCATTTTATACATCAGGGATGAACAAAACAATACTAATAATGTGCATGTGAAATTTCAGGTGCATTGATTTGGGATTTTTTCTTTTCCTTTGATGAAGTTAGGGAGCAGGGAATAGGCGACTGGTTTATAATGGGGGGGAGGTTAACACTAAGCATTGAAGGATTAGCGACCCCCAGTAATTCAAATTCTCTCATGCCTCATTATTGCTTACACAATTTGATTGTGTCTTTCTTTCCTCCTTCACTTTTAAAGCATAGCCTGAATTAAATGGACATCTGCCCCTGACGAATGTGCATTATTTAAGCAGCTGGAACTGCATTTTCATTGATTTTTTTCTTTCCAAATAGCGTAAATAGTTGCAGATTAAGTGAAAGCTTTAAAAACCAGGTAAATGAGGCATGTGCCTCCAGTCTCTTTGGAATTCAGCCTAAAAGGGGAAGGTCAGCGGCTTTACAGCTCTGATTTAAGGTCAGGGGGGAAAGACAGACCTAGATAGAACACTAGATAGGCTCAAAGGGCTTAGGAAATTGGTGCTTGCTGCTCAAGCAAGACACATTTGGGTTACTGGCATGATTCAGCCCTGGGTTTTGAGCCTCCCAATGAAAACAAAGCAAGTGTCCTGGATACAATACACCATGCCACAGTGGGTCTCCTCTTTATGACTGAGGGCCAATCCTGCATGCACTGAAGTCAGTCACCGCCTGAAATGAGAACCCTCAAATTCAACGTTCTGCTCTCCAAAGCAATATCTCAAAATGAAAACAGTTTCAGATGTGATGTAGATTCAGGTCACTGTGAACATATGGATGTCAGACTTGAACTTGACCCAGATTACCAGAGGCTGATGGGAATGTCTTGAAACGACATTTTCTGCTAGACTTGCAGCCAGGACTTGTAGCAGTGATTCTGGCCCAGTTTACAATAAAAGTGGGGAGCCAATATGCTTATACTGTGAGAACTATGCCGGCAAACCCTCGGGCTGTTGAAACTGCTTATACTGCCAATAAAAATTAAAAAAAATAAAATAAAATAAAATAAAAAAAGCTTTTGCTGGTATAGTTTATACTGGTTCCACAAACAAAATAAGTTGTAACAGCAAAAGCACCTAGCTGCAACTACAGTACAACTTCTGCTAGCATATGAATGTTATAAAATATCATATCCCTAACTCACATTACTATGCTTGCAAAGTCTTCCAGTATAGATCTAGCCTTAGATGTACTAGGAAGTAGGGATGTTAAAATGTGTTTAATTAAGTAACCATGTAACCGCTGAAAAATGCAGCAGTTACTCCACTACACGCAAGGGTCAAGGAGAAAGGGGCTCCCTGGGAGCTGGTACATGTGGGGAACCAGCTTCTCGCGCATACTGGCTCCTGCCTCCCCTCCTCACTGCTGCCTCTGAGACAGAGGCAGCAGCACAGGGCTGAGGGGGAGACAGATTCCTGGGAGCCAGTGCACGCAGGGAGCTGGCTTTTAAGCTGGCTCCCCATGTGTACCGGGAGCCTGTGTGTAACCATGAAGGTTAACTGATGAGCCCAGGCTCACATCCCTACTAGGAATGATAATCTCCAGGCAGGTAACATATAAGCAAATTAACATATACCAGACTCTCACCAGCATAAATGGCTGTAGGGATGCATCTATTTACATTAGCCAAGATTTTAGCTCACAATTTTTTTGCCAATGTGCCAGAATTTTATTAAACATACCATAGACATGGGCATTTTAATACTGTAGCTTAATTTATTTACATTGAACATCCCCATTCTTTGAATACGAAGCCCAAGTAATGTAAATTACAATGGAGAGGTGATGAGGACTTGATTTAAAGCTCACTGAAGCCAAAGGAAAGACTTCCATTGACATTTCCATTGACTTCAGTGGGCTTATTAAGACAATATGAAAATGAGCCAGCTGGTTAGATTTAAAAGAATGAAATGGCATGGATTCTACAATAAACAGAAAGATGTAACAATCTCAGCTGAACCTAAACCTCTCTCTGCTGACAAAGCAGTCACACATTTCTGAGCTGCTGAAGCTGAACTTGAAACCTAGGAGATTAAAAAAAATGTCTTAAGAGGAGTCCCAAAAGGAAAAGCTCTGGTTTGAAACACAGCTCATTTCCCCTTGGCATGAATCAGGAGATAAGTGTCATGT
This sequence comes from Apalone spinifera, assembly GCA_030068395.1. Taxonomy (NCBI): domain Eukaryota; kingdom Metazoa; phylum Chordata; order Testudines; family Trionychidae; genus Apalone; species Apalone spinifera. The sequence goes on from CM057845.1 coordinate 12,557,996, forward strand.
ATGTGTCATTTGGAGGCAGCATATGTTGTTCCTTCATGTATACTCAAGTCCTGTTTCAACTGTTTTTCCAGTTGACAGACAGTGCAGACGGCATGCACTTAAATTTACTCTCCCTCAGCTGTCCTTACATAAATTACATTAGGTACATGTACAGTCATTGCAATAATAAACCTGAAATCCTCACAGATCTCTGTGTGCTATAGCACCTAACAAGGCTACACATGCTCTTTTCTAGGAATGCAACTTACCTGTATTCCTCATTGGTAGAGCCTTACCAAATTCACACTCCATACTGGCCAATTTCACAGTCATAGGATTTTAAAAATGGTTTAACTTCATGATTTTAGATATTTAAATCTGAAATTTCACGGTGTTGTCATTATAGAGGTCCTGACCCATTTTCCCTCTAATATTTTCTATCCATATGCAGAATAAATTTTGTTATGTGCACTCATACATGTACAAATGTGCACCACCAATAGATACACATGCTGATGGCTGTGGGCAGCTGTGGGTGCTCTGCCAATCAGCTGGGCAGCAGCTGAATCTCTCCTGGGCAGCCGCTCAAGCTATCAGCTTACAGGGAATACTGGTCCTGACCTAAAAAGGAGTTGTGGCGGGTGTTGCAAACTTATTAAGTGGGGGGTTGCAGAGTTGCTGCCAGCAGAAGTGCAGAAGTAAGGATGGTCTGGTATGGTATTATCACCCTCAGATCTATGCTGCTGCCTGCAGAGCTGGGCCCTTAGTCAGCAGCCTCCAGTCTTTGGCCACCTAGCTCTGAAAGCAGCAGTACAGAAGTAAGGGCGACATGGGCATGGTATTGCCATCCTTACTTCTACACTGCTGCTGGCAGGTTGCTGCCCTAAGAGCTGGGCACCAGGCCAACATCACAATCACTGCACTCCAGTTGCACAGCTCTGACGGCAGTGCAGAAGTAAGGGTGGTGATACCGTGACTCCCTAAAATAACTTTATGATTCCCCTGCACCTCGTTTTTGAGTCAGGACTCTCAATATGAGAAATGCTTGTCTCCTTCATGAAATCTGTGTAGCACAGAGTAAAAGCACACAAAAGGTCAGATTTCATGGAAGGACACCAGCTTTCACAGGCTGTGATACGTTTTGCATGGTCAGGAATTTAGTATGGTTCTATTCATTGGCCTAGACACTTAGGTTGTGTCTACACTACAAAGAAAAGTCGAAAAAAGATACGCAAATTGCAAACCACAATTTGTGTATTTTTTTCCACTTTTCTTCCAAAAGAGACATTTCCGACATTTGGGCCCATCTACATGGGGCCAAATGTTGGGGGAAAAAAACCTCGTTCGGAACATCCCTTCTTCCTTGTGAAATAAGGTTTACAGGGATGCCGACAAAATGCGTCCGCTTTTCCAACATTTTTTTCAGAGAAGTGGACGTGTTCTTTGGACGGGCAGACCTTTTCTGGGATACATCGGGTGTCCCGGAAAAGCTCAGTAGTCTAGACGTACCCTTAGACTGGACCCTGCAGTCCACAGTCAAAACTCTCATAGGCATCAGTGGAAATTTTGCTTAAGCAATGATTGTAAAATTGGATTATTATCTACATTCTGAGTCCAGTCTTTTTCTTTGACTTTTTTTTTGTTTGGGAAATGTTTGCTGATTAGCAACTTTACTGTTACTTATTGTCTTTTCAAGATGCATAAAAACACATATTACATTTCAGAGGGGTAGCCCTGTTAGTCTGAATCTGCAAAAGCGGCGAGGGGTCCTGTG
>CM057845.1:12589382-12604879 GCA_030068395.1 Apalone spinifera
GGTAAACTAGTTTACATGGCTCCGTCAATGGAGCCATGTAGTCTAGACACACCCCAGGTGTCAGGAGCAGCCCCTGTCTGGGTTGGGCCTGAGGCTCAGCCCCCCCCTTAATTGGGTAACCAGTTAAACTTCACCTTTAACTGGTTAACCAATTACATGGGATTTTACATCCCTGGTTGTGCTTTTACCAGTGCTTTGGCCCCGATTCAAGAAAATATCTCTGTGACAAGCTGGACAGGAGTTCAACTAGCCCCAGTGTGCCAGAGGTTATCCCAGACCCTTGCCTATCACATGACTGATTGGGGTAAAGATACAAAAGTAGAAGGGAAGTGGCTGCCCATAGGCCTACCCTAGGGAACAGAGTGGCCTTTCCTCCCCACCTGGCTAAGGAGCCAGAGAAATCCCAGGCCATTGAGATCCATTGTTCTGAGTGACTTGCTGATGTTTGGAATCCTTTGCTTGTGATTTATTAAAAGAAAGCCTGGAGGAAAAGGATTGAGAGTTATTCAACTTCCCCTGGGAAAGCCATTAGGCATGTGTTTAAAACGAGGCATGTGTTTACATGCTTTTCAGAATCAGGGCCTCTGTGCAACTTCACTGCTTTCCTTTACACAGTCTGTTAGCCAGCCACTTGCCCCAGTTGTCTGCATGGGTCTTTCATGTAGCACCAGGGGAGAGAAGAAACATTTTCAAAAGAGAGGAAAACGTGATTGTAGAACTACAAAAATTGGCAGGGGCCTCAAGGGTGGATGTAGTAACTGGAAGTGCTTCTATCACTTAGGGGTTAAGCTGATGGTGTCTCTGTTTGTAAACTGTTCTGAGATCCCCAGATAGAAAGCAATACAGAAATCCAAAGTACTGTTCTCATATTTGTTCTATTGATATAAAATACCTACGGTATTTTGGTAGAAGAGGCTAATGATGATTAGGAACTGGTGACCTAAATAATACTTTAGCAGTAAGTCCTACAGAGCCCTGATTCCATTTTGGAGTAAGAAGACACTAAACCCAGGGGCACTCCATGGGCTAATCTTTGATTTACAGCTATTAACGCTGTTCTTCCTTACTGAAAAGGTTATTCAGGAGTCTGTGCTAGGAGAGGTTAATTGCAAGCCTTCTGGTTCTTCACTATGAAGGATGATGATCTTCATTTTCTAAGCCAGGGGTGGGCAAAAGGGCCTCCGTGGGCCAAATCTGGTCTGCCAAGTGGGTTGATCCAGCCCGCGAAGGCCCTGCTGCTCCTCTGCCCCCAGGCCAATCAGGGCCTAGGGATGGGGGAGCACACGGCACTTAGAGTCAACCCCAATCAGGGCCTGGGGTGGAGGGAGAAGTCTCCTCCCACCTTGCAGGAGTCGGCACCTAAAGTCAACCACCAGCTGATGCTTAGTTGGTGGTTGATTCTAAGCGTGGCACTCCCTTGCAGGGTGGGGGCAGGGAGAGAGAGACTTCGCATGCTCCTCCTCCCCCAGGCCCTGATTGAGCTGTGGGCAGAGGGAGAGCGCGCAAAGTCTCCTCCCTCTGCCAGGGGTGCAGGTGCCTAGAGGGAACCACCAGCTGTTCTGAACAGCTGGCAGTTCTCTCTGGGAGGGGCAGAGGCAAAGACTTTGCTCCCTCACCCCCAGACCCAATCAGGGTCAGTGGATGGGGAAGCACAGAAGTGTCCTGGCCCCACCTCTTCCGCCTGAGGCCCCGCCCCTTCCAGAGAGGCCCAGGGCCACTTCAAAAATTTATGAAGAGGCCTCTCTGGTCAAAAATTATTGTCCACCCTTGCTCTAAGCCCTGTCCTCAAGCATTTGCCACCTCTAAAAGTCTTTCTGTAGCAGCTTCAGAGGGGTAGCCGAGTTAGTCTGTAACTAGAAAAACTTAAAAAACAACCAATAGTCTAGTAGCACCTTAAAGACTAATAAAACATGTAGATGGTATCGTGAGCTTTCGTGGGCACAGCCCACTTCTTCTGGCTAGGATCTCAAGCAATAACAGCATCCCCTTTCAAGTTAATGACAACCGTAAGTTTGGAGCCCTGGCCATAGATCCATAATTTCACACATTTGCAAAGTGCCACAACAGATGGAGATGGACAGGTGATAGGAGACATACAATTAGATACGGGCTCATAAAAATGACAGCATAGAATGTTCCTAGTATCCTCTAATGCTGAATATAAGTAAATAGCAGGAAGGTACCAGTAGCATGGCACTGAAAAATAAGTAGCATTGTTCCTGGGTTTTGTAGGGTATATGCAGCTGATGGGTACCACCGCAGACAGCTTTCTTTGTGCAGCTTTTCACATCAGTTCTTAATGGTAAGAAAAAAATCACAATGAAATGGTGTGTTTCATACACTGAGACCATTACATCCCAGACCAGGGAAGTAAACAGATATTGGTGAGGCTCAAACCAGAGTCCTGGCCCTTTAAATTCTCCTCTCCTGCAGGAGGGACAGGGTGGTGATATTGCTATAAAGAAGACTTCAGTGTTGTTCAATGGACTTCACCTGTCAGGACAGGGCATTCTCTGCATACCAGGAAGTACTGTAAAGGGCCAGGACTTCAGAATATTGCAAACATTTCTGTGAATGTGAATGCCATGAAGATAACAACAAAGAAGAAGGAATTTAAGAGACCTATAACAAAAATGAGTAAGTGGTTAGTTAGGGTTAGAGGAGATTGACTTCTTGGGAGGAAAGATTAAAAGGACAACATATGTATATCCTAAGGGGAATAACTTGATTATTTAAAGGATGGGAATAGCACAAGGGGAGAAATTATGGGCTATAAGTGGTGTTAAATAGACATAATGGGATGAAAGTAAACAATGGACAAATTTAGCCTGAATACCAGGAATAACATCTTCCCTAGCCTTGAGGGTGCAAGTGTCCTTTGTCTCCACTGCTTCCTCTCTACACTCTCCTATCGATTGAGGAAATACTTTCCTAGGAGCTACTGAGTTCACTGTTTAAGCTGACACTGTCAACCTGTGGAACTCCTTGCCAGAGGATGTTGTGAAGACCAGGACTTTAACAGGGTTCAAAAAAGAGCTAGATAAATTCAGGGAGGTTAGGTCCATCAATGGCTATTAGCCAGGATGGGTAGAAATGGTGTCTTTAGCCTCTGTTTGTCTGGAAATGGATGACAGGAGAGGGATCTCATGATGATTACCTGTTGTGTTCACTACCTCTGGGGCATCTGACATTGACCACTGTCAGCAGACAGGATACTGGGCTAGAGGGAGGTTTGGTCTGATTCAGTATGGCCGTTCTTATGTTCTTATGACAGCTGCCAAAAGAACTCTTGGCCTACATCTGGATCCTTTTCTTCCGAATGCAGGCAGGGAACCATTTTCAAAAGTGCCTGTGTGACTCAGGCTGCGTCTCCACCGCAATTGTGAGCACCCCCAACTTAGGTTTGCCTGAACTATCCCACTAGCAATAGCAGCATAGCTGTGGTAACACAAGTGGCACGATGAGCTAGCTGCTCGAGTACATTACTGCTGGGGCTCATGCTGGGCCTCATGGGTACCTGCTCGAGGAGCTACTCCATGCTGTAGCAGTGAAGCTGCTGTTTCTAGCAACTAGCTGGATCAAAGCTAACTTGGCGATACTTACATGCACTGTCCTGCATGCAGCGTAGACACACTCTGTGGCTCTCAAGGCATTTAGAAATCTTTGAAAAATTCCCCAAGTGATTTTCTGCACAGACTGTTTCTTCAAACCCCCCACAAACACTAAGGGAGGTAAAGGCCCAAATTCAACAAGCCATGTGCTTACACCTCTTCGTTTTTCATAGCACTGCAGCGCCTTGCTGAGTCAGGCCAATTGAACTTTGTCTGTCTGTCTCCTTATACCCTTATGTCCAGGGACAGTATAAAGCTGAGATCCTCGAAGGTGAAGATCTACCATGCCACATCTAAACCTCAAACAACTTAGTGTACGATCAGTGCAGTTAGAATGCATTCTGAGTCTGAGACTGTACTTTGAGCCAATACTACCCAACAGATTTCTGGAGCAGCTCACACCAGTGGTATATGTTTGAGAAATATACCAAAGTCTCAAGGGTCTACTTTCAACCGTATCCTGAGATAACGGATTGCTTTCCTGGACATGCCAGTTTCCTCACCAGAACTGGTATGTTGTTTTATGTCATAGATCGTTTTCCTCTTTGAAAATAACTTGTTTGTCTATAGTCTTTTGAAAAACAAAGGAAATCTGGACTTCCAGTCCCTTTCTTCCTTTCATGAATCTGACATTGTTTCAAAGAATCATGGTATTTTTAATGCTTATGTTTTTCAATTTCAATTATTTCCCCCGCCCACCATTTAAACAGACCCTACCTAGGAAAATAGGCAGTGTGGGTTAATACATTTTAACAACACCCATTTCCAAACACTAGTATTGAGAGAGTTTAGCTCTTTTAAGGCAGGTTATCTAGTCTAGATTCCAGGGGCAGGTTGGATCATGAACAGCTATCATGTTTTTCATCATGATCTATTTTCTTAGTCTAGACATGGCCAAAGATTCACTGGTCACAGACAATGTTCCCGCTAATCTTTTCCATCCATGTATGGAATAAAATGTTACGTGCACCATGGCATGTGTGAATGTGCACCACAAGTGGAAATAAAAATTTGAATCTCTCCTGAGTGGTCGCACAAACACACAGCTTACATGGAACAGTGATCACAGGGTCAGACCTTGCAAATGCCACTCAGTTTGCAAAACTCTCTTCATTTGGGTGGGGAGCCTGAAAATGCATCTTCCCTCCCATGTGCATAGCTCCTTACAATACAGGCCTCCATTCAACAAGACAGTCAAGCACATGCTTAACTTTATAATCCTATTCAAGTCCATCTTGCAAAGCAAAGCATGTGCTTAAATGCTTAGCTGGATCAGGGCCTTGCCGCCCATCCAGCCTTTTCTTATGGTTGGATCTGGGAAGTGTTTGTTGCTCCTGTCCAACAGCTGTACTTTTAATGTAATTATTAAATATATCTCAAGATGACAAGTGCTACAGAAATGGAATAAATCTACTATCTATTTGACTTTGTCTGTCTGTCATCTGTCTGTTCAAGAATTCCTCCAAAACAGTAAGAGCCAGGACCACCACATTGGGTGTACAGCTTTCTTTTATAACTTAAAGCAAGGTAAGGGTTTGGTTGCGCCAGGAAAAGGGGACGTGCCTGGACTGGGATTGCTTCTCCTAAAACCATAGAGAAAAGAGACAGAATCACTAGGCAGGTGAAAGGAGCTGGCTGGGGGCACACCCCGGCTGTCCATGACTGACCCAGCCCTGAGCCTCCCACCCCTTCAGGGATGGAGGGGTTGAAGCACACACACACACCTCATATGTGTAGGGGAACATTGCAGGCTGTTCCCCATCATCAGGGATGGAGGGAAAAGTGCATAGTTTGCTGCTTTCCTTACTCTGGGTGGGGAGCACAGAGGGCAGACGAACCTGGATCCGCCCCAGCCGCAAGACATGCACCTCTGCTCTGGGTTGTGCCCACTGGAGCTGCAGCAGCCATGGAGAGGCGCTTCTCACCTGGCCCCAAGCTGCTGCAGTGAGAGAGGGCAGGGGTAGTCCTCTCTTCCTGAGGCAGCCTGCATACGGAACCCCTCATCCTCTGCCCCTCCCCAGAGCAATGATTTAAATGATTTAATTGAGTTAAGGACCTGATCAACGCCAAGTAAATCTTCCAGTAATAAATATGTGAATGACCTAGCCTGTCAGGATATCTGCCCCACCCCTGCCAGCTCAAGACAGTTCCCAGCAGTACATTTTCCTAGTGCTTTGTCAGACTGGATTAAGATGAGTCAAGTGATGGTGCTTCCATCACTTACCTTCAGAATGTATTGCACAGGCCAATAGAACTAACAGATCTGTTCTGCTTAGAGCTCACTGCTACTGCAGCTATAGAGGGATCCCCAAAGTCATTTAGAAGTCTGCTCAGCTGCTTGTGACTTCTGAGTATGAAGTTGACATGTGTGACAGTGGAAGTGATGGACATGGACTGATGGTGGTATATTATTCTTCATGCATGGGCTTCATGATGAATTATTAGGACTTAATTCGTAAAATGCCCATTTCAGTGCTGTCTGTGATGCCAACTGTAATGCTACACAATCACACACTGAAGTGGTGTAGTTGCTTTTATTAGCTGAGTAGGCTGTTTCAGTTATGCTCAACATAGACTTTCAGTAACTGTACCATATCTTGAATTCACAAGGCCAGCTTGTCAGCTAGCATAAATGGATGCTGCTTCCTGGAAGTCAATGGATCTGAACCAGCGATGGTATGTATACACCACAGCCCTAAATCTGTGTGTCAAATCTTATTACAAGAAAGACAGGAGTGTATTGGACTTCAGGATGGAGGACTTACTGTCAAAGTCTTGCATGCTTTATTAGAGGCAGGGCTAACCTGCAAACTTTAGCTGCAAATTGGAACTTTGACCTGGAAAGGTATTGGAATAAATGATTAAACAATCAATTTTCTGAGATACAATAGGTTTTTAAGCAATAGCCAGCACAGATTTGTCAAGAACAAATCATGCTAAACCAAACTAATTTCCTACTTACACAAGATTACTGACTAGTATATAGGGGAAAAGCAGTAGATGTGATCTATCTTATTTTAATAAAGCTTTTGACACAGTCCCACCTACATTCTTGTAAGCGAAGGAGGGAGCTATGGTTTAAATGAAATCAGTATAAACTGGGGGCACAACTGGTTGAAAGAACATTCCCCAAAAGTAGTTAGCAATGGTTCGCTGTCAAATTAGGAGGGTGTATCTAGTAGGGTCATACAGGGATCACTCTTGGGTCCAGTATTAATCTATATTTTTATTAATGTCTTACATAATGGAGTGGAGAATGTGCTTATAAAATCTGCAGGTGGCACTACACTGGAATCAAAATGCCCTTAACAAATTACAGAATTAGTCTGCATTCAACAGGTTGAAATTCAGTAAAGAAAAATGCAAGGTACTACACTGAGGGTGCGTCTACACTGCACCCGTACCTTGAAATAAGCTACGCAATTTGTGCTACGCAAATTGCATAGCTTATTTCGAGTGTATTTCGCAATAGAGAGAGCTATTCTGAAATGTGCTTTAATCCTTGTGGAATGAGGTTTACAGGGACGTTGGAATAGCATGCCCATTATTTTGAAATATATTTTGAAATAAAGGATGTGCTGTCAAGACACGGCATACACTATTTTGGGATACCGGAAGTATCAGGAAATAGCACCGCAGTGAAGATGTACCTTAGAAAGGAAAAATCAAAAGCACATCTATGAAATGGGGAATACCTGGCAAGGTGGTAGCACTCAGAAAAGATCTGGGGATTCTAGTAGATTATAAATTATATATGAGTGAACAGTGTGATGTAGTTGCGAGAAAGTCTAATTCCATTGTGCGATGTATGAACAATAATGGCTTATGGAAGACCTGGGAGGCAATTTTCCTGCTCTCCTCAGCACTGGTGAGGCCTCAGCTGGAGTGCTGTCTCCTGTTCTTGGTGCCACATATTAAGAAAGATGTGGACAAACTGGAGAGAGTCCAGTGGAGAGCAACAAAAATGGCAAAAAGTGTTTAGAAAACCTGACTTATAAGGAACAATTTTAAACATGGGGCATGTCCTTAGTCTTGTGAAAAGAAGACTGAGTGAGGGGAGACCTGGTGAAGACCTGGTAACAGTCTTCACATAGGTAAAGAGCTGTATTACAGAGGTCTGTGATCAACTGTTCTTATCGACTGAAGGCAGAACAAGGAGGAGTGGGCATAATCTGCAGCAAGGGAGATTTAGGTTAGATACTTGGAAAATCTTTCAAACTATAAAGCTCTGGAACAGGCTTCCAAGGGAAGTTGTAGGATCCGTGGCCCTGGTGGATTTTAAGAACAGGCTGGACAATACCTGTCAGGGATGGTCGATGTCCTTCCTCATCACAGGGGGCTGGACAAGGTGACCTCCTGAGGTCCCTCCTAGCCCTCCCTTACATGATCTTTGCAGGTTTAGTTTAGGCCTGTCTCCGTACTGTGGGCTGGACTGTGCCACTGGGGCTCAGCTCTAAGCCGGGATTGAGGTAGAGATGCCCTGCCCCAGTGGGCACTCCTGGGAGGCACAATGACTCCTAGATGGGCAAGGGCACAGTGCAGGACGTGCTGCTCCTCTGCACACACACAAACACTACTGGCTGGGCAGTGCAGGCTGGGAGGGGTGAGCCTGCCTTCGCCTCACTTTCCTCACCTCTGGGAGGACCCGCTCCCACAGAGGCTCCAGTCCCAAGCAGCTGTTGCATCTGGTGAAGCACAGGAGCTGCAAGCATGGTGCACAGAAACATTACGCAAGCTTTTGGGATGGGAAGGGGAGAATACTATACACTGTTTGAAAGTGTCTAGTGCTTAACTTCTGCAGCACTTATCTAGCCCACCATGCCTAAGCAGGGAAAGGCAGCGCAGGGGGCTGCCCCAGAATCTCGGACAAAAGAGAGCCCCTTTCAAGGAGTTTCCTCCTGTTCTCATGCAGCATGTTTGACGCAGGCTGAACTTTCTAATGCTTCCCAGATGCTTCTGGCTGGCCTCCAAATCTCCATGGCCTCACTCAGGTATACATCTCCCCTCCCCCTCTCCAATTCCATCTTACTGAGTGAGTCTAGTAGAAGCCTTCTGTTGTCATGTCACCATTTCCTACATGGCAATAGAATTTCCCATGGCATCTAAACCTCTCCAGAGGGTTTTTTTTTAAACCCCCCACAAGTTTAACATCACATCACAAGAGGCTGTGGGAGGAGCCGTAACAATCTGCTTTTCTCTAGCCTGCTTCATCATTACAGTGTGCGTGCACGTATATAAACCAGGCACCATATCTTATTACAAATCCCCTAAGACACCTTCATCCTCTACAGCAAATATTTCATGTGGAATCGAAGGGGGTCCAATCTCCCCCTGGATACAAAAGCATACAGGGCAGACGGGTACCATGGTGATACGCACCCTAGAGAAACCCAACACAGAGTTTTAGCAATGCTAACAAGAGTTACCATTCATGTATACATCAAGGACAAAACAGACCTTCAAAAAACAGTGTGATCCACAGTCTCTCACTTTCAAGAGTAAAGTTTCAGTAACAAATGAATACGGTAAAAACTGAAGAGATTCTCTGTGACATTCCAACGGGCAGGCACATGCTGATAATAAAGAGAATGGGGGTGGTTGTTTGGTTTGTGGGTTTAGGTAGGTTAATTGAAAGTGCTGTTGTGGAGATTTTTGACTACAGGATTTTGTGCTGATTCTGAAAGCCTTTTGCTTGATACGGCAGTTTTCCACAGTAGACTTCTGCTATGCAAATGTAATCTAACAGCATTAGGGTCAGATGTTTTGCTGCTCTGTTATTGGCAGAACCGTTCCCGACTATATTGTGCTTTCAGCCCAGCAAAGGCTACGGATGAGAGTTCAGTGTGTGTGGTATGGCTACAGCCATGCTGGAACCCATGTGGCTAGGAAACTAAAACAACAGTGGATTTATTTTGATTGAGAGATTTTGAACTTCTAAGGAGGAAAAATCTAAAAACAGAATCAAAGCCTTGCACACTTGCCAGCGCAGCATTCATTGTCTAAAAGCACTCACACACTCCGACAGTAAACACAGTGCATACAGATTTACATGGGATAAAATGAGTTGGAAAATGTTCTGAAGCATGTTTTTATTTTTTATAAATATTGCAGTTTGCTTTCTAGACTAGGTGTGAAGCACTTTACTAGTAATACTTCACTTTTATATAAAGCTCTCATTTGGTGATTTCAGTGGTCTTTACAAACATCACTTCATTAAGTCATACGACAGCTCCCTGAAGCAGGTAAAGGACTAATGGGTGACTTCACCACCCAACATGTAAAAGGCAGCCACCTCTGGGGTGCAACGCAGCGGCCAGTATGAGGCAACATTCCACAACAGTTTGGGGGCAAACAGCAAAGAAGAAAGCTGTATCTAATCAAAAACTGCACTGGGAATTTAAAGGAGGAAGTGTCTAGTTACCTGAAATGGAATTTGGAACATTCCCAGTCTTATGAAAAATGCATTGGTTTCTTTAAGCACCAAAAGAGGCCAAGACCAGGGATGTCATCAGTTAACCGGTTAACCCAGAAGCTTATTGGTAACGGTCAGCCCAGCCAGGCTGCTCCAGCCCAGTCAGGCCCACTGCCTGCAGAATCCCAGTTAATCCGTTATCTGGTTAAATGTAACATTTAGCTGGTTAACTGATTAAACGGGATTCTACATCCCTAGCCAAGACCCAGATTTCATTTCTCTCTTGCGTTTTAAGTTGCTCCAGGAGTTTATGCCAGCTGAACCGCCCCATGGGAATACACTATTGTACAGGGATACTTTAGGACGCTGCTGAAACTGCTCTATGCCAGCCATGGAATAAGGGATGGCGCAGAGAAACGATCATGACAAGAGAACACCATGCTCCAGTGACTCATCTGGTGCATGGTCTATCGGGGGCTGTGGTAGCCAAAGAAGTAAGTCATCAGGCTCTAGCTGCCCCGTAAGGAGCCAGAATGCAAAGGTTGCTTGGAACAGAGGGACAGAGAATCAACCCCCTTGTGTGTTCATCACTATGAGACTGTGCTTTTGGAAACACAGTCCCCTCACGCCCCCAACCACTGAACAGGAGCTCTTATTCAGTAGTGAATTAGAGAGATGAGCACCTTGGCTGTCAGTTGTGGTCTCTAGCGGATAGATCTCAATGCCAGGAGGCTGGAACATCTGAACTCGCTATGAGGCCACGGAGAATCATTTCTCTTCTACTGCTTTCCCTCTCTGTAAAGTGGTTAATGCTGATCCTCACCTCCATAGCTTGGAAGGGGTCTTGGGAGGGCTAAGCAGCTAGTGTGCTTACTTTGCCAAATGTACGTACCAGGAGGCTGTTATGTACACGGTCCCCAGGCACACCTCCAAAAGCACCAAAGTGTCATCTCATGGCTTGCAAACTACATTTGATCCAGCCCAGCCCTCTTTACACCTTGGGAAAAAGCATCATGCCATGCAACATCATCAGGAGATGCTGCTGAATACAGAATCCTTCTAACTCTTACATCCATGTCATAGAAACCAAGACACTTCCATCATCACCCCTCTCCTTTTAGACCTTCTTCTCTTTCCTCTCCACAGCTATTACTGGCCTCTTGGCACATCACAGCTTGCTCAGTGCGATAGCGTTCTCCACGGCAACTCCTGATATAGCTGATGCTTCCACTGCAATGACTTTCCATCTCGTTTCAATGTATCTTTTTTTCTCCTGTCTATATAGCCCTGGGTTTTACTCTCCCGCTGCAGTTACTGAGGACTCCAGAACTCTCCTGGTATTATACAAATACTAGTCAACAGCATCATCCTTTTTTTGCAGTCTTTAAGTCTGTAAAATATTTTGGGGATACCGTCTGTATGGCAGATGCTGAACATATACACATGTGCTGTTTCATGTGTCACACCACCTGTAAAGACTTAACCCAAAGGCCACTGAAGTCAATGGCCAGGCTCTCACTAGGAATGTGAAAGTGTAACCGTGTATCAGAGGCAGCAGTGTGATGGTGGGGACAGGGGGGGAGGGGGAAAGGTGGGAGCCAGTGCACTTGGGGAGCCAGCTTAAAAGTCAGCTTCCCACGCACACCGGCTCCTAGGGAGCCGCCTCCCCTGCAACGTGTAACCATGTAACAAAATTTTCAGCAGTTACACGTTTACTTGAATACACGCATTTTAACATCCCCTACCTCTCACTGATTTCAGTAGGCCCCATAGGATTTGACAGCCAGCTCACTGGATGCAGTAGATGAAAATTTTCACTCTCCCTCCATAAATTCAGAGTGCCTGGAGAGGAGAGCACTGGAGGATGCCTATCAACTCAAGAGAGGGTAATACTTCCTCACTAAACCAGTGATCACACTTGCACCTAGTGTAACCATCAACAGCTGTATTTGAACCTGGGACCTCTGGAGTTTTAATATAGGCACCGCTACAGTATAAGCCATAAAGCCAGCTGGCTCTCAGCTTAGGTTATAGAGCTCTCCTGTTCTTATCTCTCACTCTAAGTGGGCTAAATGCCACTGCATGGGACAGTGAACCACAGTAGGGCCACGTCTACACTGCAAGGTTTTTGCGCAAAACAGCTGTTTTTGTGCAAAAACCCGTGGCGCATCCACACCTCAAATGCGCTTTTGCACAAGGAAATCAAAAGTAAAATGGCAGAACAGCAGGCTTTTTCCACCGTAGGTAAACCTCCTTTTACGAGGCATAACTCCCTTTTGCACAAGAGTTCTTGCACAAAAAGGCAAGTGTGGATACTCCAGAGGGCTTTCTTGCGCAAGAAACCCCTATGGGAAAAAGTACAGGTGCTTTGATGGCCATTCTGAGAATGGCCATCAGAGCTTTCTTGCGCAAGAGCGTCCATGCGGTGTGGGCGCTCTCTTGTGCAAAAGTACATGGCTTTTGTGATGTGCTTTGACATGTGGACTTGCGCAAGAAGTTTTTGCGCAAAAACTCTTGCACAAGAAGCCTGTAGTGTAGACGTAGCCTAGGTGTGTGGGTTACACTAGCTTATGTTTTCATAATGCCACTGGTACCACATTCCTAGCATGTGTCTTTTTAAACAAAAAAAAACATTTTACTTAGAGCACAAGGGTTTATTTTATATTCTTCCAGAGCTAGATCCAGTCAGCCTTGCTCCTGTTAAGTAGTTGACTCCTCCCTTGCAGACTAAAGTAAGGTCTACAATACACATTTATATTGGCATAACTACATCACTCCAGGGTAGGAAAAAATCCAGGTCTAACCAGCGCTAAGTCGCTAGGAGAGCGTCTCCCATCAACAGTTACTGCCTCTTGTGGAGATGGCTTAATTACACAGATAGAGACCTTCTGCCATTAGTGTAGCAGCGTCTTCACTCAGGCGCTACAGCGGTGCTACTGCTGCAGCAATGTTCGTGAAGACACGCCTCAAGAAACAAGAAGTTTCTACCATTTTCCTCTTCTCCTGATTGGTCCCTCACTTTGCAGAAAAAGCAACAGTTATTTAGCCACCAAACACTTCTGCCGCCGTGCCCCCCCGCATGTGCTGCGCTTCAATAAACTCCATGTTCAATGGCAGAAAATGATCAGACTTGTCTGCTGCTAAATCTGTGCCCACCAGTGGCTTTTCCCCTGATAGAACAAGGCAATTTACAATCCCAGACTCATCAGTCCAGCTTTAGCCCTGCACCAGAGAAGTCAAGGGGAGATTTGAATGGAAGCAGCAGCAGACTCCCATACACTACTGTAGATGGGATGATTATACTGTTGCTAAAGGTTACATCCCAAACCAAGCTACTGCTAGCGGCTGGTGGAAAGAATTGCTTGGCCACCAACTCTTAGTGGTATTAAAAAAAGATGATGAATGGACAGACCCCGGTTAGTAAGAATGGACAAATTCCAAATAGTTCCGACACACTGGGGCCAGATTCTTAGTTGGTATAAATCAGCAGAGCTCCATTGTATCTCTTGGTATCTGGTATAAAATATTACTTGCTGCACATTTTCAGCAGAGAATAAGCTTCTGGCAACTAGTGCCAGAAAGGTTAGAACAAGTAGCTCTGAGCAGCCATCCTGAGCCAAAGCATAATAACGTTGCCAGGGTCAGCAACAAGCAATGGGTTCAAACAGTGTGCTGTCAGCTATTCACGCAACAGCCTTCCTTGTGGGCCCTCTGCCATCCCCAGAAAGCAAAAGAGAATCAATCTACTAGTTTAGCTCCATCAAGACCTTGTCGGTGCCAGGTATTCAAGTTTCGGCAGGGAAAACGGCATGGTCACACAAACCAGAGCTCCCAGTTCCCTGCACTACACACTCTCAGAGCTGTTCACAAAATCAGAGGGGTATAAATCCAGAAGAAGTGAGTTGAAATCAGTGGACTTACTCTGGTATAAAACTGGCACAGGGTAAAGCAGAATAAAGCTCTGTAGCTTTAGGAAAATGCATGTGTGCTGTAACTATAAACTCCATAGTGAGCTAGTAAATGCCATACAGAACACACACACAAAACACTCCCCTTTCCACTTTAAAAAAATTTAAGTGCAGCTATTTTTACTTTGTTTAGGATGTTTTAAAGGCTGCGGTTCACATTTCCCCACAACCTGGGTTCTCTCTGAGCAAGTACTGCTAGATCATTAGCATGTATTGCTGGATGTGTATTACTAAACCAGTGCCAGAGCTATTATTAGAATTGTCTCTCCTGGAAATGTTGCATAGATGCTCCAGTCTACTTTTCTAATTCTTCCCCAGCAGCAAACAGGCTAAAAATGCAGCCGGGAAAGCAGTCTTACATATACACATTCGCAGTGCATGTAGATTTATGCCCACAGAGAAAGATTAGAAAGAGAGCCATTTATTTGCCATTGCTAGACTTTATATGTAGCAACTTTCCTGCTGCAATCTAGGACGAGCAGCATGTTTGAAGTTAAAAATATTTCAGGGGCTTTGCTTTTGCAGCCCCCACCTCCCCCCCAGCTCTGCATTTAACTTGCTGCAGCCATTTGGAATGTAGAAAGAACAGTCCATCTTAGCAGTCAATGGAAGCATGCATCCAGATTTGTCTGAATTCACTCATTTCCACCTCCCAAATCTTTGCTCCCCACCCCCAATGAATTCACACTGCTAGCACCTCTGCTTCTTGGACACCACATTTATTCATTTTAAATCCTTCCCCCCCGACATTTCTGTCTCTCCATTTAAAATCGGGGGGGGGGGGGGGGGGGGGAGGGGAAGCCCTTGTATCTTATATAGAGATTTGTTTCTAAGAGATAAAAGATCTAGTTTGAGCTGTTCTTCCCGCAGCATTTTAAATATGCAGCATAAACCATGGCCCCACCGAAATCCCTATCTGAAAACAAAGACACACGTTACCTTTCTTTTATTTTTTCACCTCAGCGGCAGCAGCAGCACTTCAGATTTCACCCAGATTGTCCAGAGAAGAAAGCATCCCATTAAATCCAGATTAAGCAGGCCTTTGGCCTAACAAACAGCATCCATTTCCCTGTCCCTCCTCCTCTGTGTGGTCTGCTAGGAATCAGGCACAGCCCTTTTCTCCTCTCCTCTCCCCTCCCCTCTGTGTGTGTGTCTGCAAGGAGTTCCACAATGCTACCACATCCCATCTCCCGGCTAACGGTCTCTTAGATAGACACTGGCGACGATCCAGAGCAAACCACAGCAATCTCCATCCTCAGCAGCTTAGCGAGCGAGTGGGGGAGAAAACACACACACCAAACCAAAACCTGCTTGCAAAGAGATTTCACACATGCAGAACATGCCCTCAGAACAGCATGGGAGCCGCTGCAAAGCAAGAGCCCTTTCTGCAGGCTGTGCTTCTTTCTCGAGCTTTTCCCATCAATAGCTCACGTGCCGGCGAAAACACACTTTGAATGAAAGGAAGCTGGCTCTGTGTGTGTATGTGTGAGAGAGGGCAAAAGCATG
>CM057845.1:12604899-12615893 GCA_030068395.1 Apalone spinifera
GGAAGTGGGGAAAGGATCAGCCACTACCGCTGGGTCATGTGAAACATATGAACCCTTGCAAGCAGTGTGCAAGTATATTCATCTGCTGAGTTCTGCCTTCTAGTATCTGGGTTTATGACTAATGCCAAACCTGGAAAATGAGATGAAAAATAGGCAGTATTGGCAGGGGGGTGAGTGGATTTCCCTACCATGCCTAATACACACATACCTTTAAATAATAATCATCATCAGGAGAAGGGAGTGGGGGAGAAGCAGCCTGGACTTGTTAATCTTTCAATTTCCTTTCCGGCATATGCAGTCAAGGCAAAGTTATGTCTTGAATTATGCTAGCAGCAGGAAGGAGCTATGCTGAGTTGGGGAAATATTCCTAAGGAAAAGGAAGAGGAGGGAACAAATCAAAGAGCATAAGAAAAACTCAAAGAAATCCTTCAGTCAAGAGGCCCTGAATCTGCTGAGAAATCGGCACCAGTCTGATTCAAAGATGCAGTATTGTGGGGCTATATCCTGTCAAAAGGCTTGTCTGCACACTGTTTTTGTACCACTTTTAACTATCCCGGTATAAAAGGTACAAGCACGCAAGCGTGGCTGCAGGTTTTAGACCAACCTAGCTGTTCCTGTACATAGAGGGAGATCAATTATAAGCAGGGGCGGCCCATCCATATAGGTGAACTAGGCTGTCGTCTAGGGCGCCAAGTTAAATAGGGCACCAAATGATGGTGCAATATCATTGAGGGATTTGGAGGTGGGGGCGCCGATTGCATGGTTTGCCTAGGGCACCAGTTGCTGGCAGCTAGTCTAGGGCCGCCCCTGAGTATAAGGGGAAAAGACACCTTTATGCCAGCATAACCCAGCGGCCCTGACACCACTGAGAAAGGGAGAGTGGCATTTGCTTCACAGCCATAGTTAAGAGCTAGTTAGCTTTTAGCTCATGCAGGAGAGGCTCATTTCTTTTGCCCCTAAAGTCCCAGGTTCAATCCCACCTGCTGATGATCCAGGTTGTTGGCTTTACACCAGTATAACTGTACCCACCCTGGGAGCTGTAATGGTATAACAAGACCAATATAAAATCACGCCCCTAAGTGAAACAGTTAAAATCAGTGCAGACCCTATGCAGGACAGATCTAAGCTAGGGTGACCAGGTAGCAAGTGTGAAAAATTGGAGGGGAAGAGGAGAAGTAAGCGGTAAGAGCGGGGGTGGGCAATAATTTGTGGCCGGGGACCACTTCAGAAATGTTTGAAGTGGCCCCAGGTCTGGCCGGAAGGAGTGGGGCCTAATCCAGAAGGGGCAGGGCCAGAATGCTTCTGGGCTTCACCACCCCCAGACCATAATGGTCTGGAGGTGGGGGAGCCCCTTTGCCCCCCACCTTCCCACTAGGCACCCATTAGGCACCTGATTGGCCAGGGGGCGGGGAAAGCGTGGTAAGCCTCCTGCCCTGCAAGCAGCACATGGCACTTTGAAATGCCGCGCACGCCTCGTAGGGCCGGGACAGGGTGAAGGAAGCTTCATGCAGCTCCCCGGCCCCCACGCCCAGATTGGCCTGGGGGCAGGGTAGCATGCGAAGCCTCCTCCCGTGCAGCTCGCAGGGCAGGAAGAGACATCATGTGCTCTCCCACCCCCAAGTCCTGATTGTCCTGGGGGCGGGGGAGCTGTACGAAGCTTCCCCTCGCTCTGCTCCCGCCCTGCGTGAGCGTACGGCACTTTGAAGTGTTGTGTGCGCATCGCAGGGTGGGGGGATGGGGAGCGCGTGATGTCTCCTCCCACCCTGCGAGGAGCACATGGCATTTCAAAGCGCTGCCTGCTGCTCACAGGGCGGGAGGAAGCTTTGCGCGCTCCCCCGCCCCCTTCCCTTAATTGGTCTGGAGGCGGGGGAGCAGCAGGGCCTCCGTGGGCCGGATCAACCCGCTTGGCAGGCCGGATCCAGCCCATGGAGGAGGCCCTTTTGCCCACCCCTGGGTAAGAGGCTCCTACAGAAGACAAAGCCCCTTGCATTGGGACATCTAGGTCACCCTTAATCTAAGCCTGTGTGAAATCTAAGCCTGTGGTCCAAACCATGACAGTTTATCTGTAGCATTTGGGGTGATTGCTGTACAATACTGGAGGGTGTTTTTCCTTTTCTTAGGAAAGGAGCTTCCACATTTTGCTTCTCACCATTTCCCTTTGAGGACTAGGTTTTTCTCCTGCAAGGTAACCCCTGAGCAGGAGCTGTTGTCAAGTGTTTCACAGTAACTCTAGTGGGAAATGCTTTCCAGAAATACCACTATTTTGATGTGAGGAAAATATGAGAATCGGGGGCTTTTACAGAAATTTTCTGCATTTATCTTATACTACAGAGGTGCTGCTTGCAACTCAGGCTGAGTTTTTCACTTAGAGTAGGGATTTAATTTTTGTTCTGTAGTGTCTCCAAGGTAGCACTGATCCTTTAAAGCAGGGGCAGGGAACCTAAGGCCTATGGGCCGGATGTGGCCCACAGCTTGCCTGGATTTGGCCCCCAAGGAGCAGGGTCCCCCCCTAGTATTAAAGAGCCCACGGGGCTGGAGAACCCAAAATCTACTAGGCTGGGCCAGTGTTCCCTCTAAGCTGAGCACTTGGATGGCCACCCGGGAAAGATTCAGGTGCTGCCCAGCTGATGAGAGTGCCGACAGTACCCAGAGATGGCAACATGTGTTTCTATTGGTAGTGCACATCTGCATATGCCTCGGTGCACATGACAAAATTTATTGCACATATGGACAGAAAAAATTAGAGGGAACATTGGCCTGGCCCCCACTAGGCTCTGATGTGTGAGTGGAATGTGGGGAGTATTTTTCTCCTTCTCAGTCATGGGACATGCCAGTGAGGATTTTTGTTGTTGTTTTTGCTTTGCTTCTCACTTCTGTGCAGTTCCCAACTGCTTTTTCTGTGGGTCAGTGGCCCCCTGACTCAAAAAAGCTTCCCCTCCTCTGCTTTGAAGAGTGACTGGGTTTGAACAAAAGTTGATTTATTTGGAATCATTCTGATTAGGATCCTATAACAGGACTAGCCAAGAGAGCTTGATTTGATTCCCACCTCTGCAGGGTGACCATGAGCAAGTCATTTCATGGCTCCATGCCTCAGATTCCCCATGTTTCCAATGGCAAGAATAGTGCTGTCTCCGGGGCAAAGAGCTTACAGACAGTGGATGAAAATTGCTATGGAAGAGCATGATCAGAGATGGCCCATTTCACACTCAGAAGGCCCAGCATGGTCATGTCTCCAGGGCCGAGTGGCCTGGCACTTTGTGAAATGGCATAGCACATCTAGATGGCCATGCTTGCCTTAGGGTCTCCAAACCCTGCCATAGTCTCTTCATCCTAGGCTGCTGCTGGGACGGTTTAAATAAACGGGGAAGTGATTCTGTCTTCGAGCGCTAAGGGTCAACATAGGGAGGAGATGGGGGTAGAGAGCCAAAAGCTGTGTGTGTGTGACTGATTTCCCTGCTGTAGGCATGGCTCCAGAGGGCAGAGCCCAGAGCAGCGGAGAGAAGCAGGGCAGGCATACTCAGCCTGGCCCCTTAACACAGCAGTGTGTGAGAGCCTGTGTCTTCCATTCCTTCCTCCCCAATAAATGCCCGAGTCAGGAGACAGAAGGGGGACCCTGCAAGAAGGCAGAAAGCCACCTGCCAGGAGAGGCAGGAGAAGACAGGCCCTCAGGGGCCAGTTCTTTCCCAGTTCGGCATGTCCCCTCGGAGCATTTCTCAGCCAAAAGCTCCAGCGTGTATCAGACTTGTCTCCCCTGGGGGCACAGAAGCTGTTGCTGATCTCTGCAGGGAGATGGAGCAGTCCCAAAGGAGGTTGCTCCAGTCATGCTGTTGAGCAGACTGAAAGGAGCAGCTGGAGTGCTTGTGCAACCAGGGACGCTGGCATGTGGGGAGCCAGCGCACTCAAAGTCCCAGGCAGAGCACCTACAGTACTTTCTTGCTAGATGAGATAGACCTAAATAGTGATGCTGAATAATATAGCACAGAGGTTCTCAAACTTCATTGCACCGCATTACTACCCAACCCTGAGTGGGGGAAGCCATGCACTGCCCGAGCCCCACTACCTTAAGTACTCAGGCTTCAGCTATGGGTCCCAGTGAGTCTAATGCTGGCCCCGGAGACCCCATTAAAAGGGTGTCATGACCCACAGTTCCAAAACGGCTGATACAGCATGTAGCTCTTTTGTCATGTAGGTAGCAGCCCAAAACACCAGCTGACTTGGTCCCTTGTACAATTGCTTTGGAAATGGATTTTCCCCATTTTACAGCATTGACTCCACATTTTGATGAAGCTGGATCAGAACTTTAAACCCACCATTTCAGGGACATACCCATTCTCCCCCCCCCACCTCAGTTTTCACCCACGTGGGGTAAAAGAGAAGGCTCTACTTTATGGACTCTCATTGGCTGCAGCCCAAGATGGCTAAAATCTCACTAGACAGCTGATCTCAAGAGATTATTGGTATTTGTGATGGAACTTGGGTGCTGCTGCACCTCCTTATTGGAAGCAGTTTCCATCATATATAGGGGTTACAGTTTGGTTCAAGGACTGTCAACACCCCCATGGTACACACCATTCTAACACTCCTGACCAGAAATCTTTTCAGAATAGCCCAGGCTCTGAACCTCAGCCCTCACTGGCTCTGAACACAAACGCCATTCTAAACCCAGACGAGCTCAGAATGAAAATAGTGCATCGCTCCTTCACGGAAATGTAAATTTGCCTCAGGACATCACTCACCATGCAAGTGTCTGCTCAGGCTTGTTCCAGCACAGGAATATGCCAGTCCAATGGACTTCGCCCTCTGTGAGGTAGCTACTTCAATTAGAAAAGCCCCAAAGTATTATCCCTCACTCATCTCCCTGCAACACAAGCCAAGCCGTTCTTTGACTGAAAGCCATCCTCTCTTGACACAGCCTCCCTCCACTTACATATTGAACCACACCCTGGCGGCGCATTCTTCTGTTCCCAGTGGGAAAGCACAGCTTTTGTGATAAAGAAACGGCAAGAGACAGTGGAAGCCTCTAATTGAAAAGTGATTTGTTTCATGTACAGTAACAAAGTTTCGCTGAAAGGTGAGGTTCAGTCTGACCAGCTGACATTTCAGTGCAAATACTAACTCACAATGGCCCAAATCCTCTCCCCTCTGCACAGGGCCCAAGGAAATGGTCTGGGCACAGGCCAGGCATCAAGATGGGTGTGGTTTTATCTGATTAAAATATGACCATCTAGATCACTGTTGCAACCGCTGTTATATATTTGCAACAAATCTTGTACAAAGTGGGTCAAGCAAGGCGTCTATGAAAAATTTGTGATTTGCTGGTTATGATCATGTTATTTGTATGCATGCACTATTTTTGTATGTGAAGTTATGAGTATTGGCTAGGTACTTGTATTTCAATAGCTTTGATTCTGAGTAGCACCAGTGAAGCATTTGGCCTGCATATTTTGAAGGGACTACGTAAGTTTGATGGCCCATTGAGAAGTAATTGACTCACAATGGATCTTGGGAAATGCCTGTCCACGTCTGATGAGCCTTCCTGGGAAACGTTCAAACTAACCTGTGGGCAATGGCTTCCATCTGCAAAGTACGGAGTGACTTGCCCATGTGACTGCAAGTCACTAAGACAGGTGACTTGCCCATGTGACTGCAAACTCCATCTTGCTGCTGTAATTTTCCACAGTAAAAACAATGGATTTCCTTCCACATGGCAGAGGATATAAAAGACCCTGGAAACCCCTCCATATTGTCTTCAAACCTGCTTAACTCTGGAGGAACTTTGCTACAAACTGAAGCTCTAAACAAAGGACTTGATGGCTCAGCCAAGCTATGTACTCCAGAGACTAGACTTAAGCCAGCAGTTTATTCCGTCGCTGATACAAGCCTGAACCAATAACTTTGCAATTGTTGTATTTGAATCCTTTTACAATTCTAACTCTCATCTCTATTTCTTTATTTAATGAATAAACCTTTAGATTTTAGATACTAAAGGACTGGCAACAGCATGAGAGAGCTCTCTTTTGCCGATAAAATGGTAGCTGCACTGTGCACCTTTTAGCGTCACGGTTGTCACGGCACCGCCATGTCACTAAACATTCTGTAGTGTAGCTATAGCCTAATGCAGGAAGTTTTACACAATGCAGGACTCGCTTCTGAGCCATTTTTTGTGTCCTCATTTTCATGATTCAACATTGATCAGGGATGGTCTAGACGGTATTGGGTCCTGCCATGAGGGCAGGGGTCTGGACTCGATGACCTCTCGAGGTCCCTTCCAATTCTAGTGTTCTATGATTCTGTGATTTGTGCATTAAATAACTGGATAGTCAGAAAGGAGAGAACATTAGGTTTGTGCACAAAGCAGTGAACTTCAGGCCTAGATATGGAGGCTGCTTCTTGCACTGCTACAAAGTAAAGAACATTCATTGCCTCTGCCATGTGGCAACAAGGAAGGGGTGTAGACCTAGTTGTTTTCTGCTAATAATGGACATGGAACTCTCGTGTCTCAGGGCAGGTCTACACTACAAGGACAGGGCGATCTAAACTATGCAATTTGATTTACGTTAGTAGCCTTAGCATAACTCAAATTGACGTTGCTTAGATCTACCTATTGCGGGATCCACACTGGGGAGGGGAGGAAGTAACAGAAAAAAACCTCTCCTGTTGATTCCCCTTACTCATCTTGTTCTGCTGGAGTACTGGAGTTGACAGGAGAGTGATCAGTGGTCGATTTAGTGGGTCTTTACTAATCTTGCTAAATCAACTGCTGGTGGATTGATTGCTGCAGCATCAATCCATCCTATAGCGGAGACAAACTCTGAGACTAAGGAGAGCAGATTTATCCCCAAACCTTCCCTGCTTCACTGCAAAGCTGCTGTCTTGAACTATCTCAGGCCTGGTCCTGATTGGCTTCCTGCTTTAGATTTAAAGAAACAGTACATGTAACCTCGCAGCCTGCAGGAGGGGAGACAGGTTCTCAAGGAAGAACCAGGACAACGATCTCACTGATTCTGTTGGCCACTCGTTTTGGGTGCCTTGATATTGGGGTGTTGTAGAACTAGAAACCATGAATTCATATCTATAGAAGCACAACATTATGGGGACAGCAGTAAGTTAGAAAGGTGGGACACGCAGAAAGCAGGGGGAAATAATTTGTTCTGAAGGTCAGTGTTCCTTCCCATTTCCCAGTCAGACCTATCAATCAGCAGGGATCATAGGGAATGGTATATAGATTCCCTCATATAAATAGCAAGAAGAGTTTTCATTTATGTATTCTCTTTAATCCAAACATCTCAAAGCATGCACACTATCAATCAAATAAGCTTTGCAATACCCTGAGAAGTAGGAAAGTGTTATCTCCACAGGCAGACAAAGAGAGGCCTAGTAACTTGCCCAGCATCATCTTCTGAGTTAGCAGCAGAGCCAAGAATAAAGCCAGCATTCAAGACCCTTTATCCCAATGCTGAAATCGCTAGGCTACGTCTATACTGCCACGCTATTTCCGAATATCGGAGTATCCCGAAATAGTTATCCCGCATCTTCACAGCAAGCCCGTTATTTTGAAATATAATGGGCTTGCTATTCTGATGTCCCTGTAAACCTCGTTCCACGGGAAATAAGAGACGTTTTGGAATAGTGGGTTAATTTGAAATTTGGCGCTGCATAGATGCCAAATAGCTGAATAAGCTATTTCAAAATAAGATCAAAACAAGATACACAAGATGCGTATTGAGCTACGGTACATACACCCCAGTCTCCTCCTCTTCTCATGGACATATGTATTGAAACACAGAGTTATCTAATAGTAAATCTTCCAAGTATAACTGTTCATCTTATGCTCAAACCTC
Source organism: Apalone spinifera (assembly GCA_030068395.1). Lineage (NCBI taxonomy): Eukaryota > Metazoa > Chordata > Testudines > Trionychidae > Apalone > Apalone spinifera. Next base: position 12,612,741 of record CM057845.1, read on the forward strand.
TTTAAATGGTCTAGTATAATTCAGAAGCAAGAGCAACAATATTTTCTTCAAGAAACTTCCATAGCTCCACAAGGTTTCTGGGGTTGTCAGTACCCAAACAATGAAACCAGTTAACAACCGTTTAGTCTGGACTCATCCAAGCTCTAATCCTCAGGATGATTAGAAGCAGGCTAGAGCTCAGTCTTGCTCCAGCCAGCTTGTATCATGGCAGGGTCTGAAAAGGGAACAGCAACCCAAAATATTTAACTTTAAAATATGCAGAGGGAAGCAGCTAGCAAGCAGATTCCCAGACTCAAAAACAACAACACACCAGTTGCTTGTTATTGCTTTCCGATAATAAAGTTACCAAAAACACACAGTGGCCCCATGAAAAAGAAAAAAATGTTGACACTAATTTCCATTCTCATGATCAAAGATTAAAGCATCCACATCCTTTTATGGAATGGGATGCTAGGCCTGAGGGTGCTATCCAAAAGTGAGAGCCATTACATGAACATTTCTAGTGTTTTCAGAAGTGTAATTCAGCCCTTATAAATTTTGCATGGGCCAGAACTGTATTAATTAGTACAAAGGGGGTTAGATGAAATGTCCTATAATAAAATAATACTTAGAGAGCTTTGCATCCACAGACTTTAAGGAACTTTGTAAAGAGAATGTCATTACCCCAGTGTGACACTGAGCCACATGGAGATGAAGTGTAGCTAAGTGATTTAGAAGCCTGATTCACATTTTCAAAAGTGGCTTAGGCACTTAGGATCTAACACTGAAAGTTTATGGTACTTATGCTTCCATGATCCATATCCTCTAAGGCATTTAGGTGCCTAACTCCAACTGAAATCAATGAGTTAGGCATCAAAAGAACTTGAAGGATCTGGGCCTAAGTCACTTTTGAAAAAACCCTGAGGAGTACCGTTAGTTCAAACCAAGGGGTTTGGTTCGAACTAACATGTCCTGGCACGCACTTTCACTTTCGAAACAGCTGTTGAGTGGAGTAACGTGCTGGCGAGATCATGCTAATGAAGTGCGGGATATTTAAATCCCCGCTTCACTAGCAATTTCGGTCACCTATATTTGCATCCCTAGTTCGAACTAGGGTGCAAGTGTAGATGTACCCATAAATAATAATAGCCATTTTTGTTTACTTTGCTTTTTTTTCCCAAAATGTCCGATGTATTATTTAAGAAATAAGATAGGACAACAGTATTTAGTGTTTCAACAGTGATTTCTGTTGCAAAATTATTGTTGGTCAAAAAACTTTTCCTGCCAAAAATGGTGTGATTTTTAAAAACAAACAAAAACATTCACTAGAAACTCTGTGCCTTTCTTTTGATTTTTAAAAAAATCTTAACATAAAATGATATTGAAATGGTAACTGAAACTATTTTCTGGTAAATAAAAAAAATCTCAAAAGTCATTTTGATAATGTTTTAGACAATGTTTCAAAATACAAAGATTTAGAACTCATACAAATTTAAAAAAAAGTGTTATGGTCCCAAAACGAACAACAGGTAAGTCTCAAATATTTTGAAAAGAAAACAACATCAGCAGTTTATGTTTTTTGCAAAAGTCAAGTTATTTTTCAACCAACCCTACTCAAAACAGGTTATAAACACTTAGGGTACAGCTACACTGCACGGCTATTTTGAAATAAACTATTCTGGAATAGTTTTTCCAAAATAGCTTATTTTGAAATAACACATCTACACTGCAGAGAAGTCTCAAAATTAATCCAAGGCAGGCTTCCCTAATGTAGACATGATATCTCAATTTAGAACCCCAGGAGGCATTGGGGAGGAATAACTGAGAGTGGCCCTGGTGAGGGGCTATTTCAAAATAGCAGCAGTGGAGCATCTACACACGGCTTATTTCGAAATAGCAATTTCGGAACAGGCGTTATTCCTCATAGAATGAGGTTTACAGATTTTGGAATAAGCCATCCATTATTTCAAAATAATTTTGAAATAACAAAATGTCTGTGTAGATGCTCACATTGTTATTTTGAAATAACACTAGTTATCTCGAAATAACGGTGCAGTGTAGACACGCCCTAACAGGCTTCAATCAGCTTAGAATCGAATCACTTTAAAAAGTGAACTATATTCAGATTAAACTATTGTGCTATTCCTGAGTCAGCTTGCAAATTTCTCTTATTTTACAGTCATGTTTTTCTACTGTTATGTTTCTTTCTGCCCTTTAGTGGTATGAAAAACCCACACTAACCATAGAAGAAACTGACTGAATGATGATACAGGCCAAACAGATTTATGGTTTTCAACTGGATATGGTCCCTTTAATTAAGACCCATACTACCTCTGTGAGTGAAATTATTATCCAGATTGAACAGATGGGGAAAACTGAGGCAAAAAGAGATTAATTTACCTGACTCTGGTTACATCTGACTCAAAGACAGATGGAGGAATAGAACCTATATCTCATGATACTGAGCCCTTCTCTTTTAATGCCAAGCCCATTCTACTTCCTCAAACTAATCAATCAGTATTTGGCAAAAGTTATTTAACTTCTAAAAGTTTAATTTCCAATTTCTACTTCACATTTGCTTTGATTTTTGGAGTGTTACCAGGCTATCCTTGCACATAAAGCATGTGAATGGCAAATAAACGCTACAGCAAAATAATGTGCATGGAACAGAAAATTTTGCTGGAAAATATTTTTTCTGACCTATCATGTTTAGAATAGGATATATGGAGATACACCTATCTCATAGAACTGGAAGGGACCTTGTAAAGTCATTAAGTCCAGTCCCCTGCCCTCACAGCAGGACTGAGTACCCTCCTGACAGATTTGTCCCAGATGGCCCCCCTCATGGATTGAATACACAACTGTGGGTTTAGGAGGCCAATGCACAAACCACTGAGCTATCCCTCCCCCCATGTTTGCATTTAGGCTTGCTCAATTGCTTTAATAAAAAAACATCCAAATGACATTTAATCCAACAGCATTTAAACTGGGCTTGATATTTTATAAACAAACACTGCAACAATTATAATGGTGCACTGCTGAAGCCAAGGGTTGAATGTTAGTCATCTTGTTGTATATCTTGAATTTAATTGTGGTGTGTCTTACAGCTCCATGAGCATGTGCTGTTAGTGCTGCACTGAATACAATTTTCTTTTCATTAAGAAAGCCTGTATT
>CM057845.1:12625112-12638333 GCA_030068395.1 Apalone spinifera
TTGAAATAAGCTATTTTGGAATAACTATTCCAGAATAGTTTATTTCGAAATAAGTGTGCGGTGTAGACGTACTTATAGTGTGTGATCCAACGCCCAGTGAAAGCAGTGGAAATCTTACTTTATACTCTTGCTGACTGTTCTGTGGATAATTATAAATCTCTGGTCTCTAGAGTCTGGTGCAGCAGTGCCATAAAAAAAATCATAGAAAAAAGTGTCAATTTTCCATCAACTGTCTCTTCTGCAGTATTGTTCCAACTGAATCCCTTATGCCAATAGCGCCCAAGAGCAATGACACTGTATTAAGGGATCCTCCGATAAGCTGTAATGTTTGAGCCATTCCTGTTAGTCGCTGGCACATTATTTGATAACAGATGCTTTGAAATAGGTTGATTTAAACATGACTAATGGGACAATACAAATGTGGCCAGTGCATTACGAAGGGGATTGGATCAGCTCAATGTACTGATGAAAGATGGAGCATTGTAAGCAGACAACATATTTTGGAGGAGAGGGATCTTACACGGACTCTTGCTTTACTCTTCCCAGAGCAGCAAGTGCTGCTGCTATAAAAACTACTGACAAGGACAGCAATGAGGTAGCCAGTGTTCTCATTTCTATCCTACTGTGGCTCTCTTAGCATGCAAACCCCAGCTGCTGGGCTTTTTTCTTATTTGTACATCTTAGGGATTTTAAATTTCGATTAATCAGCTAAGCGAGTAGTCGATTGAATTTCCATCGACTACATGATTAGTTGATAAGGGGAGGTGGAGTATTCACTAGCCCCGCTGCACCTCTGCCTTTTAAATGTAGTAAGAGTGGTGAGCAGCTCTTACTACATTTAAAAGCAGAGGCGCAGCGGGGAACCTGGGGTGAGCAGGGACTCGAGCAGTCGCTAGGTCCCAATTCCTGTGCCTCAAGGCAGACTGCTTGGGTGGACTTTTCTGAGTGGCGTGCGGGGGCGGGGCAAGCCGGGGAGTCTGCCTGAGGCTCCCTGCTATGTCTGCAGTCCAGATCTGGCCCACAGAGGGTATTTTGCCCAGGCCTGATCTAAGATTATGTATGCCCAGGTGAAACAGAGGGGCTGCGGCCACCATTCCAGCCCACTGGCTGATGTCCTGAAATGCCACCTTGCTCCGTGTCTGACCATGAGGGTAAGAGTTAATTAGTCTCACTGTGCAGCCCTACAGCCTGAGCTGCTTGTGAGATGCCTTGTATCTCGGGCAAGAGGTAACTCTGGAGAAACAAACTGACCCATCTTCAGTACACTTCTCAGAGGCAGTTTTATATTCATGGTATTTCGATTGCTTTGGGCTCTGTTGTCTTTAGTACAGGAAGGGCGCTGGGGTTCCCCTGCTTCCCAGCATTGATCTGTAATTAAATATAAATGCCACACTTCACTTGCAGGAAACCAAAGGCCTTTTCAGACCATACTGCGGGTTAGGCATGACCTTCAGATAAAGAAGTGTGTGTGGAAAAACAGAGACATTCTCTGCACTTTGTCATCATACTAAGTAATAGCTCTGCCAAGTATAGTAAATACAATGTTTGAGGCCCGAAAGGCCACAGAGCGTGTGTTTTAATATTTGCTAGGATGAAATTTGCATCTGGTGAGGGTTAGATTCCTCATAGGGAACCACTAGAGTGATTATTCTCTGCTCTCATTGCACTTTGAGTGCATTTTTCATCAGATCTGCTCATATCTAGACATGCCATTACCAGTGGTGAACCTGCTCAGCATTAGACTTATTATTAAATAGCAAATCAATCCTCCTATGCAGAGTGCAATCCATTTATTGCCAGTCATTACTCAAGGCTGAGGAAGTCATAAACAAATGAGTGTGCTGGAAGCATTTAACATTTCACACCCACCATACCAATCCAGACCCATCCCCTTACACCAGGCACTGTTTGTGGATTGGTCCTATTCTCAGTCATTGGGGCTTGGTGATTCTTTAGCGTGGATCCTGCAGGTGCAGGTTTACCCCTGCAGTCTCTGGAGCTCTGTGCAGGTGCAGACAATTGCAAGAGGACTAAGGGTAAATAGAACTTTCTTGCTTTTTATTTCTAGAGGGAGGCAGCAGGTATTAGTGATCAAATAATGGTATTTGGGACTCCCTAGTTACTCTTCCTGCTTCTGCTGTTGACTTGCTGTGAGGAAGGCACTCACAGTCTGATTTTCAGACAGCTGAATACCCACAAAGCCATTTGAAAACTGCTAGATCTGCAGGCATCCAGCATATTTAGGGTTGCCAGCAAGAGTGCCCGAACCCCACCCATGCCCCACCTCTTCCCTTCAGGACCCACCCCTGTTCACTCCTCTTCCTGCCATCAATCTCTGCTTTTCTCCCATCCCTCCTCTGCTCAAGTCAGCAGGAATTTACCTGTAGAGCCAGGGCTAGGAGCTGCAGCGACCTGTCCCAGGCAGAAGGCAGCCTGGCTAGTAAGGGCTGCTGCAGATGAAGACCCAGCTACTCGCTGCCCATATTATCTGTACTTTGGGTGTCTGGTCAGTAGATCTGAACAGACACTGTTGAGTCCCCTTTTTGACCAGATTTTTCAATTGAAAACCAGACACCTGGCAACCCTAAATTGGAAAGCTAGACCCTTGCAACAGTTCCTCTGCATCTCTTTCATTGTAGAAAGGCGCACAATGTTGCTGATTTCCTAATGTAGACGTGTTGGGGTGTTTGATGCAGCAAAGTTTGCCACTTCTTTCCTGCTGCCTCGCCTTGTTCCCCTAACACTATTTCCACCCACCTGCCATTTGTTGGTGTTTATTTTTAGAACCTGCTTTTCAATTTGTTTAGGTTGTATTGCCTGGAAATAAAGCAGAGCCTGCACCTTGTAATATACAGGCACCTAGTTTCTCATTACCTTATTAGCACAAGGATCTAGGGACAGCTGTGCAAGTAAAATAATACTCTGCCGTACTATAAACAAAGCCACTAGTAAGCTAGTTCATTGACAATGCATCTGCCGATGCTGTCTGGCTAGTTTTCCTTCACTTCCCCTTTAAAGAACATTTTGAAACATAATTGCTCATTAAGAGCATTTATTAAATGTCCACCAGACATTTTAATTGTACTAGGAGCAAATGCTGCATAAACAAATGTATAATGTCTTCCTTAGCCTTAGCATTCCAACAGCTGTCACTGTCTGAGTGCACTCCAGCAAGCCTGATCTCTGGTCCCAACAAAAGTAATGTACACAATGATGGCTGTGTGTGTGCTGTTTTTAGCTAATATGATGGTCCTTACAGTATAAGTAGCAGTCACATGTAGGGTTAAATGTAGGGTTAAATGTCTATACTGTGGAGTTTTTCCAGGAAACCAGAGGTAAAAACTCCGGAAAAACTCCGCCGTGTCCAAGAAACGCATTTGCTCTTCCGCTTTTTTTTGAGGAAGAACAAACGTGCTCTTTCGGGGAGCCCTGTATACCTCGTTCTATGAGATAGAAGGGCTTTGCCGAAAGAGGAGGCTTTTCTGCCATTTGGCCCCATCTAGACGGGGCCAAATGGCACAAAAGCTTCTTCCAGAAAAGCAATCGGAAAAAGCTATGCAAATTGTGAAGCGCAATTTGTGTAGCTTTTTCCAAAAAAACCCTATAGGGTAGACCTAGCCTGAATCTTTTGTTCAAAGCACTTTTTATTCACTGTTGCTGCTAATAAGTGAGTAAAACAGACATTTAAAATATTTCATCATAATTTATATAACTTTGTCCTGTGTTATTTAGCAACTCAGAAATTATTATTTTTTCAGTAGCTTTCTAAAATAACCAATTTTGTACCATAGTCTGGAACTGTCACATTTCTGTTTTTTATAAAGTTGATCTTCACTCATAATTTTGAAGCATTTCTTTGGAAGGGAATAAAAAGTGACTAAAAATTGGGCCCAACAAACTGCGCTGTTAGGCATGATCTGGGGGTAGAAGGAAGGTTTAATTGGTTTTTTTTATGGCTTTATTTGTTTGTTTTACTGAAAAATCTAATAAATTAGCAGCAAAAGTGCATCAACCCTGAATTCCTCAATGTTCAAATTTCGCTGCCTACCCCTTACAAATTTGGATGCCTGGCGCTGAAATCTGTTTACTAGGCATATAGTTTGCCCTCTATCATTTGTATGTAGAAGTTTGTTATTGTAGGGCAGATCATTGCATGCATGGATCCCAGCAGTTCTCTCTCCCCCTTCTGCATCTTTAGGAGATGAGTGACAGCTGTACGCCCTTTACAGTATGGGTACGCCCCTTACAGTATGGGTTTCTGAGGAGCAGAGGCAGGTGCAGCCAACAAGATTGATCCTCTTCCCAAATCACCCTGCTGGTGCTGAGTGTAACATGGCCCCCAGTGCTTCTGGAGCATGACCCAGAACCACTGCATGGCCCATTAACAGGATGTGGCACAGGACAGTGACTTTCTTCACTGATATCCAATCTACAGTCCTTGCTCTGATCCCCTAATAAAAACCCATTGCTGCTCTGTGGGAAAGATTATTGTCTGTCTGTCGCTTCACCTGCTTCTGCATTATAGTGGCATATGCTGCATGGATGGTTTACAGACAATGCAGGTGTTTGGGTGTTGGGAGAGCTAGATTCTAGTCCAAGCAATCCCATTAACTACTTGTATGACTTTGGGCACATCACTTATCTCTCACAACTTCACCTTTCTCCTGTACAAAATAGGGACATTAATACTTTATTGCTCCTCAGGGAGGGGTGTAAAGTTCACATCTGTAGTATTACATCCAATTCTGGGGGTTCTGTTACCGAAAGGATGTGGACACATTGGAGAGAGTCCAGCAGAGGGCAACAAAAATGATTAGGTGACTGGAGCACATGACTTACAAGGAGAGGCTGGGGGATTCGGGCTTATTTAGTCTATAGAAGAGAAGAACGAGGGGGGATTTGATAGCAGCCTTTAACTACCTGAAGAGGGGTTGCAAAGAGGATGGAGAGAGGATATTCACCATCGTGACAGATGACAGAATGAGGAGCAATGGTCTCAAGTTACAGTGGGAGAGGTCTAGGTTGGATATTAGGAAAAACGATATCACCAGGAGGGTGGTGAAGCATTGGAATGGGTTACCTAGGGAAGTGGTAGAATCTCCATCCCTAGAGGTTTTTAGGGCTTGGCTTGACAGAGCCCTGGCTGGTATGATTTAGTTGGGATTGGCCCTGTTTTTAGCAGAGGGCTGGACTCAATGACCTCCTGAGGTCTCTTCCAACCCTGTGATTCTATGGTTCTAATGTACACAGTAGTTTGAGATGGACGGAAGATACCATATACTAGTACAGGCACTTTCCTGTGCCTTCAGAGTTCAAGTCATCTAGGAAGAAAGTGTCTCTGCCTGATGAATGAAAACATGAAGGGTCAGATTCCCAACTGGTGTAGATCAGCATAACTCCATTGACTACAATGGAGCTGCATCGATATACACTAACTGAGAATCTGGTCCCATATGCTCTTACTGGATGTCTTGTTTGTGACATAACTTCCGTGGGTAATAAGCAGGAGTAAGCTGTCAGAGAAGGGGTAAGCAGACAAAGCGGTACGGAACAGCTTGGTGTGTCTGGAATCCCAGTGACTGGGAATAAATACACACAGACGCCACATACAACACTCACCATTTTAAAAAGTGGTCATTAGCCAACAGTTATCATACCAAGGCCCTGCAGGCACCACGAATATTTCCTGCTTTAAGTTGAGGGCAACCCTGTGTTTCCCCTGTAATAACAATGTGGCATCTGTTGGAAGATACCTTTTGAATGGTGACCACTGTACACCTGCATTAGATTTGCCGTCAAGTTAGTTAACACCACGGAATTGAAAATCAATTACCTGGAGTGACAACATGATCTAAAACTGTACTGCAGACAAACAGCCAGTGTGCAATTAGCTGGAACTTATCATTGAATGTGGAAGGAAACTGTATTTTCATGCAAATATCTCTTATAATAATAACAATAATAATAAAAGAAGGGAGGAAACAGCAGTTGTGACTTATAGGGAGAATGATATATGTATAGGGTGTCCCAAGGCATCAGGGCCTTTCCATTTTGCCTTGTGTTTAAAACACTTTTGTTTTCATGCACAAAGCACTTCCTCAGCTCAGTTTCACTTCAGAGCTGTACCCAGGCTAGGTATCTAGCAGGGGGGACCTTAATTCTCTGATCTGAATCACCACTTTGGGATCAAAGCTATTACTAGCATCGTTTAGTTTGGAGTGCCCGGGCTGTGCTACTCTTGGGAGTTACCACTTTTTTTTTAAATCTCAGCTTGGGTCATGTTTGTTTTGAAGGCTGGGAGCATCGATGCTGGTGGAACACAACACATCCTTTGTTATCCAGTCCTAACGGCCAGACCGTGCCAGAATATGAATTGTAAACCACTGCTGTTCTCATCTTCTCCCCAGGCTGATCCCATTAATTTATTGGCGTTGTAATTATATTAGTTGGTGAAGTGCTTTGGGACGCTTGGCATAAATAGTGCTTTACAAGTGTAATACGCTGCTGCTGCTGTTCAAAACGCTGCAAAAAAGGCACTTACGCCATAAATTTAATCAATGGACAACAGTGCCGTTACTGATCTCAGCCAGTATGTTGAATCGTTAGCATCTGAGACACATACACCTCTCCATTGTCTCTCATTGGAACTAGCGATCGCTTTTCATCTGAATTTGCCTCCCTACCACATGTACCTGCTGCCTTTCCACTTTTTCTTACTGTAATTAATTGGTACCTGTATCAGTACTGCTGATTCATAGGATTAAGGCTGTAGAGAATACGCTTTATGTTTCTGTCACTCCGCCTAGCTGGTCCTTTGTCTCCTACCACTGATTTTCACACTTCATTGCATGCCACCCCATGTGCCTGGAACAATCCCCATCTCCACCTTCTAACTCCCAGCAAAAAATACATACCTTTCTTACCCAGTATAGCTGTCCCACCTCAAAACTGGACCACCCAAGTCAGCTTCTGAATCTGGAAACAGTTTTTGCTACGTTTACAAGGCAAAATCTGAAGAGAGAGAGAGAGCCTTACATATCAACTCTTTACTGCAACAGAGAAGCAGCCACTGCCTCTTTCATCCCATGAACAGCTGGCTTTGTCAACTTCCCTTTTGTGTGTTTGTTTCCCATTTATTTCAGTTTCCACTTTAAATAAAGTCAGACAGCTGAACTTTCTGAACCCACAAGTGCATCATGAAACTCTGACTTGTGAAGACCATCTGAGCGCTGATTGCTATTCATATAAAATGGTCTTTTGAAAATGCTGAACATAGGCATGGAGCTTTCTAAATTGGATTATTATATACTAGGCAATAAGGTGCTTACATAGCAACATGACAAACAACCTTCAAGTCTCGGTGACAAACTAAAGCATGCTCCATTTTCATTACAGTGTCACAGCAAATAACAAAAAAACCACACACTCAAAAAACAAAACAGACATCATTTTAGGATGTGTTGTCAGCAAGACTCATGAAATATTTTTTGTACTCTACTCTGTGCTGATTAGGCCTCAACTCAAGTATTGTGTCCAGTACTGGGAGCCATATTTCAGGAAAGATGTGAGCAAATTGGAGAAAGTACAGAAAAGAGAAAAAAATTATTAAAGGTTTAGAAAACATAACCAACGAGGAAAGATTGAAAATATGTGTGGGTTTAATCTGGAAAAGAGAAGATTAAGGAGGGGTAAGATAACAATTTTCAAGTACATAAAAGATTGTTTAAAGGAGGAGGAAAATTGTTCTCTGAGGACAGAACAACCAGCAATGGACTTAAATTGCAGTACGGGAGGTTAAGTTGAACGTTAGGAAAAACTTCTAAATGTCAGGGTAGTTAAGCACTGGAATAAATTGCTTAGGCAGGTTGTGGAATCTCCATCACTGGAGATTTTTAAGTGCAAATTAGACAAACACTTGTCAGAGATGGTCTAGATAATAGTTAGCTCTGCTGTGAGTGCAGGAGACTGGACTAGATGACCTCTCAAGTTCCTTCTAGTCCCGCCATTCTGCAGTTCTGTGAATCTGTGATTATTGTCAAGCTGGGTGTTCAAGGTCATGCAATTGCTTTTAAAAATAATAGATTTTAGGTTTCTTCTTATTTACCAGGTGGTGTTTGAATCTTTAGGTTTCACAGTTTTTATCAGCAACCATGAATTCAATAAACTTCTTTTAAAAAAAATTAAAGATTAAATTCTCACATTCTGGTAGGATTCCAGAAGCTGGGACATAAAGAAAAACATAAAATATTGTAAGACTTACAATAAAATTGTGAGAGATGGCAACAGCAGCTAATCCAGAACCCTTGAAATCCATGGGAGTGGCTCCAATGTGCGTTTCTGTATATACAAAGGAGAGAGTTGTTGATACAAATGGCACTGCTTTGTTCAGTTACAATCTGTGTGAGTGTGAAGGAAACTGTATGTATGTAATCAGCTGTTTGCACAGGTGCATGTGGACTTTGGAGGTGCCACTGAGGTTAAGGATGTTAAGGACTAGTCAACTAGTTGACTATCTGATAAGCATTTGACTTATCAGATAGTCTGTCGACTAGTCAATACTCCCCCCTCCTCCCCCGTGCTGCCTTTATGAGAGAGCGGTAGCAAATGGGGGGGGAAGGGGTACTTCAAAGCAGCAGCACCACACAGCTGAGCCAGGAATCAGCTGTGCAGCACTGCCACTTTGAAACTCCAAGGCAGTGTTTCAAAGGGGCAGCCGCCACACAGCTGATCCGCGGCTCAGCTGTGCAGTGCTGCCCCTTTAAAATGCTGAAGCATAGATCCAGCTAACCCTGGGTTCCGTGTGGTATTTCCCCAGAACCCGGGGTCAGCTGGGGAAATGCCGCAGGGAACCGGGGACTCTTGTACATTTCAAATCAGGCACTAGCGTGCCGCCTGGAGTCAGTGGGACTTCTCACTGGCCCCGGGCTGTACGTGGAATTCCACATTCCTCCTTTGAAATGTGCAAGAGCCCTGCATTTTAACATCCCTAGCTGAGGTGACCCTTGGCAGTTTACGTGTTAAAAATTAGTGACTAATGTTTTTCCCGCCCTTACTTACCCCCATGTAGCTTTCCATTAAAAGTTCAATGAAAAGATCTGCTTTGCCAGAAAACATTTTTTTGACCAACAATGTGCAGTTAGGCCCAGTTAGTTGTTTTAATAACAAACACCCAAATTATACTTACTCTAAAAACACTTTAAATATGCTCAGAATCTTATAAATAAACATTGCAACACTCATAGTACTGCTCTGCCAAAGGCTGAACATAACTTGATGTGTTGTATCGCGTTAGTTTAATTGCTGTGTATCTTACATCTCTATTAGCATATGCTGCTATTGCTTGTCTGAATATAATTTTCATTTTTGTAAATTGATCTGCTTGTGGAAAGTGACAGACTAGCAAGTGATGATTTGTTTCTTTGTTATAACTGCAGCATTTGCTCCCCACTCAAGCTTTAAGGAATGGAGCTTCACTAGAGGCATGAGAGCAGCAAAGTACCATTGTTCCTGCCTCAATTTCCTCACCTATAGACCAACATGCAATTTTATGACTATTCAAAGCCACAGAAAGAGTACTAGTGGAACTGGGGACAGAACTCAAATCTCCAGCATCTTACTTCAAGCCATCAGCCACAAACCTTCTTTCCTTAGGCATGAAAACTGAAGTCTTCCCATTAATCTATAGAACAAATGAGGCATAGTTTCTCTGCGATGATGGCAGTGTAACTCAGGGCAGAATTTAGGCCCTAATTTTTAAAATCTGGTGATAAATGTCTGTCCGATTGTCATACTTTATGAACCAACTTCCCAGTCAAGAGTTTTTCATTGGTAGGACTGATGACTGAGGGGACTGGTTATGAGAGAATGGAGACTTTCACTCAAGGATCACATCTGTGAACTAAGTTCAGGTTGGTGATAGTCAAAAGCTATTATCAGATGGCAGCTTGGTGATCTGAAAAATGTCCTAGAAGTCTTAGCCTGTGCTTACTGAGCAACTGTCCAGAACTAAGAAATGTCTTCTGTAATTGCCACTACCGGTATGTCCACACTGCACTTAGACACTTGTGTCTCAAACCAAGGGTCTATTTAATAGCTGCATTAGCATAGCCTGGCTAACCTATTTGACAGAGCATGACACTCTTAATCTCAGGGTTATGGGTTCAAGCCGCATTTTGGGCCTTTTCCCTTCTTTCATTTCACTAGAAAGGTGGTGAAGCACTGGAATGGTAGAATCTCCATCCCTAGAGGTTTTTAAATCCTGGCTTGACAAAGTCCTACCCGGGATGATTTAGTTGGGATTGGCCCTGCTTTTAGCAGAGGGCTGGACTCGATGACCTCCTGAGGTCTCTCCCAAACCTGTGATTCTATGATTCTAATGTACACAGTCGTTTGAGATGAGATGGATGATTCTATGTTTGGGTTTGAGCTGCAGCCCAAGCTCTGAGACCCCTCCCACTTTGCAAGGTCCCAGATCCCAGGATCTAGCCTGAGTCTGAGAATCTACAACACAATTAAACACTCCCCTACACTGAGAGACCTGGTTTGGGCCGTAATTTGGGCTGGTTTGGTGTAATTGCAGTATAGACCTACCCTAAATGGAACCCTTATTAGCCATCCAAACAGGCAGGTTAAGTCTTGGACAGTAAAACACCCCCTCATTCCTAAAAACAGGCCTTAAATTCACCTGGAGTTGTGCTCTGGTAAATATTTTCAAACCCATGGAAACCCGGTACCTCCCGTGAAGCAGAAGCTTTGAGCCCCATCAACCCCCCCACCTCAAGGGGGCTAAAATTTTGAGCCCCTGCACCCTCCCCAGTGAACTAAAGCCCTAAGAACCTCCACCCTGCCGCTGCCAGAGTCTTGAATGGGGGAGGCTCTGGGGTATAATCTCTGAGAATTTAAGCCCTGCCTAAATGTGCTCTTTAAAAGAAGGATGATCTAGTGGTTAAGGCATTGGGCTAGGACACACAAGTCCTGGTTTTAATTCCTCTAGTTTCAATTCCTATGTGGCCCTGGGCAAGTCACTTAGCTTTTCTGTGCCTCGGTTTCCCCATCTGTGAAATGAGGTTAATAGCAGCACCTTATGTCACAGGGATGTCGTAAGGATAAATACATTATCAGACTAGAACAGTGTTTCTCAACCAGTGGTACGAGTACCCTTAGGGGTACTTGAGAGAAGTCTGGGGGGTTACATCCACACAACTAAAATTTGGAGAAAACTGAATTTTTGTTTTAAGTTTTACAGCACTTTATTATTTTTATGCTTTTTACACCCAAAAATTTCATTGCCCACCCAGCTACGATTAAGTTGTTTAAACAAATGTGTTGCAATGGTAGAAAAATATTTTATGTGTCAGAAAACTGTAAGTATTGGGGATACTTATAATTTTTTAAAGGTGTACTTTATAAAAAAGGTTGAGAAACACTGGACTAGAAGGTGCTCAGATACTATGGTAAGTTTTGAAGATAGATAGACAGAAATGAAGAACATGGTGGGGGGGGGGGAAGCATGAGGCTCTTATTAGGTAAATCAGTAGACTATTTCATTCTCCCATAGCTGAGGAGCAATTGTCTTGTGGTTAATGCACTGGACTGGAAATCAGGAGAGTTGTATTCTATTGTTGGCTTGATTCATAGATTCCAAGGTCAGGAAGGAACATTCTGATGATCTCATCTGACCTCCTGTGTAACACAGTGCATAGCACTTCATCATAACAATTCCTAGAGCGGATCTTGTAGGAAAACATCCCGTCTTGATTTAAACATTGGCACTGATGGAGAATCCACCATACTCCTTGGTACATTGCCCCAGTAGGTAATGTCGCTCGCTGTCAAAAAATGTACAGCTGATTTCCAGTCTGCATTTGTCTGGTTTGGCCTTTCTGTGCAAGACTGAGGAGCACATTATTAAATATTTGTTCCCCATGAAGTTATGTGCAGACTGTAATCAAGGCACCCCTTAACTCTCTCTTTGTTAAGTTAAAGAGATTGCATCCTGAGCTTGTCACTGTAAGGCCTGTTTTCTAACCCCTTCCTCATTCTTGCAGCTCTTTTCTGAACTCTCGCCGATGTATTGACATTCTTCTTTGGACTATGGACACCAGAATTGGGCTCACTTTTCCAACAGTGGCCGTACAAGTGCCAAATACAGAAGTAAAATAACCTCTCTGCTTCTGCTCGAGATTCCCCTCTTTATGCACCCCAGGATTGCATTAGTCGTTTTGGCCACAATGTTGCATTGGGTGCTTATGTTCAGCTAAATATCCACCACCATCACCCAAATCTTTTTCAGGGTCACTGTGTTGCATACTAGAGTCTCCCATCCTGAAATCAGGGCCTACCTTCTTTATTCCGAGGTGATTACATTTACATGTAGCTATATTAAAACATATAGAAATGGCTTGCACCCAACTTTCCAAGAGATTCAGATTGTGCTGTGCTAGTGACTGGTCCTTTTCATTATTTCCCGCTCCCTCAGTTTTTGTGTATCTGCAAACTTTGTCAGGGATGATTTTATCTTTTTTTTTCCGGGCCATTAATAAAAATGGTAAGTAGTATAGGGCCAACAACTGATACCTGCAGAACCCCACTGGAAATAGACCCATTTGATGTTGGTTGCCTTTTATTAGTAAGCTTTTAACCCATTTAATCTGTGCCATGTGAATTTTATATCATTCTAGATTTTTAATCAAAATGTCATGTGGGACGAGGTCAAAGTATAATACATCAATGCTATTCCCTTTATCAACCAAATTTGTAATCCAATAAAAAAAAAGATATCAAGTTAGTTTGACAGGTTCAATTTTTCATAAACTCAGGGTGATTGCTATTAATTATATTACCCTCCTTTATTTCTTCATTAAACAAACCCTGGATTAGCCGTTCCATTATCTTGCCTGGGATTGATGTCAGACTGGCAGGCCTATAATTGCCTGTGACATTCCGTTTACTCTTTTTAAATATTAGCACAACTTTCGCTTTTTTTCCTGTCTTCTGGAACTTCCCCAGTGTGCTAAGACTTATTGAAAATCAACATTAACAGTCCAGCAAGCTCCTTAGCCAGCTCTTTTTTAAAAGTCTTAGGAACAAGTTCTCTGGACCTGCTGATTTTTAAAAAATGACTATAGTATCTGTTTAACATCCTAAAGCGATAATAGAACATGACTTGTCTAGAGAACATGGCCTATGAGGGAAGACTGAAGGAATTGGGTTTGTTTAGTT
>CM057845.1:12642511-12669908 GCA_030068395.1 Apalone spinifera
TTCAGACTAACACGGCTACCCCTCTGATATTCTTCACATCCTGTCCTAAGTTTTGTGGTGCTGTTAGAACTTGATCTATTGGATGGACAGACGTAGAAACAGAACTTCACAGTTTGGGGTGGACAACATAAGAACGGCCATACTGGGTCAGACCAAAGGTTCATCTAGTCCAGTATCCTGTCTGCAGACAATGGCTAATACCAGATGACCCAGAGGGAGGGAATACAACAGGCAATCCACATGTGATCCCTCTCCTGTTACCCATTTACAGATATCACACTTGCATGGTAAGAACAATATGGGTGGAGTGTGCCTTGGGAAAAGAGGTCTGATGTTAGCAGAACACTTTTGAGGAATCTTTCCTCTGAAAAGCTTTGCAGGGAAAATCCCTAGAATGCATCCACACAAACACACACAAAATTCCCTAGAAGGCAGCAAACCTTCCGAACACACGGAAGCACATGCTCCACTGAGAAATACTGTGTATATCACATATTAGCAACAATTAATTTCTAGGGAACGACTAGGTGTTTGTAGTGTTATTACACGAGGGGTCTTGTGAACTGCATTTGATATAATTAGTTCTACTGAGAATATGGTTTAAGAAATAGAAAGCGGTGATGTAAACCAGCAATTAACAGGTATGATAAAAATTAGTTTCCATCTCCTCTGGGAATACTGAACCCATTTCAACAGCGTGGGATGAATATTCCCTATTGAATTTGGATGATAGGTTTCATCTACCTCCCAGTTTCTCAAAAATTATTAAAGAGGGTCAGCAAGTTTAGGAGTTTCCCACTAGACTTTGACTGGGGAGGTGTGTTAACATAGGAGGCTTGGTGTCATTAAGTGATCTAACTAAGCCCAATCCATAAGCCATTCAAAGTCAATGGAAGTCCTTCAGTTCACTTCAGTGGGCTTTGGACCAGGTCCCTACAGCAGCAGAAAGGGGACCACCAAAATTCATATGTGAATTTTGAACCTCCAAAGTTTGGGGTGGGTCAGATGTGGGATTTGGATTGGGTCAAGAGACCCATGAAAGCAGGCAATAGTACTATTGGAAGGCAGCAGAAAGAAATTGGGGCTTCATGCAATAAGCTGATCCTGCAATTGCCAAGTCATACAAGCAACCTTTACTGATGCAAGAGACCCTAGGGAAGACAATAAGGCTACTTGTGTCTGAGAGGTTAACAGGAGCAGGCCCCAAGAAACAATGGCTGAAATCTTGACTCCATTGAAGTCAATGGGAGTTTTGACACTGATTTCAGTAGGTTCAGGATTTCATCCAACAGCTCTTTCACATAAACTCCTTCACTGGGTGTTAAGGGGCTGCATTAGTTAATGTGTGTTAAGCATTCTGAGTTTAACAAGTGGTCAGTTTTACTGATATTTTTATAAAATTAGAAGCCAGGGCCTTCTCTATAAAGAGCCCATAAGCAGAATGTTGCTCCTTGGATAGCAGAGTTCATCTGTGGTATCCCTCAAGTCAAGGTTTATTACTTCCTTTTAGTTAGAGGTTTAATGAGTTATATTTATTTAGGTGCATTATTGGGTAGTGCAATGTGCAATTAAAGCACTCAGCAGGGCTTGCTTCTATGATCTTCCATACCAACATGCAAACCTCTAGCACGTGAGCTCAAGGACCTTGGCACTGAGCCAAGAGTGCACCGAAATCAATGAAAGACTCGCAGTGCCTTTACTGGATTCTCTATGAGGTCAAAGATCCATTAGCTGGAAGCAGGAGCAGGTGATGGTCCTCTATGAAGCAACCAGAGAGAGAGAAATAGACAAAGCTTACAATGGGATGGGACATTTCATCAGCTGCACAAGCATCTCATCACTTTCTGGTGTCCTGCTTTACCCTGTCCATTGCTTACAGAAACACTATCACTGCATAACAATTAAAACAAATCCATATAATATTTTCCTGCCCAAAGGCATTCAGTTACAGGGTAATAGCCCTGATACAGGAACCTAAATAGAACAATAATAACAACAAAAATATCACCACTTATGGAATTTTAACTTAAGATTCAATTAATAATTTATTAAGAGAGAGATTCTTACTCTTACTTATTTTAAGAAAGCTATTTTTTACAGGGAAAGATAGTGGACTGGCTAATGTGTTTGTGTAGAACTACACTAGTGTGTCTTAGCCCCTAAACTGATAACCTCTAAGGAGGGTTTCCTTTAGCTGAACTAATAGGGACCTTGCAGCTTTTGGAGTTAGAGGAGAATTGCTAGCACCAAGAAGTTCCCAGTGGCCATTGTATGACACAGTCCTGAGAAATATTACACCTTAAATGGCCCTAATTAATTGTTATAATAGACAGTTTTACTTTTGCTTCCTTCTCCCACTCTCTCTTGTTGCCACTACTGTAGAGTGTGGCTTTGTGATGTGGCAAATCAGTTCAGTGGGGCACTCAATGCTGGTGTTTTCTAAGCAAGCAGGTGAGATACCAAATGCACTCTTTCTATTCAGATGGAGATAGCACTCCTTCTATTCAGATGGAGATAGGGTTAACAGTGAGGTAGTGTGTTGCATCATTCCTTCCCACACCCAAGTGGTAGCATGAGCTACTGAATAGTAAGGCACTGAAAGTGGAGTCAGAAGAATTATGCTCTAGTCCCAACTCTGCCACTAACTTACTTGTGTGAATTTGGGCAAGTTACCTCACATGTTTTTCATCCTCCATTTTGTGTTCCTTACCTATTTAGGGTCAAATGGCCAATCCCTGATTGGTGAGCAGTTACTCAGAAGTTAATGGAACTCCTGCAAATAATAGCTCAACGGTGGGAGTGAGGA
Organism: Apalone spinifera; assembly: GCA_030068395.1. Lineage (NCBI taxonomy): Eukaryota > Metazoa > Chordata > Testudines > Trionychidae > Apalone > Apalone spinifera. The sequence goes on from CM057845.1 coordinate 12,645,318, forward strand.
TTTTAAAATATAGCCCTTAGATTGCAAACTTACTGTGTCAGGGACTATTTAGACAGCAGGGCCGACCGCTTTGCCGGGCCTCTGCAGAAGGTGGGGGAAAGGAGGAGGTTCTGCTCCACACCCTGGAAAGGGCAAGGCCTCGAGCAGAAGAAGTGGAACTGGGTCTAGGCAACCCTCAGCACTGCCCAGAGAGCAGTGTGCGTTCCCCAGGCAAACCTCAGTGCTGCTTGGAGTGTGCTCTGGCAGCAATTTAAAGGGCCCAGGACTCCAGCTGCCACACTGCCCTGTCTGGCAGCTGCCCGGCTGCACGGCACAGTGTGCTACCTTGGGCCCCGCAAACTCTTTGGCCAGACCTGGCAGTGGCAGTGGCTGGCAGCTCTCAACTTTTTTGTATCACTAGACAAGGGGGAAGTTGCCTGCCCCTCCCCCACTGGCAAGCCTGGCACAAGGGGACCCCCATCTCAGCTGAGGGTCTAGGAGCTTCTGCAACAGAAGTAATTCATAAAAGATCTCAAGCTGCAAAATCCTCCTCTTCGGTTCCATAGATAATTGTTTACATTAGTTCCCTTGCAGGAATTCAAGATTTTGGCTCTGTGTTATATTTAGCTTGTTAAACTGCAGATATTTTTAGGTCATTTGCCCTTTGACACAGCAGTATATATTTCTGAGGAGAAAATTTCAGCTCTCACATAAATGATGGGAAAATACAACTTCCAGAAACTCTAATGGTTCTAAAATTGGAACCAGGAGTTAAGAACCGACAGGGATAGTTTATAGTTATAAATACATTCTGTGCATTATGCCAAATGCTTAAGCCATAGTGTCAGGGACCCTCCGGTTGAGCTAGATGGGCTCAACTGTTTTCTGACAGTTAAGACCTCCCACTTATTTACAGTTTAGCTTTTACCATAAGAGGAAAAGCTGTTGATGAGAACCGATAATCTCACACAGAACAGGACATGCTGAAAATGTCACATACTTATTTAGTGAAACATTTGCTGAAAAGCAACATCCAGAGCATTTTTAAGCCCCTTAAGTTCCCATATCTGATTCAAGTTACAAGTCTATGATCCAAAGAGAGACTGTGTCTCCAAAAAGAGTTTTACATGCAAAAAATCACTATTAAAGAGGATGTGATTGAGGAATTACTGAAATATTTATGTACAAGATAATGGTGGCAATTAAGAACTTTTCAACTGATGAATGCTTGACAATACAACAAATTGCTCTAGACGTCTCTCTTCCAATGTGAATACATTCCCAGACTGACCCTTTCTGACTTGAATTCAAGTCCAGCCCAAGCACTGCGATTTAGCCAAACTCCTTATCACCTCCAAATGATCTAATGTAGTGGCACCTGGGACCCAAACCACCACTGGTTTGGTTTTGCAACACCTTGGCATGACTGACTGAGGTTTTGCAAAACCAAGTCCAGCCATTAGTCTGGTCCATGTTCTTAAGCTGTTAGGTCAGCTGTGGCTTTACAAAAGATCTGACTGGGTAGGCCTCTCCGGACATGTCTACAGTAAGAAATTATTTCAAAATAACTAAATTCAACTTAATAACTCCCAATTTTACAAAATCGAAATAGCATGTCCCTACTACGGAGAAGCCTCGAAATTAGTCTGAGGCAGGCCCCATTAATGTGGATGCACTACCTCGACTTAGAGCCTCAGGAGGCACTGGGGAGTAATTAGTTTGAATTACTGTGGGGAGTATTTATTTCAAAACAGGGGCAGTGGAGCATCCACACTAATACTATTTCGAAACAACTATTTTGAAATTAGCGTTATTCCCCAAGGAAAACAGGAGTACGGATTTTAAAATATGTGGCTTGACAGTGTGGATGCTCCACTTATAAATTCGTCCTAAGGAGGTTATTTTGAAATAACACCGTAGTGTAGACCAGGGCTCAGAATTCTGACTTACATTGCTATTAAAAAAAACAAACAATTAATCCAAATACAGTAACATGAGTATAAAAATTCCAAGTACCAGCAAACAAATCCATACTTCAACAAGACAGCTTTCATGTATTAGCATGGGACTGACCATACAAATATATTAAACTTTTGGGCATACAGTACATGGTATAAACTAGGCATTTCCATAGGTGTGAAGAGACCTTGTGGAAGTTAAGCAATGTTGCCTTATAGTTGCGATCGATAGTATATTTACTGCAATCCAGACTTTTACAAGATCTGCCAGCCTAGCCTATGAGACTCACAATGGTCATCAGCTCTGATGTCATTACCGCCACAGGGTTGCACTCGCTAACTCCTTGCAAACTCAGCTTTGCATCGTTCATACATTTATTGTTTGTGACAGAGTTTACAAGTTAAGCAACCAAACAGACGTCTTGTAACTTTTGCCGGGTGTCTGCCAGAAGTTAACACCCCCACTGGGGTACCAGATGGGCGTTTACAACATGACGGAATTTGACCTTGGAGAACTTTTTCAGATTGGAAACCAAGCATTGTGAAATTGGCCTTATGCATTAGTTCTCGCTGAGGGCTCATATACAAGACCAGGTTGAACAGCTGTTTTGGAGTTATGAGTGGGCAAAATACAGTTAACAGCCTTTTCCAAAACTGGAAAAAAACCCCATAAACCAAACCAATCCAAACAAACAAACAAAACCCCAAGTACCCCCTAATTGCCAAAACAAATGCTAACGTCCTCTGACAAAATCAATCCTTGCCTAATAATCTTCCAACTAAGAAAAAAAAATAAAACTTTTCTGCCTTGAAGCTAAGCATAAGAAATTTCAGAGTGACTGGTGGATTTGTTAAAAACAATGAGAGGAAGACCAAAAAACAGAGCTGAGATTAAAAAAAAATATCCTATAACTTTAATCTGTAATATAATGAGGGTAGGATTCACAGTGGGTAGGACTCACAGAGCCATAACAGTGGCTCAGTATTTTTCAGCTGTAGTGCAGTCTTCTCTTTCCCCTTTGACTCCCTTTATCAGAAGACAGTGATTTTTAAGTGTCCAATTTGGGTCTGTTTTTCTGAAACGGTCCTAAGCACCCTTTTCTCCTAACAGCCGGGTGCCATCATTTGAATGTGAAGAGAGCTTCTGCACAAGAGTAGATGATTCATTCCAATGTTTCGGATCTAGACACACATAAAATTAAGGGAAGGATCTCACTAAAGACACGAATCAGCTCCACCTTTGTTCCTGCTCATCATCACCCATTCCATAAAGTGCATCTCCACTGCCGGAGAGCATCAGGTGGCTTCCTTCCCAGAGAGAAAAGCACATTTTCCCATGGACTGTGTTTTTACGAGGCAAAAGAAACTGATAAGAGCATGCTGAGCTTGGAGCTGTTCCGAACTATATCATCAGTCTATGGCTTGGTGTGAATTTCTCTCTCCAGTGGCCAAATCATGCATTATACTCAGTCAGGCAAAATTCCCCATTGGTTTCAAAAACTGCCAGAATACTGTGCCCAGTGCAAGAATGTCACTGGGGAAAAGCACAGTTTCTTTATCAGAAATAGGTTGCTGTGTGAAGCCATTGATTTTTTTTATTACAGACCAAGTTATGTGAATTTGAGTCATTGAAGCATGTGGGTGTTTTGTTTGAGTGCAGATTGCAGGATCTGGCCCTAGGTAGTCTATCTGTGGAGGAGCTTGGAGTTGGTTTCCATCAATCATGGGGTTTAACATATTTCCCTTGGGTTTTGAATGACTTTCTATTATGCCCGGTATGTTCATCTCTTTTGAGATGGATATTGTTTCTCATTAGGATCGGAGTTTTTGTTCCATGTGGACAAAAGCAAAGAACAGGCATTGGGCAGCTCAGGAGATGGGCAATGAGATTCACAAGCTTTCAATTTTGTCATCCTTCCAAATTGATTCCAGGCCAGCGTAATGTGAAAGTTTTTAGTAGACAGTCTGCTGTCTGGAGGGCGGCCCAAGTTGATGTTCTCACTTGACTTCCTAGGGGACCGGAGTTGACAGTATAAGAGTCTGCCCTTTGGCCGTACGCCTGTACTGGCTATCTCCATTTCCAAGGAAAGAATGGACTTGAAGGATCCTTTTACCCACAGCGGAGGTTCTTGCAAACTTAGGTTGCAACAGGGCAATGTGGGCAAAGCTTCCACTGCAGTTGACCATGCTTTGTTTCTTCTGCAGCTAAACCCTGCAAAGAACACAGTCTCCTCAAGACTTGGGCATCGGATCTCTTTTCATCAAGCCTAAACATTCAGGGTATGTCTAGACTGTATCCCTCTGTCGACAGAGTGATGCAGATTAGGCAGGTTGACATTGCAAATGAAGCGGGGATTTAAATATCCCGCGCTTAATTGCATAAAAATGGCTGCCGTTTTTGCCGAATCAGCACTTTGTCGGCAAAAAGAGGCAGTCTAGAGGGGGACCTGTTGAGAAAGAAAGCCTTTTTCAACAGATCCCTTATGCCTCCTGCAAGGAGGTTTACAGGAGCTGTCGAAAAAGGTTTTCTTTCTCGACAGATCCGCGTCTAGACTGCCTCTTTTTGCTGACAAAGTGCTGATTCGGCAAAAACGGCAGCCATTTTTATGCAAATTAAGCACGGGATATTTAAATCCCCGTTTCATTTGCAATGTCGACCTGCCTAATCTGCATCCCTCTTCTGACAGAGGGATGCAGTCTAGACATAGCCTCACTTAAAAAGGTGCAGGTAGGAAAAGGTGGTTTGGGGTTTTTTTGTTTTGCTTTCCATGAGATTAAGACCATTTGTCACATGACTATGTGAGTCCTGCAAGGCTGGGTTTGCAAGGAGTTACTGAACACAGCCCTGCAGCTCTATCTGGTTCTTTAAGGGCTCACTCAAGCCGGTGGAAAGTGAGGGGCCCATCCTTGGGTTTGGGTGGCATTGAGCCTGCACTTGCTGAAGTTTGGTGAATATGAGCACAGTTGTTGAAACCAAGGAGTGAGCAGGGAATCTGCCTCCCATCAGATGGCTTCCTCCTTCAACTTCAACAGATTTGAGCTTCCAAATAGAGTCCCCCAAAGCAGTCCATTCTCCTCCACTCTCGCCCTCCCTACTTCCAGCAAGCCCCTAAGTGTCTGACCCCATCCAAAGACTCCTGAAGGGATGATGGTGTTTTGCGGCCAAGGAGGAAGCCATCTAATGGGAGGCAGATTCCCTCCAGTGCAAACCACCTCTGCTCATATTCCCCAAACTTCAGCAAGTGCAGCAGGCTCATTGCCACCCTGAACCTCAAACCCAAGGATGGGCCCAGCCAACCTGGGGGTGTGGCGTAATATTCCCCACAGCTCTCTCGTGCTGTGCTTCTCTGGAACAATCTGCTATTCCCCCAGGGAGCGGCTCGGCCAGGTGGCAAGGGAGGCCAACAAGACGCAGTCTCAGCCTGCCAACCTGGCGTCCTGTGCGGGAGGATTAGCACTTGTCTTTATTTGAATATTTCACATTATTGAAATTTCAGCTTCTTTCCTGAAGGTACCCCTCTGCGGCCAAGTTATGGAGGAAACAGACCGCGGCGGTGGTGGGGATCTGCCAAACTGCTGACGACCTTGACAGCTCCAGAAAAGCAGGGAAAGTGGTCAGGGACAGCGGTATGTGAGGAGGGAATCTCACACAGAGGGAACATTCTTTTTAAAATGCCTCGTGAAAACACCTCAGGCTAGGAACTTATTGAACACCTCTTGGATTTTCTCCAGCCAAGCTGCCAGCAAGCAACCAGGTGCACCCTTAGTGCGGTTACCGCTCTTTACCAGACCGGTTTTATTGCCCACTCAGGTTAGTTTTCTGGCCAGGATGAATTTGTAACATGTTTGCTTTTTCTCCCCTCCCTCCTTCCCACCTCTAATGAGAGCGGGGGGTGAGGGGAGGGTGGGAGTGAAAGCCTAAAAACCAGAAATGTCTCAAGTGCTTTATGAAACATGTGGGGATAATTATCCCTTTCTGGGATTCTAGTGTTTTAAGGAAAGCAGTTCAAGTCTCATAAATGCTTAAATATGTAGCAATAAAGGTCTGAGGAGCCTCAGGGGTGGGTAGCGAGTCTGCTGACTTGCTGTGAAAAAGCACTGGGGAAAAAGCACAGCGAGCTCCTCAAAGCTGGGAATTATATGAGCTGCCTCCCTGTGAAGAGTCTGACCCATTTACAGGCGACAGCCCCTCTAGCGCCTCAAGCTGGGCATGGGCACCTTCGATTCCTGCCGATTTCAGCACTTTGCCAGACTGCACGACATTGACAAGGTCTTGGGGCCTGACTCTGATCCTGCGTACACCGGAATCAGATACATTTCAATCACAAAACAAAAGCAACACATATTGTGGAAATGTCATGATGTTAGCTGCCACCATGCTGTTCATTCTGCTCGGATGGCCTATCCCATTCCACCCCTCCCTGGAACTGGCTTGCCTGTTTAGACGACGTTTTCTGGAGCAGGAATTGTCCCTTATTTTGTGTTTGTAGCTGTGCCTGGGACCCCATTCTCAGTTGGCCCCCAGGTGCTACTGTACTAAACAGAGTAAGTAACACTTCCACAAGTGAAACACCCAGACAGATTCCTCTCTCATACTGATGCACGTCAGGAGTAACTCCAGCACAAAACCAGCACAAAACCCAGCTAGGGATGTAAAAGAATAGTTGATTAACCAGTTAACCAATAAGCAAAAACTTATAGGTTAATGCTATAAACTACATGCATTCCCCCACCTTCCCTTGCCTGTACATTTTTTAGCAGGCTGGCCAGAAGCACGGCTCAGTCCAGGCTTGCACTGGGTCCGGGACCTACCCCGCTGTGGCTCTGCATTTAATGTGTATTAGGAAACGGGCGGGCAGGCAGCCCGGCTCAGTTCTGGCTTGCGCTGGGACCGGGAGCTCATATCCCATGCTGGACTGAGGTTGCTGCTCCCCACACTGCTGCCTCTGTATCAGAGGCAGCAGCACAGGGCACCAGGCAGCCAGTCCACAAGGGGAGGTGTTTTTCAAACTGGCTCCCCTCACAGACTAGCTCCTGCCTGGCACCCCACGCTGCTGCCTCTGATAAAGAGGCAGCAGCGCAGAGTGGCAAGGGGCTCCTTGGGAGTGGGGCCAGAGCACACTGGCTGCCAGCCCCACTCCCAGGGACTATAGAATAGTTGAGTAACTGATAATAATTCATGAGTTTAATCGACTATTCAATTAACTGATATTTAACATCCCTAAACCCAGCATAAGAGCAGCATTAGGCTCCTGGAACAGGAGTCATTCTTGATTTATCCTGCTCTGAGAGATCTAAATTAGGCCCCTGCTCTCTCCATAGCTAGTTAAATGCCGAACTTATCTGGCTTTATTTTCTTGCCCCACCCCACACTCCCACACTCCTAATCCCTTGTTTCCTCAGACCACCTAGCTCCATAGCTGACTAGATTAATGTGAAATGCTAATATGCCAGATGAGAAAGGAAAGCAGAGAGCAGGCTTGCTTGAATTCCACATTAATCTACTCAGCTACGAAGCTTTAAATCAAGAGCCCTAAGTTTTACCAGTTTGAAATGATAGGTTTAACATTTCAGCTCTCTCCTTCCTCCCTGCTGCCTGCGCACTGGGTCATATGGCTTTGTATTGCAAGCCTATGAAAGGCAGAAGGCCCCGTTGTGGCTACACATAATACAATGTTTTCAAAGAGACTGGAAGGAGAAATGACTAAAATAAGGATGGATTTTTCCCATATGCCTCATGAGGGGAGTAAGTCCATGTCACCCACAGAGTGCCTGAATGACTGGATGCTTCGGGTGGGAATGCCAAGCCTCTGTCTCTCCCGGGCTGTGGACCAGGGAGTTGGGTGGAGACACTGCTTCACCATAGATGGTTTCCAAGTCAAAAGCTGCAGTGGTAGCTGCAGTCCCACTGCCACGTATGAAGGGTGTTAGGGTCAATGCAATTCTATGGGCTTGTGTGCCCAGCACCTCCTCCTAAGGGTCAGGGAAGGTGACCCATGCCTGTGGGGGAGGGGAGCAGAGTGAGGGCACCTGGCTTCAGCAATGTTGCTGAGCATGCTCAGTCCAAACCAACCAGCAAATTGGGGCAGGGAATGTGACCCCACAGCACCCAAGTCAGGTCACTCCTCATTGTTCAGTGAATGCAGAGATTCTGGCTGCTTTGCCTCTAGACTCCACCCTGGGGCTTAAGTGGCTTGCAGAGCTCAGTGCGAGCTGTCTATATGTGGATGAACGCCACCCAAAGCCCAGAAATCCTTGACTCTCACTGCATCTCTTCCCTTTGCAAATGGGGTGACTGGGTCACAGAGTGATGGAGTGGCAAGAAAGGGCCTCAGAGCTCTTTGCCAGCACCTCACTGTAAGAATTAACTTACTTGAACTACAGTTGACTTTGTGCATCAGCACGGGTGAGCATGCTAACCCCCGCACAGAGAACACACTGCAGGCTCGTTCCTGTCCTAAGGGGCTTATGATTTCAGTGCTGCATTTGACAGACAAATGAGGTTAGAACATACACAAGGAAGAGAAAGGGGTGAAGGAGGACAAAGGCTACATAAATGAGATTATTTGGTTACTCAGTTGAGTATGTTCATGGGGGCTGCAGATTTTATTTTCTCTTGCCAAATAAATCATAAGATATTCAGAGGTTCTAGGGCTCACTGCAGAGGCAATATGCTTGTTACGACACAGCTAGGAGGCCCCACAATATTACACCTACTTCACAACAGAGGTACAGAAAAGCCAAGTGAGTGGCTCAGGAGTTCTGGCTCATGGAAGCTTTGAAAGACAGATGCCACGAATCAGTCTTGTGGTCACAGCACAGGGTTGAATTTCCTCTCAACCCAACTGCAGTCTGTTCTAAGATGATCTACAGCAATGGTTCCCAATCTTTTTGATAATAGGGACCAGTAAACCCATTCACAAGCGTTTGGAGGACTGGTAACATTTATTTGTATATTTGCATATTCGTTAAGCAAATGATGAATATACGAATAAATTGTGTCGCTGGCTCTACTTGTCCAGTGGATTGTTCCACCCCTCCCCCCCACTCCTGGCCACTTTATTGGCCGACGCTGGCTCCTCTGGCTGCATCCGGCGCCAGGTGTTCCGCGTCAGTGCCCCTGGCCTTCTCCCTGGGTCCTAGTGCCCACTGGTTCTAGCCCCGCTGCCCAGGAGCACCCCCAGCAGAGACGCCGCCGTGGTGAGCTCTCCCCCAAGAGGGCCGTGTCGCCACGCTCAGCATTGCAGGGTGCTGCTTCCCCGTCACACAAATTAATAGGATCGTGCGCAATAATTTTTCTAAGGACCGGTATTTTTTTTCTAAGGACCGGTACTGGGCCGCGGGCCACACTTTGGAAAACGCTGATCTACAGCAAGTCAGTTCCAGTCTGTGTGCAGAAAGGGGTCCCTATCTCCAGGGGGAAACTTTCTCTGCTAGGAAACATTGGTAGATGATGAGCAGAGCTCTTGTGAGCTCTCTGGAATAAAGGACAAGTCCTGGTGTCAAATGGATCTAGAAGACTATGCTGAGGTTTAGGGCTCCATCTTGCCCCATGTGTATAAATGGGAGTTTTGCTTTTGATTTCAATGGGAGCAGGATCAGACCCTAAGTGGAGTCTGGCGTCACTAACACCACAGGAATCACTGGAGCCTGCCTGCAGCCTCCTCCTAGCTCACATTGCCTTTATCCTCCTCCCCCACCATCCCAAGAGGACTCTTCCTCCTTGCTCATCCCCCTCTGTGAACTCCAGTCCCCGACTTACCCCTCTTTCTTGATTTTTGTTCCTACAGCCTATCTTCCTCTCCATCCCCATCTCTGCATTCCCCTCATTCTCCCTTTCCTGTTTCCCTTTCTGCCAACTGGACAGAGTCATGGGGACAAAATCAACTTTCTACTGCTCCTTCTTTTCCAAAGGAATTAAATTCCCTCATATGAGGTTAGTCTCAGAGCCCTGGAGTCTCATGGTCCTTCCCCAGGTGTCCTTATGTAGACAGAGCTGGATTAAGAAACAGGAAAATTCAGTGTAGAGGGTATTAGATGGAATTCTGAGACCATATTCCTAATCTGTGCCTCTGCTACTGACTCACTTTGTGGCTTTGGGCACGTCACTTCACTTTTTGTGCATTGGTTTCCCCAGAGACAATTATAAGCTCCTTTCTAAAGTGCTTTACAATCATGGCTAGAAAGTGCTGTATTAATTTTAACTGCTACTTACTTCTATATAGTGTCTGTGATTAATTAAATGTCTGCAAGGTTTGATAGCACAGCTCCATAAGAAACTGCTCTCTGTTCAATCGCCAGTTTCAGACATGGCTAAGAATGGTCGAGAGGATTTTAAACAGACTGTAACCCAAACAAACTGTTACTAACATTATCCCTGTCTGCTGAACATTCTGACACTGCACAGACATGGAGAGGAAACGAAAAAATTTGCCTGTCGACTCTGAGATTAAATAAATAGTGAAGGAACTTTAAGAGGTCAATGTAGATGATGGAGTGATTTAGAACTGCATTTACCAAAACCCTCCCTCCAGAGCTTTGATTTGTGAATATTTGTATAAATAAATGCCCTGTGTTTTTTTCCAGTATGGTTCATGGGGGTCACATTAGCTTTTCACGGTATTCAGATAGCTTCTGGGCACTAGTGAAAATGCCCCAGAGCCTGACAGTTCCATGAATTCCAGCACAAGGAAATGTTTGTCTCAAACATTTGTGAGAATGGGATAGCTCAGTGATTTGAGCATTGGCCTACTAAACCTGGCATTGTGAGGTCAATCCTTGAGAAGGCCATTTAGGGATCTGGGGCAAATCTGTCAGGGATGGTACTTGGTCCTGCTGTGAAAGCAGGGGACTGGACTTGATGACCTTGCAAGGTCCCTTCCAGCTCTATGAGACAGGACTACACAGCCAAAGGGCAGCTTGGACAGGCCTTAAAAAAAAAAAAAGGTCTGGAAGGATATTATTCACAGTTTTCATTTTTAAAATGTGTTTCTGTCATCCAGTGAGGCAGCTGACCATGTAACTTAGAAGAGCAGTTACAGGATATGAACACAACATAGAAAACAGTAGAAGCAAATGGTTTGCAAATTGATTGGCAAAAAAGTGATTTCATAGAATTGTAGGTCTGGAAGGGACCTTGAGAAGGCATTAAGTCATCCAGTCACCTGTAAGCCAACTGCCTAACTAGTCAGACAAGCACACTCCAGCAACTGGCTCCCAAAATTATTCCCACTGCAAAAAAGGGACTGAGGTCCTTTCAAGGGTGCCCTCCCTCTGAATTTGGGTGCCTTTCATTTCCAGGGACCTCTCTTCCCAATGAGCACCCCTGGCACCACTCCAAGTTAATTGGTGCCAAAAGTGCTCAGCACCACTCGTGATGGTTTCAGTGTTGACACTCAAAATCAGAGGGCACTTTCAGTTATGTTAGCCTAAATTTGTAACAACTAGCGCTCGTAGCAAACAGCCTGAATCACTGCCGCCACATTTGCTTGCTAGTTTAGTTCCAGCTTCGAAGCTAGGGACTGCAATATCTAACAGAAAGGATTTAATCTCTATCTCAATCCGGAGTGCCCAGAATAACCGTGTAGAAATGCTGCTACTCCATCTGGGCTCTGCTTATTTATTGCTGTTATTGTAACCCCAGGTGAAATGGGTGAGATCTGAGAAAGCAAATAAAATACCAATAGTCAAAAATAAAGGAGGAGGCATTGATTATATTGATGCCTGAAGAGCCTTTGCTTCGGGCAAACCCAGAAAGCTGGCCTTCGCTAGTGTTCCTACGTTGATCTTGGAACAATGCCTCATAGGGCTGGCTGCAATTCAGCATACCCGGGCTTAGCAGAAAATAGTACAAGGGGTTGCACTTTGCGGCTATGCAGACAATATTTAGATGTAGCTTTAGAAGAAAAAAAAAGCTGAACATTACTTGGCCAAGACCCACAAATTGTTTTCAGGGTTGGCACAAAAATCTCAAAGAAAAAACCCTGCCAGTCTAGAATGAAACCAGAGGAAATGCACATCAGTGTTTGCAGACAGCACGGCCCAAACATTTGGCTATTGCATGCAGAGTTAGACAGAGAAGTACCATTTGGTCTGTGGTATTGCTACACACATAGTTTTATTAACCTTGGGAATTAGACAATAATATGGTTCACTCATTATTAGATTCAAACTGATCTAGAGCTGAAAGATCTCAATTTCTATTAACAATTCCCTGATTCAGTCACTCCCCATCGAACTACAACCTCTAAGCACTCAGAAAATCCCTACCCTAATGTTTTCCTCCCCATAGGATGAGTTGTAGCCCTGACCCAGTACCCTGGGGCTACGTCTAGACTTCTAGAGATCTTCCAAAAAAACTTCTTCCTAAAGAGAGCGTCCACACTGCCAAAGCGCATCGAAAAAGCGATCTGCCTTTTTGAAAGATAGTGCCCACACTGAATGGACTCTATCTCGCATTTAAGCTGTGATTACTATGGATGGAGTGGCCACCAGGGCACCTGTGCTTTTTCCTCTTTCCTTTTCTTTCGAAAGAATTCCCTCTTCCCCGTCCACACACGCCTTTTTCCGAAAGAGCTCTCTCAGAAAAAGGCTTCTTTCTTGTAGAAAGAGGTTTACCAATGACAGAAAAAAAACCCCTCTGTTCTTTCTATTTTTTTTTCAAAAGAATGTGATTGCAGTATGGACATAAGTGAAGTTTTTTCGGAAAAACGTCTGTTTTTCCGGAAAAAACTCTGTAGTGACGACAGAGCCTGGATAGGATTCACAGAGCAATGGATCCTTCAGCTCCATGTACAGCCTGCCCCTGTCCTCCATCCAGCTATGAAAGAGCTATCCAACAGTTCAGAGCTTCACACACGGGTCGGCATCGCCCACAGCCCTCAGAGACCCTACACTCTCCATACTTGGCACAGTGGAGCTGCATTGCTTCTGCTCAGGCAGGGGCAGCATTAAATCCTGTAGTACCCTACAAACATTCCTAGAGAAATAAAGAGAAAATAATTCTTCTCTTTTCCAAATTCTCCTGGATGTGCTGCAGAGATGGGGCTCTATCCCTCCGCCCAGTATAACCATTTGGAAATGTTCTTACATAAGCCCATGTAGGACTCTTTTCTCACTCCTGAACACCCCATACCTACACAAGGAGCATCATGCCAGGGAAGAAAAATGTCCCTTGAATCCGCTATCCTGACTCCAGCAGCAGCTAATACTAGATGCTTCAGAGGAAGACGTAAGAATTACAGCCTAATGCATTCACTAAATTATGGAGGGAAGATTTCATTCTAATTCCTCCTTAAAACTCTCTTGGTCTCATATCATTAAAAAACTGGACAGTGGGTAGCAGCTGGCTGTACTCTGATCACAGCTTATTGTGTTGATCATAATCACCTCCTGGCTTCCTTGTGCTTCCCGATGTCTCTTGTCTTAGACATAGATAAAAATCTCAGCGGCGTAGCCGTGTTATTCTGTAACTTTAAAAACGAGTAGTCCTTTGGCATCTTAGAGATTAACCAAAATATACAGACATATATAGCAAGCTTTGTTGGACAGGGATTGCCTTTCTTCTGTGCTTGGACAGTGCAATGAGACTCTGGCTTCTACCTGCTAGCATCGTTTAAATAATACATTTCTTCCTGACCTCAGCTGGTCTTCACCTTGTGCCCGCAGTTAGAAGGGGCTCTATTGCAGCAATGAATACAGAGCAGCAAGCAGGATGTCACAGAGATGGTTGCTCCTTGCTGCTGGGTCAAGACAGAGGCAAAAGAACCATTTGAGCCCAGGCAGTGGCTGGGAGGAACAAGATGGATTCCTTTCACAAAAGTGGGTGTAGTATTCCAGAGGCAACAAGCTCATTTCACCCATATAAACCCTAATGATTATTGAAATGGTTTGTGAATGCCACTTTTATTGTAGTATCATCAGCAATGTTCCCTCTATTCTTTTCCATCCATGTGAGGATTTTTTCCATCCACGTGTGGAATATGTTTTTTATATGTACCATGACATGTGTGAATGTGCACGATTAGTAAAAATAACACCTAGTTAGCTGGAGAGCATTTGAATCTATTTTGACTAGCCACACAAGCACATAGTTTACTGAGAACACTAAGGCTATGTCTACACTGCCCCCGTTTTGTGCAAAAAATACGCAAATGAGGTGAAGCCTGGAATATTGCTGGAATTTGCATAATTAATGAGGCTCCATTTTTGCGTAAGAGGCTTTTGCACAAAAACGAGCCATCTACACAGCTCCTTTGTGCACAAAAACCCCCTCTTGCGCAAGAGCTGTTCTTCCCGGAAAAAAAATGTGAAAGAACGGCTCTTGCGCAAAAGCCTCTTGCACAAAAATGGAGCCTCATTAATTATGCAAATGAGGCATGGCGATATTCCACGCTTTGCCTCATTTGCATATATTTTGTGAAAAACGGGGGCAGAGTAGACATAGCCTGGCAGTATAAAGAGCTAGTGAGGTGCACTGAGTGCAGGCACTAGGCCTACAGAGAGCACACCTCAACAGTGAAATAGTTTCCCACCAGTGCATCTCAAAGCCACCTGCATACAGTAATTCGGCATCACCAGCATGCTGTACTCAGGTGGTAACTGCTGCTTGAATGGACTGAGCTGCAGATCAAGATGATGTGGGACCATGGTGCACTGACAGAGCCATGGTTGGAAACTCAGGGCATGTGTACACTACAAAATAAAGCCTGTGCCTGGGCTATGCCAGCCAACTCCTTCGTGGGTTTGGGCTGCAGGGCAGTTTCATGGCTGTATAGACTTCCTAGCTTGCTTTGGGACCCTCTCAACCCACAGAGGCTACCTAAGCTTAGCACAGTGCTATCAGTTTGTCATTGCTCTAGACACTGACATCCACCCCCAAGAAGCCACACAAATATTTTCCCTGTCCTCTTCCATTTCCACCCACTCTCCAAAACTTGACATGGCTCAAGCATTCCAACTGCAGCAACCACAAGCTAGTCTCATGATAGATAAACTGGTAAGTCCCACACAGCAAGTGCAGTTGTGCCTCTGGGTTATTAGCTCTGCTTTGTAACAGTAAAGCAAAAGCTTTAAGGAGCTGTACAAAAGAAAGGGAAGGGTTTTTTTCAATCTCAGTGCTGGGCAGAATATTGTCTCTAATTTGCACCGAGCTGCATAATCCTCCTTTTTCAAGGACAGGTTAGTCCTGGAAAGAGGCAGAGATCCTGTGCCGGATGTACACAAGGCTTTCAAGATGAACCAGCAGCAGGGATTTAATATTCTCCAGGCAGAAAAAACAAGAGTAATTGAGGCATTATTTAAATCAGCTCAGTAACAAGCAGCTGAAAAAGTCTCAGTCCCAAAGTAGGGAGTGATTATGCAAGCAGGCTCTTTGGCTAGTCACAATGTTATTAAAATATCATGTCAATGTTTAAACTAGAGATGGTTGGCTATCAAGGAAAATTATTCATAGAATACATAAAAGCGCTGTGTTGTGTGTCAGTACAGGTCAGTCTGTTGTAATATAGCTTAAAAGAAAGCCTAAAAAGCAAGATAATCAATAGCACATACCTCCACTCCTCCGCCCAAAGAACTCTTCTACCACCAGCACAACCACAGAGAACACCCCACAACCTTAACTCTGACCACGGATGGGTACTTGCCCGTTAACACCTCTTTCCCCCAGATTTCAATATTTTTCCCAACTGGAACAGACTGGATTTGCCTACCTCTTCCTGTACCCTTTCTGCAAACTTCTGGGAATCTACATGCACTCAGGTTTAGGGTAGATCTCAAGGGGTCTGGTAGCCTTTTTATAGTAGGGAAACTGAGGCCTGGACTTTCCCAAAGAGAAGCAACTTTCCCAAGGTAACAGAATGTGTCTTTGCCGGAACTGGGATTGGTTGTGAGGCCTGGTTTCTAAAATCAGTTGCTTATTTGTACCTCCCTTGTACCCTTGCCTGTGACACTAGGCTAGAAATCTCATGAGAACAGACTACAGTACTTAGAAATCTTGAGGGCCCAATCCTGTGAAATGCTGAGCTCTCTCATGCTCCTCCTCTTCCCCCGACGTTGGTGGAGTTGAGGATGCTCAGTGCCTCTCCAAATTAGCCTCCCCTGCAGCAGCCTCTCTGTCATCATTTTGGCACTTCCATTTCAATGCCTCTCTGCAATCGGGAGCTGCAGAAGAGCTTGAAAGTAAGACATGATCGAAGGAAACAAAATAAGGAGATGTGGGTTGTATCGAAGCTCCAGGAAGATTTACAAGTTCACTCTGAAGAATGGGCAACGGTCCAGGTTGGTTCTATTTCTGTTCCGCCCTGGGGAATCATTCCTAATCAATGTCGTTTTCTAAAATGCATGCACCAGTGTTTGGCCATGTCATTTCTCTGGCCATCCTGATGAATGAATGGGGTCCCTGACATCAATGTATGGTAGAGTTACTGATTGTGCACAGTGTAGCAGAAGCAATTCAGCTGAACATACTAAGCCAGGTTCACAGCTGACAGCAGGGCAAATCCTGCAGTAAAATCATAGACTTCAAAAGAGTTACACAGGGCTAGATCAGTGACTTGAATTAGACACCCATGCAGGGGCATAAAGGAGCGAGCATAGCTGAGTCAGCATGAGGGGGAATGTATTTTGGTGCTGCTATATGCCAGCAATTATTATTAAGTACCCACCCAGAGCAGGGATTAACAGGAGGGGAACTATGCCTGTCAGAAGCACAACTCCTTCCTGTGCTGCTGCAGCCACATTCTACTTTGTATAACACAGAGCACATGGCAGACTATTCTAGACTGGGGTTTTACACTAGTATAAGGGAGATCAGAATGCAGCCAGACTATTTGGCTTTAGTCACACTGAGTGTGCATTAGTTCATTGCAATACATTATCAATGCAGCTTTCAGAAGCTGTCTCTCATGAAAATGATACAATCAGCAACTCCCAGGGGTTAAAAAAGAAAGACCGGGGGTGCATTTTGTTATGACTTTTCACTGCCAGGGCAAATTGGTCTTTTTAAAAAAAATAAGCTGCCTGTGTCTGCTGTATTCCAAACAATGCTGCAAAGCTGCTGATCAAGTTAGGGGGGACCAAAGCATTCCAGATAGTTTGTAGTGGGAATAAGCCAAAGGTTGCTGAAATGTATGGAAAGAATTCCAGTGATTTCAGTGGCTTCCAAGCAGGTCCATTATGCACCTCTTTGCTGAACATTGTGACTCCTAGCAAGCAGAAAAGGCACATACCGAGGGAATGAGTGTGGCAAAAAATGCCTTTTCCAAACACACATGTGGATCCATCAATCCAAGCTCTACGGGCAGTTCAGTTATGCAGTCCAACGCGTGACAACCCTGAACACCCTGCCTCAGTTGGTTAGCATTTCCCTTCATTGATGAGTGCAGCCCTTGCAAAACTGCCAGGAAAATTCCCTAGCCAAGGCACAAAATCTATTTGTCCACCCTTACCCTAATGATGAGAAGAAACTCCAATGGTATTTTATACACTGATCCAATGAAAGCCAGTATTATTTCAGGTGAGCAGAGGAGTAGAGTTTTGCAAAGATTAGTACATAGGACTTCCACTGTTTAATTCAGTTACATTGTAAAGGCAATTTTTAACTGTTTTCTGAATGCAAATGATAGCTCTTCTGGGCTTGATTCAGCAGCGGTATTCATGCAGAGTAATTCCTTACTCCTTGCTTGGCCAGTCAGGAGTAGGATGGTACTAATCAGGCATAAAGTTGGCAGAGTCCTGCCCTCGGTGAATAAAGTTTTATGTGGAAAAATGATATAATAGAGTGCAGCCCTGCGATTCCAATTACACTGCTGAATTTGCCTCCCTAACATATGTAGTCGGATGCTACTCAGTTTAGGATTAGCAGAATTTGATCCTTGGTTTTGACTCAGTCCCTACTTTCATGGATCTCAGACCATGCTTAACTGTCCCCACCTCTCCCTACAATTTGTGCTCAGTGGCCTCAAGTCCCATTGATGTTAATGGGGAGCTCCGGGTATTTAGGACTTTGCAGGACTGGGTCTCGTATGATTCCAGTGGGAAATGTTCCCACTTAGGGACTGAGTCGAGGTCTAAGGATTTGACCCAGTGTTTTACCTACCTGGTAAACAGCTCTGGAAATGCACCATGGCTTCAGCATCAGCTGCAGGATCCGCAGATTTCCAAACCGGCAAGTCCTCAGAGCTCGTGAAGTCAAGTTCCACACCAGACTGTCCCAACTGTACAGCAGATCCTCAAAGCCAAAGATTACAGCAGCCATGCCAGCTCGTCTCATGAAAGACCCAGCACTCTCTATCAAAGGCACTTAGCTAATTCCTAGATTCCTTATGAAATGCAAGGTTCAAGTGTCACAACGATTTCCATCAAAGGAGAAACAGCGGCAGCCAAAATAAACCGGTTGGGATGTTTCTTTCCCCTCCTTAAGAAAATTATTTCTTTCAAGGATCCATGTGTATCTCCTCAAATCAAATTCTGCTGCACCCAGGGGCAAGGTAAAAATATCTGTCCTGGGGTAGGCAGGGAATCAGACCTCCCTCACAAAAAGACTTCTTGGTTACTTTGCATCTCACTTCCCAGCTCTCTGCAGTGGACCCAAGAAACATACTTAGATCCAAAGTCATCACTTAGCTTTCAAAGTGCTGGGATTCCATCCAGGGGGAAAAAAAAGCAGCTCTCGCTATGGTCTGCCAACATTCCCAAGACATTCCGCTTTAGGCTTAACTCTTTCAAATGCTACCCAAAACAGCCGAGAGGATGGCTTTGCAACATGCAGACTCGTATCCTTTATTTTAGCACACTGAATAGCTGTTGACGACACCAAAATCTTTTTACTATAAATAGTGTTGGAGCCTTTACAGTTTTGGAACACATAATGGTACTGAGCACTTACACAACACTTCTCACATTCAAAATAACATGGTCATTAGCTGTGAGCTTGTGTTTCTCCTTGTCTTCACTCTGTGGAATTTCGATGCTGTTGTGATCGATCTTCCGGAGTTTGATTTAGCAAGTCTAGTTAAGACTTGCTAAATCAAACTCAGAGGGTGCCATCGCTGGCATCTGGTACTCCTGCTCTTGCAAGGAGTAAGGGAAGCTGATGGGAGCATTTGCTCCCGTTGGCCTCCTGTTGTGGGGACACCACCACGCTCATCTTAAGGTAAGCTGACTCCAGCTATGTATTTTATGTTACAAAAGTTTCATAAGTTAAACCAAAATTAATTAAAAATCAGTCTCCTTTAATGTAGACAAGACACACTTAACTCAGTTTAAGAAGGGCTAGCTTAGGTCCATTATTACTTAATTAAGTGAGGGTGACAGTGTGATGAATAGTCCTGTGGCACCTTAGAGACTAACCAAAATATACAGAATCATGCTTTAACATCTACATTTCCACATCAAAAGCTACATATGGGACACATCCAGCCCAAATAATTAGCCACATTAATATGGCTCCATCAAGTAATTCTTCTACTGTTATATAATTAGCCTCATTAACATGGTTCCATCAGGTAATTCTTCTACTGTTATTTCTATACACACATACACATCTTGGTTTCTTTTATTTCCACTTCAGCTCATCTGATGAAGTGGGTTTTACCCACAAAAGCTCATGGTTCTTTATATATTTTGGTGAGTCTCTAAGGTGCCACAGGACCACACTTTTTAAAGTTACAGACTAAGATGGCTACCCCTCTGAAATGACTTAAGTATGTTTACATTAGGAGTCTGCACTAGTTTAACTAATTCAATTTGAAATCCAGTTAATTCAACTGGCATACCCAACATAAAACCTATCTAAATAAATCTCATAACTCCTCTGAGAGGAAGCTAGGTAAATAGTTATCCACATTTTACAAATGGGAAGCTAAGGCAGGCTTAAGTGTCTTGCCTAAGGCAACACAGCAAACTAAGGGGAGAGCTAGGATTAGAACTCAGGCCCACACAGCTCTTGCTCCACAATGCTTTCTCTCTATCATTCCACTCTACGGTTGCCAGATGGTTTCAACAAAAATATCGGACACACTTGACATGACATCACAATCTACATTACATCTTAGTTAGAAAATACTTATATTTTCTCATTTATATTGTCTCAATTTATTTCCCGAACAGAAAGCTCAAATACTGGGCTGTCTGGTTTAAAACCAGACACCTGGCAACCCTATTTCACTCTGCCCTATCCTGTTGCTGTTAATGGCTGTTGATAGGTGAGCACCTCACAGGGTCAGGACCAGGGGCATCTGAGTGCACTCAGCACCTGTAGGAGACAATTTTCAGAGAAGCTAACCACCCACAACTCCAGCTGAAGTCAATGGGAACTGACGGCGCTCAGCAGCTCTGAAAAACCAGGCACTGAGCCCTTGCAGAACTGAGCCAGAAGATGATGAAAACTGAGACTTCAGAGGCTAGAATTCTTGACATCTCAGATGATGGTGTGTGTGTGGGGAGGGTGTTAATTGTTCATTGATCTTCCATAGTTTATAGAACAGTGACTTTGATCTTTGAGGACTGGAAAAAATAATACACCTGGCACATAATGGCAATGGTACAACCCCCTCTGTATCAGCCCATTGAGTAGTTTGGTGTAAAAGGAAAATACAGCTGCAAAATTTATGTGCTCAGCCTAATTGCTTCTTCAGGTTTTATAGCAGCATCATAAAAATCATAATAGTGCCTTCTGACTTATTAAATGCTATTCATTCGGTAGCACATCATTTTCTTTCTCGCATTCTGTGGGTCCGTCCTGCTCTTCTTGTCTCTGCCTCTAAATCTGTCTGCCCATCTCTCTACCTTCCTATCACTCGTGTCAACTTCTGTACCTGTTTCTGGGTTTCCTATGGTAACACCATCCCTGTTCTCAGCAATACAGACAAAGCACTAGCAGCACTTTCCATTAAAAAGCCCCATTTGGAGGTGGTTTTTATAACTTGACAAGAAAATATTTGCTCCAGGCTATGGTTGGTATATAAGATCTCTGTCTGGGAACACTGAAGAGAAAGAAAAAGAAATGTGTTTGATTAAACAAAAATGAGGAGGAAAGAATTGGAGAAAGCGATTGCTCCATGACGAGATCTAACTGCTTTGGCATTCTGAAAAATGGGGGAGAGAAAAACAGATATGCTGCCATGCCGGTTTAAAATTAGCTACTACGCATAGGTATTGAGCCTGTCCATATGGCTATGAAGAGCCCCAGCCCCAGGTATGTCAATACACAATAGATGGGATCGATGTTAAGGGAGCCCTTTCATGTATTCATTCACAAGTGTGCTCAGACCAAATATCGGTTACGCGGAGGAGATTGCTTGAACAAGGAAATCAGTTTGACCAAGTTTCTCTGCAGAGGGCATGTGACATGGAGAAAGGGAAATCATCAACAAAGAAGCCAGGTAGTGGCAGGAGGGGTGCGGACTCTGGGCATTCTATGATAACATGACTTTTCAAAAACAGTTTAGATCTATATGTAATGGATAGACTGGGACAGAGTCTTCAGGGGGCATTTGAATCTACTGGCTTCACAATGAGCATTTTAACATGCGGATTTACCTGCTCAATTAGAACAACTTGTTCAATCTCCTGTAGAGCCTTTCTGGCAAATTAGACACAGAATATTATTTTTGCGAGAGACAGGAAGTTTCCTGAATACAGATTTATCAGAGGAAACCAGCTTGCAATGAAATTCAAACCATGTGCATTACTCAAGCGAATACAAGATAGAACAAGCTCTACTAGCTCTCAGTACGGTCCTTCACTATGCATGGATCTTCTTCTTCCTGCACAGGCAGCCAGTTCTGGGGCACCCCACTCCTTTTCATGGATTCACACAGGGCTCCATACACAAGTCCTACAAGAAACCTGCACACTTCTTAGCCTCACGTGAGAGTTAGAGGAGTGTTCCCTCTAATTTTTTCCATCCATGCGTGGAATAAATGTTATGTGCACTGAGCATGTGCGGATGTGCACCACCAGTAGAAACACATGCTGTTGGCTGTGGGTGCTCTGCTAATTAGCTGGGCAGCATTTGAATTTCTCCTGGGTGGCTGCCCAAGTGCTCAGCTTTATAGGGAACACAGCCTGAGGTTATATTAATTTCCTTGCAGAACCCTGCATTTATGCTGTCACATCTGGCTCCGTTTGGATGGCCACTTCTCAGGCCCTTGTGCTTGAGGTTCATCCCTTTAGGGTAAACATAACCCTCTCTCAGAATTCCAACCATGTGGGTATTCTGGGTTAACAGTCTGCCTTTTCAAGGCCATATGACAGTGAAAGCCTACAGGCACACAAGCAGACTGTGCACAGGGTTCTAAACACAATTTACCCTTTGCTCGGCAACATGAGAAATACAAAGACTGAGATGAAATAATGAACTTTGTTTCCTTGCCACTCTGCAGAGGTCTTTGGGGTTGGGCAGAACCCTCTGTGGTCCCCCGGATCCTTCCCCTTTCAGCATGTGGTTTCACTTCAGAATCACAGAGCTGCTGTAGCTCAGCTAGCTTTTTCTGACCTTAGCTGGTCTATGCTCCTGTTAAACCGGACATCCTTGTTGCAAAAGCCTGTCCATATTCTTCTCCTGCCCAAAACTTCCTGTGTGTCTCCAAAGCGTATGTATTCTGCTGTCGCCACCTGGCTTTTTGCTGATGATTTTTCACTCTCCACATCATACGTCCTCTGCGGAGAAACTTGGATTCCTTGCTCAGGCAATCTCCTTGGTCTGAGCCCAGTTGTTAATGTTAATGACTATTATCTCCGGTAGAGACATACTGCACCCTGGTCGGCAGTGGTGGAGTCCATATTCACACAGTAGCATTCCATTAATGAAACAACTATTTCATAATAATACCATAACATCAATGAGAAATTGGTAAGTGGTACATAGACAGACCCTTCCCCACAAACTGTCAAGCTCCCATAACTCAGACCGAGAGAGCCTGGCCTTTTGTCCCACTCTAGTGGATAGATTTTGTCTGGAAGTTTATGGATCAGTTACTCCAAGCAGTAGACACTCATGCTCTTAGATCAGTGGCCAGTCCCAACAGATGACCCCTCCCAGGGTGTTCTTAAAGGCCAGAAGACAGAGTTCTGTCCGGGAGCTGGGCGTGGGGAAGAAGAGGGTATTTTGCAGTGGCACAGCAGGCCAGATTCCCTTCTTGTGTAAATATAAAATAATTTTTACAAAAACCTAATAAGTCCCACAATCAACAACGTTTACACTGTATAGAAATCCGTAGATATTTACAGATCTGTCTAACGTAGCCTTGCTAATTATGCACCGATTATTTCCTGCCATTACCGAGCAAATGTCAAGCAAAACATTTACTATAAAAACCTCCTAGATTTTACTGACAGGTCAAAGGTTGTTACTAGGCCATAAAAATAGCTTGGATTTTCCACAAAAAGCAAACAAGCAAACAAAAACAAAACAAATCCATCTATTGTGCTGTGTTGCTTCATTTGAATGTCAATGAGAGTGGAAGGTGAAAGGCAAGCTTTCAAACCTGAGCTAAAAGGGCCATAAAACTCAGTCCAGTTCAGCGGGATGCTGGGAAAGCTGGGCTGACAATGCTCTGAACGGCATTAATGTAAGCAGATATTGTCTGCATTCAGGAACTAGAAGGGATGGAGGATATCCTTCCAGGATTTCAGGTCACTCCCATTTTCTTATCCTCAGAGGAACAAAATCAGCACTGCTCTGTAATGCACTCAAGTAATTCTCCATGGGCAGAGAGGTGTTTGTGTGTGTATGTGAGAGAGAGAAAGAGATGTTTTGGGTGAAAGCTAGCAGTTTTCCTTTGAATTTACTGTGATGTACCAGACATCCTGTCTCTGCTCTCCACATGGTCCCAATGGTATTTCAATTTAAAGCTACTGATCTGTTTAAAACCTATACTTTATTGCAAATCTGTCACTCTTCTTGATCTTCATTTTTCTATAAAGCCAAGAGAATCAATGTTATTAGATCTTTATGTTTAATGGTTCCTTTCACGCTGCAGCTTCATACACTGCTTTTTTTTTTTTAAATGACTGCCCAAGATCTTTCACAATTCTCACTCCCCTCTTCCCTGCTTTATACCTCTTCCTTTTTTAGGTTGAGCACATTAACAAGAGGACACAGATTTTGAAGGGGCCGCTTCCAAGGAGTTGCTACAGCTTTGTATATTCTGTCTCTTCTGGCCCTAAAATGTATCAGTACAGACCATCTTTTCAACATAATATCCCCCAGGTACCAGAATTGATGATCTTTCCATCCAGTTTCCATTTCAGTGTCCGTGGGCATAATGTACAGAAAGAGTATTGGACAAGCAAAGTGTGTCCAAGTTAAACGCTTTGAGAAGGAGCCAGCTGACATATTTTTCTGTGTTACACACACAGGCTGAGACCTCAGATGGTGCCCAGGAGGCTAGATCTGACCCAGAACACGCCAAGTTCTTGCTCAGTTCACTGAAATAAATTGGAACTTAAACACTGAGTCAAATCCTGAGGGGCGCTTCCTCAGGGCTGTGGTTAAAAACTGCTGGATGGGGCGGAGTGGGAAAAATTTCCAGAAGATCCTCTATTAGGGTTCCTCTCCAGTTGTCACTGGGGAGTGGGTTGCTCTGTCAACAGACCCATCAACATGAGATACAAAGGGGTCAACTGTCCTGGGGCTAGGGTTGCCAGATGG
>CM057845.1:12680238-12704144 GCA_030068395.1 Apalone spinifera
ACTTTTCCATTAAAAGCATTTGCGGAAAATCATGCCAGTCTAGACGCAGCCAGTGAGTTTGAGGCTCAAATAGCCATTAATTTTGGGGCCCCCAATTTAGGACAGGTCTTGTCTCCAATGGAATCAGTGGGAACTACAAGCTCTCAGCACCTCTGAAAATCAGGCACCCAAAACTGGAAGCAGCCCAAATTAGTGGCCGCTTCATAAAATTGCTGGCCAAAAAACATACAATGGAAAATGGAACGCAGGTTCCTTACTCATAGGGACTGAGTCTCTGTCATTAGTGCAAAATGAGGGCAATAAATACACTTGGCATTGTGATTTGGCAGCCTTTGATATTCATTTGCATGGATGTAAATGCCACTATAAAAGGTGCGAAGCAACATAGAATTAGGCCCTTTGTGCCCTGCTTTCACTGCTAGACACACATTTGCTACGCCATGCTACATTTTACTAGATGGATAAACCATAACCTATCCAGAATGGGGCACAGATACCAGGAGTGGGGTCCGAGAACAGCAGCAGTATTCAGTCCCTTGGCTAAAAGTATTTGTAATCTGAGTATAAACAAAGCCCTGCTGCTATTAAATCAAGAAACTATGTAAACTACAAGATCACCTTTGCAGCCATGTAGACCGAATGGTTCTAAAAAGAGAGCCTCCAGTAAAGTGTTAATCCGAGACAATTCTTTGGGAAACGCTGACCTACGAAGGATATGAATTACAACACCCTTCATAGCAGAGTTTCTCTTTACAAAAGGACAGTTTGGTTTGCAGCCCTTCAGCGGGCAGGGAGGGCGCTCCCAAACACTGTGATTGAGCTGACAGGAGACAAGAACATAGGGATGTGAATGGCTAAGCATTATCGGGTGATACCAGTTACAGTTAAATCAGCAACCCGGCCAGGCTGGAGCAGCCTCCTGCCTGCCCCTATTTAAGCAGTTAACTGGTTAAACATAACGTTTAACCCGTTAACTGATTAAACAGGATTTTACATCCCTAGCTCTAAAGACAATTGTAACTGAAACTTGTGTTGTATGGAAATCTCAAAAAGTCAAATCCTTCCTACATATAACTGCTTTAACTACAGGTTTCCTGCCCTGATTTATTGTTTCACAAGGAATTTACCTAATATATGATGCTGCAGTATCTGTCGAGAAAATAGACATAGTTTTCCAGTCCCATTCCAAACTGAGTTTGCTTTTACATGGTTGTTGGAAACTAAGACAAGGTTAAACTTCATTTAAGAGACTTGCTTACTTATTTCAAATCTCACAGAACCCTAATTATACCTTCTAAATATAAACCCAAAGTACAGCTGGGTTGCAGAGTATGTTCGCGTGACTAAATCACATCATTTGTAGCCCATTATCTTTTCAAAAGCTTTCCATGCAATATCTTTGGGATGCAGAGACTAATTGCATTCTTTGACTCATGTAAATTAGAGAGCTTGAATCATGGAGAGGAGGTGCAAACAAGACAAAATATGGTACAAGAATTGCACATTTCCATCTGCCAGTGCAATATAAAGACAACCACCATTTCAATGATTATTTATATGTTCAGGCATGGAAGGTCAGATCCAATCCAGATTACATAAATTTAGCATAGCACAATACAGGATGGATGCATTGGTTGTGTGGTATTACATTTTTCAACATTCAAAATATATCACCTGGGGGATATTTAAATGTGTTTTGAGGTAAATCTGAGTTGCAAATAACAATATTCTTAAAACCAACTTGCCAACGAGCAAGCAAAACAAACCAACAAAGAAGAGACCAAATTTCTGATAGCAATGACATATGATGAGCTATCTTGCCCGCATAGCCTCTCTTGTCATGGCATTTTATTGCTTTTTGCTTCTGAGACCAAAGTTGGAGTTGGTGGAAATTCACCAACATCCAGGGAAATGCCTCTACTTACACTAGTTCTATACTTGGCCTTTGATGTTGGCCAGTATCCAAGATGAAAAATCATGGAGGGAAAAAAGAGTCTCACCTTTTTAAACCTTAAAAAAAAAAAAGTTGAGTGAAGTTTTGGCTTGGGTTCTTACTTTTCTCCAAATCCGTGTGCCCCTCCTTGGTTGTTCATTAAAAAACACAAAACAAAAAACAAACAAAAACCAGGCTAGACAGTATCCTGACATGAAGGGAAAAGGATTTTCCAAGAAAATAAGGAAAATAAGGAAGTAGAAAAACACTCAATCACACTTGGGTCCTAAATTCAAGAACCATGAAAATGGATCTCCTATAACAGTCCAAGGTCAGTGGGAACTAGAGTGACCAAAATGAGTGCTTTCAAAACCAGTTGTGGCCTTCTGTAATGCATGTACAATGGGTGGATCAGGCCTGTTCTGAATTTGGACTAAACTATAGACCAGTCTGGGGGCTTGTGTGTAAGTCAGATCCTTTAAAAACACAACCCAAAGCACCTCTGTACAGCTCTTCACCGTTAATCATCCCTGCAGGAAGTACAGTCTTCATATGAAAGAGTATTTCTGGGTGACTTCCCTGATGTCTCTGGGGCTAAGGGTAGAACCTGAGGGTAGCCAGGGATTGTGCAAGCCAACTGGAATGCCAGAGCTTTCTGCTGGTATTAGAGATGTATAAGAAACATGAATGGCAGTTATGGGGAGGCCTATTTTAGCAGAACCCCAACACTGATCTCTATGAGTTCACCCATCACAGGTTATTAGCTGATGCTCTTGCATTATTAACTTGCCTACCTATGAGGAGGCAAAAATCAGGACCCATTCCTGATATTTTTTCACAGAGAAGTCTATTTTGATTTGTTACACCTCTTGGAAGTGTCATAAAATATAACATCTTTCAACTAACTATGGGTGATCCATTCACTTGGATGTCTAGGGATAGGTCAAATTTAACCAGCTCCTCTAAAATTCTCACGCACAAGTCAGAAAAAATAAACATCAGATAAAACTGATGCTTCAGCAGTCATAAGTGGCGTTCATATCAGAGCGCTATACTGGTGACAATTTTAATCAGCTAATCCTCCTCCTTGGTTTCCTTTGATACACAATTATTTATCTTCCAATGCTAGAGAATAATTCATTGCTAATAATGCATGTCACAAAATATTGCATATTTTAATCTATCCAGGTATTCCATACTTCTCACCATCAGATCTGAGCACCTTGCAAGAAAAAACTATTGAAGTTCATGGCCACAAAATTCTGTCTCTTCTTCCAGCCAATTCCTCCACTGAATTATCCAAAAATTATTAGTTCTCCCATTATTTGACTAGCTCTGTTGCAAAGAGGGCACATTTTCCACACACTTCACAGAAGACATTCGGGCAAAGTCCACTAAATAAACAAAAGGCTTTATGCATGATGTTTTGAACGTTTGCATTTAAGTGACTTCAGTTGTGCTCTGGAAGGCTCAGTTTATCTCGAGGTCTACACTAGGACCTTAGTCCAAAATAACCCCTCCCCCAAGTTTGAATTAGTAAGCGGTGTTGCAGAATTCAAACTCTGAATTCATGCTTTTCATCAGGAATAACACAAATTCCAAACTTGTAAATTCAATATAATATAAGTGTGGATGCTCCAATGCCACTAATTCGAATTAATTGGCCTCCGGGAGGCCTCCCACAGCTCTCCAGAGTGCTTTCTGGGGTTCTGAATCTGCAGTAGTGTGCCCACATTAACAGAGCCTGCCTTGGACTAATTTTGATGCTTCCCCATAGTGAGGACACGCAAGTTCGAATTTGTTAAACAGGGAGTTCTTAAGTCGAATTTAGTAATTTCGAAATAATTTCCTAGTGTAGACAAGGCCTTGGAGAACTTGCTTTGTGGTGGGGCCTGCTCCGTTGCTGATACCATTGCTCAGCTATACTGTATGAAAGAGTTTTATAGCCAAGCAACACAGCCTAGCAAGAATTCCACACACAAAAAAACAAAACCACCCCATCTTTTGTACTTGGATAGACTCCTTCTGCAGCTCCTGGTACCAAAGGCTGTGTGATGGGGTGTCTAGGGTTGCCAGGTGTCCAGTTTTGAACCAGACAGTCCGATATTTGAGCTTTCTGTCCGGGAAACAAATTGAGAAAATACCAGACATATAAATGTCTGGTATTTTCTAATTAAGTAAGTTTTATTGTTATCAGGCGTATCAGTACAAAGTTATGTACTGCCTGGCTGGTGGACACGCTCACGCGTGCGAGCGTATCTACCAGCTAGGCAGTACTCAGAGACGCAGTAGAGAGGAGGGGGTGGGGACGGGGACGGGGCTGGAGCGGGATGGAATCCCCGGGGCTGGACTCGCCTGTGTGCCCTGCTGGGACCGTGCGTGGGACGGGCAGCACCCCGGAATCTGTGTGCACCCGGGTCAGCCCTGCTCCCCGCCAGCTGGTTCCCCCCAGCCAGCCCCGCTCCCCCCGGCCCCTTCCTGGCCAGCCCTGCTCCTCGCCGGCTGGTCCCTAACCCCCCCGGATCTCCCCCTGCCAGTCCCACTCCCCCCAACCCCCTC
This sequence comes from Apalone spinifera, assembly GCA_030068395.1. Lineage (NCBI taxonomy): Eukaryota > Metazoa > Chordata > Testudines > Trionychidae > Apalone > Apalone spinifera. The sequence continues at coordinate 12,684,731 of CM057845.1, forward strand.
CCAGCCAGCCCCGCTCCCCTCCCAGCCACCTCCCTCCCTCCCCGTTCTGAGATCACATGTATCTGGTATTTTTTTGAAACTCATCTGTTCACCCCACATAAGGCCTGAAGGGGTAAATTAAGCTACTTAACCTTAGGCTACACTTGGAGGAAACCCAGAGAGTGCTAGGACTAATGGCTAATGAAGTTCAGCTGGGCAGGATCTATAAAGAAAGGAAGTTGATAGACTGCAAGGGAGGAAACCTGCGTACTACCAGATACAAGTGGGAAGAGTAAGAAGGAGCAGCAAGGGCTGGGAGAATAGACGCACAGAGATGCTGGGTTGAGGGTCCCCGGACTGGAACCTGGTGTAGAAGGCAGGCCCAGTTTCCCCGACAAGTCACTTCACTGCTGGAGTAACACACGAGAGGTAGCCCAGCTGGGGGCGGTTGGAAGCAGACTTTGAAGATATCCTGGAAGTAAGAACTTTAATGAGATTTAGCTGGAAGGCTATGCCATGAAGAGGACAGAGCTGCAGCTCCTGTGCATGAGAGGCCAGGGCGTAACTGAGGGGAACAACAGACTGATTAATGGCAGGAAACAGTATCTAACCAGGTGACAGAGCTAATTCTCTGGAGACACAAGGAGACACCACAGAATGGTTAGTAAAGCAGACCATGAACAAGACAAATTTTTTTTTTTTTTGCTAGACAAAATATAAGGAACCAGTCAATGGACCAGGAGAGTAATATTGCCAGTAGACAGTACAACAGCAGCATATTTGGGGGCAAGAATGGATGGCTCAATTACTTACAGGGAAATGGGCAATAAATACCATTCTTCCTTCTCCAAGAGCAAAGGTTACCATAAGCCAGCAGAACAGCGTGGGAAAATATGCCGTGGAGTTAGCCTGTGAAGCAGAGACTGAATCTCATCTGCCCTGAGTTTTCTCTTCTCAAGAGAAATATATTTATAGAAGGAATGAGGCCTCCTCCAGCATTCTAATGTATTTGTGATAACGTGGGAGCTGATGCTGACTTGTCGCGGTCATTTCTTTGCTGGCTGCTTTTAATGGTAATAAATATCCACTTCAGGATTTATCTTTGTGTGGTTATGTTTTAAAGTGATACTCTAAATGACTACGCATGGATGTACATTTGGAATAGAGGGATCTTAGACAAATCACACCAAATCCTGCAGATAATTACAGGGATGTAAATCCAGCATGACGTCAGTAGAGTTACTGCTGATTTACATCTGAGCTATTGACAGCAGAGTTCTGGCACGCGGTTCAGAGGCACCTGGCTGCTTTCTAAATTCTTAGCTTATCCTTAGCAGCTGCAACATGGGAAGATTCAAGAAGTCCGGCTGCTAATAGGCACATCAGAATAAAATGCCAACAGGGCTAGACTGGCATAATTCAGGATAGCGCCATTGACTTCCACTGAAATCAATGGAGTTGCATTGATTTACACCAGCTGAGGACCAGAAGCCTGGATAAAAACTGTCGCATCTCATTTAAAACTACAGTTCCAACATTGTCTCTGAGCGACCTTCATTTCTTTCAGTCTTGTTGTGTTTCTTATATGAAATCCTTCATTTAACCTTGAGACTGCCTTTCCTTTTCTCACAGTCACTGGAGTATCACCCTTCAAGTTCTAAATGAATAGGAGGCAGCAGACTTTGCTATGGATGCGTGCTTTGCTTTCTGTCTGAAGGAACAATACCCTGCCTATGTGCTCAGAGTGATATTCCAGCAGCTAGAAAACAGCTGACTAAGACTTAAAATGATGAATCAAAAGGTGCTCTTACACAACTCCTTGCCATGGTGTAAAGAAAAACTTCATTAAAACGGGCATTTATTTGGCTGCTTATATATTAACAACACTCCAGAGATCTTCCTCTCACTCCCTGGCCCATATACCTAATAAAGATGTCTGGGAACTATTATAGTCATAGAATCCTCACCAGTAACTACGTATATTATGTAGTTAATCACTAAATATAAGGCTTATGGGGAAACAAGGATGGTTTTATGAGTATGGTACTGGAATCCGTTCAGGAAAGCTGGATTCATCGCCCAGCTATGACACTGACTTCTGCATGACTGTGGCTTAAGTTATTCTCTCTGTGGCTTAAGTTCTCCTATAGTAAAATAGGCCATGTGTTCACTACGCAGAAAATTGATGCTGCTGCTGTTGATCTTCTGGGTTCGATTTAGTGTGTCTAGTGAAGACCTGCTAAATCGAGGTCAAAGGGCATCCCCCCGGCATCCAGTACTCCTCCTTTTTCAAGGAGAAAGGGAAGCCAACAGGAGCATTTGCTCCCATCGGCCTCCTACTGTCTGGACCGCGCAGAAATTCTATTTAAGATAAGTCGACGCCAGCTACGTAATTAATGTAGCTCGAGTTGCATATCTTAATTCAACCTTCCACTGTAGCATAGACCAGGCCATAGGGTTTGTATTTGCCAACCTCTATCTCTTTTATCTATTATCTATCTAAGCATGTATAATCTTTGAGGCAGGATCATCTGTTCCTATGTGTCTGTGCAACACCTAGCATAAAGGTGCCTTCATTTTGGTTGGTGGCTTCCGGGAGTTATTGTAACTAGGACAATGCTGACGTGAGGTGTAGACAGTAGATGAAAGAAGAGATAAGTCCTCCAGCAAATACATTCCTTCTCAGAATATTTATTTCATTTGTGTTTTACCTGCTCACGCAGCAGCGTTAGAAGGTGTCACTACATACTCTGATTAAATAAACCAATCTGGGATTACCCAGTGGGGATGAGCGAAATAAAACCATTTTCATTCATTTTAAAATACCAACCACTGAGACTGATCCTAAGCTCGTCCATGTAAAGAGAGCCATCAAAAGTATTCCACACTGCTGGTTTTGACACTGCCACTGGTGTTCACTCTTTCTTTATCTAAATATACGATGTGGTTTCAGAGAGCTCCTCTAAACCAGCAGACACCTAAGAAACTGTATTAGCACTGATGTTGCCTCATACATTCATATTAGTGTCACTATGGAGCACAGTGAAAAGTGAGTTAGGAGAGAAGCTTGCATAAGTCACGTCAAGCTGAGCTGTAGATGAGTTATGACCCTCCACCTCACTTGCAGACAGCTATGATTTATGCAGTATGGAATGTCTTACTCTCTATATTTTCTCATCATGTATGTACATCCATGTGCGAGTGGGTATGTGATGTACATGCATGTACTGGACCATACAGTGAAGAGTATGTTCCAGTTGTTACCAAATAATTAGCTATTATTAAGTCCCTTGCACTCACTTTCAAGGCTCTTGGCCTCTTGTCCGCTCACTTGTCTGCTCTTGTTGCTCCCAGACACTTCTAACAATGCCAACCTTGTCCACCTGTTCGTCAGCTTCTCATGAAGACATTTCTGCACCTTCTTCAACAATGTCCTTCCACTCAGGGGCCCTGATCGGTAAGGCCCTATACTCCTTCTCCAAGACACAACATGGCTGCAGTGCAATCAACCAAGTAAGGAGGCTGGGTCCTATGTGTTTATATTTAAATGGCATGTGAATTTACACGAACGGCCCCTATCTATTGTATCTCACTCCCTTCCATCTTCTTGTCTCAGGCCTTGTCTGTCATAGGCCCTCCTCTGACACACAGGAGTTCCTCAAATTGTGATTCAGGCTGTAGTGTGAAGAGCAGTGGCTACTTCCCCAGTATCTGTGCTGTAGAGTGCCTACTGTGAGTGGGTAAGGAGGAGGGGGAGAGGAGTAAGGAGTGGCAGAAGCTCTGAGTGATGACCAGCACTGGAAAGAGGAGCCAGTGGACTCTTCTGTCTGGCAAGAGATTTCTGCTAAGGCTCAGAAGTTTCTATGTGCATAAAACACCTCAGCACAATAAAAAGTGCCACAAGGATAATAAAACAAATGGACTCCGATGCTCTGCTGCGTTGAGTCTCAGATCTGCATAACTATGAACGGCAGTGCTCATTAGAGCAGCCCAGGGGCTGCTCTCATTTTGGGGTTTGGTCCCACGTACTAGCTGAGCACAGCTGGAGTATACCATAATCTGACCATACCTCCTCCCTGCCCCACGATTGAGTAGGGAAGTTGCTGCTGGGCTGAATAAGTCATCTGAGAGCTCACCCGTGCTGGGAGAATTAGCAATTATTTCAAGCAGAACAGAATTTTAAAGCAGTGCCTGAGTTTTTAGCTTCAGTTAATGCACGCAGTCTTGTAATCGCAACCATGAAGTCACAAGACACTCTCTCCCTCTCGTGCAACTGGGTTCAGGAAATAAAACTGCTCCTGTGAGCCAGACCCTTATTACAAATCTCAGGAGCTGGAGGGTAGACCTGGCCTGAGAAAAAAGGCCCCGGTAGAGCTCTGATCTACAGACTTGGGCTTGTGTGGCTCAAAATAGCAGTCAAGACATCCTGTGGGGCTGGAGCTTGGGCTCTGAAACCTGGCGAGGGGAGCAGATCTCAGAGCCTAAACAGAAAAGTCTGCCCAGTTACTCTTTGCCCCGTAGCGCGAGCCCAAGTCTGCAGACCCCAACCCTAAGGCTGGCTGCTGTGGTTTTTTGTGGTGTAGATGGTACTTACCCTTGGGAATCTTTCCTTGCTGTTTCTGCCTGAGCCTCTTATTGTAAGATGATCTATGTAGGTGGGCCCCTATTACCTTACAGAGCCCTAAAAAAGCCAAAAGGGGCTGCTGAAGGCACAAGGCTCTTTCTGCATAGATCACATTGCAGGATTAGGGCCTATTTCTATTAGTAGAGTGCAGGCCCATCTCTTGGGGGGTGGTGAGGGAGGGGCAAAGGGAGCAGCTGCCCTGGAGCCTGGTGATTTAAAAGGGCTTGGGACTCTATGCCGCTGCTACAGTAGTAATTGCAGCGGCCAGAGTCCTGGGCCTTTGAAATTGCCACCAGAGATCTGGGTGGTGAGCACTAGATGGTGCTGAAGGGCTGGCTGGGGAAGGCTAGCCCCAGTCCCACCCCTTCTGCCCAAGGCCCCACCCTCCCAGAGCCATCCCTTCACCTTGCCCAGTGCCCTGCGAAGTCTGTCGGATGCCCTGGTAGAGTATACGTATGCATGTATGTGCACAGGCATACTTTACATTTTATCCTATATTAACTCGTAGGAGCCCCAATCATGGCTCAGATCCTCTCTGTGCTCGGCGCTGTACAAACACAGAACAAAGAGATAGCTCTTGCCCCAAAAACAGAGAAGACCTGACCCAGTAATTCTTACGTGACTACTCCTTATTCATACACATAGGCCCCTTGACTCCATTAGGAATCAAGGGTCTTTCCCCAATTCCCAACAGCAGGACTTAAATTTGTTAAAGCCAACATTTAACGCGGGAAACATCTATGAATGCACTGTAAGCCAAGATGACCAGCTTATAAGGGGAGCTTTTCACAATCTGATCATATAGACAGGGCTGACTTATAAATATGTCACACTCCATTAATCAGTTGAGAGTTATGTTCCTCTGGTCTCAACCATGCTCCGCCACAAAAAAGCCAGGAGTACGCAAAGGGTGCTCGTGCACGTTAACTGAGCAACCATCTTGTTAGTCTTTAAAGTGCTACATAGTTCTGTCTTTTGTTTAGGCTGGGTAGTTATTGTACGCACACGCAGGGTAGACTTCATCTCCCTCAGTTGTCACGGCACTTCCATCTGAACTCTGAAGTCTTCTGGGTTTTGGACAGTTCACATTGGGGTTAATCCATGATTTAAAAGCAGCCTTTCATTTTCATTAGCTTGAACACACATCTGTCCTCTTTGGTCTTCATAAGTGCAATGGTATTAGTTAGCTGAGATGCTTTTTTTTACTATGGCCATTTTATCATTTCTGTCATTTCTCAAAGCTCAGGGGCTCTCATTCCCCTGGCTCAAAGTGCCACAGCCAACTATAGGTGCTCTCAGGAAATTAGCTATGCAGTTATGAGGCTAGCCCTATTGTTGTAAAAAATCAAATGATAGCCAGCATCTTCAGAACCAACGAGGCATGTTCTTAAAACCACTAAAACACTTGGTCTTCTAAGCGTCACTTTGCCAAGCACTGTCACAGAGTGAAGCCTCTCTTACTCGATGCTAAATATTCAGGGAGGCTCTGAGAAACAACTTTTCATGATTCTTTAATGAGCACTTGCATGTCTGACACTTTCCCAGTGACCTGCTCCTAGCCGCTCAGTGGAAACAGGAAAGCAACAATGCCTTGTCTAACTTTCCACACCTCTGCCCTGGCCATCGGATTTATCCAGGGATGATTATCTAGGTGTTATCACATTGCCTTCACTAGTACTGACCGCTGCAAGGACATCATTTCACATATACTTATTTACTGGTGTGCCTTATATAAAACCCAGGAGTATTAATTCACTTCTATATATCACTGCTTGTGTTGGTTACTATGCTGCATTATCATATAGCGTCTACTCCTATTGATTCCTGCTGTACATCAGTATATAGCTCCTGCTAACACTGATTACTAGACATCCTACAGACCCCACTAGTATGGATTACTATCCTGCATTCTCATAGTCTCTGACTAGTATTCATTACTAGGAATTATCCTGTGAATGCCACTAGCATTGATTACCGCCATACATTATTATGAAGTTTCTGACTACTATTGATTACTACACAGTAATCATATAGCGCCTACTAGCACTGATTACCATCATACATTAACATATAGGCTCTGACTCATCCTAATGACTATACATCATCAAACAGGTCTCACTAGTACTGACTTCCACACATTATCACATAGTGCCCACTGGTACTCATTACCCATCGTTAAAAGATGATGGCTCTACAATAGGACCATCTCCATTCTCTGGGGCATTTACTCAGTACAAAGAAATCATAGCTTACCCTTTCCACACTGTGTCTTCTCAGTGATCCATATGATATTTTGTACAAAAGTCTTCGGGTCCGACCAGGAGTCACCGCTGTCTGCACTACCATCGTGTAGAGCTCACTCTGCGCGTGTGTGTTGAGAGCAGAAAGGAGCTTCCTTTGAAACAACTTCCAGTTCCCTGCAGATTTCCCAAATACCAAATAGCTGAGTGGGTTTTTACTTTAGACCATGTGAGTCAAGATGTAGCTTGCTTGGAAGGAAGGAAAAAAAATCCCTGCAATCTTAACAACATGTTTTAAGCAGCATATCTTTAGCTGCCTTCTGTGTCGCTCCGTGTAGTTTGCTCAGCAGGATCACTGTGCCACAGAGGTGGAAGAATTAAGCTTCTGGGGAGACTGTTCCAAAAATGTCAACCTCGCTTCTTGTAGCTACAGATGGTAACCAGGTCAGTTGTCTAATCAAAGCTCTATCAGACTTATACATTTCGTCACGTGACAGCAGACCCCTCTCGTTTGCTGTACAGTAGATCACATGTTCACCTTAAAAAGAATATCTGGTGTATCACCATCTGGTGCGGAGATTAATGTTAAATCCTACATTCAGATATTACTCTCTTCTCGTCATAGGGAAGCACATACAGAGTAATTGGACTTTAAAGGATTCTCCAGGCTGCTCAGTTAATACCCCGCCCCCACACACACTCACACCAGACTGTGTAGTATTGTCTAGCACAGTGCATATTATTTGTGTGCACACAGTGCACAGTTATGTACACACGCTATGTACAATCACTACTAATGCATACATATATCAGTGGGAATATATAAAAGTCATATGCCCATTTTAAAGAGTTTCTGCTACTTTCACTTTTTCTAAAAGAGTAAGTTCACTGGACTTTACTGTCACACATGCTGCACAGAATCAGTGTCTTAGTGTGTACTGCTACTTTCTCTTAGAACCAACTGTACATTAGAAGACGATCACATTTTCATTCACAGATCATAAAAGGGGATTGACACAATCTCCATTGTTTTACTGGTGCAGAGGCAATTTGAGATTTGGGAAATCTCATTCAGTTTCTGCAAACACCATGGAATATTGCAAAACAAATGTATGTAATGCAACAATTGTTTTTAATTTCTATTCTGTATTTTCACATTCTCTTATAGGAACTAGGCCGGATCTGGTTTTGAATTAACCTGTGCAAATAGAGAAGGACTTCATCACTTCATGGCGTTTTTCTGATTTTACTTGGTCTAATAGAGCAGAAAGTGGCTGATGGGTCTTTCCTTCAGATCAGTCCAGTTTTGGCCAAATATCTGAAAAGCTTCTGTGATTAAGCTCTTCTCTTATGGATAATGTTCAATTTAATGTGTTACTTCTTTTTTTTTTTTTTGGTTTGGGGTTGTTGGGTTTTTTTGGTTCAAGTCTAAAAGCCAAAAGGGAAGTGCTAAGAATGTGGCCTGCAGCACACCATATATAACAAAGAGAAAAGAATGGATCTGTCCAGCATATGTGCATGCATTAAAGGCAGTGAAAAGAAAAAGGAAAAGAAAAAGCAGTCGCTTAATGTGGGAAATTCCAAATATTAAAAACAATCGGCCTTTGTTCGTAACTAGTTCCATATGTATGTTGCCAAATAGAGCGAGAGAGACAGGAAAAGATGGAAATGTCTTAAGCATGGCTGACAGATATAGATTCTTTCTAGAGACTAGGGATAGAGTTACAGGGTTTGACTCAACTTTTATGTTTTTAAATAAAAGAGTGCTTTTTTCACAATCATTAAAAATCCTTCTCCAATGATGACCACGTCCCTGTTTGAAGGAACCAAACATGAAAGGCCAGATGCTGTTCTTGCTGATGCCAAAAACTGGGGAGTCACTCCACCGACATCAATAGAATTTCTTCAGGTTTACACCAGTGTAAATAAGACTGGCAATCTGGGAATTCTGCCTCACGATGAGTCATGTCTGAGCTAGAGCCTTGGGCTTTCAACCATAAAATGTACAGCAGGGCTAGCAGAGATCTCTCCAATAAACTAATTTAAGGAGTTGTGTTCTTGGGGTTCCTGCCTACATCATTCCCATTATGCCTTACCTACTTTCTTCTAACATTTCTGCAGTGAAGGTGCAAATGATATTCCTGGATGAGTCATCTGCAGTGATTGGACCTAAGAGTCTTTATGGCCTGAGCTGGAGGACCAGTTCCATTCAGGGCCAATTAGAGGGAAGGCCAGGAGGGCCATTTGGCCTAGGCCTCAGGCTCATAGAGGGCCTCAAATTTAGATACTTGTTAATTTTTTGGCTAGATTTTTCCTCAATAATTAGTGCATTTGCACAGAAATAAACTGTTAAAAAAATTCAAATTATTCTCACTCTTTTTTGGTGCCTTATTTTGTTTTCATGTGTCATCATTTTTTATTTTTATTATGGCTAGAGGCCTCCAAAGCTGGAAGTGGCCTGAGCCTCTCTGGACCTCTGAGAGGGCCTGTCTCCTTTAGCCCAGAAGCAGTAGACTCAGACTTTCAATGTGGACTGACCACTAGGGTCAAAGACTCTCACTCAGGGCCAGCCTTACAGGTGGGCAATCATCCGGGGAACCATGGTCAGGGGCAAGGAGTGGAGCAGCCCAAGAGTGTGAGGCCATGGAAGGGAGCTCAGGGCAAAAGGGAGGAGGAAGCAGCAGGGACCTGGGGCAATAGGGGTAGATGAAAAGTCAAGGGAGACAGCCAGGGCCAAGGCTGCCAATTACATGTTTGTCCAGGGTGTCATTTTCCCTAAGACTGGCCCTGGTTCCACTGCATTACCATAGGCCTCAACAGTAATTAAGAGCCTCCCTAGCTAGTCCTGAGGACAGGGTCAGCTTTGTCAAATCTACAGATTTCCCAGATGCTTTTGTAGAGGTTTAGGGGCTTGTCAAGCTAGATACATTTTGGAAATAGTTTCCCCTGGAATTTAAAGCATGCTGCCTCCCCAAGGTTGACAGAATAAAATCTATTATATATTTGAGAGAGTTGTCTGCCTGTCTGTCTGTTTGTTCAAGAGCTAGGAGCAACCCATTTGTTATGCATTTGTTATGCAGCTTCCTTTTATCATAACTTAAAGCAACATAAGAGTTTGGCTGAGCCAGGAAAATGGGATATGCCCAGAATGGGATTGCTTCTCATAAAACCACACCGAAAAGAGACAGTATCACCTGGCTGGTGAACGGTGCCCCCCTTCCCCATCCGGGGCTGTCCCAGCCCTGAGCTTCCCACCAACTATGTGCCCTTTAGGGAGGGAGATTTATACTGGGAGGTTGCTGGCGGTCCCCCTGTCTCATGGAGTGAGAGGAAAGTACACTGTTTGCTGCATTCCTCATTCTGGCAGAGAAGTGCAGGGGGCAGACGAGCTGTGCACTTTGCTCTTGCTTCCTGACATGGACAGGAAGGCGGAAGAGCAAGTGTAACCACCACCAGGTGGATTTGAACCTAGGACCTCTGAAGCGGAGTATAGGAGCCTCTACCCTCTGAGCTAAAAGCCAGTTGGCTCCCAGCCCATCCTATAGAGAGAGGTCTCTTGGTCTTAACTGTTGCTGTGGGCTAGGTACCACATGCATTGCTCAGTAACCACACTAGGTATGTGGGTTACATAAGCAGTCCTGCTACCAATCTTGGAGGGGAGGGGCTTTGGCCCCCTCATCTTCTGATCCCCACTCTTCTCCCCCCTCCCCACACAGAGTCGCCTGCCCAGAGCCCCTCTTCAGCCCCTAACCCTGACTCTGACCAACAGTCAGCTCCCCTAGCCCCCCACCCATAGAACAGCTCAGAGTAGATAGCCAGGCAGGAGTAGTAATCCAGGGACTCTTTGTTCTGTTTGAGAGTGGTGGTTTGTTGCTGTGGATTTAGGGGAATTTGCCATATATGCAGCACCCTCAGCTTCCTCTATTCATTCTACCTCCCTGACGGTGGGTTTTTGTGAGCATATATGGGTAACTGCTGTGTAAGAGACTCAGTTGAAAAACTAATGCAGTTTCAGTAGCGTTGGGGAGATGGAACTCTGTGCATTTCCTCAAGGGGAAACCCCCTTTATAAAGGGAGAACCCCACAAACTCTATCCAACTCCAGATTTGTGCATCAGTCAAATACTTCATCTAGCACACTGGTAAAGTTAAGAAACTTTTCCTTAAATCTAGCCTAAGCCGTAGAGAGAAAACCCCTGGTAAAACAGAGTGGGAAAATCAAATGAAAGCAAACCCAAACTCTACTTCAATGGAGCATCCTGACTTGGCTCCCCACAAGACCCACAACAAAGACTCTGAGGTATTTACTAACTGCTGAAAGGGGAAACTGTTTAAACGAAATGGAGGCTCTCCAGCGCTAATTGCAGGCTGCGAGGAACAGTGGTTTGTGGTAACGACACATCACATAGAATTACATTCCAATCTATTAGTATTTCAGGCTTGACATCTTGTCCTTGATGAAAAAGAGAAAGAAAATAATTTACTGCTGCAAAATGCATGAGTGCATGCTACATGTGGAATGTGAGAGTCAAATTTCAGGGCAGTAAAATGCCCAGTGGAGATCGGGAAATGGAAAGTGGTGATGGCACTGGCATAAATTGCAACACAATGTGCTGTATTGATCCTCTCTCAATAACAGCTGCATTTGGAAAAAACTATCCAAAGGAAAACCATCAAAAGGACTGGTTTTCAGAAGCGCTATGCATTTGTCGGGTGGGGAGGGGGGGAAGGGGAGGTTACCTCATACAGATTATGAAAGGGTTAATATAGGACCAAAATTTCCATGAGGACTCAGCCCAGGAGCATAACCAGGACAGGTTCTTATTGCAAATCACATTTCTAACTTGGTTTTAGTACTTCCTTCTCCCCCATTGGAGTGTTGTAGTGATGCATTTAAAATGGTGAGGTGCTCAGGTACTAAGCAGCTGGGGCCCACAAGAGGACATAAGAAAACTGGACAAGAGAGAGCAGGAGATGTCTGGATGGCATGTCCAAGGCAAACTAAGGATGAGCACTTCCAGGATCTTTTAACTGAGAGTTTGTGCTAGGCTACCAGGGGTTCAGTTGCTGGAATTTGCTGAGAAAGGGTGGAAGAGGGGAAAGGCAAAAAACATAATCTCAAATGGAGACCTATATCGAACCTCTCCTTCCTACTGGCCGAGTCTGCGAGGTGAGACTTCAGTGGTGGGGAGTGGCTGCAGGAGACACTTGCAATGGTGCAGGAATAGATTATAGAGAAGTGAACATGGGGAATTCCCCAGAGGGCCTACCAAGCTAGCCAGAGGCTGTGTTTTGGTGAGAGCTACTGGCCAAACTTCTTTATCACAGAAGGTATTATTGGTTGTCTGCATTATATCTGAAGAATTCTTCCTGTGCATACATAGTCATTTTCCTTCAGTTTTACTGTCTGTAGGTCAATCCTTGGTCTCCAGTCCTCTAGGGCTTACTTTTACATACTTAACCTATGGTTTATATAATAAAAGTTAAGAATAATTTAGTTGTACTATTTTCCCACGTAAGTGGGAGGACTAGTAATGAATTAGGGAGGGAAGTTGTCGGACACAAGTGCCTTGGAGAGATGCATCTGGGGAACAGGGAGCGGCCTTTGGCCTTTACATAAACTACAGAGGAGATATTTGGCAGCAATGCTATGTTCCCACATCACAGTCAGGCTGCAGGAGCTGGATGTGACATTTACAGATATGCTGATCTGTTGATCTGGATCATTACCAGATTGTAGTTTTTGTTAGTGGCCAAATCTGAGCACCCATGACTCTAAGGAGAGATGCAAGCGCTCAGCATCAGGCCCAAAGGTATTAGGAAATTGATTCTGCATGGTACTGAACACCTATTGACTTTGGTATGAGCTATGAGATGTTGAGAATCCCTTGGAAGTACTCAGAACCTATCGGGCTTCAGCTCTACATAGGACTGAACTATGCCTAAGTGACATATGAATTATGTCAAACAACACTGATGATTTATTTTCTTTCGTTCTTCATGCTTTGTAAGTTTCTCCCTCTTAGCTTTACAATTAAACTCACACTTGTTAAAAAAGATCTCAAACTGCTGGGAAGCCAGGTGTGAATTTGCTCAAGGGAAACCACATGGTTAGAGGGACGGCAGCCCTGACACAAGGTCATTTGAGAGAGCTGAGAAGTAAAGGTATCCTGAGAGTTTTTAGGACATTCTAAAAGGGCCCTACCTCCCTCAGAAAAATGAGGTTATTAAATGAGATGGCAGTTTCCTGGCGAGAGCTTGTAAATAGAGGATGATGGCTACTTCTCTCCTAATAAAGTGAAAATTGCATTTGTACACATTTAAAGGGGTTTTGCCAGCACTGTCAAAATAAAACGAACCCATGTATTTAATTATATGCTTCAACCTTCATAGCTTTTAAGGCCAGATGAGACCATTATGCTCATCTAGTCTGACCTCCCTCTCAAGCAGACCAAAGTACCTCATCTAGTCATTTTTGTAAGCCTATAATTTTGCTTGGAGCTACCGCATCTCTATTAGAATGATGTCCAGTCTTCCTTCCAGGACACGTCAAGAGCTGGAAAGTCCATCACATCCCTAGTATGTTGGTCCAGTAGTTAATGAGTCCCGGTGTTCCTTGTGTTACTTATAAGACCTTAAATCATGCAATACTTTAATCTAATTCACAGCTCTCCATTCACACGGTCTACTTTGCCCCTTTCACTTAGCTTAGCCAAGTCAATCTAGAGTGCACAGTTTCACTTTTTGGTTTTCTTGCTGTACCAGCATGATTACTGGTCATTCAAATTCTGCCCCCCTATTGTAACCTCTGTTAGTGACACCCAGTTTGAGCTTGGTCAAACATGGGACTCCCTAGTTGGTCCAATCCAAAGTGTCCGAAGGAAAGAAAACCACACTGGAGAATTACTCCCTGTTTTGTAGGAAAATTCATAAACTAAATCCCTACTCCCCTCTCCCCACTTCTTTTCACTGGCATTTTTATTGGGATCATTACAAATAAATTCTATTCATAGTAGATTTTATAAAAGCTCTTTAAGTAATACATTCTCCCCTGCTCCAAACATAGGTGCTGGAACTAGGAATGAGGGGGGCGATGAAACACCCCCTGTCTTGATGTTATATACATACAGGATTCACAATTTGGTTCAACGGCTCTCAGCATCCCCACATACAAATTGTTCCAGCATCCCTGCCTCCAAATCTACTTAACAGTCTCCCTAAGGATCCAATCCTGCAAGCTGTTGAGAAGTGACTTGGAAGTGCTGAAAAAACTCAACACCACTGCCCGTCAACAAATAAGGGCCTGTTGCTGCTCCCATCCTGTCCAACGATAACACTCCCATTGACTTCAACAGTGCAAAGCCAGACCTGAAATGAGTCTTTATTCTGTTGCTTTAAAGCCAGGCAGAGGATGAAGAAGGTAAATTGGAGGATGTTGTTAATGCCAAAGGGAATCTCATTAGGGACCACTTCAGAGATCTGATTCCTCTGATAAATAAATAAATGAAAATATCAGCTATTTCATAGGGGCCGACTTAGCAGTTGCTGGTTTACATTATGCATGATTTGTGACGACTCAAAGTACAAACTAGCTGCTTACTCTTCCATTAACGAGTCCCAGCAGTTCAGCTCAACCAGGCAATTTATTGCTGCTACGTAGGTTAATGGATCACTTTACATTTTGATAATGCCTTATTATTGCGTCTGGTATTAAGAGCAATGTAATCGCTTTGTAGCAGAGGCTCAATAGCTGACAAGATAACATTTTGGGTAATGGGAGCAGAGAAGAAGCCCATCTTGCAAGAGGTTTGCTTTGTGGATTTGTTTTCTAGGCATTTCTGTCACAACCTTCTCCCGACAGACTTCCCCACTCGTGCTGTCGCTGAGTACGGATTTTGATAGCGGGTATTGATTGCCTGTGTTTATGAAGTGGACAGAGTATAATGTAAACTGTGTAATTGCACTGACAATGAGAAAATAAACACTCTTATCTATAGTATTGATTGCCAAGACTATCCACTAGATATATTTTGCTGCCAGAACATGGACTCTATGTGATATGGTGGCTATAGCCCTGCAAATTTGCAGATATCCGCTTTATATCCGTGGGTATCTGCATCCGGGGATGTAGAGACAGATATCCATGACTCATTTGTGTGGATAGGGATTTGGATGCAGATACAAAGCTTGTATTTAGGACTCTGACTGTTTGTGGATATCAAATTTTGTATCTGTGCAGGGTTGTAACGATGGGGATGTTTGCTCATTGTCGTACAAGGCGACAGAGACACTGTCCATGTCTTGGTACCTCAGACTGCAACATGTAAATAATGATGCTGGAACAATTTTGATAGTGGGAGAGCTGGGAGCCACCGAACCAAAGTGTAAACCCTGTACATGATGGAAACCACTTCAGTCCAGGGATGTAGTCACATGCCCAAGACCCCTGTATGTAGAATCCTAGAATCCTAGAACTGGAAGGGACCTCGAGAGATCATCAAGGCCAGGTCCCCGCACTCACGGCAGGACCAAGCACCAGATCATCCTTGACAGATACCTATCTAACCTGCTCTTAAATATCTCCAGTGATGGAGATTCCACAACCTCCCTAGGCAGGGGCGGATATAGGGCAGGGCGAGCGGGGCAGCCGCCCCGGGCCCCGCGCTTCGAGAAGCCCCGCGCATGCGCTGTAGCGCCACCATGCATGCGCGTGGCGTCACCGTGCATGCGCCGTGGCAAAGGGGGGCCCCGCGAAATTGGGCTGCCCTGGGCCCCGCAGAATGGTCATCTGCCCCTGTCCCTAGGCAACTTATTCCAGTGTTTAACCACCCTGACAGGTAAGACATTTTTCCTAATGTCCAACCGAAACTTCCCTTGCTGCAGTTTAAGTTCATTGCTTCTTGTCCTATTCTCAGAGGTCAATGAGAACAATTTTTCTCCCTCCTCCTTGTGACACCCTTTTAGGTACTTAAAAGCTGCTATCATGTCCCCTCTCAGGATATGTCTACACTGCAGCATTTTTCCGGAAAAATGTCAGTTTTCCCGGAAAAAATATACTTATGTCCACACTGCTATTGCATTCTTTCAACAGAAAGTCAAAAGAACGGAGGGGTTTTTCCGACAGCAATAAACCTCTTTCTACGAGGAAGAAGTCTTTTTCTGAAAAAGCTTTTTTGGAATAAGGTGTTTATGGACTCAGAAAAAGGAGTTATTTCGAAAGAAGAGGCCCCCAGGAAATAAAATAGGTTCCCTGGTGGCCACTCCATCCATACTAATCACAACTTAAATATGAGATAGCATCCAATCAATGTGGACACTATCTTTCGAAAAAGCACATCGCTTTCTCATTGCGCTTTTGCTGTGTGGATGCTCTCTTTCGGAATAAGCTTTTCTGGAAGATCTCTTCCGGAAAAGCTTGCAGTCTAAACATAGCCTCAGTCTTCTCTTTTCTAAACTAAACAAACCCACTTCTTTCAGGTCTTTCTTCATAGGTCATGTTTTCTAGACCTTTAATCATTCTTATCGCTCTTCTCTGGACCTTCTCCATTTCTTCCACATCTTTCCTGAAATGTGGTGCCCAGAACTGGACACAGTACTCCAGTTGAAGCCTAATCAGTGCAGAATAGAGCAGAAGAATTATTTATTGTGTCTTGTTTTTCCAAAATCATGGGGTTTTTTTTTGCAACAGTGTCACACTGCTGACTTACATTTAGCTTGTGGCATTGCCCCAGTGGGAATCTGGGGTGAAGTTGTGTCACAGCATCACAGGACTTTCCTGAACCATGCAGGCCGCCCCACCCAGTAATATCCAGCTCACTCCAAAGGTCTGCATAGACTATAGGGAATCCTTCATTCCTCTCCCACAACCCTTTGGTGTCCGTATCCCCAAAGGCAGATGGCGGGAGATGCCCCAATCCTTTGTGGGGGACTGTAATTGTGGGCAACCATTGAATGGACTGGGTGGGGAAGGGGAGGGGGAGATATTTTCCATGCATTTCAGATCAGCAAGGGGGACTAAGAAACAATCAACTGATAGTGTATTTTTCACCACGCTCGAGAAGCTCAGCAAGCTCAGCTCAGATCCTATCCACACAACCAGAGTCAGGCTCCCTTTGGGCTCAGTTGCTGCTGCTGGACCACAGAGGTACTGGCCTGAGACGGGCTTGACCCCAACTTCTAGATTTCTGTGTCTGTGCAATGAACTGATTCCAAGCAACAAATTGGCATCCCCTGAAAATTTGGGATTCAAATGTTGATTTATAAACACGCCCCCTCCTGATTTGGGATTTGCATCATGCCTACTATAAAGGCAGCAACAGGAGACCACAGTGGGTGTGAGAGTTTGGTTTAAACCCTTTTCTACTAGCTGCTCACCACCTGGACAAAGAATGAATAATAAGGAACGTAGCCATTCAGTCACAATACACAGCCATAACTTCATTTCCCCCCACACAAGTGCTGGTATTAATAAAGTATATGAAGTTTCTTTTCCTAGTTGTTATTATGTTAAGTCTGTTGGAACCTGGGTACATGGTCAGATTGAATATCAGCTGTTTCTCAGGATGACAAGAGGTGAAGCACTCTGGAATCTGGCAATCTCCGCTAACCCTATTAGCTGATTGCTGCTGTCATTACTGTTTCTGTATTGGGCTAAGAAATTACAGCTCCACATACCAGCAGCCCCATCACTTCCAGCTCAAGGCCTTGCAGCTAGATACAAGGCTCCATCATTACTCCCACCCCAGCCCTGGTCTTTCTGGCCTACTTGGTGTAGTGGGGGAGTGTTAGGCTGTTGAATTTGGAAAGGCTGCAGTTAGAGTGGGAGACGCACTGTGGATTGGTTAGTCTGCTTTGTGCTTGTCTGATGACTGAGTCCCCCATGAGGCAACAGGGATCAATCAGGTGTTTCTCATCCACCTGGCTTGAGATGGGAATTCAGCATTCTTCCTTCAATGATCCTTGCCCTGAATACTGCCATCAGAATTCTGCTATGCTGCCTTCTTAGCTTGGTACAAAGCCTTTTTTCTCAGGCCACTTCATTGCAGACTCTTTCAAGCTCCCTTTTCCATCAGGGTTATTCTCTCTTTGCTTCTGGTTCTGTGGGAGAAGCCGACTTTCTGGGTCAATGGCTCCAGGACTGGTGAGCAACTGGTTTAAACATGCATAGCTCCCTACATATCTAGCGACGAACACCTCAATATTTGTTTGTGTCCTAGGCAAGTT
The DNA here is from genome assembly GCA_030068395.1 of Apalone spinifera. NCBI lineage: Eukaryota > Metazoa > Chordata > Testudines > Trionychidae > Apalone > Apalone spinifera. The sequence goes on from CM057845.1 coordinate 12,702,796, forward strand.
GGGTACAGCCATCAGATTTCTCCATGGACCCCCAGACTTCCTGGGTCTATTGTTAAAACCTTCCTAAATAGTTGATGGCCTGGTCTCACATTTGTGTCCTTAGTTTTGGCCCGTTCCTGCCTGTGAATCATCTGCTTGGCTAGCAAACACAGCAGAGTGTCCTCTTAACAAGCAGTTCCTGGGAAGCCCACTGGTGGTGACAGCTAATTAGGAAATGTCATGTCTGATGTTTCCCTTTCATCTCCTCTCACAGAAGCCACAGAAGCCAACAAAGCTCTCCAGCGCCCTTTTGTAAGAAGGGGAAGGAAGTGTCAATATGGCAACAGCTGCCTTGCAGATAGTGGGCTGACAGCATAACAAGAACATTATGTGTTGGGAGGAAGCTGTGGAAAATGCGAAGCGGATGCAAATTTTTAGCCTCTGAAAAAAAAAATTAAAAAAATCATAATCAAGTGGAATATTATTAGCTTCACAAGGGAAGCATGAAATACAATTTTGCCAAATCCTGCCCTGACTACCACTCTGCAAAACTCTGTGGAGTTTCTCCAGATTTACACTGGTGCGACCGAGAAGGCTTTTATTCTGGTGTCCTCAATGCAGTTAACATGGACCTTCCAGTTAAAGAGTACCTAAGGCAGAAGAACATGGATGAACTGAACTTCCAGGACCAATAGGTGATAATGGACCCAATCCTGCCAGGGGTGCTGGAACAATTTTGATAGCCATTGAACCAAACTGTAAACCAGAAGTGAGGAATATCAACCCCAGGAGCCATATTTGGCCCCCGGCTTGCTTGGATCTGGCCCCCGAGGTTCAGAGCCCCCCCCTACTCCCGGCATCAGGGAGCTTATGCTGGTGCACCAGCCCTCCTGCTGCCCCACTGCAGGGCTGAAGAACACAAAATCTACTAGGTTGGGCCTCCCCTAGGCTCTGGTGAGCAAGGGGAACGTGGAGAGTGTCTTTCTCCTCAATTGGGGGCCATGTCAGTGAGGGGTTTTTTTGATTTTTTTGCTACTCACTTGTGTGTGGCCCCTGACTCATTTTTCTGTGGGTCCACAGTCCCTGACCCAAAAAAGGTTCCCCGCCCCTGCTATAAACCCTGCATCTGACAGAAACTACTTCAAGCCAGGGGATGCTACACTCCCAGATCCAGCACCTTGCAATCCTTGCTGAAGTCAGTCGCAGTCAATGACTGGACTCCTAGGCTACGTCTACACTACGGAGAAGATCGAATCTCTGGAGGTTGATCTTCTCACATTCATAGAACCATAGAGCTGGAAGAGATCTCAGGAGGCTATCGAGTCCAGCCCCCTGCTCTAGGCAGGACCAATCCCAACTAAATCAACCCA
>CM057845.1:12704244-12726211 GCA_030068395.1 Apalone spinifera
AATACCAGCTAATTCGAGTTAGGGCTTTATTTTGGAATCCCGTTTCACTGCCACATGTAGATGTGGGCAGTTACTTTGGGCTAGCCAATTTCTAAAATGGCAACCAGCCGGGAACATGCAAATCAAGTGCGGGATATTTAAATCCCGCGCTTCATTTGCAATTTCGGTCGTCCTCATTAGCCTGCCTAGATCGATCTAGGGGGCTAGTGTAGATGTACCCTTAGTGACTAGTTGACTATCCGATAAGCATATAGTTATTGGATAGTTGAATAGCGACTCAACTAGTCGCTTCCCCCACCTTGCTGCCTCTATCAGAGAGATAGCCCCTTGCTGACATGGCCCCCAACTCAAGATGACAGACTCTCCCCACGTTCCCCTTGGCACAGCAGAGCCTAGCGGGGCACAGGCTAGTAGATTTTGTGTGCATCCAGCCCTTGGGCCTGAGGTTCTCCTCCCTCCCCCCGATTTACCAGGTCTAGTGTAGACCTCCAGATCGAACCCTGCCAGCATTCCTTCTTCTGCGAGGAGTAAGGGAAGCCAACAGGAGCACGTGCTCCCGTCAGCCTCCTGCAGTGTAGACGCTGCAGCGGCTTGGTTTAAGGTAAGCTGGATCCAGCTACGCATTTTCCACCCTAGGATAAAACTGTGTGGTGAGCTGTGCAGTCCTGGAGCCTTCAAATACCACTTACCTGGGGGAGGGGGAGGTTACTGCCCTATGAGATTCGGTATCATTCAATAAAGCGTGTTCCAGAAAAGAAAAGAAAAAGAAACAAGCCCAATCCTCTGACACAGGAGAAGTGGAATTTTAATGCTTCAGCGTCATACACTCCTGTTACCCAGCCTTGTAGGCAACATCATGGTTTGTTATGGAGGCAACAAGAGGTTTGAAACAGCAGCAGTGATAGATCGCTTCGGTCTGAAAGCCATGAAAGTGATGTTGATAAAGATGCCTAATTTGGGGCATTCTTTGGGATCCTTCCAAAGAGGTTCTTTTTATTAGAGAGCAGATCTGTCTGCCTGGATCTCACTTCATTTACTAAGCTGAGTATTATTTTTCCTCATAATGGTAAAGTGCTAGGTAACAAACAAATTAATGTAGATCAACTTGGACTCTAGAATGATCTATTACAACAGCATGTGCTTCCCATTCTGCCTGAACTTCGTATTGTATTTCATGTCAGTTTTTCTGTCTCCGGTCTCAGAGGATCTTTATTGCCCCGAATGAAAAGACAGTCTCAAGCCAATGAGGACCAGCACAGCCACAGTACATAGCAAGCTGACGTACAAGATACAAGCAGTGTATCAGTGGAATTTTGGTCAGGAGATGGTACCTGACCCTATCAAACAAAATGACACTACATTTGTAACATCCAAACTTAATTATGGCAAGTCCCTATGTCTAGTCATGAAGCTTACAGCTCATTCAGAACACTGCAGCCTTGTCGTTCAATGGGATTATATTGGCCTGATTTGCCATTGTATGCAGTGATTCTCCTCTGAGCAGAGTCTCCTGACTTTCAAAGTAACATGTTACACTGGGTGGTTCAATGGCTGTGGGGATTGAATTTAGAGCCTCAAGAATATAAAGCATAAATCGTTCCTGTCTGAGACAGAGTAGCCACCTCTTAGTCAGGCCAGTACTAAACTCATTATTTTCTATATGGGACCAATCTACCACCCGAGGGAGACAGAGCACCATACTAAGTTGGTGTGGGTTACGCATGCACAGAATTGGACCAAACTACTTGACAAAACAGCTCTTTGCAGCCAGAGCCTCCATCTGACAGCTACCTTCTGCTGGGAGAACACAAAAGTTGACCAGTGAGAAGGATGGAAAGATTCATGAGTATAGAATGTGGAGCCTTTAGAGAGAATGGATTAAGACTACAGATTTTATCACTAAAAGGAAAAAGAATGAGCACCAATCTCATCACACCCATAGCTAAATACAAAACTGTGTTTTCACCCAAGCATTCCTCCAGCACTACCCTTCCTTGCATCAATAGTCCTACTCTTTCCAGAGCCTGTCTTTTGCTGACAGGGCAGATGATAAGCAGATACCATGAGGAGGCGCTCAGATACTATGCCAATAGAGGCAAATATGAGAATGTAGATCAGGGTGGGCAATAATTTTGGGCCGGGAGCCCCAGGCTGCCCAGAAGGGGTGGAGCCTAAACTGGAAGGGGCGGGACCAGGATACTTCTGGGCTATCCCACCTCCAGACCGTGATTGGTCTGGGGGTGGGGAAGCCCCTTTGCCCCTCCCTCCCCACTAGGCAACCATGTCCCTGGCAGGACGGAAAGAGGCTTCCCACGCTCCCCTACCTCCAGGCCAACCAGGGCCTAGGCCGGGGAGCGCGGGAAGCCTCTTCCCGCCGTGCGAGGAGCACGTGGCATTTTGAAGTGCCACACACTCCTTGCAGGGTGAGGCAAGGTGAAGGAAGCTTCGCGCAGCTCCCCCGCTCCCAGGCCCTGATTGGCCTGGGGGCGGGGGAAGCACAAAGCCTCCTCCCGCCCTACCCCTGCCCAGCGAGGAGCATGCGGCACTTCAAAGTGCCACGTGCTCCTCAAAGGGCAGGAGGAGGCTTCGTGCACTCCCCCCACACCCCCAGGCTAATTAGGGCCTAGGGGCGGGGGAGCTGCATGAAGCTTCCTTCACCCTGCCCCCACCCTGTGTGAGTATATGGCACTTTGAAGTGCTGTGTGCTCCTTGCAGGGCGGAGGAAACTTTGCGCAGCTCCCCTGTCCCCAGGCCAATCAGGGCTGGGAGCACGTGATGTCTCCTCCTGTCCTGTGAGGAGCACGTAGCACTCTGAAGTGCTGCTTGCTCCTCGCAGGGTGGGAGGAAGTTTCGTGCTAGTTGGCCTGGTGGCGAGGGAGTGGCAGGGCCTCTGCAGGCTGGATCAACCCACTTGGAGGGCCGGATTCGGCCTGTGGAGGCCCTTTTGCCCACCCCGATGTAGATAGTGGTCAGTTATCAGCTGACAGGGCAGAGAGACATTGTGATTTCTAATGTAGAAACGGTTCCCAACCAAATCCCAAGATCAGAACACAGGAGCATTTGGATCCAGAGCTGAACTTTGTGGCTAAGACCGTCTGTCAGTTCTAGAGGTCTTCACCTAATATAGAGTCCGCTAGTACAATGCTTATGAAAGACATGGGGAAAATGAATATAAAAGGACTTTCATCCAGCATGCACGTAGGGCCCAGTCCTGCAAAGTACCAAATGTTGCTGAGCTCTCTTGACTCCCATTGAGTTGAAGAGGACTGAGGCCACTTAGGCTTTGGCTGTACTAAACCCCACCACTGATCCAATCTAAGTCTCTTCAGGTATGCAAATAGCATACCTTACCGCACACAGGAAGCTACAGTGAGCACCTTGCCTTCAGCTACGCAAATAGCAAAGCTGAAGGCAAGGTACTCACTGTAGCTTCCTGTGTGTGGTAAGGTCGGCAGGGGCAGCTCTCTCGTCAATGCTGGCTAGTCCTTTCGTCCTGGTGGAACTGACGTGAAAAATGGATGGCCAGAAGATCGATTGCTGCATTGATCCCTGGTGTAATGGAGACAACTTTGTACCTAGCTTGGAAAATTGGCACTTAGGCACAAAGCATCCCCAATTATATAAATGTAGCTGGGGATTTTATTGTGTGTAAGGAGCTATGCTAATTTACACTTACTGAGAATCTGACCCATATTTTATTTGGACTATTTTAACTTTTTTCCTGCGTGTTGTTGTAAGAACACTATAGAGAAAGACGGGATTGACAAGTGGGAAGAAACTAAAAACGGACATAGCTCAAACTCAAAAAGCTGTCACTACCCAGCTGCAGTATCAGTAATGAGGAACAGAGAGTGGATTGCTCTCAGTGCCAGAGTTGATCTGTTTAGTTCAGGGTGAAGCATGGTTCCAGGCAGCATAGTAAGTTTGGAGTGACCGGCTAAATGTGGGATTAAAAACGGGACACTATTGGCAACTGTTAAATTGATCTTAGCATTTCCCATGCTAATGACAGGAAATACTGTAAAGGCCACAATGTAAAATAACTCAGTATGGTAAATGTCTATAGAATTGTAGCACTGAAAGGGACTTTAAGTGGTCATATAATCCAGTCCCCTGCGTTTTTCAGGGACTTCAGTAAATCTGGAACCTTTCAGTAGCACTAGAACAGTGGTCACCCAACCAGTAGATTGGGATCTACTGGTAGCTCTTGGAGCCTCTGAGAGGTGATCCTGACTGGTTTGGCCAAGAGACTGTTATTAAGTGCCCATACCTCAACTGCCCCTCCCCTCACTGCTGCACATCTCCTGTCCTTTGCCTTGGAGCTGTCCCCTCAGGAGCCTCCTGCTTTCTGTGCAGGGCAGGGGAGGGTAAGGAGGGCCGTGTATGTCAAGGTGCCCCCTCTCCCACTTGGTATCCTGTCTCGACAGAGCAGAGAGGGGACACAATAGGACTTAGGATGGAGTTTGCTGGCTGTTTTTGGGAGTGGTGCAAGGCCAGGGCAGCGGGGAGCCTGCCTTAGCCCCACTGCACCACCACCCAGGGGCTACCTGAGGTAAGCAGTGCCCAACTGGAGCCCACATCCTGAAAACCTACCTCAGTCATGAACCCCCTCCTGCACTCCTAGCCCCGAGCACTCCTGCATCCAAACACCCTCCCCAAGCCTGCACCTAGAACCCTCTCAAACACTTCCAACTGCCTGCCCCAAGGTCAGCTCGGAGCCCTTCTCACACTCCAAATCCCTTAATCCAAAGCCAGAGTCTGCACTCCAACCCTCTGCCCCATCCCGGTGAAAGTGAGGGAGGATGGGAGATAGAGTGAGAAAGGGCAGGGCTTTGGAGAAGGGGCACAAAGGAGACAGCAGGGTATTTGAGTTTCAGGTAGATCTTGGATTGCACTTAACTTCAAAAAGTGATCTCATCCATAAAAAGATTGGAGACCACAGCACTAGAACTAACTTGATTAAATGATTCAGAATTATGAGTAATGTACTGTACCTCCAAATATTTTACAGTGATTGTAACAATCAAAAGAAAATATTAACTTGCCCACAACTCCTTCCAGTGCACACAGATTCTCACAGATTGCTATTTGCATGAGAGATGAATGCAGAATCCTCTCCTATTCACAGTATTTTACAATTTTACTGTATTTCTTTGCACAACAACCAGAAATATTACACTTTGCACACTACTCAGAATGTGTTGCTATTCGAGAAATGTCACTAGAAATCTAATTTAAAATGTTTTGTATTTTTTAAAAACAAACTAATTTAAAAAGATTATGGGATTTTAATGTCAGATTCCCTAGAGCAGAGATTTTCAACCTTCTTTATTTGCAGACCCCTAAACATTTTTGAATGGCGGTATGGACCCTTTGGGGAATCTTAGGCATACCCTGCGGACCCTATAGGTTCATGGACCCCGGGTTGAAAACCACTGTCCTAGAGCAAATCCAAAGTAGCTCCATTATTTTTAGAATAGTAGTCTTGGTGATTTCAAGGGAGAAACTTCAGAGTTTCACCAGAGTATAGTAGCGGAGATCCGACTCTGGACACAGGTAATGTACTTTGTAGGCTCACTTGTCTATTTTAAAAGTAAAACAAAAACCGCAAACCAAGGTCCATGATTTAACAATTATCAAAATCCTAAAGACAAAGGCACACACAAAATCCTAAAGACAAAATCCTAAATACCAAAGGAACACGGTCTAAAACAGGGATGGGGAACCTTTTCAGCTGCTGACTCACAGAAAAATCAGTCAGGGCCCCCCCCACACAAGTGAGAAGAAAAAAACAAAAAAACCCCCAAACCCTCACTGCTATGGCCGCCCAACTGAGGAGAAAGACACTTCCTTCATTCCCATCGCACACCAGAGCCTAGAGGGGTCCAGGCTAGTAGATTTTGTGTGCTCCAGTCCCATGGGAGGACAGCGTGGGGGCTGGAGTGCCAGCTTCCCAATGCTGGGGGGAGCCCCAAGCGTCAGGGGCTGGATCCAGGCAAACTGGAGGTTGCATCTAGCACCCGGGCCTTAGGATCTCCACCCCGGTCTAAATGCTTTGTCATTGTAGTTTTCAACAATCCCTTCCACACAAATATTCCTAGAGCAAGTAAGTTCAAAGCCATCTCTCAGCTGTATAAATTCTATGAAACAAGCGCAAAATATATCCTGCCTCCTTGTCAGACTTCTCTTGTTTTGTATATTATCCCTTGGAAGAAAATACATTATTATTCCATAACACTCTGGGTATTTCTGGACATACTGTTTATCAGGAAACTGAAAGGGGGTAGGTCAATGAGACACTTTAATGTACCATTAAATTTGATGTCTCTTTCCGGATTATTAGCCTCTCGCTTTGAATAGGAAATTGTGGTTTACTTACAAACACATCCATTAGCAGGTGCTCCAGCGTAACTTCAATGTCTTCTAGTTTAGCTGCTAAAGTCATTGTGAAGGCAAATGTTAGTTTGGGTCCAGCAACCAGAAGAGCTCTCAAGAGTCCCAATACAAAGTGTCTATCTCTGAAGCGATCTCTTTAATGGTAACAAATGTGTTATTTACAGATAAATAAAAAACAATGAAATAGAACATAACATCTGAGCCTGGGTAACTCTCAGATTCAGGGCTGCCAAACCTGAAACCTGCTCTCACTCTGCTGACGGAGAGACCCAGGATTATTCCACAGGTGGAAAGCGAAAGTCCATACGTGCGGTCTTCCTTTTAGAACTTCACCGACAGAAGTGCAGTGCTGCATCTGGGAGAGCACAACCAAATGAGACACACCCAGAGAGCAAGCAACAGCGAGCGAGGGGAATAAACTGCCTTTGACTCGGACTGGTATTTATAGGACGACACGGTTTTGACTCCACTCCATTTCTCTGTTCATTTCTGACCTTTCACAAATGGCTCAGGACACTGGAACGTATTGTAAAACGGGGGCAGTAGGTCTTGCAGAAGTTGGCTGTGACCCGCGCCGGGCCAATTCACACAAGCACGCCATCAATAGTCCTTTGTCAGAGTGTATCAAGCTCTGTACTGTAGCTGGGGACAGAGGAGAGCACAGATGTGTAAAACACAAGGAAACGAAAGTTGTTTGGATACAAGTTTTTCCCTAGGAATATTATTACATACGCTAACTCACTTCTAAAAGGACCAAAATAGAGGCGAAGCCATGGCTCTTGTTCAAGCTAGGGATGAACAGGAATAACCTAAAATGATCTCCCAGGATTCGAGCCCGCTACATTCTGAGCACCCACAAATCTTTCTGCAGCCACTTTGGATCCTGGAAGGCTTTGAGGGTCTTTACTAGCTGCCTAACGCCATCAAGCCCATGGACTTTATTGGGGAGCTGAGTGCTCAGGATTTTGCAACCCTTGGGCCCGTCAGGCAGGGCTGGATTAACTGTTGTGGGGGCCTGGTGCTAGTAGATTTTGGGGGTGAGGTGCGGATTCTGGGCAGGAGGGAGGATGCAAGAGCAGGATGGGAGTGTGGGGTCTGGGCAGGAGGGAGGATGCAGGAGCAGGATGGGAGTGTGGGGTCTGGGCAGGAGGGAGGATGCAGGAGCAGGATGGGAGTGTGGTGTCTGGACAGGAGGTACTGAGCAGGAGGTAGAGTGCAGGATGGGGCTGGTGCGGAGCTGCAGGGTATGGATGGGAGGAGCAGGCTGGGAATGGGTGTGCAGGGTCTTAGAGGGGGAAAGGGTGCAGGAGGGGGCAGGGAATTGGAATACTTATCTGGAGTAACTGGGGGGAGGAGCGAACCCATGGCTCTGTGTGATTCCTGGCCAACAGGAGTGTCAGGAGTGGAGCTGCTGGTGAGCGCTGCTAACAGCAATGCACATGGCTCCAGCGGGGGGTGGGAGAAGGGAGAATGGCAGCATGCAGAGCTGCTTCCCCCCTGCCAGGCAGAGCTGCAGCACCCAGGGGCTTTAAAGGCTGCATCCCAGGGCCTTGGGCAAAGTGGGTGCCCCTAAACCCAGGGCCCTAGGATGCAGCCCTGACAGTCCCTTTCATAATCCTGCCCTGACATTAGGAGTCCAGGGCACTGAGTGGTTTCCAGGTTAGAGTCTCATTTTTTATGTGATTTAAAAAACAAAACCAAGTCTAGAGCATGAGCCTAATGACTGGCCACCTCCCTGTTTCTCTGGGAGCCTGCTCCTGCTCCCATCTCAGTCAGTGGTGATGCAATCCTAAGTGATCTCAGGTAGCACTTTTCACCTGTCAGTAGGTCTAATGATTTCAGTGGGCACAGGATTGGGCCCATGACCCCTGTTTTACAGATGAGAAAACTGAGGCACAGGTAGGTAGAGCCCGGAACAAGATTTAGGTCTCTTGACTCTCCGCCTATCTGTTCACTGAACTGCACTGTCTCCCTTTGACACGAATGGCAGCACAATCAGTCTATATTTTGCTCTCTCAAACCCCTGTTTATTTTAAATCTACTCAGACTCACTGATATCTTTTAAATGGTCTTTCACGTGGCGTATTTCAGAATTTTAAAAAATGAAGAGGCTTGACCAAAGAATTCAGAAGCGGAAGCTCAACACAATTTATAAAAGGGAGAAACGGAGTCAGTCAATACAGGCTTCCCCTGACTTGCGACGCGATCGGTTCCAGAGATAGGGTTGCAAGTCGGGGGCGTTGTAACTCGAGTCCACATTTGCAACAGGCGTTGTACGCCATTGTAAATGCGGGGCCAAGGACGTAAGTCGGGAAATTGTGGGGCCAAGGACGTAAGTCGGGGAATTTCAGCCCCTTCCACACTTACAGAAAAGGTCGTAAGTGCGGGCTGTTGCAAAGCGGGGCCTCATGAATGCCTCAGTGGGACATTCATTCATAAATTCCGTCTAAATGTTCTCAGAGTTAAGCTGAAATCACATTTTCAGACAGCTAGGACAGGCATGCGAATAGGATCTAACTCTGAAGGGACACTTTACTAGACATCAGCATGATAGACCATTTGGGGCATGATGGATGGTTTCAATAGCAAAGATGGGTGTGTAATATGTTTTCCTGGTGGACAAACTTGAATACAGACAAGCTCCCATAATCAGAAAATGGGATAGCCTCTCCAGAAATAGACTCTGTGTCAGAGGAAACATCTTTAGCAAAGCAGCTGCCTTCCACAGCCTGTTCATCATGTATCTGCCACCCTTTTGTTAAAATTTTAATGAATTATGTAACTTCACCGACCTGGACAGAGCAGGTTTCTTAATTAGCAAAATATCAAACAAAAAAAAGGTGAGAAACAGACTGGAGATTGCAAAATCTCAAAGAACCAAAATCCAAAGTACAGTCTGGTCTCTCATCCCAGCGCTAGAAATCTCATAAAAGCTGAACTTTGAAAAGAGCTAATCTTACAGATGCTAACCAGCATATGGCTTGCTACCAGAAGGAGTCATGTTCACGTTTAGTGGGACCACATTTAAAGCACTATGCTTAGTAGAATGTATTTGTAGCATTGGGTCCCACAAGAGCATTGGGTCCTTTAGAACTGCTGTGAACCCTCTACTCCGGGTGAGGTCAATGAGAGCTGAAGGTGCCCAAAATCTCACAGCTTTGCCACTTTGCAAGGTCAGGCCCTGAACTCCAAGTCAAAATCCCAGCATTTCGGTAGCTCACCCATCAATACTCAAGGACTAACAATTCTGGGGCCGTGGACTACAGAGGAACTGAGTCAGCTCCAAGTCTCAAAATGAACATTGATTTGGTCCAATGCAGCAATTCTGAAAGACTTACTTAGTTTTCTCCTGCAAGCTCTTCTGCAAACACTGACTAATTAATGGCAATTAGACTGACATGGGGTTAAAGTCATCCTTGGTGTCATGCCCCTGGAAGCCAATGACACTCCACCAGGAATGAATCATACATTTGTTCACCTTGAAACTAATGTGAGTATCTGACTAGACTGGTTAACAGAAGAACTTTCATTGCAGTGGAACAAATGATTTCTTCTATATTTAGCACACAATAACTATCTGTTAAATACAGAAGTACTAATTTATAGATTCTTTTCTATAGAACGCCTTGACGTGATGGTACAGCATTTTGTTCAGGGCAAAATTAGATGGAACATGTAAACAGTGTCTTTTTACTCTTCCTATAGCTGCATTATAATATCAGCCAAAGAGATTAAACAACCAGAGATGTCTTCCAGGGCTCAAAATGAATTTCCTATCTGACAGAATCAATAAGATAAACACAGGCTCCTTTTTCTATTCACAAGGATGAATTTCAAAATTTCAAAACTAATAGACAGTGTCAGGCACAAATAAGGGAGGAATAGAATGATGGGAACCCATAATGACTTCTCTGCTTCTCTCTTGGTAGCCACCTGTCACTAACATGGCCACGTGCTCCATCAGCTAGAGCAACGAAGTATGTCTGGCCTCTAAAGTAAGGTGAGCTGAATAATTTATGTGGCCTGCATGTTCCATTATCACACTCAGTGATACAATAAACTTTGTAATTAAAGATATTTATTAACCCATAACTGGTTGTATTACCAATACAGTACGGTAATATAAACAAATCTCTGTTTAGATGGTGTGAGCCTGACAGAACACAGATCAGCTCCCACTGTTCTCCACAGGGCATGCGAAAGGAGCCTTGTCCTCGGCCACTCTCAGTGGAAGCTGCTAGGTGATTAATACATTTGAAGATCTGGCCCTGGCTTTCAAAGAGTGACCTTTTCCCAGGAGTGAAGTCTCCACATCTCTTCACCTTAGGGTTGCCAGATGGTTGAAACAAAAATACCAAACACCCCCCTCCCTCCAAAAAAAACACCAGGAAAAAATTCTGTTGAAGGGGGACAAAAAAGGAGGGGGGGACCAAAATGTTGAGCAAAAAATATTAAAATAAAACAGCATTAAAATAGCATGTTCCCTTTAAGAGTGAGTACAGGGATAGGAACAGGGGAGCGGTTGAGCACTAAGACCCTTTGGTTGGCAGCCATTTTGTGCCGGCAGCCTTGCGGAACCAGCTAAGCATGGGGACTGGAGGAGGCTGGGGGCGGGGGAGGCCGGGCGCTGAGTGTTTGTAAGGTTGCCAGGTGCCTGGCATTTTCACCTCCTGGCTGGGTAAAAAAATCAGAAAATACTGGACATCTTAGGCGTCCAGTATTTTCTGAATTTTTTTACTGGACAGGAGGCGAAAATAACGGACTGTCCGGGTGAATACTGGACACCTGGCAACCCTACTTCACCTTATTTGCTATGCCTGTTAGTCAGGCCACTGTGGTCTTTGACTATGGTTTGGGTGACTTGTTCTTCCCTGACTGACTGACTGGGGCTGCAGCATAATGTGAAGATGTCTGATTACCTGGGTGGTGGGGCGAAGTGGTGCAAAGCCTGGAGTCTAATTTGACTTCTTGCTAACCTTGGATAACAGGGCAAAAGCAGTTTCCAAAACTGCCTTCTTTCCCCTTCCTAAGAAACATCATCCTTCCCACCCAGACAAGGACCTGGCCACAGTAATCCTTGAACGTGTCACTTCCAGGCTGGATTATTACAACTCATTGTTTCTGAAACTGAGTGTGAAGATAGTACCTAGGGTCCAACTTGCACAGAATGCAGCTGCCTGCCTTCCCCATGCTGCAGTGAACACCTCTAGCCTGTTCTCAAGCGCCCCTCCTCCTGCCCCGGAGCTACACCATAGATCAAGTTTGGTCTTTGAACCATCATGACAGCAGCAATTCTCTATGAGAATGCCCACGGACAGGTGCGCAGGAGCTGGGGATAATGCAGCATTCTTTAGCCAGAGGATCTGACTATAAAAGAGTCTTCCAGAGGAGATCAGGCCAATCTAGCCTTTGACTGTCTTTAGGAACTTCACTGAGGACGCAAAACATCCTCACTGAGAAAACCTTTCCAATCTATGTGCACACTCACAATTCAAACTCCCCCTTTATTCTCAAACCTCTCCCAACTCTCCCCACGCTCATCTCCTTCCCCCAAACAAAAACCAGCTGCAGAGTTTGAATCTTTAAAAAAGAGCAGTACCACACACCTCACTAGGCATTTCATGGTTGCTATTCATTTTACGTGGAAGGCACGCAGATACCAGAATGACAGAGTTTCCAAGACTTTTTGTCAACTGATCAAGAGCAGAAACCCAGTTTTGAAATTCTGCCTAGAGACAGTTAAACAGGATGGCCTTCTGGAGGTGGGGGGAATAGGTTTATTTTAATTTTTTTTTTTGTGGGGGGGAGGAGAAAAAGACAGCAGGGGCCAGCTCTGAGTTCTTTGTTTATCCATGTCCTGCATACCCTTCCAAGTAGCACGCCTCAGGAAGCACCATGATGCATGCGGTTTGCAAATGAGGAGAAAGCCTAGAGGAAGATCTTGATAAGCGGATGGATGTGTTGGAAAGGTATGGGCTCAAAATAAGCAGTTAGATCAGAGCATATGCTATGTAATTTCAATAATGTGAACTGAAGAATTATCCTTGAAACTAAATGGGACAACAAAATGGAAACTGCAGAGTTGCAAGTATCTGGGCTCCAAAAATCAGGAAAATAGGGAAATGCGCGATGAAATGAGAGTGAGGATAAGAAATACTTCTCTCTCTCCATTTGAGCAAGGCGTGTGATGGGGAGAAAGGCTGCCGAGTCCATCCAGTTTTAGCAGATGGTGCTGAATGCTGGGCAACAAAGAAGAAATCGGTTGCACACAAATGTGAATGCTGAGAGGGAGGAGTGGCATAAACAAGAAAGAGCGCACGAGGAAATGGGTATGCTCCAGGCATGCTCAAAGTAACATACATACGTGAAAACTGGGGGAGTGCAGATTCAGCTAGTTTGGCCATGTAAAGCACATTCCTAACAACTATGCCAGTAAGAGAGTCCAATGGATCGAGACTGAAGAAGAAAGACAGGAGGGGACGTTTACACAGCAACTAAGCACCCACTGCTGGCTCGTGTCAGCCAATTTGGGCTTGGGCTTTGGAGCTCTTCCATTGTGGTGTAGACTTCTGGGCTTGGACTGCAGTCTGAGCTCTGGGCCCTTCCCACGTTGCAGAGGCCTAGAGCCAAGACAATCTATATTGTAGTGAAACAGGCCTGCAGCCTGAGCCCAAGTCAGCTGGCACCATCAGCCTTGGGTTTTTCATTACAGTATAGATATGCCCGGAGAGACAGGGCCTACGGTGTGGCGGGATGTCATAAAGGAAGACAAGTTAGCATGTGGTGTGATAGAGGCTCTGGCACCACCCGGAACACTTTGGAGGGTGAGAACGTGTGGAATGGACCCCATTTGATGGGACTAATGCAAGAAAGACGAAGAAAGTTCCATCTGTCTCCCGCACCTCCAGATGGGACCATGCAGAGGGAAAATTATTCTGACCTTAGCAGCATGTCACCTTAGCTCCGACTGACTGCATCACCACAGGCATGGGGGGTGACAAAAGGGACATAAACAATGGTATTAAGGTTGGGGAGGTGATTAAATTAATTACACGAGCCACTAAGAGGTGGCTGAAACCCTCCTTCCACATGGCAAGAAAAAGGCTGCAGAGATAATGTGTTGTTCTCGAGAGGACCCGAAATCTATGATGCATTGGAATTGTAGATTCCAACACATAGAAAACCCAGTTAAAAACCAACTTAGTTATTAGTCACCGCTCCTGCTACAGGATGGCATCACTCTTATTTCACATGCTGCTTGGGTTCACCGCCATGGCCATTCACAGTATAGTAAATTGAAGGAGTGTGGAAGTCTTACTGCTGACCGCTCACCCGCAGTGAGATTGACATAACTCCAGAATAGTGAAAAATGCAGCTTCCACATGACAATAGGATGAATGTTTTTATAAGAATCTTTCCAAATGGGAAGCACTGGCAGGCCCGAGATATTACAAAAAAGAAAAGCAATGACCCAAGCGGAGTTACCCTCTCAAGTTTAGCCACAATAGTCACTCAAGCTTTTAACAGCCTTGAAATATATATTTGTCTTTTCTCTCTTAGGAGCTTAGACCTGGAGAATCTGAGCTCCGCTCTGCACCCAGAAAACAGCTCTCTCCGACAACGACCTGCAGGGAAAGTCCATGACTTTGCTAAGACTGCCAGAGGGTGTGCTAATTGTCAGGGTAATTATTTTGAGATATGGATATCTGGCTATCTGGGCAGAGGCCACCTGTTCATTTCACATGCAATGTTTCACTGAGCATGGCTGCCCTCAGAGGTTTTTTAAAAGCAGGAATGAAAACACCACCCCACTGGCAACATCCACCATTTTGGCCCATCCACATCATCAGCCCCATTCTCCAATGTACATTTGGTTGGATCAACTTTTCAAGACTAAAATGCCACAGGGTAACTAAAACTACTGAGTGATATCATACTAGTAGCTCCATCAGTGAGAACAGGCAGTTCTGGTTAACTCTGATGGAAGTTGGGGGAAGCTCAGAATCTTTGAAAACCAGGTCACTTCCACTGAGGTGTCTAATAAGGGCTGAGGTGTCTAATGGCAGCCCACACAAATTTGATAACAGTGGCCATAATTTCTACTTTATTTTGGTTGGACTTCAATGTCCCCTCACCTCATGCCCTAGCATAAGTGCTACTGTCTCCCTTCTCTTCTGTATCTGTTCTTTTTTCCTCCTGCTTTCCTTTACTCTTTTCCCCTACCCTCTGATTCCCTTTTGCTCATTGTATTAAGACATTTGCTTGCTTCCTACTTCTGGGAAGCTTCCATTCCCACTCTCATAGACTATAAGATTGGACACGATGTTCCCTCTAATCTTTTCCATCCATGTGCAGATATTTTCCATCCATGTACAGTATATTTTTATGTGCACCAAGGCATGTGCAAATGTGCACCACCAGTAGAAACAAAAAGCCTAGCTGTAGGGGCTCTGCTAATCATCTGGGTACTGTCTGAACCCTCTGATTGGCTGCACAAGCGTACAGCTTACAGCTAACACTGGTTAGACAGGACCATTGCAATCACCTAGGGTACATCTACACTGCAACACTATTTCGAAATAACTAGCGCTATTCCAAAATCGTTTAGTCTGTGTCTACACAGCAGGCAGTTATTTCGAAATAGTGTAAAAAATACTGTCAAGCTGGAGGGCTTCTTACTCTGAGTCCTGTAACCCTCGTTGCATGAGGAATAAAGTAAGTGGGAGGAAGAGTGGTCCATTTCGAAGTAAGTGCTGTGTAGATGCTCCCTATTTCAAAATAAACTATTTCAAAATAAGATACGTAACTGATGTAGCTCAGTTTGCACACCTTATTTCGAGTTAATTCCTGCAGTGTAGATGCACGCCTAATCTGAGCTCCCACCCACCCACTCCTATAATAGACCCCTAGCCTCTGGCTGAATTACTGAAGTCCTCAAATGATGGTTAAAGGACTTCATTCCCTAGAAGACTAAATGCAGTTCAGGATGAAAGATTGCCAGAGGGTGCTCTGGTGATTGTGATATCAAGCCATTAATACTTTCACGGCTACACTGAGGCTACGTCTACACTGCAGGCTTCTTGCGCAAGAAGCTTCTTGCACAAGAGCACGTCCACACTCCAAAAGCGCATCGGAAAAGTAATGTGCTTTTGTACAAGAAAGTGTCCAAACTGCAAGGACGCTCTCTCACAAGAAAGCTCTGATCGCCGTTAACAGAATGGCCACAAGGGCACCTGTGCTTCTTTTGATAGGCTGTTTTTGTGCAAAAAAACCCCCATGTTTCCCATCCACACACATCTTTTTGTGCAAGAGCTCTTGTGCAAAAGGGGTTATTCCTCTCAGAAAGAGGAATATCTATACTGCAAAACCTCCTCTGTTCTGTTGATTCACTGTACATTTTCTTGAGCAAAAACGTGCTTCAGGTGTGGACACTGTGAGTTTTTGTGCAAAAACAGCTGTTTTCGCGCAAAAGCTCTGCAGTGTAGACACAGCCTGACTGTTGCACAAGCAGAAGATTTCTGGACTACAAGGCTGCTGTCTTTTGTACTGTTCACCTGCACTCTGAATTAAGTGCCACCACAGGAACAAAGAAAGATGATGGGGCTTTCCAGAAACCAATGACAGCTTTCCTCCAGAAGACATGGGCTTAATGTCATCTAGATCAAGACTCATGCATTTTTCAGTGCTCTTCTTCCTTCGATCCTCCCCAACCCCTGGAATACTCTAGCCAAGAGGTCTGGCTCCCATGTCAGGACACCTACTGCCTTTATAGCGTTTTCTTGTGGAATCTTGTTGTACTAAGACATTACTAACAATATGATTTATTATATTTTCTGATCTTATACACCAGCAGATTCACAATTTGATGTTTTGTTTGATATGGCACCAATTTATGAAAAATCATAAATTTCTTATTGAGCTCTCTTCTATTTCTCTTCTCAAGGTGACAGTTAGCTATGGCTACATAACGAAGGAGACTTTATATCTAAATGTGTTGATAATGTTTACTTGAGAAATCACCCCAGCTCTCAGTCATTCAGGGAAAAATCTACACCACCAAGGTATGTCTATTATTCCACTTGCTGGCACTCCTCTTCAGCTTTTACCATTATTGCAGCAAATAAATTACCTTATTCAAATCATTACAATTTGACTGAGCCTGTATGAGATTGGGTTTATAATGGACCATTAATTTTATGCATTTTTGGCTCTGTACTACTATGCTGTTTTGGCACATCATCTTCATTTGTTTGAACTGGGTTCTACCACAAACTTCACTGTCAAGAGAGCTGGCTTATCACAAAGATGGGTCCACAACTAAAATCCCACATCCAAAATATTCTAATGTCCAATCTGCATTCACATGTCCCAGTTGGATTCTCTCTTACGTTCCATGTCCCCAAATTTAAAACCTGAGTCAAAATCCAGAATGTTTGCAGTGCGAGCTCATAGCGATCAGATGTTATAATGGGTTAATTTTAGCTGCCAATCCATCTCCCCCTGTAGTACACTGACTTTAGTGGCAGGTGGATCATGTTCATAATTTCAACTGAGCGTTGCTCAAGTGAAATTCCCCGGCTGTAATAATGTTGAGTTAAACATTGACAAGCTGAAGTGCAGTGATGCGAAGATGAAGCCATTGCACTATGCAAATTAATGGGATGTTAATTTGTTCAGGAGAAGAACATCAATAGGAAGCACAGAGTATGTTTCTGGGCTGGAGTTTGATGAGGAAATGTAGAACTCTGTATGTAATAAGGACAGGCTGAAATATGTTTTTATGAGTTGTACTGATACTCAAAGTCGCTTTTCCATAGGGTGAGCAGACAGCAAGGGCTTGTCTAGACTACACAGAAGATTCAAAAGAGGATATGCAAATTCTACAGCCCAATTTTTCACACTGGGGCTATATCTAGACTACGCGGAAGATTCGAAAGAGGAGATCTTCTTCCGATCTCATTTTTCAAAGTGAAAGTAGTCGGGACGCGGCTTTTTTGGCAACCCCCCCTTTTTTTGAAAAGCCACATAAACCTCATTTTTTGAGGAAAAAAGGCTTTTCGAAAAAGGAGGGGAAGTTGCTGAAAATGTCGCATCCCGACTACTTTCCCTTTCAAAAGTGGAGCTCCGCTTTCGAAAGTGAGATTGGAAGAAGCTATGGAAATTCCCGTGGAATTTGCATATCCTCTTTCGAATCTTCCGCGTAGTCTAGATATAGCCCCAGTGTGAAAAATTGGGACAGGTGATGAGAAGTAATAGGGGAAGAATTGCCTCTAAAGGCACCCAGTGGGTAGGTTGCAATTTTCCCAGTTTACTGGCTGAGGGCTCGAGCCACTTTGGTTACCTTGTTGAAAGAACCTCCCTAGATACTGAACCCAGCCCTTCTGGCTGCCGACTCCTACCGGCAGAAGGGTTACACTGGGGTATTCCCAAAAAGCCAGGTTGCCTAGTCCACCATCTATGCTTTACTTTCTTACTGCAGGCTGTGAATCAGGCCTGCTGATGAGGGAAAGCAAAGAGGGTGGTTACCCTCTTTCAAAGGGCTCTGTGGCTCCCAGCCATCATTGCTCTTGCAGTAGCAGGAATCCCAGGCCCTTTAAATTGCCACCGGAGCACTGCACTGCAAACTCCTTGCAGCTTTGAGGGGAGGCGGCTGTGGCGGGCTGGCTGCCCTAGCCATGCCCCTTCTGCGCAAGGTCCCACCCCTTCCAGGAGCACAGATCTGCCCCCACACCTCGCCCAGGGGCCCACAGAGACTGTTGGCTTCCCTCCTATGAACAGTGTGATTGCTAGCAGCTTTCAGGTACCACAGCCCCTTCTGAGCAAACATATTTATTCTTAAATGAAAATATATACAAACCAATAAATGTTCCTGTACGCCTGCTAAAAGCTGACCAGAGGTCATCTGTCAGTCTTATGGGGCCTCAGTAGGTCAAAGCCCTTTAAACCAGTCCCTGGAAGGAGGCTATTGTCCTGTCCCTTTCCTGACTATTTATCCAAAAAGTCCTTTCTTTGGCTGGTGGAGAATGCAGCTTGAACCAGAAAAAGTGAGCCTCAAGGTAATGGTGGTCCTTCTCTGGAGGTGTTACAACTCCAATGAGATTGCCTAATCATCTCTGACCTTCCTAAATTCCTGGAGATACTGTGGTCACCCTCCCCCATGGAGGGCAATCCCTGTCCCACAGTAATACATACATTTAATTCAGTAAGATCTCCCAGAAGTTTTACAAGAAAAATTCCATATCTATCACAATTGCCATCCCTATTTACAGATGGAGAAACTGAGGCAACAAGGGGTTTAATTGCTCAAGACCATATACCAAATCAACAGCATAGCCTCATCTGCAGATTAACTTCTGTGCTTTAACCACTAGACATCACTTCCTTCCCAGACCATACTTCCTCCCCTGTTTCCCTTCTATTTCCATTTACTCTGAAAGCTAATCAAAGATTCAATGGACACAAATCAGATATCCATAAAGAGAACATACAGAAACCTATTGGTGAACACTTTAATTTGCTTGGTCATTCATTAAGAGATCTTCAAGTTTCTGTTTTATTAGAGACCAATTCCACAAGCCAAATACACAGGGAAGGAGGGTTGGAACTACAATTCATTCACAAGTTTAATTCACATGCCAATGGTTTGAATCGAGATACGGGATGGCTGGAACATTATCAACCAACCAACAATGAAGGTGCCAATGATTCTTTGTCTGTGTAGATTCTGGTGTTAGTACTCTTTCTCTCTACTTGCTAACTAATGGTCCTTATCTGCTTCTTTTAACTATCCAGTTTTTAGGTGCTTATATATAGATTATCAGTTTTGCCTGTTACCTACCTGCTTGGTTTCCCCTTTGATATTTATATACCCACTGCCTCCTTTTGTTCCCGCTCCCTTTTTTTCCTCCCTCCACCCTTTCTTCTCCCCTATTTATTTTGATTCTGGACATACAATACTCTGTCATCTGAAGACGTGGACTGTGCCCACAAAAGCTCATGATACCATCTACATGTTTTGTTAGTCTTTAAAGTGCTATCCTACTATTTGTTGTTTTTTAAGTTTATCCTGTACAGACTAATTCTGCTACCCCTCTGAAGCTTCTAATGTGAGTGTTGTTCTTGTGGGAAGGAAGGTTTCCCCGTCCCCATTGAGTTCATCACACTGTGCTTGTATTGATTGGTTCTCTCAGGGTGCGTCTACACAGCACCCTAAACTTAAAATAAGATACACAATTTTCTAATCTATTTCAAAATAGTTTATTTTCATATTTGGTCCATTTACACAGTGCCAGATTTTGAAATAATGTTCTATCCCATAACCCACATGCAATGAGGTTTTCCAGGATGGTGAAATAGAACTCCCGTTATTGTGTAGACGGAGGTAGCTATTTTGGGATACCTCTGTAGTATAGACGTGCCCTCAGCGAACAATGGATTTTTAGCATATGGGACTTAGCAGTTTTTGGAAAAGGGTCCCTATGACGGGGTTGAATTTTAAATCGATGTATAAAACAACTTATTGAGGACAACAGTTACCAAGTTTGTTCTCTCTTATTGTAGTTTTTACACTGGGTTAACTCTGTTGTAAATGGTGTAGTTATTCCCAATTTAGCCTGGCGTAAGAAAGATCAGACTAAAAGGTCCAAGCGACCAACTTCTCTCTCCCACCCTCTCGCTCAGTTGTGTGCCCTGAAATTCTGTGAGAAAGTACTGCAGAACATTTCTGCTTTATTCAAACAAAACAGAGCTCTTACTGTCCCCAAAAATTCTTCAAAGGGTTTTATTTACGACAATCTCCTCACACATTGCGCTTCAGAAGTTTGGCTTTGACACAGGATTTTATTTGCATGCTTTGGGAATCATATCTCAAATTCTGTCCCTCTCTCCGCCTGTGTAAAGCCTGAGCTGCTCCGTTGACTTCAGTGGGGTCACTTGGGGTTTGCATTGGCGTATTTGAGAGCAGAATCTGGTCTTTTGTCTCCTAGATTATTTCGATGCCCCAGAATTTTGGCTAAAGATGAAGCTCCTTTTATAATTTGGAACCAGATGTTGACAGTAGCTATTCAGATATACTCATTTATTAATTCCTGGCTAGATAAGTATAATTCCATCCCAGCCAATCTGTAAAAGTCTCATAAAAACTAGTTTCAGCTCCTTACATGTTAATTTGAAATTACACCACATATATATGGTCCTAATCCTGCTATGACTGGAGGCAGTAACTCAATGCCCTCTGTATATCATCTCCTATCAAACTCGCTGATGGGGGACAGAGGGCAGAGTTGCCCCAGGACCTGGTGATTCAAAAGGGCCTGGCGCCTCGGTCCCTTTAAATTGCCGCCGGAGCATGGTGCTATACACAGTGCTCCAGGCAACCATGAGGGATGCCTCTTGGGGTCCTGGCGTGGTGTTCTCCAGTTGACACAGTCCTGCCCCTTCCACCTGAGGTCCCATCCTTTCCAGAAGTGCAAAGCCAGCCCTTCCACCTTCGCTGGAGAGTCTTTTGACGTGCCTGACTC
Source organism: Apalone spinifera (assembly GCA_030068395.1). Classification (NCBI taxonomy): domain Eukaryota; kingdom Metazoa; phylum Chordata; order Testudines; family Trionychidae; genus Apalone; species Apalone spinifera. Next base: position 12,725,160 of record CM057845.1, read on the forward strand.
CTATGCTTTCTTCCCTCTCTTAGGATACATCTACACTACAGCATGAAGCAATGCTCTGAGATTGATCTACCGGTGGTTAACATAGCGGGTCTAGTTAAGACCCACCAAACTGACTGCAGATCATTCTCCTGTCAACCCTGTTACTCTACCCCAGACAACAAGAGTAAGGGAAGTCAACAGGAGAGTTTTCCCCCATCAATCCCCTGCTCTGTAGAGCCTGCAGTAACTTGACTTCACGTTATTCATGTAGCTAGAGTTGCACAGCGTAAGTTGACTGATTCTTGTAGTATAGCTGTAGTCTCATATTCATTCTTTACTGATTTCTGCTCAGTTAGAAAGGACAACGAATGGCAAGAAAGAGCAGGGCAAAAGCATTAAAAAAATATTGCTCTCAAAAACATTAACTTTACTTAAAACAAGGGCATAAATGCCCTGGTTTGAAGTTTTTCTTTGCTTTCTGGTCTCAGAACCTTTAGGTTACTCTTGGGTAACGTTTTCAAGCTTTTCACCCTAATAAGGAGGGCTAGAAGCTTTTTCCTCTTTCTTCATCTAAAGAGAGCCGAGAGTCTCTCATGCTCCTCTGGCTCCAGGAGCTGGGTCTTAAGAAATACAAATAGCGTGAGTCACAATAGTTGGTAACAATGACAAGAACCAGAAAATGAATCGACCAACAAATTGACTAGAAACAAAAATGAAAGTGACTAGACTCTTTTCAGTGACCAAAACTGACATGTAAAGTTTAAAGATATGCCAGAAGTATAATGGTGCACAGATGTGGCTATACAGGACTGGTCTCCAAGATGGATTTGTATTCCAGGCAGTTCTTGGAATGTTACCTTTACAACCCATCCTACAGCTGGCATTCACTTTAGGTATGTCTACACTACAGTGTTATTTTGAAATAGTTATTTCAAAATCGCTTATTTCGAAATAATGCGTCTAAACACAAAAAGCGCATCCTCACTGATAGGATGCTGAATCACATTTAAGGCTGGTCAGAACCAGTTCTGGCAGGGCATCAGGTCAGGAGTTACCATGTGTGGCTGCTGCCT
>CM057845.1:12726311-12744483 GCA_030068395.1 Apalone spinifera
TGTCATAAATAAATATCTTTAATTTACTAAAACGGTCCACCTGGTTCTGTCCTTGCCCCCTTGGGTATGCGTCATTGGACCTGTGGTTCTCGTGACAAAGGGTGACAAAGATCTTGCTAAATCCCTGATTTTGCTCTTTTTCCAATCTGAATCCTACATAGATGCAAAGCCTTAGCAGACACATAGAACAAGTAAGGGCCAGTGCTGCACACTGAACACACATAAGCAATCATTTTGACTACTGTGGGAATGTACACCTGAGAAAATTAAACAGGATTTGGCCCCATCACTCCTATTAGGAATCCCTCTGCAATTAGATAAATACAACAAAAAGGGTCCATCCTGTGAGGTGCTGAGTGCCCTAGTAAGAAATTAATGCTAGTTCAGTACCTTGCAGGATTGAATCCAGAATTAGTATCCTCTTTGTAGCACATTGCAGAGAATCGAGTAGGTAGTATTGGTCAGTTTCCACTGCAAATAACATTTGTGGGGGCGGAGCATGTGAAGATTCCTCCACAAGCCTAATCCATACTAGAAAGCTTAGTAGTAATAGGATGGAAGTCAATCTTTATGCTTTGCAAATAAATCATAACCCTAAATGAATGCGTTTCCTCTTAATTGCAAGCACAACAAAAGCCTAGCTTTCATTCCTTCCTCCATCCTGGCTTGTCATTTCATCCAGTCATTCAGAGTTTAGCAGGCTGGATGTCACAAGCCTGTAAGCTACTTTCCACCTCCCCTTCCATCCCATGTGAAAACACTCAGCCATCTGGTACTGTATAGTCATGTGCTTGGATCCATTTGCCCAGGCTTTCTGCCTCTATGCTGTGTGCCGCATCCCTGCTTCTTGCCTCATCTTTGTTCTCTTTGAGAGCAAAGTAGCCATGCAAGAAGAGTGTCTGTCCTGCCTCCTCTCTCTTCTTCTACGAATTCAATAGGAAAAAAGAGAAAGGTGCTTCCAGGGATTCCAGAAATAAAAATAATGTTCCCTGTACAGAGTGAAAGAGCGTTTTGTGCTCCCAGGTAGCCTTGACAGATCCATCATAAAGCACTTAGTTATAAAACCCTTAGGCCTCGGTAAGAGACCCACGTCTCACTCAGCCATTGATGCAGTTCTGAAAAATCTAGTTGCTGGGAGTGACAAAGAGCAAAAGGTAATGAGCCTCTCTGGAGAGGTTTTAGGCATTTACTGGAAGAGTTAGAAGCAGAGGCCTTTAAAATGAAGACATCTTTTTCTATAGATCAGGCTGGTTACAATTCTGTATTTTAGTCAATATTCATATGCAAGAACTACGGCAATTTATATAGCAGCTGAGGCAGAAGGTGAAAAACTCAGAACCTGAATTTCTTCAGCAATGAAATAGCAGTAGAAGATCTACATGTTCTTAATTAAAAGAAAGCCCAGCAGAAGTTGGTGATCAGACGTCTTTCCCAAGCTGCTCCACAAACTCTTTTCATCTCTTGCGGACAAGCAAACTCAAAACACTTTTTGAACCACCACAGAGAGAAGTGTCAGGGCTTCAAGCACAAACAACTTAACTCTTTCCAGCTGGGTGAACACAAGCGAACAGAATAGGGTGTTTCAAGCAGAAAATCCCAGTCTGTTACCAAAGTAATCTTTGATTTCTGCATGGTGTCAGTAGTAAATTGGGGGGAGAGGGAGGAGTCCTGATGAGTAATACTAAAGGTACTTTACAAAGCACCAGGCCATATCTGAATTCTATTTAAAAGCAAGGAGAGAAGCAAAGTCCTGTACAAATGTAATAGAGGAAGTCCCAAAGAGCTATTCTCCAAAAACTAAGGGATCTACACAGGATGAGGGTAACTGACAAATATGTATATTTTTTTTCTTCACTCAACACACAGTCAACCTGTGGAACTCCTTGCCAGAGGATATGGTGAAAGCTAGAACTTTAACAGGGTTCAAAAAAGAGCTAGATAGATTTATGGAGGTTAGGTCCATCAGTAGCTATTAACCAGGATGGGCAGGAATGGTGTCCCTAGCCTCTGTTTCTCTGGAAGTGGGTGATAGGGGAGGGATCACGTGAGGATTACCTGTTGTGATCCCTCCCTCTGAGGCATCTGGTATTGGCCACTGACAGGATACTGGGCTAGATGAACCTTTGGTCTGACCCAGTATGGCCATTCTTATGTTCTTATAGATTTTAATACCTATATATTATTTCCCTATTTTAGATGAAGTGCCAACTAGCCTCATTCTGCCTTGAATCCTGCTGACATAAATAGGCCGGTTTCATATTGTGCTATTTTCATAAGAAGTGCTGAACAAGAGGGCTGGACTTGACTTGATTAATTATGCACTTTACATTATTACGTTAAATAGTTTTATGGGATGAGTGAGCATATGCAGAATGGCTTATTTCTCCAGTATTCGTTGCCTATATTCATCAGCAACATAAGGTTACATTTTCCTGTAAAGTTCATCTCACCTTGCTTTTAAATCATATACAAATCTTCAGATAATGTAAATGGCAACACTGACTTCGTATGAACCAGAGATCTCCAAGGGTACGTCTACGCTAGCCCCCTAGATTGATCTAGGGAGGCTAATGAGGATGACCAGAATTTAAATATCCCGCACTTGATTTGCATGTTCCTGGCTGGTTGCCATTTTTAGAAATTGACTAGCCTGAAGTAACTGCCCGCGTCTACACATGGCAGTGAAACGGAATTCTGATTTAAAACCCTAACTTGAATTAGCTGGTATTCCTCCTGCAATAAGGTTTACCAGCTAATTCGAATTAGGGGCTTTAAATCGGAATCCCGTTTCACTGCCGCATGTAGATGTGGGCAGTTACTTCGGGCTAGTCAATTTCTAAAATGGCGACCGGCCGGGAACATGCAAATCAAGTGTGGGATATTTAAATCCCAGGTTTGATTTGCAATTCTGGTCACTCTCATTAGCCTCCCTAGATCGATCTAGGGGCTAGTATAGACATACCAAGAGCTTCAGCAAGTTGGGTTAGTATTTTCTCCCATTATTCACACAGGGTAAACTGAGGCATAGGATAGTTATGGAACTTGCCCGGGATCTCACAGGATGTCAGTGGAACAACTGGAAACAGAACCACAGATTCCTGAATTACAGTTCAGTGTCCTATCCATTGGGCTATGCTGCATTCTTTAGACCCAAACCAGAAAAATCAGAAATCTCCCTAAATCGCTCCAACAATGTTTTGTTCAGCTTTCACAAACCTATTTCAGGTCTCTCCCCACACAGCTGTTGCAGACCCATAGCTCTATTCTATTGCTGCCACAGCAGCAGATCCCTCTGCAAGCTACCAACATCACCGCTTCACCCAATCGGAGTTCAAAGTGGGGAGGGCTGTGGGAAACGTCCTCAGAAGACAAGGTTTTCATTGGTTGCTGTTTCTCATCAGACCACTCCTGAGAGCAGACAGCAGCTTCCCTTTCCTCTTCAGGGGCTTGACCCTGCAAATGTAAGTAAGGAGGGGCAGCATGAGGGGGAGGAGAGGCAATTGACAGAGGGACACAGTGGAGAGAAAAGCAGCTTAGAAATCACCTCATGTCACATCACTGTAAATGCAACAGTCCTTGAGGACTAGCTCCATGATGGCTAATACAAGCGGTGTCCACTGATACTGGTGATTATATAGTGTGAATGAAAAAGGACACAAATCCAAACTGCATATAATCAAATTGAGAGAGAGAGTGTGTGTGTAACAGGATTGGGGCCTATCTTATCACACCGTTCGCCTACCAGGCCTGGTTTTGCTCTTGCGGAGTGTGCTCACTCCTGAGGTAATTCTGTCTGAGCACTCTCAAGGAATCTAGGCGAGCAGTTCCCAGCAGGGTTAGCTGTTTTACTGTAAGCGTTCTCAGCAAATCCAGACCTTGCAAACTCTCCTCTCAAACATTTGTGCAGGCCGAGTATTCCTTTCCCAAATCCGTCCCTCACACCAGTAACCTGAAATTTCCTGGTTCTTACTTCAGACCCTCAGCAATAGAGGATGCCACACGGTCTCCTTTCTGTCTCTTTGGTTTCTGGAGCAATTCCTTTCTCTGGAGTACCTCTAGTAGCAGCCGACTGGGAGCACAGCCCCCTGCTGCCTCAGTTTTCTGGAGGGTGTCACAGAGCCCTCCTTCATTTCCAGCTGCCCTCTGTTATAAGGATCAGCTGATGAAGTCCCAGCTTTCTCAGGTGCAGCAGGCAGCCAGCTGCAGGCCTCTGACCCCAGAGGAACAGTATGTCTCAGACCTTGCCAGCATGGACAGAGAACTCTGACTGAAGGAGAATGCACCAAGCACCAAAGGTGTTATCTGGACAAGTGACAGAGAGACAGAGAGAGAGAGATCAGGACAGAGGGAGTGATGGGCAGGACTAACTCGTGGGGCATCCCCTGCTCCTTTCAAATCACGTCACACTAGCCTGAGATTGCAGCCAGACAATCACCTGAAGAGTCAGAAAGATCCTCAGATGTAAAACCCTACAAAAAAGCACAGTATTAGTTATTGACCATTGCCCCAGTCACCAGTGAAACATGAATGACACATTCTAGCCTTTTCTGAAGTAGGCTCAAAGTAATGATTGGGTGTGCTGATTCAGGAGAAATGAGAAAAGACTCCCTCATGTTCACAGGGCTCCTTTTATTAGGAGAAGTAGAAACAACCCCCCCTTTTGAGGTTTTGTAATATAGATATCTCACTCCGCTTTCTGGCAGAGATGGCAAGAGGATAAGCAGGTGATCCCATGTGAAAGCTGGCTCTCCAGTGTTCGGACTGCTTGGATCAGCAGCTGAACTTCTAGGTGATACTCAGATGCAAACAAAGTATGACCCTGGCTGCCCATTCTTAGCTATGACGGTTGTATCTCTTATAACCAGCCTCATCGCAAGAGGTGCTGAGAACCAACATCTCCAAGGACATCAATGGAGGTGCTCAGCACAGCATCAGGCTGTCACTGTGTAGAGTTGCTAGTGGATGCAAGGCTGCTAAGACACCCCTAAGAGATTAGTGCAAAGAGCAGCGCTGGAGAATTAGTAAGAGGCACTTTTCCCTCTGAGGCATCATTGAGCCAGTCCACCCACAGAACAGCAAGCGGCTCTGGGCTGCAGAGGGTGCCCTCTTTCAGATGGGACATAAAACTGAGCCTGCGACCATCGGGAGTCATTAAAAGTCTCATGACTCTTTCTGAAAGTGCTGGAGAGTTACCCTTGGTGTCCTGGCCAAGTTCTACACTGGGTAATTATTTCCTGCCAACTCACATTTCCCCTACAGTGATAACTGGATGCTGTGTCATGCCTCTCTTTCCCTTCTGCACCTAGCTGTTGCCCTGGCTTAACTCTATGCACTGTTAAACATCTGTTATGGTCCACCTTAGAGGTGGCTGCATTTCAGTAGTGGGAAGGGACCAGATTCTGAAAGGTATTTAGGTGCTTAATAATACGGATAGTGATCGCTTATCTTTTATAGGAGTGTTGTGAGGCTTGCTTACCATTTCTCAAATGCTTTGAGATCCATGGACAAAAGCTAATGCTCGTTAAGCATTTTGTGGTCATTACTACTCCTGAGGGTTTTAAGATGAAGTATCACAGTATATGGAAAATGTTGATTTGTCCAGTTTGCAAAAGAAACACTGTGAATATCTTTTCCATGGATCAGAGAAAATTCACTCTACAGTTACACATACAATGCATCGCATGGCACATGCATGTCATTTCCATCAATTCTTTATTTTTAAAACTGCTCCCCTCATCACCTTTCAAACCTTGCCATATGAAAACTTCTAGAAGAGGGGCCCGACTAAGCTCGACTGAGCACCTTCAGTGTTACCATGCCAGCTTCAGAAAAGAATTACATTCCTTTATAAACATAAATCAGAGCTGTGAGTTCAGCCTGCTAGAGGACAAGTGTATTTTATGTACTTGACCTGTAGGCAGGGTTCACGTCAGTGTGGACCTGGTGTAATCCTGCTTTATCAGCTGGAAAGACAAGTTCATCAACTATATATTACATTTACACTCCAAGCCTCTGTGAAAAAGTTCTCAGTGCAGAAATACAAGAACAAACATTTTAAAAAATCCTCTGCTGAAATGATGGCTCTTCCCCCAAACATCCCCTCCATCATCTTTTCAAAAAGGTATTTTTGAATGTCTTTTTAAGGGTTCAGAGGTAGCCATGTTAGTCTGTTTCAGCAAATACAACAAGGAGTCCGGTGGCACCTTAGAGACTAATAATTTTATTAGGGCATAAGCTTTGGAGAACTACAGCTTACTTTATCTGTTTCTTTTTCTTGCACTTCATGCATCAGATGGTGGGGATACAGAGTGTTACATTGGAGCTAATTCAGTCAGTGCAGATGAGGATAAGAATAGGGTTGCCAGATAGTTTCAACAAAAATACCAGATACACTTGACATTACATTACAATCTACATTACATCTTATTTAGAAAATGCTGGACATTTATATTTTCTCATTTATATTTTCTCAATTTGTTTCCCGAACAGAAAGCTCAAATACTGGACTGTCCAGTTCAAAACTAGACACCTGGCAACCCTAGATAAGAATATCTAAAGTGGAAAATTACTTATTGTAAGGAAAGAGCCATTCCCAGTCCCTATTCAGACCCATTATTCTGTTGCGTAGAGACAGTCCAGTTTGTTCAATGTACATGGCAGAGGGACATTGCTGACGCATGATGGCATCTATCACATTAGTCGATGTGCAGGAGAATGAGCCTTGGATGGTGGCTGATGTGGTTAGGTCCGATGATGGTGTCACTAAGGGCATGTCTACATAGTAGGGCTAAAGCCGAAATAAGCTACGCAACTTGAGCTACATCAATTGCGTAGCTTAAGTTGAAATAGCTTATTTCAGCTTTTGGTGCTGTCTACACAGTAGGAAGTCTGAGGAAGGGCACTCTTCCTCCAACTTCCCTTACTCCTCATATAATGAGAGTTACAGGAGTTGGAGTAAGAAGTCCTCCAGCTCAACGTTATTTTGACATTGTGTTGAAATAACTGCTTGTAGTGCAGACGCAGACTATGTTATTTTGGAATAACACTAGTTATTCTGAAATAACATAGCTGTGTAGACATAGCCTAGGATAGATGTGTGGACAAAGTAGACAAATTGGTCTCTCTCTACGCAGCAGAATAAATGGACACAAATCAGACGTCAAGAACAGTAACATACAAAACCCAGACGGAGAACATTTTAACTTCCCTGAACACAGTTAGTCTTGAAAGTAGCCATCCTCAAAAAACAAACAAACAAACAAACCACCTCAAAAACTGGCTACAAGGTGAATCTGCTGAATTGGAATTCATATGCAAATATAATTCCATCAGAATGGAGCTGATGTAACACTCCCATCTCTGTATCCTTGTTGTCTGTTTCTTTTTCTTTCACTTAGTGTATCTGATGAAGTGAGTTGCAACTTATGAAAGCTTATGCCATAATAAAACTGTTACTCTTTAAGGTGCCACTGGACTCCTTGTTGTTTTTTAAAGGGTGATGTACTGGTGGGAAGAGAGGTGTAGGTAGGGTATTATTTGCACAGCCTTCCATTTCTTTGGTTTTATCTCCTTGGGAAAGCAATGCCATTCAGCCACTTTCTTTCTGAGTCTACATCACTGTTTGTGGAGCCATGTTCAGGAATGCGTTCTACTCTCAGAGGACATACACGCACTGAGCACTAAGACTTATCCCTGTGTGCATGGACCTTGAGATGGGAAATATAGGTCAGAAACACCTGAGTTGTCTGATCAGACTAGTGGCCCATCTAGTTCAGTGGTTCTGTCTGACTGGCCGTAACAGATGGTTGAGATAACCGTGTAAGAAGCCCTAAAATTCGCAACTATAGGATAGTTTGTACACAAAAGCAGTTTCTTCCCAACTCTCATTAGTGAGACGCTGTCTGAGGCATGAGGGTTTAAATCCCTTCTACAATTTTCTTTTTACATCTTAAAACAAACAAACAAAAAACCAACAACCAATGCACACAGACTGAGATTCTAATGTTGGGCTCTAAATTCATTTTGGGCTCTTTCAGAGAACTTAATTGATAGGTTGGAGTGAAGTCCTCTGTTTGTTTACAAAATAGGTATAACACAGGCAGCGACACACCACACAGACTCCTACCATGCTGCCTTTCCAACGCATCTTGACCCTTCCTTGTAGGGGTAGGATTAGAGAACTGTTTCCATGGTCCAGTCAGTCCTTGCTTACTCTTTTGAGGCTACCCAAGGAGGGGGGAGGGGGCAAGTGTGCTGGTGCTTTTAGAGGTGCAGATAGGGTTGCCAGATGGTTTCAACAAAAATACTGAACACCAGCCTCCCCCCCCCAAAAAAAACCAATGGGGAAAAAAATTCTGTTGAGGGAGAAAAAAAGGGGGGGGGGGGGAACCAAAGTTGTTGAAAAAAAAAAAGAACCCCAAGAGTTATTAAGCAAAAATAAATACATAAATAAAATAAAGCAGCATGGCCCCTTTAATTGCGTGCAGAGTCAGAATAGGGCTAGGAAGAGGAGAGGTTGAGCACTAAGGCCCAGGGAAGGCATTGCTTCCCCTTGCTCAGGTCTTTAGGGTTTTTGCTGGCAGCCATCTTGTTCTCTTGGTCAAGCCAGAAGGGAGCTTCCCTGCAGAACCAGGTAAGCAGGGGCTCCAGGGGCAGGGGTTCGAGGGCTCGGGGGGGGGTTGGAGGCTAGTCCCAGTTGCTGAGTGTGTCGTAGAGTTGCCAGGTGTCCAGTATTTTCGCGTCCTGGTAGAGAAAAAACAGAAAATGCCAGACATTTTAGGCGTCCGGTATTTTCTGAAATTTTTTTACCGGACAAGAGACGAAAATACCGGACTGTCCGGGTTAATACCCGACACATGGCAACCCTAGATGCAGACACACTTATGCATTGAATTGGCCTAACAGTTTCACAGGAGGTAGACTGAGTCCACCAAAGCATTTTATGCAGGCCACTGAACAGACATGGATTAGTGGAGCAGATTCACGTCTGTACACCTTTTGCTGTAAGTCTAGCCAATTAGCTGACCGGAGTCTGTAGGTTCTTTTGTGTTCCTGGAATAGGGCAAAACCAGATTAAACGTGAAAGTGAATTTGGTTACCATCATTTGGGATATGGTTCAAATCAGCCACAGTAGAACAGTAGAAACCTCTCCTGGTCCCTCACTGATCTCATGAGTCATCATGTCCCCCAGGATGTCTATTAAGAAGCCATAAGAACATGTGTGGACCTGAGACCCCCAGCTACTATATCACGACCATGCAGCTGTCTGAGGAGGGCTTAGGGCTCAATCCTACAGGCTATTCAGCGCGTGAGTATGTGATTTGCAGCATTGAGGCCAGGAGGCCTCATGCAGGATCTAATATGCAGGATCTAACTCTTAGAGCCACATGCAGGATCTAACTCTTAGAGAATGCAGTAATGCGTGCTACAGAAAACCTGTAGGAAAAAAAAACCCCTATAGCTAATGTGGTTCTTTGACCTGTATTATTCGGGGGGTCATACTGGATGATCAGAACGGTCCCCTGTGTATGAATCAACATAGAAGTGTGAAGGTAACAGCAACACAGAAGGGGTATATGTGGAACTATGTAACTGCCATTATACTGAAAAACAGCTTGTGCTGTCTTCTGCTTCCAAAGTCATTGCCCTCCATACCCAGTGGTTTAACAAAGCCAGTGCTTTTTGCTCAACAGGCATGTGATTTATGAAGGGAATAGTCCTTTAAACACCCCAGCAGGAACAATGGCTTCCTGTTAAATTAAAGGCAAACGCTCAAAGCTTCTGGGATGCAGAGATGTACACTCACCCAGGAGTACTGCAGAGCTCAAAATCCCTCACCCCATTTCACATACTCATCTGAAAACCTAATGAGACACAAAGTGGCTGTTTAACAGCAACAATACACAGAATCTTTTCTCTGGGAGCAGGGAGTTTTCTTTACTGTGTGAAGGAAACAATGTCAATACACCATTTAGCTGAGCTTTTTCCCTACTGAGAGGCTGTATTACTTTGTCCCAGTTTGCTAAATGCTTAGCCTTAAGGTAAAATGGATTGAGCTATTCGCCACTTCCAGTAATATACTATACATCAAGAAAATAGCTCTTTTCCCTCTGATGGCATCATGTTGTATTTAACATCAGCAGGGAGTTGAGTTCATCTTATAGGGAGAGTTCAAAGTCTTTGATGTATTTTTCCCCACTGAACTCTTGATGGGGAAAGCAAGGGGTCTAATTTAAAACAAACAAACAAACCTTTTGGTCATAGTTTTATAGTAATGAAATGATGCATAAGCAATGCCATCTCTCAGTGATCACAGAAAGGCTGGCTTGTTAGGAACACACACATTTACCTCATGTACTTGAAGCTTTCCAGCTAGCAGACACAATTCATATCCCTACATGCCTCTGAACACCACAGCCATTCCATCAGAAACGGCAGCAGAAAAATCAGACCAGACCTTCGGAGAGAGGTGTGTAAGCAGCCCTTGAATTGCAGCATCCACAAGAACGAGAGGAAACAGCACAACCTAGTGTTCCCTTTGCTTCCATCCAGCTCTTAAAGAAGAGACACAGAAATTGGCACTTGATGCAAAACTCTCCTATACTCATCAGGAGCCAAAGGGTTTATCTTTAGCACCACCTCTTCCATCTGAAACTCCTGATATTTTTAACCTGCCAGTAGATTTGCATTTGGATCTGCTTCAGTGTCTTTCCTGCACCTCCTTTGCTTTTGTATTCCAACAAGTAGAATCTTGTGCTCAGAAGAAAATACTTTTATTCAATAGGCTCTGCAGGATGCAGTTTCTCCCTTAGATGTTTAATTCCAGTGAATCAGACTCCCATGCAAGATTTCAAACCAGTCACTACGGGTGAGTTTGGACAAGCAACTCTCTCCTGGGCAGGTTGGAGGGGACTTCATTACATTTTCATTTTCCTATGGAGCAGAGGCCACCTGAGAGTCACACAATACATTTTCTGTGATTGTACGGAGGCGGGGAGCACTGAAGGACCCTGGTTCTGTCCTCCCTGTGTCTGATTCATGATGTTCATGCATTGTGACACTACCAATTCTTTCCCCCCTCCTAAGTAGAGTACCCACATATACAGTATTCACATACATTGGGAGAACATAGAAACTGATTCCATACAATGCCCACCGACCAAGCTAGTGTACTGTGACATCCTCTACATGCACACCCAGCAGCACCTGCAAACCCTTCTCATATACTGTCTGAGTGACTGACATCCACAGCCGCATGCGTTACCCCCCCTTTTCCTGCTGCATTCAAGAGACCCCAAAGGGAAAGACACCAGCTCTAAGGATCCCACTGTGATGTACTGTAACAGAAGAACTTCTGGGACTCCCATCTGTCTGGTCACCAGGAATGGAGCGTCTAAAGTGCTCAGATGCTAATAGCCAATGACAGGTTTGCAGTGAGTTCATTATACAAACATGCTATTTACCCAGAACTAGTGATCATCCAGTCTGGCATTTGAAGGGGAGTTTTGTCCCCTTACAGACATTTGCCATGACAAACCTACACAAGAGCCCATCAGTCTTGTTTTCTGATTCTGATGAAAGCCAATGCTGGACACTTTAAAGGAATAGCATAAAAACCTCATTATGCAATAGTCTCGGAGACTGCAATGCCATTATAATAGAGGCTCATATAATTCTGGGGAATATTAAAAAGGTGTCTCCTATGTAACACACCAGAGGTAATTGTTCCACAGTATTCAGTACTGGTGAGGTCTCAACTGCAGTATTATATCTAATTCTGGGCACCCCACATTAAGAAAGTTATGGATAAATTGGAGATTCCATAGGTCAACAACAACAATAGAAAATTTAGAAAACTTGACCTATGACGAAACGTTAAAAATCTGGGCATGTTTAATCTTGAACAAAGAAGGCAGAGGTGAGCCTGATAACAGTCTTAAAATATGTTAGGGGCTGTTAGAAGGAGGATTATGATAGGTTCTCTGTGATCACTGAAGGTAGAACAAGAAGTTATGGGCTTAACGTGCAACAAGGTAAATGTAGGTTAGATATTAGCAAACAAACTTTTCCTGTCAGGATAGTTAAGCTCTGATGTAGGTATTCAAAGAGGTGGTGGAAACTCTGTCATTGGAGGGTTTTCAGAAAAAGTTGGACAAACATCTGTCAGGATGATCTAAGATGGATTTACTTGATCCTGCCTAGCAAAAAGGGCCAGACTTGATGACCTCTTGAGGTTTCTTCCAGTCCTACATTTCTATGATTCTACAGAATATCATAGTGTAATATTTCTTTCTGACCTCAGCTAGTGGTTAATTATCACCATGGCGATTTTACTGAAGCCACTGTAATTATGAGACGTCACTTGTGAGAGACTGACAATATCCTGTAATAGCTAACAAATTTAACAAAATTGCAATTCACTTAATTCAAGAAACTTAAACCTTACTGCAGTATCTCTAGCACCTCAGAGTACATTGTATGAAAAATGAAATAGTACATGTGTTATTGCGGCACCACCCCACCTTCTCTGGCAGAGAGGGGAATGTTAACGTAGTTCCTCTGTGGTCAGCCCTTTGAAGCTGCTCCCTGGAGAGGTGCACATACATTAGTTCAAACTAGGTTCTCCAGGGACTAATGGGCAAAGAAAGAGGTTTTGGATTAACAGCCTAGTTTTACACAGGTTTAGGGCTTTCCTCCTGATTCAGTAAGAGGACAGGACCCTGGATCTCCGGAGAGCCTCAAACCTTAGGGTAGGGTTGGAGGGTCAACGACCAAGAAACGCCTTGGGTGTGGAGTTGAAGGACTGCAATTGTCAGAATCCATGTTAGGGTGACCTCTGGTGAGGTTATTAGCATGTGTATAGATTTTTTAATTGTTTTTAATATTTTTTTCTATAGTGCTTTTTATCTTAAGAATAAAGGAGTCTTGCCTGGAACATGCTGTGTGGTATTTTATATCTTAAGTATTTATACTTGGTCTCTGTCTCTAAGGAGAGAGCAAGCAAGTGTACTTGGGCAACAGGTTTAGGCTGAGTGAAAGCAGGGAACAGAGCAGCCTGGACAAGTCCTGGTCAGGAGAAAGAGGTTTCCACCCAGAGGGAAAACAGCTGGGGAGCTGGCAGCTGGAAAGTATATGCCCTTGCTGGATTATTGAGAGGAAATACCAGGTGTGGTTGCCCTAAACTCTGACTCTGCTACTATTATTCATATAAATGTAGAAACAGAAATAACTCATCGCATAATCGTCCCAGACGAAGACTGGCATCTACTGGACTGTATACCAGAGCTGGACCCAGTTTTTGCACAAAGTAAGACATGTGGGTGCTATAAGATAACCACAATAGGCCCCTGATTGGCCCTTTGACAATCTGGGCTCAAGTGACTTCCTCATTGCCTTCAGGGAAATATTTTGGCAACTGGGTAGAGAATCCAGGTGCTGGGGAGAGTGTAAGTCACTGTGAGGTCACAGAGGGCTGGCTCCTATGTTCATTACTGAAAGGAAGGGAGAAAAAATGGGGTTTCAGCTATGTACAATAAAGACGGAGCAGGGTTCCCCCCCCAGCATCCTTCCTGGCCACAAACATTGTGTGTGGCTCCTGCTTCCTTTTATTTATGGATTGTAGATTGAGAAGCAAGTCTGACATTTCTGAGTTAACCCACCTAGACCAGCCAACTGCTTTTTCTCCTGAAGAGGGCGTTAACCAAAAAAAAAAAAAAAGTTTCCACTGGCAAAAACCTCTCTTTCCTCAAACTCTGCATATAAATAAAAACCACAAATAATGTTACAACAAGCCAACCCTGAAACCATGCCACATCTTGCCTAGTCCTTGATCCATGCTGAAAACAGTAGCAGTGTAAATTTCATGGTCTCTCACTCTTTCTAACACCACACCCCTTACCACCACCCCACACCATATGTTGAAGGAGAGATGTTAGTCTTCTATTAAACTGGATGGATGGATGCCCTGGCAATCTATGAAAAGCTGATTCTTTTTCAGTTGCCCACACCATCTGGGAACCTCTCTCCTCGCTCTCTTAACCTCAGATATTTTTACTGCTTGATCTAGAGTAGGGGTGAGAAACCTCAGGTCCGGGGACTATATGCAGCCCTTGGCGTGCCTGGATCTAGCCCCCAAGTCTCAGAGACCCCCCAGAATTGGGGAGCCTGTACTGGTGCTCCTGCCCTCCAACTCTCCCACTGGGGGCTATAATGCACACAATCTACTAGGCTGGTTTCCCCCCCCCCCCGGCTCTGGTGTGCAAGAGGAATGTGGAGAGTGTCTTTCTCCTCATTCAGGGGCCACAGAGAGGGGTTTTTTTTCTGCTTCTCACTTGGGTTCAGCCCCCTGACTGATTTTTCTGTGGGTCAATGGCCCCCAACCCAAAAAAGTTCCCCACCCCGATGGAGAAAATTACTCAGTGCAGAGTCTGCATAATCTGCAACTGACCAAGACATCACTGACATCTAGCTGTCTACTGATCATCCAGTGCCTTTTAAAAATGTCTTTGCCTGTGCGCCAGCTAGGTGCTTGTGTGATCCTGGAATACTTCCCCTCTTTATTTCACCCCTAGGCTTTGGACCTTCCAATTTTCAGGGGATTATGTGCAAAACAGAAAACCCGCCAGCCATGTTCTAACACTGTCTCCGGTCTCTCAGATCCCTTGGGAAATCTCATTTTCATCTCAGGTTACCCTATATAGAAACCAGCAATTCAATGTACTGCCTTTTCTTTGCATGTGCTGATTTCAGATGCTGATTCTTGTTTGATCATATTACACTCATTAGAAAAGAATGAAATCACTCCTAGTTCAGGGTGCCAATTGCTCACTAAAACAGATGGTATTTCTATGCCTGCCCAGCCCTTATTTCTAGCAAGTTTTTTTTTTTGAATAGGCAATAGAGAGGCCTGGACCAAGTGAAATAAATATTTCATGCTAACTTACGTACCTATTCATCTAACCACACAAAAACATGCTTAACATTAAGCAGTAGCTTCAATTTCACTGAAGAGAAGATTAAGAAGAGACGTGATCACAGTCTGGAGCTGCCTACATGAGGAAGAGATCTCAGAGAGCAGAGAATTCTTTAATCTGTTGTTGGAAGAACTAGCTGAAGTTCTCAGGTTTGTGTAACACGGAATGGTAAGACTAGGTATTCATAATGATCTTCTGTGCCCTTAAAGCATTTTGCTTCATCAGGGCCAGAGTATTGAAGAACAGAGCAAGTTTTTTTTTAATTACTATCATTACCAGCAAAGCTTTAACTGAATTGAAAATAATTTAGCAGGCAATTTTTTCTA
The DNA here is from genome assembly GCA_030068395.1 of Apalone spinifera. Classification (NCBI taxonomy): domain Eukaryota; kingdom Metazoa; phylum Chordata; order Testudines; family Trionychidae; genus Apalone; species Apalone spinifera. The sequence continues at coordinate 12,741,611 of CM057845.1, forward strand.
TATGTAGGTTGTATCTATGCTAATGAGAGTCAAAAATAGCTATTGCAATGGTAGAGTTAAGCCAATAGAATGATATTGCACAGACATCTTACACTGAAAATCTTTTTCACTATGAAATGTCCAGGAGAGCTTAATGTGGCTGTTCATTATTTAGCCTACTAATGTACCAATTTTTGTACAACCGTATTCTTGCATGGAAGACACATGGGACCTCACTCTCCCCTCGCACTGGTGAATTAAGAGTATTTCCAGTGAAATGAGAAAAAATTGTGTCAATGTGCAAGATTGATTTGAATCAGGTCCTAACTGCTGTCTTGATTAATGGGCTGAACTGGATCTCAGAACATGTAGAATCAATTGCTAGCTCTGAAACATTGGAATCTGTGTCACTGCCTATTTAAGAACACTTAGACACACACATCAGGGAGGGTCTAGAGAATACTTAGCCCTGATTCATTGCAGAGGACTGGACTAGATGACCTCTCGAGGTTGCTTCCAGATCTTCATTTCTCTGAGTCCTCCTCTCTGACCCTGGGCAAGTCACATACATTTCTCAGTTCTCTAATACGGGGATAACAATACAGCCTTTCTTCCAGTTTTTGCGTCATCTATTTAGACTGCAAATACATTAGCTCAATGACTATGTGTTTTTACAGCCCCTGGTACCATGGGATCCTGATCTGGGGTTTCTAGACACCATTATAATAAAAAATTTAAAAGCAGCTAAGAGCTTATACTATGACTATCAACATGATGTCTAAGTTCCTGTGTGCCATAACATGGCGATTGGAGATATTTCACAGATCTGGAAGGGCTGAATATGAAGGTCACCATGTTCAGGAGAAGAACTAGCAGGAGACCTTATCTTCAAGTATCTCCTTATGTAGCAGAGCCCCAGGCAACCTGCAAACATCCTCTGTAGCAATGATTGTTCACTGGCTGTGCTGGAGAAGTGCTGCACTATCAGTCTTTGGAACCATGTCAAAGGCCTACTGAAGTCAGTAAAAAGGCTCCCATCAGGCCTTAAGGCTGCTGTTACCTGCTGAATTCAAAGTCCTGCTTATGTAGGACTACAGATATGTAGGACATAGGATATGACCACTAGTGATGTGAAGAACAAGAGCCAGGAGAGATGATTGGTGCTTATTACAAATGACGGTTATTGGAGACTCCTTGTTAAATTAAGTAGGAGAAGATTGCTTTTCTCTCTGCTGGCAGCAGTTCCCCATGGTCCCAATCTCTGCTTGTTGGTAGGATTCTTCGTAAAATGAAAAGACACTTCTCAGATAAAAAAGACAGAAGAATGTTTCCAAGTCAGCCAGTCATGTGCAGCAAGGGGACTGTCACTGTATCTCCTTGGGATGAAGAGAATCAGTGGGGAAGGTCCAGAAGATGCTGCATGCAGATGATGCTACTGTTATCCCAAGAGGGTTGCGAGTGATTTTTGGATGTGCAGTCCCCTTGCAGCTTCATTAATATAACTGAGACCAGACTTATTTAGCATTACTCAAGTCATTGCAAAGGGACTGATTTTTCTCTACTCTGGAGGCACTATTTCAGTCTGGGACTTGACTGGGGAGTATAAATAGCTCTCTGGTAGCACCGCAGAGATACTCTGAAGTTAAAGCCCATGTCGCCATCTCACTAATTGCTCAAATTATTGCTAGTCTTAACAGGGCAGCAAATTGCGTCAAGGAGTCTTTCAACGGTTGCGCTAGTTTGCGCCACAAACGATCAGTGACCACAGCATTAACACTGGCAGACAATTATAAAGGGGAAACAATAATGAAACCTGAAAAGTGGGGCTAAATGTCAAATTAAAAACAATCACACCTGACAGCTTGGTTCTGGCAAAATAAAGTGATGCTAAATGACAAAGGGAAGCTTTTTCTAGGAAGTGAAGAAAGGGCAGAATTCTGCTGAGAGCCATTTTGGAACCACGATTTTGGAAACAGAATTTCTCCCTAGCTCTTTTCAGTGAAGCTCTGGCCAATCCCAAATCAGCTACATCTCCGACAGACACCACTGTGCTCCATGGTTTGTTTTCCTAGTACAGACAAGGGTTTGGATAAGTAGAGAATTATGATCCCAAGGTTTCAGTGAAGAAAGTGGCCTTACCTACACCCATAGTGCATGTCACTGTCAGCTCCTTTTTGGAGGCAATGGATCAGATTCATCGTTGGTGTAATTTCACTGAACCCAAAAGACAAACGATGATACACCACCACCTTTTCAGCAGGAGAGCTCAAAGTGCTTTACAAAGGAGACCAGTATCATTATCTGCAGATTACAGATGGGGAAACTGAGGCACAGACAGTAGCTATGACTTGCCTTAGGTCACCCAACAGGCCAGCAGCAGAATTAGGAAGAGAATCCTGTTCTATTGAGTCCCACTATCCATTAGGCCATGTTGCTGCTCACAGTTACACGAGCAATAAATCTGGCTCAGAATGGAGAGGGGTAACTAGTGGTGTCCCTCAAGGGTCAGTCATGGGACCAATCCTTTTCAACTTATTCATAAATGATCTGGAGAAAGGGGTAAGCAGTGAGGTGGTAAAGTTTGCGGATAATACCAAACTGTTTAGGATAGTCAAGACAGAAGCAGACTGTTGAGGGACTCCAAAAAGATCTCACCAAACTGAGTGATTGGGCAACAAAATGGCAAATGAAATTTAATGTGGATAAGTATAAAGTAATGCACATCGGGAAAAATAACCCCAACTATACGTACAGTATGATGGGGGCTAATTTGGCTATGACAAATCAGGAAAGATCTTGGAGTTATCGTGGATAGTTTTCTGAAAAATTCCACACAGTGCGCAGCGGCGGTCAAAAAGGCAAATAGGATGCTAGAAATTATTAAGAAAGGGATA
>CM057845.1:12756488-12778549 GCA_030068395.1 Apalone spinifera
GGGGGGTCTCCATGTGCTGCTGCCCACAGGTACTGCCCCTGCAGCTTCCCATTGGTTGCAGAGGTACTCGGAGTGAAGGCAGTGCACAGATACACGCTCCCCTGCTCCACCCCCCACTCCCCCACACAGGGCTGCCAGCAGATGCGCAGAGCAAGTGGGCAGGAAGCTGCTCTCACCCTGCTGAGCTGTCGGAGGTGGCCACGGGGGCCCACACGTCATTTTAAAATCCCCTGGGCGTGGCAGGCGGGGCTGGGGGAAGAGACCCAGCCCTGAAATGTGCTGGAGACAGGCCCCAGGCCAGGGATATTCCTGGAGTCCAGGCACCACAGGCCCATGGAACTCGCCGCCCATGCGTCATAGCTGTTCTGAAGGAATCACTGAACTGACCCCTTCTTCAATTTTCTAGCAACTGTACAGGGGAGGGGGGGTCTCCTTCACAGCCAGACGCCCCAGTGGATTTGTACCATCTATAGTGCACAGAAGCGTCTTCTTGCTCTTATCTGTGCAAGCCACATCTGTGCAGCCATCTGTGCAGCATCTTATCTGGGCAAGCCACCCGTCGTCCCTTCAAAGAACATTCTCTCACACCCCTTTCTTGTCCAGTGCCTTGTCACATTTTAAGCTAAGTTCTCTGGGGCAGGAGAGGGGGAGAGTATCCAGGTCTCTGCAGTATTTCGTAAATGTACACAGCACCGTAAATATTTTTACAATACTGGGCAGGGAGCATCATCTGTCCTTCCTTCCATATAGCAGATCCTTCCAGCACAGGATTGAGGCAATCTGGCAAACATGCCACGCTGCTGCCAGCACTGCACACTGTCTATGGCTATTGCCTTTCACAAGTGCTAAAGGCCAGATTTGTAAAGGCATTTAAGCACCTAAAGATGCAGAAAAAAAAATCCCCCGAGATGCCCATCTGCATCTTTAGGCACCTAAGTGCCTTTACAAATCTGGCCCTTGGGTGCTGATTTTATATTCGCGGATGTCAATGGGATGCTTCCCACTGATTGCCGGAGGCCTTAATTTCATATGAAAATAAGGATGAATTCTGTGAGTGTATCACACTAACTCATCTCACTCAAATGCCTGCCGGTATTACTTTATTTCAGCTCAATGGCCTCAATTAAAAAAAAACACCTAGAGCCCTATTTACCATTCCAATGAGATCAGAGAAAATATTAACACCAGCCTCTTCCTTCATTGTCAGGGAGTTAATACAATGAGATGATCCAAGGTGTACCAAATGAAGGGTTGTCAGTCAAGCACTTGAAAGAGACTTAGGCCAGGAGAAAATGTTTATGCCTAGAGTAAGCTGTAGAGCTGAGCAGATAACACAAAGAAGTGATTGCACAGGCTTTTGTGGATAAAAGCAAGCCATTCCGGCTGCAGGTTATTGGCAGGGTCAAATTACTTATTGTCTGAGTGGATTTCAATAGTTGATAGCTATTCATGAATGTCCAGGAAATCTGAGCATTTTCATGAATGTGAGCATGACTGACTCCACAGTGTTTGTTAATTGCTCTTTATTATTCTCCAATTAAAAAGGAAGAAGTAAAGAGTAGTATGTGGCTCGGGTGGCTATTTACATACACACTATGACTAGTGTACAGTCTAAGGATGAGATCCTCCAGTGATGTAAATTGATATCGTTCCCTTGGTGATGGTGCAGCCAACTCCAATTGTCCTGGCATGTGTATCTTGGGAAGAATTCCTTGACTAAAGTTTGTTGGCATCAACTGTTTGGCGAGTACTTATGCATTAAGTAATGGGTTGTTATGATGATTCCCCAACTGTGGTGCATGGACCACTAGTGATCCATAGAGCTGGTGTTGCATAGAGAGACTATTAGTCACATGAGACAGGCTCTTCTTCCTTATTGCCCTCTGCTAAGATACATGAAAATAAACTAAAATTACAAAGATGGGATTTTGAAAAATGCTCAAAGTCGGCCTCGTTCTGCTCGAAGCCAATGGGAGTACAGCTTGGGCCAATGCTTTTTGATGTCACTTTTTCTTGTAAGCAACTGCCACAGCTGTCTCAGGACTGGGCCACAAATTTTCTAATAAGAAGTTGTTCACTACATGCATGAGAAGGTTGGAAAACTCTTCAGGAAGAGCAAGCCAGTCAGCCTACAAAGAGCAGGTAAGCAGGGAAGGAAAGTAACTCAATTTTCAACACATCCCTGAAATGAAGACTTTGCCTACTTCTAGGAAATTGTGAACTTGATTTTCTGGGTTTGTCAAAGTTTTTTTTTTTAATTTAAACTTATAAAACTATTCTTGAAAGAAAATCATCTTTATAACATACTTTTGCTGTCCTCTTTTTTTGGATATCTCTAAGACATCTCTTGTAGCAAGACTTGCAGAAAAGTCCATGATGAATTGCAGGCATTGGAGGCCAATTTTTTATACCTCTAGGCACAAGGTACACACACTCTAGACTTTTACCCTTATTGTTTGCAGAGATCTCTGTGCTGGAATATATTTACATATGCTGATATGGGAGCAGTTCATAAAAACAGGAAAAAACCCACACCTTAAAACTAGATATTCTTTTTACAAAGCCGATATTATAATTTGACTGTTACAGGCCTAAAGAGAAGAAAATCTATATATTGTCTGTTCTTATAGTCCTATTGCAAAGTCCATGGATGTCAACATGAATCCTTCTATCACCATGGCCTATGTTTAATTTCTTATACAAACTGTGGTGTGATGTTGAAGACCGTGCTCAATGTTGCACGGTGCTGAGCACTCTTGTGACTTCACTTTCCTCTTGTTGATTTACAGAGGTTCTCAGTATATTACAAGATTGCTCACCATCTGCCAGTATTGAGTCCATAGGGTCTAACTGTGCCCCACATATTGTGATTTATCACTGCTAGTGCAGCATTCCTTTATTGGAGTTGCTCCCAATTTATACCTGTGTCACTGAGACAGAAATCAGGCCTGTTATATTAGAAAGGTTTTATAAAGAATTAGATTTCCCTATGGGTGTAAACACAAAATGACTGAAACCAGAAAAGGGCAACAAAAATGATTAGGGGTTTGGAATGGCTGCAGTATGAAGAGAGATTCCAAACACTAGAACTTTTCAGCTTAGAAAAGAGGAGACTAAGGGAGGAGAGGATAGAGGTCTATAAAATCATAACTGGTGTGGAGAAAGTGAATAAGGAAAATTATTTACTTGTTCCCATAACATAAGAACTAGGAGTCACCAAATGAAATGAATAGGTAGCAGGTTTAAAACAAACAGGAGGAAGTACTTCACACAACACACACCCAACCTGTGGAACTCCTTGCCACAGGATTTTAACAGGGTTCAAAAAGGAACTAGATAAATTCAGAGGATAGGTCCACCAATGCATAACAGGCGGATGTTAGGAATGGTGTCCCTAGCCTCTGGTTGTCAGAGGATGGAAATGGGTGACAGAGGAGGGATCACTTAATGATTATCTATTCTATTGATTCCTTCTGGGACACCTGGCATTGGCCCTATTGAAATACAGGATACTGGGCTAGATGGTCCTTTGATCTGAACCAGTATGACTGTTCTTATGTTCTAGAACGATGACTATCCATCCCTGGAATTCTTTCCAGTTTCAGCCCCAGATTACACTAAGAAACTACTAAAATCTACCCCATTCTAAGACACGAGGACATCCTGTTGTATGCTCTGGTTCTGTGTTCAGTCACTGGCTGTAATTATAATCATTATGTGAAACACACAAAGGGGTTATTAAACAGTTGCACTGCCTAAGTGTGCACTAATTATATAATACACAGTACAAGGACAGCGCAGAATGACTCCTATTAAGACTAGCCTGCACGTCTGGCATCCATCTAAATTAAAAACCTTCTCAGAATGATAACCTTAAGTAACTGTGCACTTTAGAGGCTGCTACAAGAGAGTTAGAACTAAATCAGCTAAATTAGGTGTAAATGGGTCCATTTTTATTAGTAGTCCCAAATGCATACAAATTTCCGTGGTGAGGCAACCACAACAAATGATTAGCCCATTACCCCGTAGCAATGGTTTCCTCTGTGTCAAAACATTTTCCAGCCCAAAGACTGGTTTGGGGGAGGGAGGGAAATCCTGCTTAAAGTTCTGCCATGGTTAAAAGATGCACTCTCTATTGGGAGATATTTATAAATGCTTTGGAAAAAGTCATTTTGCCAACAGCCCTTTGGAGTACTCTGTTCAATTTGATTTGTTAATATCGTTACAGGGCTTGAATGAAAAATATTAAATAAGATAAAAATCTTCCTCATCTCCTGCTTTCTTTTAAAATATGAGCTGTGTGCCTGTTACTTGTGGGTACCGGGTATTTAACCTCATTATAAAATCATGAGTGGTGTGGAGAGGGCCGATAAAGAAAAGTTATTTATTAGTTCCCTAAATAGAAGAACTAGAGGACACCAAATGAAATTAATAGGTAGCAGGTTTAAAGCTAATAAAAGAAAGCTCTTCTTCACACAGCGTGCAGCCTGTGGAACTCCTTGCCGAAGAGGCTGTGAAGGCTAGGACTATAATAGAGTTTAAAGAGAAGCTAGATAATTTCATGGAGGTTAGGTCCATAAAAGGCTATTAGCCAGGGGATAAAATGGTGTCCTTGGCCTCTGTTTGTCAGAGGCTGGAGAGGGATGGCAGGAGACAAATCGCTTGATCATTGTCTTCAGTCCATCCTCTCTGGGGCACCTGGTGCTGGCCACTATCGGCAGACAGGATACTGGGCTAGATGGACCTTTGGTCTGACCCGGTACAGCTGTTCTTATGTTCTTATGTTCTAGAGAAACAAGGTGTGCAAGATAATTATCTTCTATTGGATCAACTTTCTGTTGGTGAGAGAAACAAGCTTCCAAGCTTACACAGAGCTCTTCTTCTGGTCTGGGAAAGATACCTCTAGCACAGGCCTGTCAACAGAGGGGAGGCAAAGGGGGCAGTTGCCGACTGTGGGGTGGCAGGCATGCAGCACGCCGAGTGGTGCAGAGGGCTGACTGCCCCGCCCTTCCACCCAAGACCCCGCCGCTTTGAGGAGCATGGAGCCAGAACCTGCCATCTTGCCCGGCAGCCTGCCGAATCTGTTGGTGCCCCTGTCCTAGCGTCACAGCTAAATGCAAAGTGTTGGGGCTAGGGTACACTAAAAGTGCTCCAGCAATGCAGCTGTACCTCTGTACCACGTCTGAGGTAGGCTCTCTATGCTGATAAAAGAAAACTCTCTCACTGGCATAATAGCTACCGCCTCTTGTGGAGGTGGTTCTATGTTGCTGGGAGCTCTCCTGCCGAGATAGCACTGGTTACTGGTAACCAGTTGGAGTGGCCCATATCAAACATTTTTGCCCACCTTTGGTTTGGCTCCTAACTGCTTTATTGTTACAAGGAATCTCATTCCAGATGCCAGTCTTACTCCAGCTCCCAAGACACAAATGAGTGCATGACCAAATAAACCCAGTTTAGTTGGCAATCACTTTGGTAGCCTCACAAAAGATGCCAGAGACAGAACATGCCTATGATGTTGAACACTTTCTCCAGGCTGCCCCAGCTTGATGAATTTCCTGCTCTCATTCCAGGAGTCTTCTATCAGCACTAAATTTGCATGCACCAAAAAAAAAAAAAAAAAAAAAAAATCAATGCAAAGCAGCTTCTCCCCATAGCTTTCATTGTCTACTAATGGCAACAGACTGAAGTTTTAGATCAAACCAGTCACAGACAAGCCAAAGGAAAAGAAAAGCCATAATTAAATCCACTAACCTCAATGGGCTTGGTACAGTACCTCTCGTACATGCTAAATTCTTTTTTATGTACTATTTGTATGATAGCAATCCCACTGGGATCAGTGCCCCAGCATGGCAGGTGCTCTACACAGAGTAAGAGAGTCCCTGCTTCGAAGATCTTATAATTTAAATAAACGAGACAGACAAATAGGTAGGGACTGGGGAGCTGATAGCCTCGCTGGGTCTCTGGGAAAGGGGGAGGTAGCTCCATGCTTAAGGAAGGGAGCCAGTCCACAAAGCCTACTGGAGTGTGTGGCTTGGCTCTCTGATGATAATTTAAAGGATCTGAGGCTGCAAGCGCCAGTAGTGGCAGAAGTTGCTGGGAGTGTGGAGCCCTTTTGAATTGCCAAACCTTGGGGCAGTTGCCACCTTTCCTGTCCAAGCCCCTCCCCCCGCCACACACACACACACACGGGAGGGCCTCGGTGGGGAAAAGGAAAAAAAAGTTATCAATATCCCCACTTTACAGACAGCGAACAGAAGGGAAGAGATGAAATTTACTTGCCCTTCAAGAACACAAAGGAAATTTGTGGCATGGCCAGGAATTGAGCTCACCTCAAAGGCCAATCCACAAACCCGCATGGGGGGGGGGGGAACGCACCCCCCATGGTTTCCCAAGTAAGCATGCTCTGGCTAGCCAGGGGAAGGCAGGAGTGGCGCTCTGCCCCAGCCTCCCTCCCCCTTGCTCCAGCCATCCAGGCGAAGGCTGGGGCGATTTCCAGCTTACTTAGGGGAGCATGGAGGTGCAGTCACACCCTTGAGGTCCACATTTACAAAAAAAGCACATCCTCCCACAGAAAGTGCCCAGGCCTGATCCAACACTTTACATCACCAGGCCATTGAATACACAGACTAAATATGGTGGCTTTGTACAGAAACTGTCAGAAGGGGATTTCAGTTGCTAAGATGCAGGGTTTGTAGCCAGACGTATTACGTGGTTAGTATTAGGGTTGCTTTAATCTGAACAGCAATTTTGATGTTGCAGTGGTTCCAATATTAAGAGTGAATCTAGTGGTGGTTAACCAATGTTTGGAGTTAAATTCAGATATTTTAAGGGGTTATCAAAGGAATGGCTGAACTATCCAGAAATCTTATGTATATAAATACCATTGAGCTGGAAATGTTATGAAAACAGGCTCACTTGCAGATACGGGGTATTTCTGACTACCTACTGGGCTGAAAACACAGCAAGGGAAATCCTGTTTTCTGATATACCAATTACTTTAACCTTCTACATCCCGACAAAATCTGAAAGTGACAAGTCAGGCAAAAATAGCAAGTAACAGAGAAAAATAAAATACCTAAACCTCACAATCCAGTATGCTTTTTATGAGCAGTGGATGATTTTTATGCCTTCCAACTAATTCACCTGTTCTTTAATGTAATGAAATACAAACCACCGTCTAAGGTTATGCTATGAATGCTTTGTGCAAAGAACGCCCATTGATAACATGCAGAGAACTTTCAAGTCTTAGCCCTAAACTAAGGCTCATTATCTTTTGGGAAGGGAGACTCATCTAATGGCTAGGACACATCTGTGAGAATGAGAGATTTTGACCAGCACTTTTGGCTGTGCCTGTGACTCATTATGTAACCTCACACTTGACCTCTGTGCTCTAGACTCCCCACATGTAAAATGGGGATAATGCTGCCTGTGGGATTGTTGCAGTGCTTAACGAATGCATTTAGAAATCATTTCAGGAGAGCTGTTCTATAAATGTTAAGTGATGCTATTCCATATTTCTCCCTGGCTTCCCAGCAATTGTTTTATTGATCTAGACCCATTATAAGTTCAGAAAAATGTTTATTACAATGATAGCTCCAAGCTGGTACATTTCTCTCCTTTCCGCGAAGCTAAGATTGCTCTCATTGATTTTTTTTCCTTCAATCAAAAGTTTTGATTCAAATCTACAGAGAAGGGTGTATACATGTAAATAAATTAAAAGGCAAATGTCATTACCCCCACCACATAAGAGCTTTCTTCCCAAATCAAGATCTTTCAATTACAACTGACACATTCATTAGCTTGTCAGTTTCCATTGGGTCTTTCAAGCCGAAGAATGTCAATACAAGAAATAATGCTGTTTAGTTAGGGTCTCATCCAAGAACTCACTGAAGTCAATGAGAGGCTTTCCATCTATTACAGTGGACTTTGGATCAGATATTTAATGTTCTGGGCTTGATCCTGCCAGAAATACATTCACAAATTCCTAACTAATTCCAGGGAGAGTTCTACATGCAAAGGTATTTACCAGATATGGCTCCCTGTAATGAAACACTCTAAAGAGGCAAACTGATACAACTGTAAGATAATATTCTGCATCTGCAGAGAATTTGGTTTAAAGTTGAGGCCAAAATGTAAATATGAATCTACTTTAGAAGTGAAATCAGCCAGTTTTCCTCACTGCATTGTACATGCATTCCAAATAACATAACCTGGCTCAGTCAATATTTTCTTCATTATTCAGATAAAATGTTAATTGATGTCAGATCCCCCTCCCCTCCCTTGTTACTATAGATTATGGAACCTGCATGGATTTTACACACTTACATTACTCAAAGAAGAGGGTTTTTTTTTAAATCACTCTACATTTTAAGTAGTAGGTAGAGACTCAACATGACATATGTAAGAAGAAAATGAACAAAACATGCATGTTTATTTGTCCTACTCCCTTTCCGTAACATAGTCCTAAGAGCCATCAGTATTGTCACAAGGAAGCAAATAAATGTTAAACTTGTAATAGTTTTATAGTGAAAAGCAGCTTTTTGTTTTAAAAACAATATTAACCAAGAAGTACAGTACAAAACCACCAAAGGAGTGCATGGCACCAAATAGCCAATGACCACAAAAATCTACCGATGCATATTTATTTTACTGCAGAAGGTAGAGGGCTCAACCTAGAACTAGCTCCATTGTGCTAGACATCATACACACAAGCAGAGACAGAGTCTGCCCCAAACAGCTTAAAATTGCAGGAGATAAGACAAGCAAGAGAGGCGAGAGTATTGTCATCACTGGGGAACTCAGGCACACATTGATTAAACCACCTGAGGAGAGATATAGCCAGGAACTGAGCTCACATATCCCAGTCTAGTGGCTGAGCCATGCGACCACACTGTAGGAAACATGTCGGTATGTTCTGGATGGTGCCTCGTGCACTGTGGATGTGATTAAGAAACAAATCAAGCATCAGTAGCATATGCAGTGATTAGCATCCATTCATTCTTAGGAGTCAAAATATTGTTTTTTAAAAATCTGCTAGAGAGGAGAAAGATGAGGGCAGAAAAGCCACAGAACTAATTTATTTTATGAGAGTCTGTGGTCTACCAATGTCATTTGCTGACATGAAGCCACCATTCTTTGATCATTACTGATCCAAGGACACCTAATAAGTTTGGACTAATTAAGGAGTGCGATCTCTAACCCATATTAGAACTGAGCATCAGCTCCACTCTTATTGACTATCAGACTCCAGGTGCCTCTGAGCTATCCGAGTCGAGCTTAGGTGAGCTACAGAGGTGCCTATATGCAGTATGAGCTTGTTACTTTCGCACAAGTCTTTTTCTTTTTGTCTTTTTCTATAATCATAAAACCCTTTGCAAAAGAAAAAAATCCAAGTTTAGAGGCTACTAAAGGAAACTTGTTGGAACCTTATCAGTAACCATTTCCCTTTCTAAGATTAAAAATCTTACTATATAGTTTAGAAATGTCTGTCTGTCTGTCTGTCCCAGTCTGTCCATCCATCTGTGAGTCTTTTCAAGAACTCCTCCTAGATGGTAAGAGCTAGGACTACCAGATTTGCCATACAGCTTCCTCTTATCATAACTTAAAGCATGGTCAGGGTTTGAGTGTGCCAGGACCATGGGATGTGCGTGGAGGGATGTATGGCATGATCACAGGGGGACAGCAAGCATGCACCTAGGAATCACCACAGGGGGCAGCAAGCACCCCAGCGACCAGCCTCTGCTGGCTAGCAGCAACTGCCATCCTGGGCCAGCTCTAGGGAGAAGCTGCTGACTGCAGCACGGCCCCTGCCACCCTGGTCAGGGCCTGGGGAGCGCTGACAGGTGTAGTGCACAGACTGCTGCCCCGGAAATATGCCAGCAGGCAGGCTGCATGATACCCGCTGCCATGGGCTGCCCCTGGGGAGAAGCCGGCGGCCACCCCCACCCCTTGCCCCAAGCTCCCACTCCCTTCTCTGAGCTCCCCCTTCTTCCAATTCCCTGCTCTGACTCCTGCTTCTCCTCAGCTCCTAACCGGATTCCTGCTTCTCATTCTTAGCCCCCCGCCCTGAGCCCTTCCTCACTCCCCAACCTGACTCCTGCACACACACACACACACACACACACACACACACCCCACATACCCAGCCCTCTGTCCTGAGTCCCCCACATCCCCAAGGCCTGGCTCTGACGCCCCACTCCACCAGCACCCCGCCCTGAAGCACCCGGGCAATGCCAGGTCAGCCTTCTAGTAAATAAATAGAAGTATCTTTTCCACACTTGCTAGCCATTCAGAGAGAGATGTTCTAAGCAGACATTGCAATGAAAGAAACTGGCAGAAGGTTGCCTTCACAGCAGCACAGGAGCCAAACACGTGTGCCACTCAATTTCCCCTCCCCCCAAAATGATTCTAGTAATCATTCTGCCAAAGTTTTTACAACACTGTCAACCCCTAGGAGGGGTCAAGAATTCCAAAGGCATGAGATTGGCTTTTAAAACCCATATAATTAAAAAAAGAAAAAAGAAAAAAAGGAAGTTCTTTTAATTTGTTGTCTGGCTCTTGAGACTTTAGATGATGTTTGTATTGCCTTGTCAAGCCTCGTGCAAGAATGAAGACTAAGGTTTACTTTTGCAAAAACTGGATATTCGGTATTAGTGACATGACTCCAGGAGCTGGGGCTTAAAGTAAACGTATCAAGTATCACGAGGCTTCTGATACAGTTGTGTGAATTGGCAACATGGCTTGATGTACCGAGATTTTTCCAAGTTCCATCTAGGCAGGAAGTTGAGAACCTAGGAAACAAATTTGGATCTGATTTAATGCTCTAGCCCACTTGGATCCAAGATCTAGGGCAGCCTGCACACTGGGATATATAAGAAGGAGGTTCTTAATTCTTTGTTTGAACGGTATAATCCAAGTCACCATCTAGTCCTTAGTAACTTTAACACTGAAACAGGGTGGAGTTATGAATTTCTCTCTTTATCACAGCATGTAGGGGAGTATCTTGCTCCTGCATTTCCTGAACACGCTTTGGGAGTTTGGAGTAGCAAAAGAACAAAGGATCGGGTCCTAAACTAGCAATTTCTGTTGCTTCCCGTCCTGGAGTTTCATTTCTAAATCAGACCTTGCTCTCTGACAGTGATGTGTTCAGTGATAGATTGTCTGGGATCCAGAGCGGGTCAGCATATACAGGAGAGGTTACCACAATGCAACACTTTAAATCAACCTGTCTGCCTTCACATTTAAAACTTCCATTGATTAATGGTGCCGAAAGCCTGATAAATGAGCGGGGAAGCCAAGTTGTGCATAAAGATATCTTGGCAGAAGAAATAATTAATCATTTTGTAATTAATAAAGACAGATACTTTTTTCAGCTCCCCTCTTTGCACAGAGTTCCGGAAGATTTCTTTTTGACAAACATTTCTACAGACACAAGCAGATAATGTTCCTATGTGGGGGAGGAGGGACCTGCTGCTTTCCTAATGTAAAAAAATCTGCATATACATCTTTGAGCAGTAATGAGATCTCCAGGGTGAAATAGGACATCTGCTCCATAGCTATAAAATATGGGCTGACACCTTCAAAATCCCTTTAGAAGCCAAACAGTTTGATTTCCACTTGTGGACTTTAATGCACTGATGGGCGACAACCACCCAAGCCGAAAGAGCTTTGCCGTTAACTCGCTCCTTTCTAAAGAGAACATCAAAGCAATTTACAAATGATGGGCCCAAATTCAGCCCTATATAAAAGGCTGACAAAAGCTTTATGCACCACTTAATTGATTAATGGCCCTTCAGACAGTTTTGTGAACAGGGGGTGAATTTCATTAATTAATGAAATAATTAGAACTAGGCAAAGCATTGATTTTTCACTTTGGTGGCAGTCCTGAAAAACAGAAAACATACATTCTGGTCAAAGGGAAGCTGTAATTGTTCATATTTTTTGCTGAATTGAAAGAGCCCACTTTGGTTCTGATCCAGAGTTCGGATTCAAACCTGGGTCTCCCATATCACATATGAGTGCCTTCACCCCAGGGCTAAAGATTATGGGAAAGCAGTAAAGGGACTGAAACAACACCAACCCTTCTTTCAGCCATTTTGGGATCAGCCAAAGTTATTTGTGTTAAATTTGCAAATCGTTTCAGATCAGATCTAAAAATGCAGTTTTTATCCAGAACTTTTTTGCCCATATCTGTAATTAAGCACCATTGTGTATTAGTTCTATTATATACATGGAGAAACTGAGGCATAAAGAAATTACAGTGAAAGCCTGGAATTAGTCTGTACATTTTTCTCCATACATTTTAGCGTGTCCATGGCAGGCCACAATGCTGGCTGCTCTCACATTTATAACAAGTACAAGCACTATCTTTCCTTTGTTTAGCATAGAAGACAAGAAAATCAAGGTTTTAATAAACCATTTTGCATGGTAATTTCACAGAACTTGTTTGAATTTATTTGAGAGGGGATTGAATGGAAAATTTGGGATATGAAAAAGGATTAAATTTGGAGAAGGGAGGTGGAGCCAGGATTTTGATTCAGTTGTAAAGATATGCACCATTTGCAAAATGTACATCTAGATCTGGGGTTGGATTCACTCCTGTACCCAACAGCTTGTAATGTATGGGTGCTCTGATTGGGGGACTGGACTGAGGTCCTTCTCACACTGGAACTGGGCCTTGAAAGCAGTGAGGAGCGAAATGCAATCATCTCAGAATTGGGGTCTTATTCTGAGAAGCAGCCAGATGACTGTGCTGTAGACTGGTAGAAGCTAACACTGCAATACATCCATCTACCACATTTCTCTGAATCTTAATAGGGCTTTCCAATTGTAGTAAGTAATTTAGCTTCCCCAAGGGAAGAGTAAGAAGTAGCTTGATCAAGTCCACAAGCACATACCTGGAGGAAGAGATTCCTGGAAGTAGTAGGTCTGTAATCTAGCAGAAAGAGGCAAAATAAGATCTAATGGTTGGAAGCTGAAGCCTAACAGATTCAGACTAGAAATAAGAAGTTGCAGGGGTTTGTTTTGTTTTTTAAACAGGGAAGGAAATTAACCATTCAAAAAAAAATCCAAAACAAAACCCAAATACTTTATCTAGAACTGTGGTAGATTCTCCATCACTTGTAGACTAGACTAGCTCTTTTCCCAAAGTTATGGCCTTGGTGCTGAAGTTATTGGGTGCAATTCTTTGGTTTGTGTTATGCAGAAGGAAAGACTAAATGACCAGGGATAGGATAGAAGTCTATAAAAATCATGACTGGTGTTGAGAAAGCAAGTAAATAACTTTTCCTTATTTACTCCCATAACACAAGAACTAGGGATCATCAAATGAAATTAATAGGTAGCTGGTTTTAAAAAAAAAGGAATTTCTTCATACAATGCTCAGTCAACCTGTGGAACTCCTCACCAAAAGATGTTGTGAAGACCAGAACTTTAATAAATTCATGGAGGATAGGTCCATCAAAAGCTATTAGCCAGGATGGGTAGGAATGGTGTTCCTAACCTCTGTTTGACAGAGGCTTAAAATGTGTGACAGGGGAGGGATCACTTGGTGATTATCTGTTCTGCTCATTCCCTCTGGGGCACCTGGAATTGTCCACTGTTGGAAGACAGGTTACTGGGCTAGATGGACCTTTGGTCTGACCCAGTATGGCCGTTCTTATGTTATGTTCACAATGGCACCTAAAAATCCACGAATCCTGAGCTAATCTGACTGAAAGTTGAGACACATAATTTTGTCCAAGCTATAAACCCTAGATTTTGGCATTAGTGACTTGTCTGAGATTTTAGAGTGCCACAAATAAAACCCAGGTTTCCTGATTCCTAGCCCTGTACACTCATCACAAGAGTCTACATCTTCATAATAAGATGCTAGATAGGTTTTAATCCAACAAAGCACTTGCTCAACTTTAAGCATGCAAACAGTCCTATGAGTGTTGCCAACACTTGTGATTTTATCATAGGCTTTGTGACATCTATTTTTTTCCTTTCAAGTCCTGGCTGCTCGAGTCCTACAATCATATGTGAATTGGAGGTTTTACAAAAAAGATTTAAGCCCTCACGGCTGCGGATGAAAACTTGAAAGTGTGAACTCAAAAACCAGGAAGCAAATAAGCCATATTTACAGGTTTTAAAAGTCATCATGATTTTGGGGTCTGACTCATGGCAACTGCAGTTGGCAATATCATCCTATTGACTCTTGTGGTTAAAGTCATTTACACACTCCGTACTTTGTTAGATTGAAGCCTAAACACACAATTGTCATAAAAAAATCAATTATTTCTGCTAGTCTTAAAGCCATGACAACTCATTATTCTTTTGCTGTTGTGTCATTTGATCTTCCAAATATATTTAGCAGAAATTTATTGATGCAAACATCCATACACAATTCAAAACTTAATATTACAAAATACATAGGGAAGAAAGCTATGTGCTTTCATAGAATCCTAATGATATATTTGAGAGTTTGTCTGTCTGTTTATTAAAGAACTCTTCCTAAATGGTAAGAGCTAGGACCACCAGATTTGGTATATAGCTTCTTCTTACCCTAACTTAAAGCAAGGTGAGGGTTTGGTTGTGTCAATAATATGGGATGTGCCTGGAATGGGATTGCTTCTCATAACACCATTCAGGAAAGAGAATTACCAGGCAGGTGAAAGGGGCTGACTGGGGGGCATGCCCCCTCCTTCTGGGACTGTCCCAACCTGGCACCTCCTACCATCCCCCCAGATGCCCTTTAGGGAGGGCAGGGTGGCTCAAGCTTCCCCCTCCCCCCCTCATTTGTATGGGGACTTTACTGGCTGTTCCCCTTCATCAGGGAATGAGGGGGAAAGTACAGTTTGCTGCATTCCTTGCTATGCCTGGGGAACGCAGGGGGCAGACAAACCTAGCTAGGGGACATGCACCTCTCCACAGGCTGTGCCCGCTGGAGTTGCAGCGGCCATGGAGAGGTGCTTCTCACCTGGCCCCAAGCTGCTATGATGAGAGGGCTGGAGTAGTCCTCTCCCTCTGGGGCAACCTACATATGGAACTCCTCGTCCGCAGTCCTACCCCAGAACAATGGTATAAATGAAGCACTGACATTTTCATTTTATTTAAAAAAACAAAATGAATTGAGTTAAGGACCCGAGCTATGCCAGGTAAATCTTTTAGTAGGCTAGAATATAACAGCTATGAGTACAATGTTGTGTTTGACACATTGCAGTCCTGTTGGCTTACATCAGATTTCAGAAAGGATACATGAGTAAATACGCGCTGCATGTTTTGCATAGCTTATAAAAACAAAATGAGATTTTAAAAGTAAAATTAATGGAGCAACACAGCCACTATCAGGAATGTAGCATGAAATAATCAAGTACAAACTGTCGCTCTTGGGGTGGTTGCCATGACATTCAGAAGCACTTCCTAAGGCCCAACTATGAATATTCTGGGAGCTGATTGATAGTCTGTTGCTCTCCTTTTCTTGTAAGCAAATGTGATGACAATATTGAGCAATTACTGATCATGTCACCCAACTGCTTCTTTGCTGCCTGTGTGATAATATTCAAAACCGCCAAAGTAATAGCCGGTATATTAAAGTATGGTCCATTCTTTCTCCTTTCTCTGGCACTATGCTTTTGACTGGTGGCAGCCCAGCAAACATGCTCAGTAAACTTTATGGTGCCAAACACCATGGGGCTTATTTAGTGCTGATTAGATCGATGAGAGTGCCTAAACACAACAATTAAAAATACAATTGGTGGCAATGTAGTCTGTAACAGAACGTGTGTGTCTGTGAGGTTAACAAAGGAAAGCACTTTTCCATCTAGTGTATGGCTGATAGGAAGAACTGAACCTGGGACCTCTGGAGCCTTTACAGCCTGAGCTAAAAGGCCAGCTGCCGCTCAGCTAAGGCTATAGAGCAAACTCATTCTTTCTCTCTGTAAGTGGTCTCAGTGCCACTATATGGGACAGTGAACCACTCCCAGTAGGTACGTGGGTTACACTTGCATTCCTACTTAGTTAATAAATAATCAACGAAGTTTCTGAATTCACATTGTATGTTAGGGTTGGTCAAACATTGTCTAACTGCTGCACTGGCAATTTGATAAAAGCCAAAGGGTTGCGCTTAATTCACATATAACAGAGCAGATTGCAACCACCTACTTCTTTACTAAAAATTTCCCATATATATCCTGCAGGGACTACAAGTCCTGGCATACCATGTTTTTTCTTGAATCAAGATGAAGGTTGCTTGGTTCGAGGCAGTACAATGCATGTTGGGAGCTGTAGTCTCTAGGGGCTACAAAGACATAGTAAGGATTTGGGAGGCTGCAGACTAGGGACTTGCGCATTATACTTTGGCCATTCATGCTGGATGTATGTCCAGTGTTATCATTAAAATGTCACCGACAGTGATTGGGATGGCTTGGTAAGCTGGGCACAAGTGAACAATATATGTTTCTATATGGCTAATTATAAACATATACATCCAGGCACAAAAAACACAGGTTATGCTTACAAGATGGGGGTGGGTGAGCGCAAGAGTGACACGTGGGGGGGCACATGCCCTCAAACACTATGGACAGGAAAGGGCATGGAGGACCAGCAGCTGGTGGGGTCAGAGCCTCTGAGTGGCATGAGGTACTAGCGGGGGATGGGAGGGGTTGGCACGAGCAGCAGGGATCGGGGCCCTTCCCATCTGCAATCACCAGCAGTGATGGAAGAAAGCAGATCGACATGGCCCTAGCTCGCTTTGCTTCCCCAGCTCCTGGCATGTAGCTCGGGAGGGGGGCAGGACTGCCCCCACACTCACTGCTGGGAAGCAGACCGATACAGCCAGAGGACAGAGAATTTTCCCCTGCCTTTCCCTGGGCTAGGAGTGGCATGGGGAAAAGTCATATGGGGGCAATCACATGGCTAGTGCCCCCATGTCCTTCCTCCCCAGTTGCCCCCCATGGGGAGTGAGACTCATAGCCTGGGAAGCAGTACAGGAGGCCCCCGACTTGCGACCACCCGAGTTCCTACCCCCCGCACTTACAGCCATTTTTGTAAGTGCGGAAGGGGCCGGAACCCCCCGACTTACATTCTTGGCCCGTATTTACGATGGCGCATGGCACCTACCGTAAATGTGGGTTTGAGTTACGATGCCCCCGACTTGCAACTCTTCCCCCGGAACCAATCACGTGGCAAGTCGGGGGCCTCCTGTAATACTGAAATGGATTTCTGAGTTGTGTATAATCCGTTGAGCTACCAGTGCAGGGCTGTGGCCAAAAGGGCTAATATGAGCCCTGGATGCAGAAATACTGGAATCTCAAGTAGGATCAGAGAGGTTATTTTACATCTGAATTCGTCACTGGGGCAGTTCTGCTGCAATACAGTGTCCAGTTCTGGTGTCCACAATTTAAGAAGGCTGGTGAAATATTGGAGAAGAAAATATCAGAGAAAAGCCAAGAGACAGAGTAAAGGATGAGAAAACATGATGGAATTCCTCAAGTCGATTTATGTAGCTTAACAAAGAGAAGATTAAGGGGTGATTTGATTACTGTCTGGTATTTACATGGCAAACAAGTATTTATTAATGGGATCTTCAGTCTATCAGAGAAAACTTCCAGCCATTGGAACATGTTAAAGTAGACAAATTCAGACTGGAAATAAAGCATACATTTTTAACAGAGAATAATTAGCCATTGGAACAAGTTACCAAGGGTCATGGTGGATTCTCCATCACTGACAAATTTTAAAAATCAAGATTAGATGTTTTGTAAAAGCTCTGCTCTATGAATTATTCTGGGGCAGTTCTCCGGCCTGTGTTATACAGGCGGGCAACCTACACTAGGGTTTCCCAAACTTTTTCAGCAGTGGAGCCCCTATGGGGCCCTGAGAATGTGGTGGTGCCCTTAAAATATTGTGATTTTTAATTTACTAGGTATCCAAATTGACAAAGTTTTGGAATTCTGTTTTTATATCTTATATATTTCTTATATTTTTTTCCTTCAAGAAAACTAATAGAAAATTAGTAACCAAATAACAGGGTCATTAATATTTTCTCACCTAGCCCCTGGACCTATCATGTGAAGACCCAGGCTCCACAGAGCACACTTTGGGAAACCCTAGCCTAGATGATGTCATAAGGAGGAGTGCTGACCAGCACCCTGTTACTAAGGGGTTAACTAATGTCTCCTGTACCTAGCCAGGTGGTCAGCCAATAACAATGCAGGTAGGAATTTCAAACTGGAAGAGATGGGTTTATCTCTCTGTTCTTTGTTTGAGGAAGAGCAGTTTCTTCCAAATACAGTAGAGTCTGGATTATCCGATCTTCAGTAATCCGACATTCCGCTTTATCTGACATAGCCGCGGACCATTGTCAGCCGAGTGGAGCACGAGTATGCGGCCCCCAAGGCCAGCCGCCCTGCGCTGCTATGCCGCATGCAGCCTCCCCGGCTGAAGAGGCTCCAGTAGCCTCCCGCGAGTCACAGCCTCCTGCCAGGGCTGCTTGGTCCCCATCCCTGCCTGGCCCCTTCCCTCCTTGCAGCTCCCGGGCACGGGCCGGGAGAATGGCCCCCCGCTCGCTGCTCCATCGCTCTCCTGGTGCTGCTGATGCTGCTCCTGCCAGCGCTGCTTGGAACCCATCCCTGCTTGGCCCCTGGCACCGGCAGCTATCCCTCCCTCCCTGTACTCCCTATTATCTGACATTTTCGGTAATCCGACTACCTGTCGGTCCCGTTTAGGTCGGATAATCGGGACTCTCCTGTACTGAGGGAGATGGGAGACACTCCTCTCTCCAAGAACAGACTTCCTACAAGGTATAAGCAGGGAAAAGTTTAGCTAGTCCATTAGGATTTATTGTTTTCCTTGTTTGGGGATGTGAAATAATGTCTGAGCTTGTTAAGTGTTTTTTTTTCTCTTTTGTAATTAAGCTTTTAGCCCAGGGACTTTCCCTGAGTATCTATATCAATTGGTGGCTCTTCCCATCTAGCCATTTTACTATGCTTGCAACTGTGGTTTTGTATTGATAATAAAGGATTATTTTCTTTTCCAGTTAACCAGGATTGGTTGATTGTTGTGTCCTTAGAACTCAGTGCCTAGTTACAAGGGCAGGGTCCATTGTTGTCTGTGAATTCCCTCTGTTTTTCCCAACTCCAAGTAAAATGGAGGTTGGGGCAGGGGGAGAGTTTTACGTTAAGGAGGAGATTTCCCAAGTGATCTCTTCCCTTGGAATTACTTGGGTGGTGGCAGCGGATTCCTCAAAATCTGGGTATTAGGATTGGGGGAGGGGGAGTTTTTGTACCAGAGCCTGCAGAGGCAAGATTTCGGAGTGCTCTTGCGGGCCCCCAACTCCTGCATTTGTCGTTCCAGAGTGGGGAACAGCCTTGACAGATGATCACAATAGCCCCTTCTAGTCAGTTCTTAGTGGGAAAGTTGCTATAAAGCATTTCCATCACCACACCATCAGGAACAGGCAGGCTCAGAAAAGTCAGTAACTTAACTGGCCACCAACTACTTTCTCAGTCTTAGAAGTGGTCCCTCCAAACCAAGGTAGAAGCATGTGGTGAAAAACTGAAGTAGTGATATTTGCATTGCTCCACGATAGCATGCTTCTTCCACAAATGTATTCTTTTTAAAAGAATATTTGAAGAGATACATTTAAACCTCCTTAGTGAGTTTAGAATTCCAGTTAAGAGAAAATAAAAATCCTTTCTGAGCTCAATCAAGTCTTGGCCACTATTAGAATAAAGTGTAGGCTGGTTCTTAGGGAGAGTTTTCTGTGTGACTCATTCCGAGTGCAATGACCTTAACATGCAGGTGCACTGTAAATGGTAAGCAGAGTTTTGAAAAGGATCAGCTTTCAGCTATGGGCCGTGGCCAGCAGCCAGTCTCTCTCCCAGAGTCTCAACAAACCCATTCCAAAGCAGATCATTCTCATATCAAAGCAGCAAGCAACAAAGATAAGGACGCTTGTATTCCACCACCTCTCACACATACTTTCACTCATTTATATGATTTTTATTCATTTGCTTATCTAAGCTATCCCAGGCATTCAGGTATTGCTGTATGCTTTGGCAATAAGCATTTTTATTATACTGCTACAATCACCCCCTTAGCTTTCTCATAAACCCTAATATCCCCAATCAGCAAAAGCAATCCTTTGCCTTGTCCCCCCTTCTTCCCTTCTGCAAAAATTGTATAACACTTTCACATTGTGTTATTAATTAATCCCTTGAAACAGGCAGGTCTACAGATCCCATCATTAGCACAATGCTTTCTGCATTAGCATGTCAAGCCAGAAAATCCTGGTGCCACAGGGTTAATTCCAAATCACAGTGGACTTTCCTATGGAATTACGTGTTATATCCACACTAATACCAACTGAGTTCTTCCTGATTAATATTTTCAGCACGTACACCAGCAATTGCATTTGATTTGTCAGTGCACTTATATTGGACAGGAGCTGTATAATTAAGGAAAAGCCCTTGATGCTTTTAATTTTTCATTTTATATACAGAGCTGTGGGAGACATCAGCAGAAGTGTAGAGTACATTATACTTTGGAGTTTATTATTTGAACAGTGTTTCCATTGCAATCCTATGTTCTCTGTGTACAGGTGAGAGGACCATTAGCATTTTAGCAAGGTTATTACTCACATACACATATGGGCAGGTTTCAGAGGTAGGGCTTCATCAACTTCTTAACCCTGATCAAAGCAAAGTGCTGACGGAAAAGTCAGCTTTTGGGGGCTGGTGCTTAGCTAGTGTAAGTCGTCCTGGCTCATGTACCCAAGAGAGCTGACAGTCTTGCTGGGCCCTGGGCCAGGTGGGGAGGGGAGAAGCAGCTCTGCACTCCTCACTCTGGCCGCTGCAGTAGTAGTGGTGGCAGTTGCCAGGGTCCCCAGGTCCTGGGACAGTTGCCCCTTTGCGCCCCCCATTGGGCCTGCATGTACCTATATGTTTTGGAGCAGATCCTTAGCTAGTGCAAATCAGCGTAGCTCCACTGAGGTCAGCCGTTATTCCAAGCATGACAGAAGGCTCAGCTATGCCTGTGGTGAGGCGGCGCTGCATTTGGAATGGGTTGGTGGCATGGAGCTGAGGATGCTGGTGGGAGGAGGCATTACACCCCCAGGATGCTTCCTGGGGATGCAGGACAAGGTGCCCTTTATCAGATCTGAGGCACTGGTGGCTCTGTTTCTTCCTTGTATACCACATAGTCCCAGCTATGCCCTGCCCCGACACTACCCCCACAAGCCACTAGCAATGCCAGTGGCCTCCAACTCCCTTGTCCCCCCCAACTTTGGAAGACAGTTTATGCCGCTACCTACTGCATGACTTTACTATTGGGTGTCAGAAGGAAAGATTCCTGGGATCCTTTTTGCTCCCCCCGCCCCCATATACAGAAAACCTTTAAGTAAGGGCATAATGTTGCTCAGGGACCAGGTCCTCAGCTGGTGTAAAAATCAGCTGATTCATTGCTTAATGGAACTACACCCATTTGCAGCAGCTTAGAGGGTTGTCCCAAAGTGAGTGATGATCTCTGTAGGGGAGTTGCCATCATCATAACAGAACAAACGCTGAATCAAATGCAAGGCCTGCATGTAGTTAACCAGCTTGTTCAAATTAGGCAAAACTCCAGCCTATGTGAAGGTAAAGTGAGGGTTGCAGAGAACCCTCTGGTGAGTAGCAAGATGTGAAACAATCTGATATTTGTAGAATAATGCTCCCCCTTCCAGTAGCACAACACCGACTCTGTTTTCTGCATTCCAGATGCCTGGATCTCTAAGAATTGCCTGTCTCTGGAGGATAAGTACTGAACTTATCTTTTATGAAGCAGGAGAACTGATAAATTCCATCAAACATATGTAAATGCCCAGAGATAAACCACCTCAGAAGCAAATCTTAACCTGAACCTCAGTTTTCTTCCCAAGCATTTCTAAGATTTTTAGTTTTTAAGGTATAACCTTTATCCTCCCCACACAAAGAATTTTCAGGGTTCACTGTTCTGTGTCCGGAACTCAGCCTGCTGTACTCAGTACACCTAGGCTAGGTCTAGACTGGCGCGCTTTTGCGCCAGAGCTATGCAAATGAGGCTTA
>CM057845.1:12802416-12818522 GCA_030068395.1 Apalone spinifera
CTCCCAGTCTCAGATTTTCATCTTGACACACATCTTATACTGCCCAACCCATTCCTGGACAGTACAACTCTACTGAGGTAATTATTCCTACAGGGGACTAATATGTGTACAACTTGTTACTCCCAAATGGAATTACCCAAGCAATTCACCTGAAGTGAACTAAATTAGATAAAACAATAAAAAAAACTAACAACTACAAAGAGGTAGACTGCAAGTGAGTACAAATAGGAAGGCATAAAAGTCAGAAATGGTTACAAGAAAAATAGAGGTAAAACACCTGCTAGTGCCTAACAAACTATATTCGATGCAAAGAAAAGTTCTCACCCCAGATGCTTTCAGCAACTTTACTGGCCAAGGTCATTTGATCAGGCCCCATTCTGCGGAGTCCAAGTTGCTTCCTGTCTCTTCAGGTGCAGTGAATGTGATAGGCAGGGAGCAAGGGGGGTGACTTAGGATATTTGTCCCTCTATTTTACCATTTCAGTCCTCTTGTTGAAAAACATTTCCAGCTGAGAGCCAGAAGACAAATAGTCTATGTTGTAGGGTGTTCCCTGCTGTTTTTTTCTGCCTGTTTTAACTTCCTTTGTTTTCACTCCCTGCTTGATGAGTCTGTTTACTGATTAAATGCAAATTAAGGCAAGCATGCATTCCTTCTTTTGTTTAGGAGAAATTTGACTTCTGCCTGGGCAGGACTGTGGGGCTGCTTGGAACATGTATTAATATCATACAGGGGAATCTGATAAACTCCTTACAAGATGCCAAACATATGTTACCAGGACAATACAGACGAGCAAATTACGAGCTTCCAGATGATACCTTCTTATAAGAAGTATTTTGTGCAAAAATTATTACAATGGCGTACAGGTGTCAATACTGGGGTGTATTCCATCACAAACATGTCTAAACATTTTTCCTTGAGATATTTTCAACTCATATCTGTTCCCTAGTTTACTTGGGACAAGGTTAAATTAACAAGAGTATCACTGAGAGATTTATTTTTCCTGTTTTGAAAGTTGGAACTAAGCCAGTTTCTTTTCTCTCCTTCTAGTCCTTTGAAACTTTCTCTGCTGTCCATGATTTTGCAAAGATAACAGCTAGTGGTTCAATAAGTTAATTAGCTAATTCACTTTACAGTGTGAAGTGCATGTATCACCTGAATATGGAGCTTGGTAGGAGCTCAATCTCCCCAAGCATTTTTTACCTGCTTTTAATCTACAATTACATTTACAAGCTCCTCATTACTTTTTGATGATCCATTCTTTTTTCCCCTTACTTTTCTTATTAAAAAGATTTTCAAACCAATGCATCATTGTCCCACATGATTCAGAGGCTAAGGTAGGATTAAATAAAGTCAAAGGAAAAATATACGTAAGGGGTTTTCTCTCCTGTTGATTCAGGGATTGCCTTCCACTAGTGTTATATAGGAGTTATACAACTGTATTCTGCAGTTCTGTGCATGTTACATAGAGAATAAAAGCCAGCTAGAGGGGCTACTCCTTTAGGACAAGCAATATAGAGTCCGCTTCAGTACTGGCAAGTTCTAGCTTTGCTTCCCACTGAGGAGACATGATAGAAGATTGTTACACTCATCGATTTTTATATAAGCCTTCATAGGAGACTGAGCCCAATAGAGCAGTGTTGCCCTACAGTTACCAAAGCTATGATGAGTAAAACTAAGAGGTAACCAGCTGCAGGCAGTTGTGGGAATTCTTAGAGAATTTTGTCACTGGTACCCCGTCTGGTTCATCCAAATGCCAGTTTAAGCAGCACTCTGAGTCATACAGAATCAAGACATCAAGCCCACAGAAAAATGTAACTATTGTTTGATCAGCTCTATTGATTTCCATGCATGGAAGAGTCTGGACATCTTGCTGGCACAGAATGATAGAATCGTAGAACTGGAAGGGACCTCAAGAGATCATCAAGTCCAGTCCCCTGACAGTAGTGCTTGTTCTTCCTTACATTCCCTAAATGAATCCAGATGCAGTCTGAAGAAAGGAAGGCCAGTTAGGCAGTCAAGAAGTAGCAATCAGAAGTAACAGGTTCTATCCCCATATACTTCCTGGGTAGTTCTGAATAACTCTAACGGCAAAGCCTTCTGTGCTCAGTTCGTTCTTTCCAAAAGAGGGGTATTATATACTTCACAGGAATGCTGTGAGGCTAAACAAGTATCAGAGCTCCTCAGATGGAAGGTGTTACAGAAATACAAAGTGGGTGCGTCTAGACTGGCAAGTTTTTGTGCAAAAGCGGATGCTTTTGTGCAAAAGATTGCCAGCTGTCTACACTTGGTCACTTGAATTTGCGCAAGAGCACTGACTTTGTAATGTACAAAATCAGTGCTTCTTGCACAAATACTTTCACGCTCCCGCTCAGGAAAAAGCCCTCTTGAGCAAGAATACTTGCGCAAGAGGGCCAGTATAGACAGGTAAAAACTGTTTTGCTCAAAAAAGCCCCGATGGCGAAAATGGCCACCGGAGCTTTCTTGCGCAAAACCGCGTCTAGATTGGCACGGATGCTTTTGCGCAAACCACTTTTTGCGCAAAAGCATCCATGCTAATCTAGATGCTCTTTTCCGCAAATGCTTTTAACGGAAAAACTTTTCCGTTAAAAGCATTTGCAGAAAATCATGCCAGTCTAGACGCAGCCAGTAGGTTTATGGAGAGCAATCATTCTAGACACAAATGAGTTCTTGGGTACTTTTTCTACAACACTAAAATCAGTCAAGCAAACAGTTCATTTAAAAAAAAGTGCTAAGTAGGGATGATGTTCCTAGTTTCTGTTTGCCAAGGCTGGGAATGGGTACAGGGGAGGGATCACTCCATGATCACCTGTTCAGTTCATTTCTTCTGGGGCACCTGGCATTGGCCACTGTCAGAAGACAGAATTCTGGACTAGATGGACCTTTGGTCTGACCTAGTAGGGCTGTTCTTATGGTCTCACAAACACCAACAGCTCCTGTAGTCAATTATACAAAAAATGAGCTTTGCACAACAGCAGAGAAGCTCATTTAAAAATGTAATCCTGCAGTCCCCAGCCAAGTAAGAGTCATATTGAAGTAGGATGGAGTTGACCTCAATAAGAGTTTTGCCTGATAAAGTATTGCAGGTGTGAGACCAGAACAAGCACTTCCATTCTGTAAGGGTAGGAAGTACAAAGGTGGTCAGAGAGTCAAGTAGCTTCAAAGAAAAGTTGTGATCCAGGAAGTTCAAAGCCAGGATGCTGAAAGGTAGTGTGAATAAAAAACCCTCACGGCATAGAGTCTTGTGTCCCAGTGTAAAAAGTGGGTAAAAAAGTCTTACTTACTGAGAAGCCATCTGCTGCACTTGAGTTAAAAGTCACCTGAGCAGATTAATTGCAAAGAAACAACCTGTCAGAAATAAGCTATATGGTGATCAACTAGCAATGCAATAGCAATGGTTCTAATTTTAAGAGTTGTGGTTGACTAACAATTTATCAACAGGCTTCCTAATCTACACTTGCCACAATGAATGATGTTTGTATGGTTCTTACGTTTACACTTATTTTCTTATATTTGGGATTGTTTTGCTTTTTCATACAAGTGGTCTTAGCCAAGGTCACCTGCTATACTAAAGTGTCATCTCCCTATTTGGCTTGGTCCCATCATGACTACAAGTCACGTCAATTTTTCCATTCTCAAATGGTTCTGCATAATTGGATCCAGAACTGCACTTGCATTCCTGTCCTTTCCTGACTTTTCTCTATGATTAATCTTCCCCCTGTTTCCCTGGAGTTGCCCTTGCTATTGCTACCTCCTTAGAAAGCAATCATTTTGGCTTACACCAAGAAAGCTCCACATCTGGCCACAAGGAACGACCGTAAACTTGGCTCAAAGGCATTGCCTGGATGCATCACACAGTGCCATTCATCCTCTTGATTATGATGTATTTGCCTATAAGAGTTTGTCCAGTTCTGACTCGCTATGGTATATGCTGGAGGTTTCTTTATCTCCTGCAAGGTCTCACATAAGAGATCCAGAAATGTTTGAAGGAGGCGTCATTTAACACGTTTTGCTTGCATGGGAGATTC
Source organism: Apalone spinifera (assembly GCA_030068395.1). NCBI lineage: Eukaryota > Metazoa > Chordata > Testudines > Trionychidae > Apalone > Apalone spinifera. The sequence goes on from CM057845.1 coordinate 12,806,463, forward strand.
TCAGAAAACACTTTGCTCTCATTAATGAATTTACTCTACATCAGGGGATTCATAATTAAGTGGACTTAATTTACAAGTCATTTACAAGGTAGTTTACAAACCTTAATGGATTTATTGTCCACTAGTGACAACCATCTGCTCAGGACAGTGCAGTAAGTATAATCTCCATTTCTCAAATGCGGGAGCAGCAGCAGCAGGGATTGATTAAATGACTTGCCAAAGGTCACCTAGGAAGTAGAATTAAGTGTTAAATTACACTTTACCCTACAACCCTTACACTGTCAGTATCACCTTATCCTCTGAAATAGTGCAGCTGATGCCCAGCTACCAGAATGGCTTCAAGATTCTGCAGGATTTCAACTTTCACTGATGGGGAAAAAACATCACAGTACATTTCTAGCTCTTTTAGTTTCAAAGAAAGTCTCTCTGAAGTGAACAGAGTGCAAATGATGGAAAACTGACATAGACTTGTCTTCCTGAGTTGACTTAAACCTTAAAACAGGAGTGGGTAAATACCGGCCCATGGGTTGGATCCAGTGGTGGTTCACTGGGGTTAGCCCCTGGTAGGACTCTGTACTGCCATATTTACCTGTGACTCTGCAGGTACGGGGGATCGTAGCTCCCATTGCCCGCAGATTGCCATTCCTGGACAATGGGAACTGCGATCGTCTGTACCTGCGGAGGCCCAGGTAAATATATTGGCAGCAGCCCACTAGTGGCTAATGCCAGTGAACCACCACCTTTTTATTGCCCACCCCTTCTCTAAAACAACAACTCTAGAAGGTGTGAACTGCTCCATTTATTTAAGTGGGCCCTTAAAGGATGTTCATCAAGGCCGGCATTAAAAGTTTTTCTACACAGTGCTCTAGTAGTCCACACCAGAGGGGAGTAAATGTTACCATTCACTAGCATGTAATGCACTAACTGATCCACATGGATCCTGCTGCAATGTAGTAGAAGTTCTCTAAAGCACATATTGTATTTCTTTCAAACAACACTATAGTAACATATGTTAAGGAACTTCTAGTGCATGAGTGAACCACACTAGGGCTACGTCTATACTACAGCCTTCTTCCACAAAAGATTATGCAAATGAAGCACAGATTAGCATATTGCCATGCTTCATTTGCATAATTAATTAAGGCCCGTTTTTGCGCAAGAGGCTTTTACGCAAAAAGAGGCTGTGTAGACGGTTCCTTTTTGTGGAAAACCCCCCTCTTGCGCAAGAGCCATTCTTCCTGAAAAAATGAGGAAGAATAGCTCTTGTGCAAGAGGGGGGGTTTGCACAAAAAGGAGCCATCTACATGGCTCCTTTCTGCGCAAAAGCCTCTTGCACAAAAGCGGCTGCTAATTAATTATGCAAATGAAGCACGGCGATATTCTACTCCGCGCTTCATTTACATAAGCTTTTGCAGAAGAAGGCTGCAGTATAGACGTAGCGCAGGTATGTGGGTTACACATGCCAGAAGGGTCAATGTGGAATAGTTAGTGCACAACATGCTACGTGTGGTGGCATTTACTCCCCTCAGGTGTGGACTGCAGCATAGTGTAGAAATATCATAAGATCCAGATTTTCAGTTAAACTGAATACTTGGTTTGCACAAGCACCACATCTTGGGGGTCAACATTAAGTATCCCCCTCCTCCCCCAAAGGCAGTAATTATAGCAGTCCACAAAGCACACCCTGACATTTTTCTCATGGAGAATGGTACAGTAATACACAAAAACCTGTAGGGGAACACTTTCACTTCCCTGGGGGAAAGATAGCTCAGTGGTTTGAGCATTGGCCTATTAAACCTAGAGCTGTGAGCTCAGTCCTTGGGGGGGGGGGGGGGGGGGGGGGGGGCATTTTAAGGAATCTGGGGAAATCTGTCAGGGATGGTATTTGATCCTGCTGTGAAGACCAGGGACTAGATCTCTCAAGGTCCCTTCCAGCTCTATGAGATAGGTGTGTGTGTGTGTGTGTATATATATGTATGTATGTCAAGGTAAAAACTACCTGGGCTTCATTTCCACTAGGAATTTGCATCAAGGGAAACAATCACATCAGAACCCCACCTGTTTTGTAGTAAAGACAAAGGCCTTGGCTTCACTCCAAAAATAAACGTTTTCTCATCTTGAGTTAGCTTACTCGATTGAACACGCTTTCTTTTTTTCAGAGTAAAAACAAGGCAATAGCCCATATTGAGAGCCTGTCCCTGTCTTGCAGAGCTTGCAATCTACATGGACAGGGCAGAGAGAACAAAAATCAACATCTACATATAACAGATAGGGCATCAAAACACAAAAAAAGATTAAGTGACTTGCCCACAATCCCTTTGGAAGTCTGCAGACTTGGCCACAACAAGACCAGCCTTCCTTTGGTCACATCTTTGCTTGATCCCTCTATTAAAGACACAAGTATTGTTAGCCCCGTGTTAACAGTACCTGTACATTTTCCCTCTGGGCCCCCATGCATGCAATTCCTTCCCCATCCCAGTTTACCAAGCACCTGCTATGTCTAGGTCAGTGCCTCTTGAAACCCCACTTTGTCAGTGAGACCCACAAGTAATGAATTTACAGTTCAAGAGAATCCTCTTCACCTCTGGATTTCCCAGTGTGGTTCATCTTTCCAGAAATGTTCTTTTAGACTTTGTCTACACAGTAGCGTTAATTCGGAATAATTGACATTATTCTGAAACAACATAGTCCATGTCTACACACAAGCAGTTATTTTGACATAATGTGGAAATAATGTTGAGCTGGAAGCCTGCTTACTCCGACTCCTGGAACCCTCATTATATGAGGAGTAAGAGAAGTCAGGGGAAGAGTGCTCTGTCTCAAAATAACTGTTGTGTAGACAGTGCCAAAAGTCAATATAATCTATTTTGACTTCAGTTATGCAATTAGTGCAGCTCAAGTTGCGTATCTTATTTCGAGTTTAGCCCTGCTGTGTAGATTTGCCCTAAGTGTACATCTACGCAGCAAATAAACAAGGGTGTTTTTTTAACTCACATTAGCCAGCCCATGTTACAACAGCAGTGCAGACATGGCAACTCTATTTTTAATTCAGGTTAGCAGAACAGGTTCAAGCCCAGATTTCCCCATTGGCTTTTAGCTGAAGCTGCTTTTAGCTGAAGAGTTAATGTGTCGTTACTGCTATTTTAATGTGCGACTCAGGAAAATGGGGTTTATTCCCAACTGCACCATAGGCTTCCTGTGTGACCAGTGGGACTAACAGATTCACCAGGCCCTTGAGCAAGGTGGATGGGTGGACAGCTGAGCACCCCCGGAAGGGGCGGGGCCTCAGGCAGAAGGGGCAGGGCTTGGGCTAGACTCCCATAAGCAGCCTTCAGTGCTGCCTAGACTGCACTGCGTGGAGCTCTGGAGGCAATTTAAAAGACCCTGCCACAATAGCAGTGGCAGTAGCCAGGAGCCCCAGACCTTTTGAATCACTGGTCCCAGGGCAGTTGCCCTCTTTGCCCCACCCCCGTTGGTGGGCCTGTACAGACCATGATCTTGTCAATTGATTTCAATGAAAGTAAAAAGCCTAAATACTTCTCTTTTTGTCTCTGCTACTCATCTGTGGATGGAGATACTGATTGGACTTCCCTACCTCATAGAGATGGTATAATATATTAAAGATTGATAGCTGCTCAGATGTTTCTGTAATGGGGCAATATATGGACCTAGATATCTCGAAGAATAGCTTCTTTTCTAGGAACACTCCGAGAAAGAAAATCCAGTGATTTCATTTTCATAGTCTTCCCTCATCTCAAGTGTTGATGTGCTGGATACCCTTATACAATGTTTTCATTTTCTAGTGTTCATATATATGGAGAAAAACTTTTCTTAAGTGAATAATCAGAAGTCTAATCTGTCAAAACTCATTTAGCTGAACCCAATTATCAGAAAAACTCATTAGTCCAAAATGAGGTCATTCCCCCTCATGGGTCCAAATACTTTGAAATGCCCCCTACCCACTTCCGAGTTGCTGCATATCTGAACTTCTTTCCTGCTCTTCGATCTCATCTAGATAAAAATAGGTTTGACCGTAATCACATTTTATAATGGGTTGGAAAAGTCATCTTTCCAAGAAAATACATCATTAGCGTATTCACAGCAGGGTTTTATTTTCCCTTGTAATTTAGAGGCAGTATCTTCCCCACCCCCATGTTTTTCCTCTGCTAGATTTTTTTAAAACAAATTAAAATCTGCGTTTTTATATACAGATATTGTAGAAGCTGTCACACCTAATAAGAACAAGAAAAAGAAAGATGAAAGCATTCTGCTCATTTCTGAGCAGCTGGGACTGGCACTGGGAAAAGCAGAGAAATAGAGATTAGTAGAAAGCTTTCACAGTGCAAGAAACCCAGCTGCTTGGGGGAAAAAAAGCAAATCTAGTGAACATAAAGACTTCTTACAGCAAAAGCCACCTTGCTGATAAAGGAAAGTAACAATGTACATGAGGGGCTATGTAGTCTTGAGTTATATTGGAAAATAAATGGGTACTGCTATTTTTTTTCTCTTTAGAAAATACATGAGTTATTCCAAATTAAGCACACACATTGTTTTGTTTCCTCTCTCTAAAAAAATCAGCTCTAAGATTTTCAGTCTCCACTAATTCACCCCATGCCTTATTAGACAGGACACTGCATTAAGAATTAGTAAATCTAGGTTCAAGTCCCAGCTGTGCAACGGACTTCGGATAAGCCATTTAACTGCCATGCTTCAGTTTCCCCATTTCTAAGGGTCATAACTATCTTTTCTGAAGTGTTTTCATCTCTAGATGAAGAATCACTATTTGAGTACTTTGCATTAGCTCTCTCTATATTTTAGAGTGGTTGTGTGTCTGTCTGTGAGTCCATTTGTTCAAGGACTCCTCCTAAATGATAAAAGCTAGGACCACCACATTTGGAAAGCAGCTTCCTCTTATCCTAACTTAAAGCAAGGTCAGTTTTTGCTTGGCCAGGAAAATGGGAACTGCCTGGAATGGGATTGATTTCCATAACTTGGAACATGGGGGGATGATTGAAGGGACAGTGATACTACATAGTGACCACTGGGGGCAGCTGCACCAGCAAAAGAGTGTCCAGCTGGGGATGGGCTTTCACTTTGCCAGCCATTGGTCCCTCTACCCCAAACAGAGCCAGCTGGATGGGAGCCACCTGTCCCCTCTGCCGCAACTCCCTATGGACCATCTCCAGGGCTGGGCAGCACAGCACAGCCCTCCCCACAGGAGACACCCCCCAAGAGATGCTGGAGGGCAGAAACCACAACTCAGCTCCTCCTCCCCTTTGAAGTCAGTCTGCCCCAAAGGAGACGCTGGGGTTGGAAACTGTGGTCTGGTTCCAACCCAGCTGCAGGACAGGGGGAGGCCAGCTGGAAGGCTGGGGTGGCCCATGGAGCCCCACCCTCCCAGACACCCTCCCAAGCTGGAGGTTGGGGCTGACCCCCCAAGACAAGCAGGAACCTGGAGTCGACCCCCACAGCCCTGGCCCCCCTGGGAGCAGACACTGACAGAGCACCACCACTCTCACCACTGGGGTAAGCCATCCCTGACCTCTTCATACTGCTGACTATCCAGAGTTCAGCATTCAGGACCCGTGGATTGTACAGAGTGGTTCTTTCATGGAAAATGTTGAAATTTTATATAAAAAAACCCTCAAACCTTCAATTGAAAACAAAGTTTTCAGCCTAAAAGCTTTTGGTTTTCAAGAGAAATGCAACATTTTCTGAAGAAGATGCTTTCCAGGGAAAAATGAGTTCATCCGAATACCCAGTTTTTCATCCAAAAGCAACTTTCATGGGAAAGTTGAATACACTGTTGCTTTATTATGAGATAAGATTTCAGTGGAGTCCAGCCAACACCACAAAAATATTTGGAAGTGTCAGACTAAAATGCCTGGAATCAGCGGGGACCCTAAAATCCCCCTCTCCTCAGTATACACTTTCAATCCCTGTGGAACTAGCCCTGATGCAGCTGCTGGTCTCTACCATTGTCCACCACGTCCACGCCATCCTCAGCTCTCATCTTCCAGCCCTGCCTGAGCCCCACCCCTGGCCCTAACTCTGTGTCACTCCAGAGCTCTGAGAAGGGACACAGGCTGCTGGAGGTGGGGTAAGGCCAGGCAGGTCTCTGTGAGGGGATCCCTGGACCTGGAACCAGCCCCACAGCAGTGGAGAGGAAAAGCAGGGCTGATCACCCCACCACCCATTCACGATTGTCCCTTCTCTCCGGAGGGCCAGAATGGAGTAAGTGGTGCTGCAACTTGTGTGCACCAGCCCATCATGGCAGAGGGCCAGCAGAGCCAAACCTGAGCAGGCAGCCACTGCCAAAAGTGTTGCACTGTGTGTAAGCATGTGAACAGCTGTGGTTGCTCCGGCCTGGGAGTGAAGAACACAGCGATTTAGCCAATTCCCCACTGACTTTGTTACACACTATGGTCAGGATAATCACACTGTATATATATGCAAACTCCAAGCACCTAATCCATCCCAATACTAGTCTGCCTCCCTTTCCCCAATTTACACTGACTGTGCAAACTTAACTTTGCTCCCCAAAATAGGCAAAGAAATCTCATAAAATCCAGTTACAAAATGCCAGTCCTAATAAGGGGATTTCCTTTTGACACCGCACTATTAATCTTCCATCTCAATACCCAACCAACACCTATTTCTTTTTGTAAAATGTCTGCAGTTTTCTAATCCATGAGAATTTTACCTCTCACCATGTGCCTTTAGGGTCTCCTTAACAGAAGGGATTTTTGAGTGATTTCATCACAGGCCTGTGCAGGGTCCGAATAAACTGTTAACCCATTCTCCTTCGCTCATTGTGGGGATGCAGAAAGGGTTCTAATAGACTGCAGAGGCATGGTTTTTCTTGACAAAAGCTGTCCTGATCAGTCCTCATCGAATCATACTCTCTCACAGAGGGCTGTCTAATGGACAAGTCTATGTACTACGTTCCTAATGATGAGCAACAGGGGAGTTTACCTTCACAGAAAGCCAGTGTGTATCACTGCAGTCAAACAAGTGCATTCTGTTCCTGCTTAGATATGCTGTGGTGTGTATATTATGTATCTCTTGCATCACCCTCTTGGGACCCACCATTGGCCAGCATGAGTCCCTCTGCAGAGGCTGCAATAGGAAAGGTCTCTGTGCCACCACTAGTGTTCCCTCTAATTTTTTCCCCATCCCTGTGTGGAATGAATTTTGTTATGTGCACAGAGTCATATGCAGATGTGCACCACCATTGGAAACACATGCTGTTAACTGTGGGTGCTCTGCTAATCAGCTGGGCAGCATTTTAATCTCTGTTGGGTGGATGCCCAAGTGCTCAGTTTGCAGAGCACACTGGCCACCACAGGCTGCCAGCATGGCTAGGACTGAGCCCTTTGTAACTCTGCCTCAGTGTCATCTACTTCACGAGAATACGATGCAAGTGTTGCCATTAAAATCACAGTACACAGTCACATAAAATCCACATAATTGGGCCTTGTCTGAAAGAAGCCAAAGCTATCCTTTTAATGCTTGAATATTCAGGAAAGTGCCCTCTTTTTGGCTGACTCTTAAAGTAAAACAGATCCTTACTAACGTAGCCCTGGTCTACACTAAGGAGTTATTTCGAAATACCTCCCCCCATATTTCAAAATAATAAGTGCCTTGTCCACTCTACCAATCCCGTTATTTTGAAATAACAGGCTGGTTATTTCAAAATCTGTACTCTTTCTTTCCTTGGGGAATAAGCTTATTTCAAAATAGTTACCTTGGGAGTCATTATTTCAAATTTAGTTATTTCAAAATCATTCCTAGTGTAGACATGCCTGTATAGAAAAAGTAATTAGTGGATTGTGAGAACATTTTCTTTGCACCAAGACTTGCACCCTCCACATTTTTTTCTCCATAATTTCATGGAGGGGATCTTAAATATTTATATTTGTTCAAGGGGCTCAATTTCTGCAACTTTTTTCAAGTGCACTGCTCATTATAGCATCTAGGAAATGAAAGGCACCGAGGATCTCTCAGTTTAAAGATTCCTTGCTTATGATTTTCACCTGAGAATGATTCTAGTAACTCTAGGGCTTCGTCAGAAGATGCAGAACCCTGAGGCTCAGGAATGATGGAGTCGGATCTAAAACCTCTGGAAGTTTCTGGGAGTCTTTCCAGAGACGTCCGTAGAGCTTGGAGCTGGTTCTGAATGGGACTGAAGCACTTTGAGGGGAGGCAAGGCAAGATCTTGGCCAAGATTATGTGCTTGCACCTCTGACAGGTGGACGTGATTTAGAGCTCCTGCTTATCTTCCTTTCCAGGGGAGAGTACGGTACCCTGGCAAGTGCATCCGAGTGCAAGATTGTATATGGCAGACACGGAGCAGGACTTCTCCCTTTGAGAAGAAGCAGGTTTCCAGTCCTTTCTCTCCTTTCACCACATTGATCTAGTAGAGCTCTGCCTTAATAGATGTTAACCCTGCGCTGCAACGATAATTGGTGCCCAGGTCTGCTAGGCACAGCTCACACTGAAATCAACTTGCCAACCCCCCAGAAGTCAACAAGTGGCTGGGTCAAAGAAGAGTCACAGGATCAGGCTCCTGACCTGGAGACTTTCCCATATTTTCTTTAGGGATTCAATCGCAAAGGAAATACAAAGGGTTAAACTCTGCTTTCCAATGCGTGTACCCCTTCCTGCTGGAGAGCCTCTGCTGCAGCCAAAGGCAGAATTAGGGCCTGCATTAAAGTCATGTTGGTGTCTGCACAAGTGTGCTGGAACTAGGGCTGCTGGGAGTGCAGTCTGGTTCAATGGCTCTCAGCACCCCCACTATAACAATTGTTCCAGCCCCCCTGCATCCACTGTGGTGCTGTAGCCACGTTGGTGCTAGGGTATCAGAGAGACAAGGTGGGTGAAGCAATATCTTTTTACTGGATCAACGTCTGTTTATCAGCGTGACAAGTTTTTGAGGGTACGGTAGGGTGTCTATTGCAGCGTAGACTAGGAATGTAAAATCCCAGTTAGTTAACCAGTTAAGTGTTAAGTTTAACTGGGGGCAGGTGGTTAAATGGGGGGGCAGGCGGGAGGGCCTCCACTAGGTGGCGTGCCCCCCACAGCTGGGCTGGAGTGGTTCCTGTACTGCAGGCTGGGGCTACTCCAGCCCAGTTGCCGGCTCCCAGCTGCGTGGGCTGGGAGTGGGCAGTCTTGCATGGGGCCAGAAACAGCAGCACTCCCAACTCTGCTGCCGCTTCCAGACTTGTGCACAGCCCAGTGGATTGGAAGCTAGCAGCCCTCTGCCCGTGGCGGGCTGCAGATGGAGGGCTGCTGCCGGGTAACAGTTAATTGTTATCCGGTTAGCATCGCTCATTAAGGGTGGTGCTTATCGGATAACCAGTTCACCAGTTATCTGTTCAAATCCCTAGTGTAGACATAGCCACAGAGACCAGAGTCTGCTTAGAGCCATGGCAAACACAGCATTAAAAATCCTTTAAACCTTTTAATAAAAATACAGCAAGAGAAGGACAGATAGTTAAAGCGTTTAAAATGTAAAGTACAGAAGGCTTTCATTTTAACCGCATTCCCTGGTCCCTTTCCCTTTAGCCCGAGAGAGTTTTTAGGGAGAAAAAACCTTGTTTGATAAATATCCTTTTTTGAGAAAAGAGAAGAAGTTTCTTGAAAGAGGCTGGCACTGTCATCACTGCTGTTGTTGTTAAAGGCTGGTCCAGTTTCCAGGAGCACAAGATAAGACAAAGGAGAGACAGAAAACGCAGCTTTTGTCTCTGTTGTTGATTGGTACATGCAACCTTAGTGCTGGAAAAACCCAGGAACAGCACATGGTCTCATCAGTGCTTTTGATTGCCTCTTTGGTCACAGGCTCACCGGAGTGTTGCACTGTTTGCAGTCTTGGTCAGCTATACCAGACTTTTAGACAGGTGAAGGAGGGGGGTAGGAGAGAGAAGAAACCTGGCAGGGAAGGAAAAAGACACAAGTCTCACATCCCACGTGGTGCTGGTGGAGGTGATATCAACAGGCTCCACCTGCCAGGTCAGGGCATCTCTCAGAATTAGCGTGAAGATGACCTGGTGGCCTAGGAGCTGGTATGGTTGGCAGCAAGTGAAGCTTGCTCCAGTTGCCAATTTTTCTCCCAAAATCTCTTGCTTCAAGGTCCCCAGAAAGCAGTGGTGGGCAGAGATGCCCTCTCTTCATTATTTTGTTTATTAATTAGTTCTGATTTTTGACACACCCATTTTGTTTGTTGATTTCAGATCTTTTAACCCTCTTGTTTACCTGTCATAATTTTACCACAGTCCTTGAATTATATTAGGAGACCTTTTCATTTGTACTAATTCAGGCTTTTTGTCTCACTTTCGCATCTGTTCATCAACATTTATTATAGGTTATAGTAATATTCCACTCCACTCCTGAGAGCAAAGCTTACAATTAGGGTAAATTTGTAGGCTTAATTATCACAACACAATTCCTTGAATATTAGGAGTTCTCCTTTAAATGACATTAGCAGAAGATCTCTTATCCTCTTGTGGGTTAGCTGTGGCTGGTAACCCAGACTTGCAATACTGTACATTACTCTACAGTCATCTCTTACACACAGACATTTCTGCCATAGTTAGCTCACACCCCTTCAGACATCTTACTGTGAAGTGATCAACTTGCAAGACCTAGAAAGAGAACTCTTGAAGTCAAACAGAACTTGAAACTGGCTGCTGGTGATCTCATTAAATTGGTTGCCAGGAAAGCCCAAACTTTATTCCTGAGACTCTCTGAACATAAAGTCAGCAAGACAGATGCTCAGAAACATTCAGATATGTCCCTTTCTCCCTCTGCTTCTGTTTCCCCACCTGTGAAATGGGAGTGATAACACTAATCTACTTCATAGGTCAATTTGAGGATCAGCTGGTGTTTGGGTAAAGCACTATATAAAGAGTAAACAATATTAATATTTCTAGGGCCTGATGTTGTTTCTATTGAAGCAGATGGGGAGCACCTGCAATATGCAACAGCCATTTAGTTCTATTTCAGCTCACACACTGTTCCAGCCTTCCTCTTCCCACCCCAGCATTTGTAATTTCACCAGACTGTATAACAGTGGTTTTCAAACTTCTTTTCTCATGACCCAGTTGAAGAAAATTGTTGATGCCCATGGCCCAACATAATTTGACTAGAGTGTGGATTCTGGAGTTGGGCTGAGGATGCGCTTTGGGGTGCAAGAGGGGCTCCAGCTTTGGGGGGGGGGGGAGGAGCTTACCTTGAGCGATTCCTGATTAGCGGTGCAGTGGGGATGCTAAGGCAGCTTCCTGCTTCTCCTGTCACTGCAGCCAGCAACAGGTTCCCAGCCAATGGGACTGCAGAGCTAGTGCTCAGGGCATTGTCAGTGCGTGGAGCCCTCTCGACTTCCTCCCCCACCTAAGAGCCAGGCCTTTTGCCAGCCACTTCTGGGGTGCAGAGCAGTCCGCTATGCCAGGACAGGCAGGGAGCTGCCTTAGCACCCCCATGGGTCACCTGATCCCCCTGAAGCAATGAGACCCAGTGTCTGACATTCTACTACCCAGTACTGGAGCACGACCTGTAGTTTGAAAACCACTGCTGTATAATACAGGGAGCCCTGCTATGAGGGAAATAGAGGACAGTACTCTATCTGCTGTCACTGCTTGGGGAGAATATAGCGGCAACCCAAAATCTCAGTTCCATTAACATCATTATCCGCACAAGTCTGAACAGTTAGCCACATCATCAACTGTGAAATACACCGCTCAATATGCCACGGCTATTTTACAGTGCCCAGTCATCTCACTGTTACACCTTACCAAATGGACAAAACACCAAATCATGCGTACATCTCTGTTACCACCTGAAATGTTCGGTCAATCTGTCACGGGGCTCTGGTTCCTACAAGAGCTTTGATCATTTTGAATGTCAGAGCCTAGGTATGTGCAAGGCTATATGGCATAGCACAAAAATATGTAGGTAGAAACCACTTGTGTTGAAAAAGTAAAACAGAGTATACAAATACAGTTGGGCTATGTCTAGATTGGCATGATTTTCCAGAAATGCTTTTAACAGAAAAGTTTTCTGTTA
>CM057845.1:12822636-12836919 GCA_030068395.1 Apalone spinifera
CCCCCCCCCCACTGAAATGTGAAACTAAAGGATCAAGCACAAGAAAGCAAACTAACAATTCTCCACACCAAAATGTATTATTACTTTTTGGATATTTGGGATTGGCAGGTTCAAATACATACGAATGAGCTAGAATGGTTTCCTAGGACTCTGGAAAGAGTCTGGATTTTTGTCAAATAAGAGAATTTAAGCCTTTTAAATGTACATATAGAACAATGTTTTCTTAGCTTGGCTTAGATGCTGAAGAATAAAAGCAAAACTAATTGGCTGATGTCCAGCTCTTCAGCCATAAAGGAGACAAGTCCTAAAACAGCCAAAACAAACAAACAGAACCATTTTTATTACAAAATATAATTGCATATAAACACACACTGGGATATTTTCATGATCCTCAACACTATACTCAGGATTCAGACTGAAATATTATTGAAAATGGTGCAATCAGAATATTAGAGACACCAGGTGGGTGTGGTATTATCTGTCTTTGAATGGACCAACTTCTGTTAGTGGGAGAGGCAAGTTTTTGGCTGTCACGGTGTTGTTCACCTTGTCACTGTAATATCCTGGGATCAACCACACCCCAAACAGCAATCAGATTATGCACTAATTTTGGGTGCCCAACTTCAGACACTCACAATCTGATTTCCAGAAGGTGCTAAACACCCATCCCCAAATACTTTTCTCTAGCACTACTCAGAATCCCCAATAAACCCAGAGCCTCAAAACTGCTGGATTCGTTCCTTCTGAGACATTGACTGCACTATAGTGAAGTGTCACTGGGCTTCAGAGTTAAACTCCTGCTGTGTGGAAAGGGGTCAGCCCACTGCTTTCAGGGCCATTGTTTCTCTTTCTCCCCCCACCACTGATGAAGTAATGCAAGATTAAGTCCTGTTCAGAAGGCTTTCTTCACAAAGGACAGAAACAATTTTTTTAATAGGTTAAGTTCCTCAGAAATTGATGATGTCACCAGAGGACTGTTGACTGAGGGTTATCAAAGGCCAGTTCAGTCTGACCTAGGATTATATATAGACTACTGTGGTATTGTTTCGTAAATGTGGACTGAGCTTTGGAAGACAGGCGGATATGACCTGTAGTCTTCGTGCTGATGATGTCTGTGAGGTCTGCAAAGCTAGGGGGATGTGTGGATCACTTGCGATTGGTGGTGAAACTCATCATTTGTGACTAAAAATATACCTCCAAAAGGAAAAACAGACAGCAAAACAACTACTGGAGTACAATCCATTAACAATGGGGCTTTTTTCTTATTTCACCGTGGCAGGCCTCATGCAATGCTGAGGCTTATTGTGGCCAACAATACTTCATTTCTTTTTTTGACTAATTTTTTGCAAAAGCAGTGATTGGGCTAACATGGAGTATATTGACTTACTCTCATTTATATCACCTGGAGCAATTTTGCTTCAGTAGCAGCAAAGTTGTACTGGTCTGTATGTTTGTGGCTATCCTAGTTTAAACAGCCTAGGAGCTAGCTATATTGAGCATGTGCCTTGAAAACCTAAAGGCCCACTCTGTAAATGTTGGGGACTAAAATTAAGTGCTCATGTAGTTGCTCAGGTGTCTAGCTTCACTCATAAAATACTTATCTGTTATATTGGTCTTCTCACCTCCTGATTTCTAAATGCCTTACACATATGAAAATTGGGATGGCTCTGCTTGTACCCATTCTGGGAACCACCAAAAATTATGCAAACCTGGCGCCCATGTCAGTAGGGGCACGTTTAGACTACCGTAGGCTTTTAAAAGAAGATATGGAAATTTGGCGTGAATTTGCATATCTTCTTTCGATCCCTTTTTTGGAAGAGGTTTTTTTGAGGGAAAAGAAAAGCAGTCTAGACGGGGGTTTTCAGGGCTCTTTCAAAAAAGAGGGGGGTTGCACGAAACCCCCCATTTAGACTGCTTTTTTTCCGAAAAAAACTCTTCCGAAAAAGGGATAGAAAGAAGATATGCAAATTCAGCACGAATTTGCATATCACCAAATTTGCATATCTTCTTTCGGAAGCCAAGGGTAGTCTAGACATGCCCTAGGAGACATGACTCGAGCAAAGGGGGACATAGCCTGTGGCTTTCTCATGTCCAGCCTATCCTTTGCTGCCTTTTCAATGAGTTTGGATTGTTGGCTGCGAGCATCATTTAAATCAGCCTTCATACTTCCAGCCCACGATGAGCTTTATGCCCCCTTTGTGCCTCTCACTGTTCATGCTGTACGCTCCTTTGCTGAAACAGAGGCTCTAGTCCTCAATATTTGCCCAGAACAGGGACAGCTAACAGCTGCGTTTTCTGCACTCTTCCCATTTCTTCTGATAGAGCCATTCTTGTTTCCCTGCCTGCTGTGCCCCATGACCCATTCTTCCAAATAGAGTCCCTGCAAACACCAGCTCCACAGTTGCATTCTACTTGAGATTTACAAGGCTCCCTGTGTGTATGCAAAGAGCCACAACTCCTGCAACTTGAATATACAAATGCATGAACAACTCAGCTCCCAGCTAGGCTCAGCGAGACGTTTCAGCCGCGAAAATCGACTAGGGGACACAACAATGGATGGGCTGCCCAATGAAATGAGCATATTTTGGCAGATTCTCCTCAGTGCTAGGGATGTTAACGTTAAGTAAATAGGTAACTGTAACTGATGAAAACCTCAGTGGTTACACGATTACATGCTGCGGTCTCTGCATTATAAAGCTTAAATTAGCCTTATACTGCAGAGCCTGCAGCAAAGCCTCCCCGCAAGTGGGGCCACCAGCCCTTGCCTCGGTGAAATCTCCTCCCTGGGAGCAGAGCAGGCAGCCCTTGACAGCCTGGCTCCCAGGGAGAAGGCTTCGCTGCCCTGCTGCAGGGAAACCGCCTCCCCAGGAGTTGGCTGAGTGTAACCAACTAATTGTTTAACCAATAAGCTACTCCACGTACTGACACACAAACCCCTTTTCTCCCAATGCGTTCTTTGTGTTAAGGCATCAAATCCTGTGACTCCCTGCTATGAAACCGTTAATTTGTCTGGAGATAATCTAATGGAACGCACGGTGTATTCAGCCATTTTCTGCAGGGATATGGGAGCCATATCCCTGGCCTTAAACACTCAGATAAACATGCTCAAGGACTCCACACCAAATCTGGATGCCTCAAGCTTTGGTGATCAACTGTAGATCATTAAATGTCTTCAGGTTGGTCGCCCAAAAATGGAAGCACTGGACACTTTTGAAAGCACTGGCCTCAGTAACTTTCCAACCAGGCAGCACATTGCACTACCCAAAGGAAGGCCGCTTGACGATTAAGGGACTGAAGTGGGAGTCCCTGGTAGCAAGCAAAGGGCTTGTGTAACATCAACAGGTAGAACTGAACCTGAGATCATTGCATGAGCCTCTACCGTTTGAGCTAAAAGCCAGCTGGCTCTCAGCTAAGGCTGTAGAAGAAACTCATTCTTTCTCTCTGTAGGTGGTCTTAATGCCACTAGATGGGAGAAAGAAAAGTAGGCATGTGGGTTACACAGGCATCAAAGCACCCTACCTAGCTATTCAAGTTCCCTATGCCCTTCTATGGCACAACACGGAGACTGAAGCAAGGACTGAATGTGGCCCCCTTAAGTCTAGGTGTATGGGTCAAAGTGTCTTCATTGGCATACTGTACTGCAATATGGTACAATGTGCCATTGTGTTATACACCCTTCCTATCTGAGCAGGGGCTCTCTTTTTTCCTTAGAACCCCAGCTTCTGGAGTCATGGGATTATAGGAGACACTCAGTTTTCATTGAACCTCCCCCCCTTACAGTTTTTAGACTTCTAGGTTAGAGAGAAAAGTTTGAAAAGGGGAGCCCTAATGACTCAAAAACCAAAAGGAAAGGCAAAAGAGTAAAATATTTATTATTTGTAATATAGCATGATCTTTAAGCCAGACTCATGATTCTGGTGGGCCTTACCCATCATTCAGAATGTGTGGGCCTGGCAATTCTGTAACACATTAAAGAATCCCTTTTAAAAAATTGTATTTCATTCATGTCTGAACAGAAGTGTACATACTGTGCATTTTGCTTCCATTTAGTACCATGCACAATAAAGATCATCAGTGACGACAATTCAAAGAGGGGAAATTCAGAGAATAAATTCAATTTCACTCGTACGCTGAGGTTCAAATCTGACCCAAAGTGCACACCAGGCTATTTAACAAAAACCCACTACAGTGCATGAGAAATGTTCTAGCCAGAGGGAGGCCCACAGTAGAGACAGATTGGAAAATTAATTCAATTTCACCTCTAAAAAGGGGCTGATGTCACCAGGTTAGGAAGAGCATTTCATAAACACAAAAGGGTCATGCATTGAGGTCTACTTACACAATGCCTGATCAGTGCACCAGACACAGCTCAGACATGAAAGCACCAGAACCTTTCCCATTTATGCCTTTGCATAATGGAAAAAAAAATTTCAGCAGCACCTTGTATATATTATGGGCGTCTTGTTAAATTTGCCCAACACTTCCAATTATAAGTCTCTCTTTTCAGGTGGTTATAGCTTTACCAAACTAACCGTTTCAGTTATTTTCAATGCTAGCCATCTGCCTCAGTCTGATTTAGAAAAAAAAAAAGGCTTCAACAAAAATCATTCAGCCATTTCAGAGAACATGGTTTAAAAAATGCTGTTTTGCCCTATATTAAAAAAAATCCTACATCTGTTTAGTTGAGAAGCTCCAGCACCCCCATGCTTTACATGTTGCTGGCATCAGGGCTGCACGTTTTGCTGCTCCTGTGAAAAAAATTTAAATTTGGCCAAATTATGGATCTGTGACAAGTCTCAGTTTGAAAGTGCTCAGTAGTAGGCTTCTTAGAGTCTGGCAGCTAAACTCCCAGAAGATTCTGTCTGCAATGGGCATGCACCATCCACTCACAGCTTCTACATGTGACAGGATAATGCAGAGGCCACTGGGCACAAGCACTAGAGCAGGGAGACTGTCTTTCCTGTGCTCCCACTGGCCCCCAGAGCAGCCTGGAGGAGGAAGTTGCCTGAAACTAACACAGAGGGGACAAGAGCTGGACCATAAGGGGGAGGATAGGGAGTGGATTGGGACCGAGATTAGAGGAAAGACTGAGACTGGGAGCTGGGGTAGGGAGAGAGGAGAATTGAGTTTGGACAAGGAGACTGTGGTTGTCTGGGTAAGGAGACTGGAATGAGGAGCTATGGTGAGAGGAAGACCAGAACTCAGACAGGATCTCAGAGAGAGAGAGGGAGAGGGGAGTGATACAGAAAAGGGATAGGCTGGAAGGGACAGAGGAAGAAGTGGTCGGGGTTTGAGGGTGAAGGGGAGCAGAGGCAGAAGAGTCTGTGCCCACTAGAAACGATCCCTCCCAGAGCCTGGAATGGAATCCCAAAATCCCAAGTCTCGCCATTCCTCTGCTGTCAGCAAGTATATGTGAAAACCACTGGCCAAGTGTCCCATCCCCCAAACAAGATGACAACCTGCTATCATATGTCCTGACAACCCACGTGGGTGTCAATATGATGCCACATAATTACAGCTTCAGATTTTAGGTTTTAGCAGACAAATGCCCATTACAAACAAACAAAAACAAAGTGTTCATTCAGTAACTTGTATTTAAATCTTGTCTACACAAAGCAGTAATGTGGATTACAGAGGTGTAATTTCTAAAGCACACTGGTGTTGCCTTATTAAATTGGTCCACACAGATCCTGCTGGTGTGCACATAGCATGAAACAGCACTATGTTATAGTGCACTAGAGAACATTACAGAGAGATCACTAATTGTACTTATACAAGGAGAAAGCCCAACTCCCCCCCCCCACTCCAGATTTTGGACATATAAACAGCAAAAATTGTTTTTAAAACCTTGAAAATTAACTAACTTTTAAAAATGGAAGGTCATTTAAAACTAGAAAACAAAACTTTGTTTTGAAAATGTTGAAATAAGACAGCTTGAAAACTGGAACATTCATTTTTTTCATAAAAGCATTCATATTGGGAGATTAGTCAAAGACTACTATTTCCCAGAAACAGCTTCAGTTTTTCTGAACCCTCCCCCCCAAATCCCCCTCCCCCAACTTTAGTCAAAAAATTCCCAGTCAGCTCTAGTTTAATGCCACCCTAGGGAACTGGCTATGTGACATTGGACAAGTCACTTTTTGCAGGAGGTAACTAATTACTCCTCATTTTCTAGATGCCCAAATTGAGATCCTGGACTCTGACACTGCAAAAGTTGTGAGCAGCCACATCTATAATCAAAATCAACAAGACTGTGCTTTGAACGTAAAGGCAGGTCTACACTGACAAGGTTCTACACAGTAAAGTTACCTCACTGATCAGAGAGCACTTCAGTGAAACCACTGTGGTATGTTTACACTGCCAGTTGCTACACTTGTGTTACTTGCATTGATTCAACAGGGTGCACTGCAGGCATCTTTCCCACAGAACATCACTGCCTCTTCTGCCACTAAGGCTACGTCTACACTGGAGGTTTTTTGTGGCAGAAGAAATGCAAATGGAGCGCTCATTTGCATATCTTCTTCTGATCCTTTTTGCGGAAGAAGTTTTTGCGATTAAAAAGCCCCGTGTAGACGGGGCCATTTGTCGGAAAAAAAACCCCTTTCTGCACAAGATCCCTTATTCCTCAAAAAATGAGGTTTATAGGCTCTTGCACAAAAGGTTTTTTTCCCGACAAATGGCCCCATCTATACAGGGCTTATCATCGCAAAAATCTCTTCTGTAAAAAGGATCGGAAGATATGCAAATGAGAGCACAGGATATACAAATGAGCACTTCATTTGCATTTCCTCTTCCACAAAAAACCCGCCATGTAGACGTAGCCTAAGTGTTGTGGGCAGATGAAGGGGCTCGTAGGGCATCCTGGTTCTGTCCCAATGCCCTATGATGCATTGCTTCCCTTCCCAGCAATCCCTGCACTTCTGTCTGGATTTGGTATCATCTTTCAATTGTTTGTTTACTGCACGGTCTGCCTCATCGTTTTGCAGAAACGGATCCCGCTCTGCTGACAAATATACTCGCTCTCACTAACAAGTCATGACCAGCAGTGGAGTTGTTCCTTAAACTGCAAAAGCAAGAAGCGGCCAATACTGATCTCGCCACGCGCAGTATCTATGACATGTGATTGCCTGTGGTATTCATAGATGTGCTGACCCCAATGGAACAGTGCTTTTGGGCTCGGAACTTTGACAAGCAAATGTCGGTATCATGTCATCTACACATATGGGAAGACAGGCAGTGGCTGTAGAACTTCTGGATGAGGAAAGCCACTTTCATGGGACTGTGTGCTAAGTTTTCCCCAGCCCTCTGGCACAAGGACATGAACTTAACAGCTGCCCTGTCGTTGGAGAAGCACTTTGCGATTGTACCGTGGACGTCGGCTATTCCAGGCTGCATCGGATTGGTCTCTAACCAGTTTGGAGTGGGAAAGTTGACCTAGGGACTTGTGTTGACAGATGTGTGCAGGGCCATTAATCACATCCTACTGTGAAAGACCGTGACTCTAGACAATGAGCATGACATTGGAAATGGCTGTGCACAAATGGGCTTCCCTAACTGCAGAGGGGTGATAAATGGCACTCATATTCCAATTCTAGCACCAGGCCACCTAGCCACAGAGTACATTAATCAGAAGGGGTATTTCTGCACGGTTCTCCAGACACTTGTGGAGCACCATGGGCATTTCACAGACATTTAAAGTAAATAAGCTGTTCCAGAAAAGTGCATGACACACACGCCTTCCAGAACACTGGCTTGTTCAGGAAGCTGCAAGCAGGGACTTTCTTCCCAGACCAGAAGATCACCACAGGAGAAGTCAAATACCCTGGTGATTCTGGGAGACCCTGTCTACCCCTTAATACTGTGGCTTATGGAGCCACACATGGGGAACTTTGACAGCAGCAGAGAGCAGTTCAACAACAGGCTGAGTACATGCAGAATGACTGTTTTGCTTGTTTAAAGGCCTGATGGCCCTGCCTATATGGGAGACTGGATCTGACGGATGACAATATTCATATGCTTCAGAGGGGTAGCTGAGTTAGTCTGTAACAGGAAAAACAAACAACGAATAGTCTAGCAGCACCTTAAACATTAACAAAAGTTGTAGAGGTACCATGAGGTTTCGTGGGTACAACCCACTTACTCCAGTCATCTGAAGAAGGGGGTTGTGCCACGAAAGCTCATGATACCTCTACATGTTTTGTTAGTCTTTAAGGTGCTATTAGACTATTCGTTGTTTAAGTTTTTCCAATATTCATATGGTTATAGCCGTGTGCTGTACAGCCCTATGATGTTTGTAAAGGAAAAGATGAAAACTTTACTCAGGCCTGGACCATTGAGACTCAGTGCCTGGTAGCTGAATTTGAACAGTCAGAGACCAGAGCTATTAGAGGGGTGCAGCACAAGGTCATAAAGATCAGGGATGCCTTGAGACAGCAATTTGAAGCTGAATACCACTAATGTTTGTTGTTGTGCTTAGGAGCTTAATGCTTGTAATGCTAGGAGCGGGTCATGATTGGTCCAGACACTGCACTCTGATGGTGTGATGTTATCTGATTAAAATATGACCATACAAACCATTGTTGCTCCCACTGTTATAAAATTGCAACAAATCTTATACAAAGTATGATACATGACTGGAAAGGATCCAACAGGCTAAATGATCCAAAGTCCACCTGTTACATGTTAGAAAACTATGTAAATGGTAATTAAGGCCATTCAGTGCTAAATAGGCTGGCATTTGAAATGCAAACCTGTGTTGTTAGAAGTTAGAGGTAATACTAATTGTGTGTGTTTACTTATAGATGCTTACCATGTAAACAGACAGTCCCTGTCTATCATTATAGCTGTGGATTCAGAGATCAAACAGGAATATTAGCATTTAGATGAATTTTGGGTGAAATAATTTCAATATCTATATGTCTCTTTAAAATTTGTGATAAACTGCTTAATAGATGAATTTTCTTATGTTAATTCATGTAGCTGATAACCATGCTGTTTAGGAAAGAGAAGGTTATTTCAACACCTGTTGTTCACCCAGGTCTGCAGGATCAAGAGGATGCTAGAAGACTATGTAAAGACCCTTGAGACCTGTTCCTTTTTATCTTAGACCACGTCTATACTTTCCATGCTGGAGATTGATCTTCTGATATTTGATTTAACAGGTTTAGTAAGGACCCACTAAATCAAATGTTGAGGGTGTTCCCAGTTGGCACCAGTACTCCTTGATTCATGAAAATTAAGGGAAGTTGACGGGAACATTTGCTCCCATTGACCTCCTGTTGTGAAGATGGCGCCAAGCTTGGCTTAAGGTATGTTGACTTCAGATATGTTGTTTATGTAGCTGTAGTTGTATACCTTAAGGCGACCTTCGGGTCTAGTATAGATCTCGCCTCAGATCTGCTCAATCTGTTTCATGCAGAGGCAGTCTAAGCCATAAGGATTGAGATCCCGTCCCAAGGTGGAATACCCTGAACATGATGTTGGACATTGGACTACATTCTAAAATAACCCTTTGCGTACTCAGGTCTATATGTATATTGACATTTTAACCAATTAAATCTCTCTTTTCTTCTTTTAAAAAGAATTTAGTTTAGTTAATATATAGCATATATTTGGGGTAGTATCTGAAATATTGATTGACCTGGGAGGTAATGTGTCCAATCCTTTGGTACTGGTAGAATTTTATGTGATTTGGATATCTGGGTGCAGGTCTAAGGCTGGGTTGCTTTTAAGTGAACTGTGTTACCAGTAAGATATATAATAGGAGCTGTTTTTTACTGGGTTGGTAAATCTAAGTAATGGAATAACCACCAACTTTGAGGGAGTGGCTCTCCCATTCTTTGCAGTTTGGCCTTCATTGAGCAATCTGGGTTGGCTCCTCTTGGATCCAGGCCAAAATGTTTGAGTCATACTGTAGTTTTGTTCTATGTGCCACGTTCTTCTTTGGGTCCCTTTCTCATTGTCCCGCCGCTCCATTAGTTCTTGTTTTTAGATTGTGGCATGCAGAAGAACACCACGGCAAAAATCCTCCATATTTTTCGTGGCCACTTTTAAATCCTGTGCAGCCATTCATCCAGCGATAACAAAGAGAAACGCTGGGCTCCCAAGTTCATATCTGTGATGCCAAAATGCACCATTTTACAGAAGCGCTATTGTTTGCAGCACACAGACCACTGAATCAGTGTTTTACAACACACGCACTAGTCATCTACTTATCGCTAACACACATGGCAAGCAGACATGAGCCACAAAACCCCCAAAATGGTGAGTAACCACAGGGACAGGGGAATTCAATGCTCCAGGATAGTGTGGTGCCTTAGGCACAGGGCTCTTGGGGAGAGCCAGCACTGTAGAGAGGCATTCAAATAATTACTGAGCTCGCATTTTCCACAGCTGGTATTCATTATAGGTGAGTAGGGAACCAAGGGAAGGTCTACAACATGCCAGCAATTGCCCTGGCCCTTATGCGGCTCACCTGTGTGTAGCAATGCCCATCCCCAGTGATGGCAGAGTGGCATGGGAACGTTACCCTTAACGGTGCGAGAAACAAAGCAGCTCTGTCTAAGTCCCTGTAGCAGTGGATTGCCCAGTGTCTCCATGAAAGTTTCATGGAGCTCTCCCAGGCAAATTCCTCTGACACAAGGGAATTCATCAACACTCTGTTCCGCTGCTCTGACTATGGCATGGGATAGTTCGCACATCACACAGACACAAGGCAGCATTGTGGAAATCCCTCCCCGAAAACTCAACACACAGAACTAAGATGGCCTGTAACCCTGTGGCTCCCAATAACTCACTTCAGCAATTCTCAAAATATAAGCCACTTACAGGGGCCTCCTGTCCAGTTTCTGCTTTACCCTCCTCTAGCTACTCACTAGCCACCTCCTGGGTAAAGAAGAACTCCTGGCTGCATGCACCTCTGAACACCAAGTCATCCTCTGCCTCTCAGTTCTCTTCCCGCTGCTCCCTGCTCATCCACAATTTCCTCCTCCTGGCTCGGTCGACACATGACTAGTCCCTGGGCTGCTGAAGTGTATCTATGGGGGTTTTTGCAGTGGAGGTGGGATCACCATTGAGTATGATGTCCAGCTCTTTGTAGATATGGTAACTTGTGACCGCAGCACAGGCATGGCCGTTGGCCTCCTGCACCATGTAGTAAGGTTTCTGCTGGTCCTTCACTTTGACCCTGAACTGCTCGATCACGGCCCCTTTCCATCACGAAGTGTGATATCTACATCATAATTCCTATGGTTGGAGCTCAGCAGAGCTTTTTCAAGATCCTGATGGGGTTCACCACCTTGGCATTGTTCCAAGCAGCAGATCAGGGCAATAGAGTTCAAACAGATGACCAGAAGGGTGAAAACAGGCATTGTGTGATCTCTCCAGAGGCCAAATGTAATGCTGTAACAGACCAGCATTTCTGTACTGACAATGAAGTGCTGTAGTCCCAGCGCACAAAGCTGTTCATCTCTCACCCGGGGAGGTTTTTTTTTTTTTTTTTTGCAGTGCTCCAACTTGTCAGTGTGCCCAAAGTCACTTGGTAGTGTGTATACTTCTACAGTTGGAGAGCAAAAAAGCTGCTTCATTGCACAGAATCTTGCCAGGGTAGATATACCCTTTGCTGTGTAATGCAAAGAACTCTGGAAAAAATAGGCCCTTGGTGTCTCAAATAGAGCACCCAAAAATAATGAACATTTTTTACCTTGATAACTTTGTACCTCCAGTTCCACATCTGATATCATCTTTGCCTCTCAAAAGGGTATTGTAAAATGCATTTGTGCTTACCAAAGCAATGGGGATAATGTTTGTGAGGTAATAAATTCTGTATTCAGAATAGGGTTTGCACAGTGAGCAGAAATAGCATGAGATTCTTTTAACATATTTTTAGGGATATAATTTAAATTCAGTATTTTAGTCAGGCAGCAAAGTTTTTTTTTTAAATGACATTTTTCGATATTCAAATGAGAATCAATCTGGCAAAGAAAATTACACGATGCTAATTATGCTTTGTGCATATAAATCAGCTGTGAAATCATTTGAAACTCTTGTGTGTTTGGGATCTTTATCAATGAGGCAGAATAATCATCAACAAACCTCAGTTAAGCTTCACTTTAAAAAGATCTCATTATTGAATATGAACACAGTTCTGCACTTCAAAGTCAAAGCTGATCCCCAGTGGACCACACTGATATCTAAGCCGGCTTGCACCATTGTGCATATCTCAAAAATTAAATTATAATTATTTTTATGTTAAAAATAGGAATCTGCCCCCTTCCTTCATCTATTACCCTTTTATAATGGCAAATACTGAAGCCTATTGCGACCTAGAAACAAGTGACGCTTGGTCAAATGTAACACTCGCTTCTGTGTGAAATGGCCAGTCTAAATGCATGCTAATATGCAATCTAAATGCATGCTACTACACACACAACAAGCATTGATACAATTTCCAATAATGGAGAGCACCTTAATAAGCACTGAGCATTTTTGTATTCTACAGTACCAATTTGTGTACTGAGCAAGCTATAAAAAGCAGCAGTTTCAATCTCAGATCAGGTCTACTAAATATAATAATAGATTTTTGTAAGAGCCTCAGAAATGCAGTTTGTTCTTGAACACGAGTAATGAAATATTAAAATAAAAGTTGATTCCAATGTAAACCACTACAACTCCTGGGCTATGTCTACACTGCAGGCTTTTTGTGCAAGAACGGCTGTTCTTGTGCAAAAACTTGCAGAGCGTCTACACTGCACACGCGTTCTTGTGCAAGTAAATTTACAGTACAGTGTCGAAAAAGAGGGCTTCTTGCGGAAGAGTTATTCCTCTCCCCATGAGGAATAAGCCTTTTTGCACAAGAGCTCTTGCGCAAGAAGGCAGTATGGACAGGCAACATGGATTTCTTGCACAAGAACCCCTATGACTAAAATGGCCATTAAAGCTTTATTGCGCCAGAGAGCGTCCACACTACCATGGACGCTCTTGCGCAAAAGCACATCTCTTGCGCAAAAGCACATGGCAGTGTGGATGCACTCTTGTTTAAGACCTTTTGCACAAAACAGTTCTTGCGCAAGAAGCCTGCAGTGTAGATGTAGCCCCAGATTTTAAATAGTTCAGTAGATCTCAAAATACTTTACAGAGGAGGTCAGTATCACTTTATAAGTGGGAAAACAGAGGCAGTGAGTGCTAAAGTGACTTGCCTGAAGTCACGCTGTATTAGAGTCAGAACTAGAACCAATAGCTCCTGAGTCTCAGGCCCATGGTCTATCCACTAGGTCATACTGCTACCTGGAGAGCTTGCTGCATTTGGTAAAATTGTTTAATAGAGTCAATCCGCAGAGCTCAGCACTTTGAGGCAACATAACAAGAGTGTTTTATCTCTGAGAGGAGGGGAGGAAAACAGGCTACCTGGCAGTGCCCTAATCTAGGGAAGGGTGCAATAAGGTTGCTAGCAAAGAACCAGTGAGTTCTAAATCTCAGTTCTTCAACCAACTGCTTAATATTTCTGTGCATTTCACAATCCTTGATTAGCCAAGGCCTGAGACTTCTACCTTTAGGATGAAACACATAATTGAACAGAAATTGCACAAGGTAATTATAGGCAGAGCTGTACATAGAATCCAGGCCTCTAGATGACAACCCAAGATTCATCCATTTTATCACATTGCCTTTTAGAAAGAGTGGTCCATATCTCTGTGTGTCACCCACACTAGAACTGTGGCTTTGTCCTTGGACAAATCACATAGCAGTGGATAAACTGTTTCATAAATTGCACGGAGTAGAGATGAATACACTATATATTAGGGATGTAAAATCCCATTTAATTGGTTAACCGGTTAAATGTTACATTTAACTGGTTATCCAATGAAAGGTCTGGGTAGGCTGGGGAGCCCTTCAGCCTGGCGGAGCTGGAGTGGCCTGCCAGTCCACCGAGGATTGGCTGGAGTGGCCCCTCTGCCAAATACTACTTCATCCCCTACCAGTTAACCATAACCAGTAAGAGTCACCTGTTAAGGATGAGACCAATTAGCCAGTTAACCATTAACATCCCTACTCTCTCTATATATGTATTCTAGTATATCAAAATAAGGATATATCTATAGATATATAGATAGATAGATCCTTACCTCGGTGATTTCTACTTCATGCATCTGACGATGTGGCTAAAGCTTATGTTGAAATAAATCAGTTAGGGTATGTCTACACTAGCCCCCTAGTTTGAACTAGGGAGGGTAATGTAGGCATTTGAAGTTGCAAATCAAGCCCAGGATTTAAATATCCCACACT
>CM057845.1:12839792-12852355 GCA_030068395.1 Apalone spinifera
CTTTTGTTTCAGCTAGACCAGACTAACACGGCTACATCTCTATTACTATTCTCTCTGATTGTCTCTTATCATTACACCTTGTGGTGTGTCTATAATTAGGTCCTAATTATGCAACTAGGAGCATGCAGACAGTTTACAATTCAAGATATGGGTCTTGGATTGTAAATTCTTTGGGGCAGAGACGGTCTTTTTGTGTTTGTGCTGTAAAAAGCCTAGCACATCTTGGGATGCTGTATAAATATTACTACTGCTTACTGATCATTTGAAATGGCAGTTGGGAAGGCAGCTGTGGGGAAAAAACATGCTGGAGACTATGGCAGTGGTGGAGTGGAAGGATTGTGAACATTTTAATCCAAATCTGATTTTTAACTGAACCTTTTTGAACCATTCAGTTTCTTGCAATGCAGCTGTCATGGAGTTCCCAGACAGAGAGGGCAGTTCTTACACATTGCTACTATTGTTATAGAAAATATGATTTCACTAAAGTAGAACGAAGAATAGAAGTAGGCTCAAATGCATGTAGGTTTGATTGAATGTATGGTTTATAAACCATGTTCTCTTAGTGTTGTAAAGAACAATTAACTGCCTTTAAACCTCAGGCTGTGTCTAGACTACACCTCTCTGTCGACAGAGAGATGTAGATTAGGCATGTCAAAATTGCTAATGAAGCAGGGATTTAAATATCGTGCTCTTCATTAGCATAAACATGGCCACCGCTTTTTTTCGACACGGAGCTTTTTTAAAAAAAAATGGCAGTCTAGACAGGGATCTGTCAAAAAATAAACCCTTTTTTGACAGATCCTGTATTCCTCAAAAAATGAGGTTTACAGGATCTGTCAAAAAAGGGTTTATTTTTCGACAGATCCCCATCTACACTGCCGGGGGGTTTTTTCGAAAAAGCTCTGTGTCGAAAAAAAGTGGCGGCCATGTTTATGCTAATGAAGCATGGGATATTTAAATCCCTGCTCATTAGCAATTTTGACATGCCTAATCTACATCTCTCTGTTAACAGAGAGGTGTAGTCTAGACATAGCCTCAGAGGACAAGTTACGTATTTGTTTTGCGTTAACATCTGGATGAGATTGGGGCTTCCTTCAATTAGGTATTGTGCAAAATGTGGTAAGAGACAGTCCCTGCCCTGAAGAGCTTGTCGTATAAAAAGAGAGGGAAATAATATTCTCTTTTTATTGATGGCCAACTGAGGCTCAGAGATGAAGTGACTTGCCCAGGGTCACACAGGAAGTCCGTGGCAGAACACATGAATTGCACTTGGAGTTCCTGAATCCTTTTCCAGTACCTTAACCACAATACCATGTTTAATTCACTTTTAAAATAGCTAGCCACCCCTGAAAGAAGTTGGACCCATTTGGGTAGTTAAATGACATATTGGGACACATTTACATGGGTTAAAAAGCACTCAGGTCCTCTCCAACTTGTTTAACCCAGGATTTGTAAAAGTTAATGTTTTATTGAAATGTATTAGAAGCCCATACAAAAGGAGGTTAGTTGTGCAAATCATTCTTGTAAGACCCTTGAGTAGACAGATAAGTAAATAACGTCATTCCCCTTTTACAGATGGAGAAACTGAAGCAGAACCTGTAAGTATCTGTCCAGGTTCACGCAACAAACCATTGTCAGAGCCAGGATTAGAACTCAGGGCAGGTAAACTCAGGCTTTTCCTCTCTGATGTTTCTATGACAACAGATTGAGTAGATCTGTTTGTTTTTGTTAAAAAAAACCCAACTCCAGCAAAACTCTTTTTTGATACAAAATGACTTTTTTTTTATCAAAATAAAAGCATTCATCAACATTTTTTCATTTCAGTAAAATTTTTCATTTTTCAACAAAAAAATTTGAAATGCACAACTTTGTTTAATTTCAACAGGGAAAAATGCTCCTTTTTACAAATCCCATCCTGAACTTTTCATTGGTTTTTAAAAAATGATTTTTAACGCATTTTTCCTTTATCAGCATGGATTCTTTTATTCGAAGTAACAACATTTCAGAAAAAATCTTGAATGAACCAAAACCCATTAATTTCTTTTATCCTTTTTTCACCAATTTCCCCCCCCCCCCCCAAGATCTGACTTCTAATTTTAACTCTACTGTAGACTCACCTGTGAACTTGGACCACATGCTGTCCTTAATATCTCCCTATCTCACTTCTACTCTTTAGTATAAAGAGGGGGATTATATTTACTCATCATGTATCCTGCTGAGTGAGGATAGCAGTCCTTAAAGCACACTGAAGAAGGTGCTGTGCAAGTGTAAATAAAATGTTATTATTTAAAACTGGGAGTGTCATTTCACTGAAGGATCAAGCAGAGACAACTCAGACCAATATATACGGGTAACAATTTCAACAGATCCATAAATTCAAAAAGTCATTGTAATAATCTAGTCAAATCTCCTGTATAACTCAGGCTAGAGAGCTTCCCCAAAATAATTCTTAGAGAGCCTCTTTTATAAAACATCCAATCTTGATTTAAAAATGGGCAGTGATGAAGAATCCTTGGTGAATTGTTCCAGTGGCTAATTACCCTCATTGTTAAAATTTACACTTTATGGCTAGCCTGAATTTGTCTCCTTTCAACTTCCAGCCACTGGATTGTGTTACACCTTTCTCTGCTAGACTGAAGAGCTCATTACCGAATATTTATTTCCCATGTAAGTACTTATAGACTTGAATCAAATCACTCCAGAACTTTCTCTTTGTTAAGCTAAATAGATTGAACTCCTCGAGTCTATCAATTTCAGGCATGTTTTCTAATGGTTTAATCATTCTGGTGGGTCTTCTCTGAACCCATTCTGATTTGTCAATGAATAGCAGCAGCTGACAGTGATTAGCAACATTTTGTCTTGTTTTTTGGTAAAATGTTCTATATTATTCACATTTTCCCCAGTGTTCCTGGGTAAGGCCAATTTACAAAGAAAATGTCTATTAAAAAGAGAGAACTAGCTACCCTTTGTTATAGCACATAGGAGCAGGGTGACCATATTTCCCAAAGTAAAAGTGGACATTCCATGAGTCACCTGTCATCCACCGTTTCATGTGGCCATTTCCATCCCCACCTCATTCCCTCTTTTAGCAAAACTGGACATTTACTCCATTTGCGCTTCCGAGCTGATGATCAGCGGTCAAGAGCAAATAGGAAAATGCCCATTTTTACCAAAAAAGGAGGGATGTCCAGGACAAGGAGATTGTCTGGCTAAAACAGGATGTATATCAGCCTGGCTAGGAAGTCCATTCATAGAGGAGAAACCTTTAAAATGTTACAAATTGGGCATCCAACATCAATAGGCACCAGTGTTCCTTATAAGGCGAGCAGCTAGGCAGCTGCCCAGGAGAGATTCAAATGCTACACAGCTGATTAGCAGAGTGCCTACAGCCTCCCACAGCTGGCAGTATGTGTTTCTAATGGTAGTGCACACTTGCATATGCCTTGGTGCGCATAACAAAATGTATTCCACCCATGGATCAAAAAAATTGTAACATTGGTAGGCACTTTTGAAATTTGAGGCCAGGGAAACTAAAAGCCCCCAAGGGAGATGTAGTACATTTACTGGCAATGGCTTAAAGTGCATGAACTGTACATTTGTCTACTTCAGTCTGAGATCAGGGCTAACTAGCTGAACCACCAGTGTTGATTAATCTTACACTTTTCCCAGTTTACTCATTGTTCTTGTATTTCTTCCAGCTCCTTTCTGCTGCTGCTTTCCTTTTGTTTTACTGGGTGCTAACTGGTACCCCACATGGAGGTGGATCTTGGAGACTCAAAAAGTAAGCTAGCTCCGTTGCTCTGACTTGCTGGTGCCATCACAGTTCCAGACACGAAAAGCCTCAGCAAGACAGAGACTGATCATGCTCTCACATTCTTATCATCAGAGAGTGGCTTTACAAGGCCACAGAATGAGGCACTTCTCAACTCTGTTGCTGAAACCAATAGTTATTATTACACTTCTCAACTCTGTTGCTGAAACAAATAAATTATTATTACCAATAGTTATTATTATTATTATTATTATTATTATTACAGTGGTGCTGGTACATGACTGTGTGTGTGACTGTCAAGCATGACCGTTACAAGAAAAACATACTGGGAAATTATTTGGAAAACGGTTATAAGAATCTAGCAAGACCGAACATTTATTATACTAGAAGTCGTGTGGAGGTCAAGAAAGAGGAAAAAAACACTACTGATTTGTTAGCCCACTTCTGGCAAATGTGGACAGTGTCCTAAACAGACCCAAAGGCTGTGGCTGTGATTGACCCCTTTGGAGCCTTTCCATCGCTGCTCTCCTGAGCAAGAGGCTGGTGGTACCCCGAGGTTCCAGGAAGGAGGTGAGAGAAGCAGTAAGGACCCTACCTCCAGCAGACCCTGTGCTCCAAGACTCTTGAATCTGTTAGGCAGGGCCAGCCTTAGGAAAAATGGTGCTCTGGGTGAACTTATATTTTGGCATCTGTTTTCTGAGTTTGAGAACAGCAGTGCAGAGCGTGAGGATCCAGAGGCCAGTCTGCCTGCAAAGGGTGGAGTTTCTGAGCCGAAGGGCTAATGTAACTTTAATTCTCTTGTGTACAGGAAAAATTGTCCTGAGATACCTAGTCATTACTTCATTTACTCACAACTGGCCACAAAACCCTCTCATCCCCACAAAAAGCAACAGCAGCATGTGGCATGTAGTCCCTGAAATTCAAAGACTGTTGGAGGTGGTTAAACAGCTGCAACAACCATGAGAGAATTAACAGATTAATTAGTGTGCATTGTCTTTTCCACGGAACAGGCATTTTTAACCAAGAAGGCTCATTACCAAAACAAATATTAAAAACTAAACAAACGGTCAATAATATTTCTTCTAATCTTGAAATAACCTGTGATCTATGATGCCATGTGAATGCTGAGATTATATTGATTAGCCAAACTGGAAAGGGTAATAGAGAGAGAAAATAATGTTATAGAAGTAGCTAAAGCAAAGGAGCAATAGGACAAAGTGGAGATGTACTCTTCCTTTCCCTCTCTAATTACATTTTGCTAATCCGTTCAATTAACGTTGATGAATTTTATGATGAAAAGCATAATGAATCCATTAAACACAAAATAAGTATTGGCATAAACTCTTTTCACCCCAGGAAGTGAATTATATCAGAAAGGCGGTGGTAATTTACTAATAAAGTGATCTAATGAAAAGGGAGCCATTCATTCTGTAGTCAGCTAGGGGCAGATTTGAGGAGGCTAGATTCTTACACCAGAGTAAAACCTTAGTAAATGCACTGAAATTAATTGGAATCACTTCTTATTTATACCACTTGTAACTGAGAACAGAATTAGGCCCAGAGCATATATATCTTTTTACTACCTAATAATTATATGTAACACTGACGTCAGTATTTCTCTCTTCCACTCCCCAAACATACTTCCATAAAAGATAGACTTGCTAAGCAGTTAATTGCTGTCTTAGAATTCATAGACTCTCCTGGAAGTTTTAACCTGAAACCACAAAAGCAGTGATAGATAAGTACAAACTATTTATGATTCACAAATACTCCTTCTATAATACAATTTCCTCCCGAAATGTATGCATGACATTTCTATCATGCACACTCTAAATTTATATGTCATGCATTTCCTTAACAAGACTATTCGTGCAACTATGATAAATAGTACCATAATCTGCAGCAATTTCAATCCTTCTACATGCCAGCAAATGTTGCTTAGCAACGGTTGTTATGGGCAACACCAGCATCTTTTGCCGAAGTCAGTGGCAACCAAGCTTCTACAGGCTGACAATTGAGACTACAGTTTATACCTTGGAGAATATGGAGCCCCTTCCCCCCACAAATCCATATTAGTCATAATCTTCCTTTGCAGAAAGTATAAGGCTCAGCAATTATTAATAATTATCAATTTAGTAAGATCAAAACTGCTGTCCTGGAGATGATGCACCTTCCTCTTCTTATTGCACTGAAGAGCCATTAACTGATACTGCAACAATGTGACAGCTTGCCCGCTCCCCAGGCTACTTAACATTCACAACATCATCTTTAAAATGACTTGGGGACCTATGTAGAGTGGTATAAAGAAACCCCTTTACTGGCCTCCTGCTGAGCTGCCTAGCTTTAATATACTCCCAGTCTTTTAAAACAATGTGTAAGTCATTATATTACAGGCATGCTCTTGATGCTCCTTTATTTCTGGGTCCTGACTATCACCTAATGATTACATCTCCTAATTGTTTAGTGTTTCACATAGGAAGAGTGTTACAAATTTATCCTTTGAGAGCTAACTCAGAATGCCATTTTTCCAGTGAGCTAAAATCCACAGCTCTGTGGAGTCCATAAAATATTTGAAAAATCTTGTAAGCTACAGAAAACATTCAGTCTGGTAAATCCAACCAGAAAAGTGACAGGTGATCCAGTGCCATTCAAAAACTAAAGTGCACGTTAAGCAATGCTGGATTTAATGATGACAGCTGTGATATGGGTTACAACAGGTATCACGCTGCCTGGTCACAGGGGATTATGAATATTTTATCTCAAATCAATTACCCGATTGCTATTCCCCCTGCTGTCCTTAAGGCTATCAGCCTGCCCACTAGAAAATCCCTGTTCAGAGCAGGTTGACATCTAGTCCTTAAAAAAACACCCCAGTGGGAACTGAAACTTGGCGTCCATGGGCTTAATCTGGATTAATTTTTAAAATTATGTTTTGCTAAAGTGCAAGGTTTTTTTTTTAAAGCAGCAATTTTCACATACCTTTATATAATTTGCATTTAAATTACCTCATTAGCTGGAATGGCATATTATCTGTATCCTATTTGTCCT
The DNA here is from genome assembly GCA_030068395.1 of Apalone spinifera. NCBI lineage: Eukaryota > Metazoa > Chordata > Testudines > Trionychidae > Apalone > Apalone spinifera. The sequence continues at coordinate 12,846,613 of CM057845.1, forward strand.
CTGTGAAAGATTTGCCTCTTTAAGGAAACGAAAACTGAAAGTTAAACCCAAGCTCTGAGTCTGAGTTATTATTAAGATTGCAACCAACAAGAACAAGGCATGTCAAAGTTATGTGTGACAATCCATTGTAAGCAATTACCAGGCTGTCAGATCAATACATGAGATGAAGTATTATTTGCCATAATACCTTGGTACTGCTAGTTGATTTATGGATTGTGTGTCAGACTTTGATTTGAATTTCCTTGTTTATCCTACGGTTGAGTCCTTCCATGATGTTAAGAGTATACTCTGAGTGCAGCTACTGTTTGCCAGAGGGAATCCCGTGATCTTATTCTCACTGAAGTTAAACTCTCAGAATGGAACAGTGAAACTAATGTTGATAGCTTCTCTTCAAAACCTTTGGGTTCTTTTCAATGAAGAGGTTAGGACTCTTGACTAGAACTCTAGGGTCAAATCCCAGTTTTTCCATAGTCTTGTTCCATCATCTTGAGCTAATGACTTCATATGCCTGTGCTCCCTGTTCAAAAAATGGGGCCAATACTTTTTTTCTCTCTGACTTATCCATTGAGATTGAAAATTCTTCAGGGCAGGGACTCTTCTTTTACTGCTGAATATATTTGTGCAATGACTAAAGGCCCAAAGGCAGGAATTTCTGTGGGGGGTGGTGGTCCTTTTTTCGGTAAATGTGGACTGCAAGGCTATGTCTACACTGCACTCTAAACTCAAAATAGGATACGCAATTTGTGCTACGCAAAATGCCTAGCTTATTTTGAGTGCTATTTCAAGACATCTCTAAAGCCTCGTGGAATGAGGGTTACTGGGATGCCAAAATAGCGCGCCTGTTATTTTGAAAAATATTTTGAAATAACGGGTGGCTTGTGAAGACACGGGGTAGCTATTTCGGGATATCTCTGGTATCCCAAAATAACTCTGATGTGTAGATTTACCCCAAGGGTGTGAATACACCCTCCATGGTCCCCCAAGCAAGCAGGGAAATCAGCTCCAGCCTTCCCCCAGACAGCTAGAACAAGGGGGAGGGAGGCTCAGGCAATGCGCCACTCCTGCCTTCCCCTGGCCGGCTGGAACATGCACCCTTGGGGGACCACAGAGGGGGATTTCACACTCTTCACACCCTCAGTGCTTATGGGCTTGACTAGCACAACAGAGTCTCAATCTTGGTTGGACATCTAGGTGTTACAGCAATAGAAGTAATAATAATATCACTATGTGTAAGCCCATACTCTTATAGATTCATAGGGGTTGAGGCCTTAAGGCAGAGGTCACCAACCAGATTGGGATCTACTGGTAGATCTTGGAGCCTCTGACAGGTGATCCTGACTGGTTTGGCCACGTGGCTATCAAGTGCCAGCACTTCAGCACTTCCTCCTCCCACTGCTGTGCATGTCTGGCCTTTTGCCTTGGAGCTGTTCCCCCAGGAGCCTCCTGTTTGCTGTGCAGGGCAGGGAAGGGAGAGGATATCAAGGTGCCCCCATCTCCACAGAGCAGAGAGGGGGCACAACAGGACTAGGGACAGAGCAAATTTGTTAGCTGCTTTTGGGAGTGGTGCAGGGCCAAGGCCAAGGCAAAGGGCAAGCTTGCCTTAGTCTCACTGCACCATCACCCAGGAACCACCTGATCTAAGCGGTGCCCAGCTGTAGTCCACATCCTGAACCCCTACCCCAGTCATGATCCCCCTCCTGTACCACAAGCCCCTGCCCTAGACCTGAGCCCCCATGTATCCAAACACCCTTCCAGAGCCTGCACCTAGAACCCCCTCCAGCACCACAGCTGCCTGCCCCAAGCTCAGCTCAGAGCCCCTCTCACATTCCAAATCCCTTAATCCAAGACCAGAGCCTGCACCTCAACCTGCTGCCCCAGCCTGGTGAAAGGGAGTGTTGGGAGGGAGAAAGATGGAGTGAGCAGGGGCAGGGCCACAGAGAGAGGCGGGGCAAAGGAGCACAAAGGAGGCGGGCAAGGATATTTACTTTGAGGTAGATCTTGGAATGCACTTAAATTCAAAAAGTGATCTTGTGTGTAAAAAGGTTGGAGACCACTTCCTTAAGGGATCACTACATTATCTAATCTGATCTTGCATAGAACAGGTAATTACATTTTACACTGTTTCCAAACTATTGAGCCAACAACTCAACTGTATGGCTAAAGTAGATCTTCTAGAAAGGCATCCAGTCTGGATGAGAAGAAATCAAGAGATGGAAACCACCACTTCTTTTGGAAGTTGGAGCCGATGGTTAATCACCCTTCATAGTTAAACATTTGAGCCTTGAGTCAATTTAATTTTTTCTGATTTCAGCTTCTAGTCATTGGTTTTTATTATTCCTTGATGAGCTCACCAGACTGTGCTCTTGAAGTATCTCATTGGCAGGCCTTTTTTCCAGTCCTGGAACATTTTTGTGACTCTTTTTGGCGCCTTCTCCAGTAGTGCTGTTCTTTGGTGTACATGGCTGAGCAAGGACAAGACTGATGAAATCCTAGGAAAACAGTCCCAATTTTTTGCTACCCTTGCATTAATTTTTTTGTAAGTGGGATGCTGATTTAAACCTACAGAAGATCTATCCCTCAGTTCTTTGCACCTATAGACTAGACAGGGGCCTTTGTCTTTTTAAGCAAACACCAGGGCTCCAGGATTTTGGGGAACTAAAAATCTGTATAATGAAATAAAGGCTTTGTTAGACTTCAGGGATATAGTTTTGCCCCATTTCCCTATTTGAAATTGCCAGCTCCTGGGATAGTTCAAGGGGAGAGAAGTAACAGTAGCATTTACCAATATCATTAGGGCTGTCTGGTGCCGGGTCTGTGATAGCTATAAAAGAGGAACTCATGTGAAGTACACAAGAGTGCTCCCAGAAGTATTTGAGTTTCTGCATTTTACAGAAAAAAAACCCGTCTGCAGGGAAACGTTTGCTGTAGGTTTGCATTAGTTATAGAGAAGGTACAATTTCTTCGTGACTGGAACTAATGCAATCTGTAAGAAAATCAATGCAGGTTCATGTGAAATTCACACATATTTCTGGGAGGGCACTGCAGTCTGTCAGACAGAGACATGCTCTGCTAACACAGAAAAATGGTCAATAGCCACGCATTTGATCTCGCTTCTTCCACATTACCGCAAGCCTTCCAGACAACAAAGGACACATCTTCACACAGCTTCCTTCTGCTTCAGAATAGATTTCAGACTGGGACTTACTCTCACCGTCTGCTCTGATCTTGTGTTATAAAGACTAGCTTGATAATGTTGAAGCTAGGTCCAGAGGCTCAAAAGCTCTTCCCACAGCTGTGGCATACCCAGGCTGGGGGGGGGGGGGGGGGGGGAAGAGGAATAATCCTATTGCACAGAAGCCAGAAATGAGTAAAAGCTGCAAAAGGAGAGGCTGGTTACGGGTAATGCAGGAGGCTGGAAAGTCTGAGTGTCATAACTTGACACATTCGCTGAAAGTTATACCCACAATTTTTATCCCAGCTAGAGTCACAAAATGGTGGCTTGCAGGTGGCAGTGCTTACCTTATAGCCATGGGCAGCTGGTATTGTATGCACAGGAAGGCTTTGCCTTCCCAAACAGCCTGACATAGTCCCACCCACACTCCACCCACAGGTCCTCTCTTGGCTAATGTTCCCTTTGTGGCCTAGAGGCTGGGGCAGGCAGGCTTGTGGCTGCTGTGTGCGCAAGACACCCAGGCTGGTGTCTAGTCATCCTCTTTGCGCTGGGACTGGGCCGCTCACCCAGTGCTGAGATTGGGGGCTTGTGGGCTGTGCCGCCCATCCACCCACCTGCCCTGGAGCGCACCGGCTGTTTTCCATAGGTGTGCTCCATGTTACGGCAAGGGAGGGTGAGGCAGAAGGGGTGGGTCTTGGGCAGAGGGGGAGGAGCTGGGGGCTAGCATCCCCTAAGGATGTATTCACTCACTGTCCATGCTTATAGCTAACTTTTTAGTCCTATTTGGAGAGCACTGCCCTGGGATCTGAGAAGCCCAGGTTCCAACCCCTGCCTTACTGCAAGGATTTGAACACAGATGAGTGTCCTAACCACCAGGATATTTTTATTTTCTTGCTCTCCTTCTGACCCACTGACTAGTCAAGTACTTTATACAGAATTCAATAGGTTAGTGGCCCCTTCTGAATACACTATGGCCTGGCAACTGAGGCTTTCATCTAGGAATGGGGAGTTCAAATCTAGTCTCTCCCATCAATGCTGGATACCTCTTCCTTCTCTAGCTGTCTTGTGAATCCAGTCCTTTAAAAATGGCCCAGAAATAAAACATTTTGAGTTGAGCAATGTGTTTTTGTTCAACCCTACAATGGATTCTTTTGATTTGCCAAAGTTCTTTTTAATTTGATTTGACCTGAACTAAAAATTTGTTTGTTTTGGAGTTGACAGCAAACCAAAAAAAAAAAAAAAAATCAGTTATTTGCAAACCTTTAATTTCTAGACAGGTGAGTTTTATCCAGGTATATAGTTTTTGCTTAAATTAGAAACAAAACAATTATATAGCCTGATTTTTTGATCCACAGTCTCAGGCCAAATGCAAAGACAGAACTATACATAGACCAAAGAAACGGGAAGGAGGGGGGAGGGAGAGAGAGATACTAAAAACTGAAGAGTAAAAAGAGAAATGCTGCCATAATAGACAAAAGCTGAGCAGAGAAAACGCAGACACAAATGCCTTTAGGCAGGCACAGCAGCAGCAATATTTCATTTTAATTTGTTACGGAGACTGAAACCACATCCTGAAAATTGGGACAAGCACTTTGCTTGTTTCTCCAGAACAACCAGATTTTAAGTCTAAGAGATCTGCCCATGATCCAGCATCTCCATCCCCGCACTGAAAAATATGCCTAGACATGCCACTGAAATGTCCTGATGTTTCAGATTGCTTCAATGGAGAGACTTAGGTGGCGAAGCTGTGAGCAGCCCCCACGGGCTTGTAAGCTACTCCCTGGTTCTTTATCCTGTGTTTGTCTTGTCTGTTTAAATGGTAAACTCTTTTCCTTCTCCACTACTTGTCAATGTAGTTGAGGTCTTCTGTCAAAAGAACTAAAAGTCACTATTGCAATCCAAGGTGATTTGCATCCCTAAATGGATACTAATGTTGGAAAGAGTGATGCAGAAATTAGCTCTGAAGTTATTTAATAAAAGTACAGACACATTACAACAAGGCTACATGGATCCTTTCTGCTGAGGCTTACCACCAGCGTTCCATATAGTACCGGCCGTCATGGCTGATTGTCCATTAGGAACTGTACAGAGACCACCAGCTTACTTCCCACAGACTCACCAAAACTCATTGATGCCTTTTCAAGGGAGGGTAGAACTTTTTAGATACGTGAGGTGTTGTTTTTTGCATTATGGACTTTGATTGAACCAACTATGTGTGGCTCACCTGTTTGACCAGCTAAAAACTCATTTCATAAAAAAACAACAAATGGTTTGGTAGCATTTTATAGACTAACAAAACATGTAGATGGTATCATGAGCTTTTGTGGGCACAGCCCACTTCTTCAGATGACTGGAGTTATGAGTTTAGGATGTGTACACCCAAATAAATAGGAGAGGGGAAAGGGAGAGGGGAGGGAAAAACAAGGGAGGGGGATGAGAGACAGAGAGCATCAGTAAATATCTGAAGATTGGGTAGTTAAACTGAAGCAGATAAGAATAAAGTCAATAGATAGGCTTCCATGTCAGGAAGGATACAACACAGAGAGCTGTTTGCACCTTCAATGGCTGTTA
>CM057845.1:12863919-12894176 GCA_030068395.1 Apalone spinifera
CCCCCTAGCATGGCACCCGGCAAGTGTCCCCTCGTACCCCCCCTTTGCTACATCTCTGCCGCGCTCCTCACTCCCCTGTCCCCACCAGATGCAGCAGGGGAAAATTGTCCCCGCCGGGCTTCCATCTGAAGGAAACAGGAAATAGCAGACATCTCACAAGTCTGGTATTTTCTGTTTTGTTTTTTTTAACCGGACGGGGGACCCGAATAACGGACAGTCCAGGCGAAAACTGGACACCTGGCAACCCGATGGAAAACATAATCCCAACTATACATACAAAATGGAGCTTAAAATAGTTATTACCACTCAAGAGAGATCTTGGAGTCATTGCGGATAGTTCTCTGAATAGAGTCACTCAATGTGCAGTGACAGTCAAAAAAAGCAAATAGAATGTTAGGAATAATTTAAAAAGGTATAGAGAATAAGACAGATCTTATGGCCTCTGTATAAGTCCATGGTATATCCATATCTTAAATAGTCTGTAGTAGGTGAATTCCATGCAATGTTTATAACAATACATGTGCTGGGCCAGTTTTACGTACCATAAAACCACACTTTACTTAAGCAGAGTTAAATATGGGTAACCAAGAGCAGTATCAAAGCTTCACATTTCAGTGAATAGTGAGCTAAATAATAGCAGCCATTAGGTTAAAAGTTGTGGATGTTCACAGTTCCTGCATAGATTATGAAAGGGAATGTATGAGGGTACATATACACATTTCCACATCTGAAAAATTACATTCATTTTACAGACATACGCATCAGTTTAATTGTTTTATTTCTTCTGCTGCCTACAGGAAGAAACAATAGCATGTGTATGCAAAATTTAATTATGTGGGAATAATTTTGTATTTTATTACTTTAACTTATCACTCTAATACAGGAGGCAGTAAAATTCTTCATTTTGAAATAAGTATCTACACGAGCGCACACAAATGTATTAGTCCACATATTTGCATCACTGAACTGAAATGTAATAAGGAAACATTTCAATCATTCACATCATGAAATTAATGCTTCCTGTGATCATATAAATCCATTGGCTCTGAAGAGGTGATTTTTAGAAGCAACAAACCTTTAAAATATTAAACAGTGTAAATCTGAGAGTTTGCCTCTGGCCATTTGGAGGAAAACAAATCTAGTTTTAAATATAACTTTGTGTACTTGTTCGTAATAGAAAAGATTCATTTACATCTGAACCACAGAACCGTAAAGCAGCTGATAGGATATAATTTGGGATTCTGTAAGCCTGATTTGGCCCATCTGTGTTCATGCTGTCCCCATAACTGAAAGATGAGGACAAAGTCTGATTTTTCTGGGAATCTCCCAGTAAGGAACCATTCACAAGCCAAGAAGATACAAGTGCAAACAATTACATTTATCAGGGTTAAGTGCCTTGCATTTTTATTTTATAGATGATGTAAATGGACATGCAATTTTCATGTTCCTGAGCAGCTGTTAAGGTGAATTACCCTATCGAATTGTGATGCAATCAAAACTGTATTTAGAGATCAGAATGAGACCTAATGTGCAGGGTTGTGTCAGATGGGATTTTATTCTGTGTTTATACAGCATCTAGCACAGCAAAATGCTGGTCCATGATTAGGACTCGTAGATGCTATGATAACACAAATCATAGATAATAATAATGCTGCACTTAGATGGACAGGACAAGTTTCAAAGCAGATTAAAATAGATTGAAATTTGTATTTAGGGTCAAATTCAGCCACCTTTATTCATGCCGAGCCATTGATTTTAATGGGACTGCTGGTAGACTAATGTGTTACATAAGTGACTCACTGTGGCAGAATCAGACCCTTATACTTAAACACATAAACGTACTTACCCTAAGCAGTATGTACCTTGGTAATCATAAAAGTAACAGATGTGCCGTAAATAATGCAAGTCAGCAAGAGAATTGAAGTGTCTCAAGCTGCTCACCCAATGCTTGTGTCTGGTGCAGGCCCTAATCTCATGAAGGTTTCAATGAGACAAGTGTGTGCTTAACTTTAAGCATGTGAGTAAACTGCTCTGATGGACTGTGACCAAACCCTTTTTTTAAAATGCATGCTGTGGTCCAGAAATGGAACCCGTCTGACAGGCAGTGCGGTTTAGGGAAAGGGCAAGTTCCAGTGATGTGAATTGCTATATTGGTTCAGCCAGTGAACTGCTGTCTGACCTGGGACAAGTCATTTTCCCCTCCTGTGTCTCAGTTTCCCCTCCCCCTCTTTCTCTATTTAGACTATAAGACTTGGGGGCAAAGGTTGTCTCTTACTATGCATACATCATTTAGGCACAGCATAGCTCTCTGCTGGAACCTCTAAATGCCACTGCAAGAATAATGAATCTGTTCTCATTGGCAATGTGACCCCGGTGCATTTCAGTATGGAATGTTGAGGAATGCTGAATTATGACCATACGTGTTATGTAGGTTGCCAAGACAGAGCATCACATAATGTATTGATATTGCAAATGTCACAGCATAATAATCAGAGCCTCTAGAAGTGCTGTAATTAAACGTGTACATTCCCTTTTCAGTGAGACACACAAGGTATAGCTATTTTCATTCTTAGCCGGCTCTGAAATATAAACCAGCAAAGTTTAGAGATACCATGTGAACTGAAAATGCTTAAAACAAAGAGTTTGCTTCAAATAAAAAATGACTTCTCCTGTCCACTTCCACTGTGCTTAGAATCAAGCAGCTTAGCTCGGTCTACAAATCATCAGTTACAAAAAAAAAAAAAAAAAAAAAAAAAGCCATTCCTTGCAGTACCCTCCAAAGACTCCTTCCATAGTTGCTTGGTAATCCATAATCAAAATGAATGACAGATCATACAGCTTGATTTCTGTTTGTAGATCTCTGAAGTTGAATCAATGAACACATCTTAACACCCCTCATCTATACTACTTGAGCCCTAGATCTATTTATTTTTCACAAATAGAACTGAACACTCCATTTTAATAGATTGCTGGGCCTTTCTGTTCATTTATTTGTTCATTAATCTTCATAAAAATATAGCAAATCTGTAGCTCCCTCTGTATTACCTGCTTCTCTGTGGACTTCAGCAAATAAATGAACAGTACCACATATGCAGAGAGACGGCTGTAAGTCTGGAAATGTGTGTGTATGTATGTTGTACTAGCTATATTTCCCTGCTCCCTATGGAAACGTAAAGCTTTGTATAGATTAATTTGTTATGCCATGCACACACAATAGGGCAGTCAGAACTGATGTTCTGGGAGAGTTAGAACAAAACAGTAAGTTGCAGGCAACCTATTGCTTTCTGGTATGGATCAATCAATTTAGGGCTGGTAATGAAATTTTAAATTTTTTAAGAAATTGTCACATTTCGTGCCTTTTCTGAAATACTTCTGAAGATGAAAATTATATAAAGCACATTGATGCAAAAAAGCAAATATTATTTTTCAAATTGCAAGGGCATTTTTTTTAAATGACCACTTATGCTGTTCTCACAAAATCCGTGTGCTGGGAAATGGACACGCCTACATTTGCACATGCAGAACAGGTAGCTAAAACCTTTATCTTGTGTATAGAGTTCTCATATTATATATTTTAGGAATGTGCATTTGTCTTTCTGTCTGCCAGTCTGTGAGTCTGTTTGTTCAAGAACTCCTTCTCAATGGTCAGAGCTAAGACCACCAACTGTGGTAGGCAGCTTCCTCTTATCATAACTTAAAGCAAAGTCAGGGTTTGGTTATGCCAGGACAATGGGTTGTGCCTGGAATTTGATTGTTTGTCATACAATGGAAAAGGAGGAATCTGGCAGGAGGGACAGTTATTCTGCAGAATGACCACAGGAGTCAGCAATGGTCCAGAGATGGGGACCATGATAGCTATAACCACCATTGGGCCAGCAGGTGGCAGGGGTGGAGAAAGAGACAGCGATCTACTATATATTTCAGAAAATTTGTCTGTTTCTGTGTGTCTCTGTCCCCCAGTCAAGGCATATGCACTCCGCAACAGGCTGCAGCAGCCATAGACAGACACTTCTTATCTGGCCACAAGCTGCTGCTGTGTGAGAGAGGGCTAGTATTGTCCTCTCTCCCCAAAACAGCCTGCATACTGAATCTCTCATCCCCAGAACAATGATTTAAATAAAGGACCCGAGTAACAACCTAGTGTACAACACAGAGCAAAACATTCAGGAGGAGTCACTAAAAAAATGCAGACAGAGCACAACTAATGCACACTACACATTCACAGAAAGCTGCAAGGACAGGACTTAAACAGCCAAAAGGTACTTTTCATGTTTAGAGGCCTACACAAATTACAGAGAGACATCCATTTATTCTGTTGTGGGATATCTTACAGGGGTAGTGGGTTTTTTCCCCCAAGGTCCACATTTCTTGATCAACCTATAGTCAAGATCCAGACCCCAGAGAAAATAATAAAATAAAATAAAAAAAATAAATACCCCAACAATAATGATAAATAAATAAAATTTCAGGGTCTGCTCAAAAGAGTCCTGTGTTCTGGATTTGGCCCACAGTCTGCCTATTGATTATACGTGCCTTAAATCATGTTAAGTTGTACCTTGACCCATTTTCTTACTGAACACAATGGGTGCATCTACACAGCGCCATAACTCGAAATAAGATATGCATTTTGTGTAGCTTAAATAAGATAGCTATAGGATGAATTTGGATGACTGATGATTTGGGTGATCATCCCTTTAGCCAAGAAGAGGGGTATGTGAATTCTGCCCAGTTGCCACATTTGAAATGTCTCAGCTAGCTAGACATTCCTGTCTGTATCTTCACCCGCAGAGGTAGAATGAAAGGAAGAGCCACATACCTTTCACATCCCTTGCCTTTTCCCTCTTTGGGGGAGAACCTCCATATTTTCCCCCTACACTGCCCCAGCCCTAGACTGCCCTGAGAAGAGGGAATAGAATATCTAACTCTGCCTAGTCTCTTTGGGGAAGAGACCAAAGAGGCACATGCCCTATGAACTGGACTCAGTACTCCTGTAACCTCATCATGCACTCACCTTGGTTTCCCAGGATGGCTAAGGAAATTTCCTGAAACACTAGGCAGCCCATGGGATGGGTAGGTTTGGATTCATGCATTGGTAACTGGTTAAAAAATAAGAAACAAAGGGTGGTAATAAATGGCCAGTTTTCAGAATGGAGAGAGGTGTCCCCGTGGGGTCTGTATTGGGACCAGTTCTAGTCAACATATTTATAAATAATTTGGGAATAGGGATAAACAGTGAGATGCTAAAGTTTGCAAAGAATACAAAACTACTCAAGATAATTAAGTCTAAAGCAGACTGATAAGAATTACAAAGGGATCTCACAAAAATTGGTGACTGGAAAACAAAATGGCAGATGAACTTCAATATTGATAAATGCAAAGTAATGCGCATTGAAAAGCATAATCCCAACTACATATAAAATTATGGGGTCTAAATTAGTAGTTACCAATCACAAAAGAGATCTTGGACTCAGATTTTTCTCTGAAAACATGCAGTCAATGTGCAACAGTAGTAAAAAAAGCAAACAGAATGTTAGGAATCATTAGGAACGGAACAGCTGAAAAGACTGAAAATATCATGTTTCTTCTATATAAATCCATGGTGCATCCATATCTTGAATACTGCATGCAGATGTGGTCACCCCGTCTCAGAAAAGATATACTGGAATTGGGAAAGATACACAAAAGGGTAACAAACACGATTTGGAGTATAGCACAGTATCCATATGAGAAGAGATTAAAAAGACTTCAAATTAGAAAAAAGATGACTAAGGGGATGCATGATAGATGTCTATAAAATCGTGAATAATATGCAGAATGCATGTAGACATGTTAATTACCTTTACACAACACACAAGAACCAAGGCTCACACAATTAAATTAATAGGCAGGATGTTTAAAACAAACAGAAGGGAGTAACATCTTCACATACCACACAGTCAACCTATGGAACTAATTGGCAGATGTTCTGAAAGCCGAAAGGATAAGTGGGTTCAAAAGAGAACTAGACAAGTTCGTGGAGGATAGCTCCATCAATGCCTATTAGCCAAGATGAAAACCCATGTTCTAGATTTTCCTAAACCTGACTGCCAGAAGCTGAGACTGTGCAACAGGGAATTATTCACAGGGAATTATTCACAGAGAATGGATCTTTCGATAATAGCCCTGTTCTGTTCATACCCTTTGAAGCATCTAGCACTGGCCACTGCTGGAACACAGATCACTGAGCAAGACGGACCTTTGGCTTGACGCAAAATTGACATTCTTATGTTCATTTGATCCCACTGGAAACACCCCCCCCTCAGTGACAATTCCACATTTACAATGATATTTTGAGGCCTATCAGTTAATTAGTTTTAAATCCATTTAATGCATACCATGTTGACTTCATATCATTCTAATTTTGCATGAAAATGTGTTGAGTTCCCAAGTCAAATGCCTTATAGTTGTCTAAGAATGTTACGTCCACACTCTAATCTTTATCAACCAAACTTGTAATCTCATAAAAAGAAATCAAGTTAGTTTGATAGGATCTATTTTCTATAAGCCCATGTCAATTTGCATTAATTACATTACTCTCCTTTAGTTCCTTGTTAATCGAGTCCTGTATCAGCTGCTCCATGATCTTGCTTGGGATCAATGCCAGGCTGACAGTCTATAATTAAAGAGACAAGGTGGGTGAGGTAATATTGTATTGAACCACCTTCTGTTGGAGAGAGTGACAAGCTTTTGAGCACACACAGAAGAAGAGCTCTGTATAAGCTCAAAAGCTTGTCTGACTCGTGAGCAAAAGTTGGTTCAATAAAAGGCATTGCCTCACCCATCTTGTCACTCTACTATCTTGGGACCAACACAGCTACAACATTGTATACATCCTTAATATTAGTCTGGTCATTCGGCTTACCCTTTTTAAACATTAGCACAACATTAGCTTCCTTCTAGTCTTCTTGAATTATCCCAGTGGTCAGGAGGCTGACAGAATTGCTGGGTCCATTGGCAAGGGGGAGCAGCTCTGTGCTCCCAGAAGAGGTGGGTCAGGGCTAGCCAGCCCTCAGTGCCGTCCGGACTGTGCCCTGCTCCTCCCCAGGTACCCAGAGTGCACCATTCAGGGCTCTGGTGGCAATTTATAGTGCCTTTCCCTGCAGGCCTTCCAGCGATCCAAGGCTACTGTGCATTAATATTGTTATGTTCCTTACTTACGTTGCATAAACACCCATGACATTTCTTTTTATATTTCCACATCCTTATTGGTAATAATTTGAATATTTTATCCCAAGCAAAATGTGGATGCTGAACAAGAACTGAGTGTTAAACACGAGAACTAAATAAGGAGGTTCAGATATCACAGCCAAATGCAGCAATGTTATTAGGGGTGGCTGAAAAGTTTGTTAGAATGTCACTAAAAAATTGCTAATCTTTAGAAAAATTTTGTCTAAATCAAGTTTCTCACAAAGTCTGCTCTCTTTGAAAAATGTTGATTTTTTTGTTGGAAAAAAATCCAAAAACTGAAAAAAAATTTTTTAAAGATTTAAAATTAAATAAAATTTTAGTGGAAAAATATTTTCTGATCAGCTGTACATTTTATGCACACTGGGTCTGAGCATCAGCTAATGTAAATCAGCATAGCTCTATGCAAATCAATAGACTTCCGTTGATTTACTCCTTCTGAGAATGTGGCTCAGATTCTTTAAGGTAACCTCACTTTAAATAACTACAGAGCTTTTTTCAGACCTCTGGTAAATTGTACCCTGAAAAATGTCACAATCTGGACTCTTGAACATCTGTAGCCCCTTAATTCTCAACTGGAGCTACATCTACACTGGGGGGAATGAGTTTGCTCTTCCACTTTTTTTTGCAGTAGAGCAAACACGCTCTTTTGGGGAGCCCCGTATTCCTCATTCTGCGAGGAATAAGGGCTCTGTCGAAAAAGAAGGCTTTTCCGCCATTTGGCCCCACCTAGACTGGGCCAAATGGCAGAAAAGCCTCTTCTGGAAAAGTGATTGAAAAAAGCTATGCAAATTGCAGAGCACAATTTGCTTAGCTTTTTCCGAAAAAAACCCTATAGTGTAGACCTAGCCTTGGAGTGCCTTTTACACTATTTTGCTGTGAGGGCAGCCACTCCTAGCATCTCTATAATGCAAAAATCAGTCCCAGCTGAACAATATGAGTGCTTGAATAATGTGCCAGCAGTGTCATACAATAGCATCTTATAATCTTACATACAACGCTACTACACACATTTTACCAGGACAATAATGTTCAGTAGATGATGGATTTTCAAATGATACCTCCCAAGGCATACTTTGAACAAAATGTATCAGTCTTGTAAATGTAAAAGTGGTGTACATGGGGGTACTGTCGGTCACAATGATTTTTCTTCATTAATTAATAACAGAGCTAACTACTTAAATATTAACAATTATAGGAGTGGAGCAGCAGAGGTATGAAGGTAGATGCACCAATCCTTTGCTGACCCAGGAATCTTTTTTTCGAGCCTTTACAAATACTTCTGAAGAGCAGTTTTCCTCCTGGCTTTTTAAATGGAACATATTGCTCCAAATAATAATTGGGATGAAGGGTGGAAGAGGAACAGTTCCCCTACAAGGGAGTTTAGCCCAAATCCTCACATAAAAGGCAAAATGCTGGCACTATTAAGTCAATGGCAAAACTCCCATTGATTTCAGTAGAATAGAATTGCATCCAAAAGTATTCAGTTGCATTTAATGGCTTTTTACAATGGACACTTGCTAAACCCATTAGACCAGACACTGAACAGATTTTTAAAGTGCCACATCAATTATCCCAGTGTTGAACAATTTTGAAAACAAGGGGAACATATTCTATTACCCCAGTTCAGACTTCTCCCGACAAGCTCTCCAAATCTTTACTAGGGTATGACCTTTGTGGCTTCGTGTAAATAGATTGTGCTCATATTGCTACTTGTCTGCTTGACCCAGATATCAGTGCTTTACAGTTTTTCACACCAGCACGTGCCCATGGACCATCAGTTTCCATGAAGCCAGATAAATTCAGCATTTACAACTAAGGGTTTGTCTACATGGGGATGCTTGGGAAAGTTAATCCACATTGATTTTTAAAGTGGCTTAGTTAAAGCACATTAAACCCTGGTATGAACACTTTTATTGAGAGCTAAAGTGGTCTTAATTTAGATTAAAGAAAGATAAACTGCATTAAGGCTACTTAAACTCTGAATAAAAGTGTTCTGTGGAGGTTTAGTGCTGTTGAATTAATCCACTTTAAATGTACATCTTTAGTTAATTCAGATTATTTTTCTTGAATGCCCTTGTGTAGACAAACCCTTAGACAATGGATTTGAGTTAGTGGATCAAATCATTCTGATTTTAATATCAGTGAAGTGAAGACTGTGTAAGTTGAAGCATCAGTCCAGAGATGTCCATATACTACCTTCACCTGCTCAGAGGAACCTAGCGACTTCTCACCTAATGCAGCCAGACAACTGTATAATACTGAACATGAATCTTTCCTAACCGCTGGGGAGATAGCCGTGTATAGGGTACATCGTTGCAATCAAGGATTTAAGAGTCTCTTTTTTAAAAGACATTTTGCCCCCCCTATAAAAGAGGAAAGCCTATAGAAGGATCATCTCATATCTTCAGGACAGCTAAGTTACCAATGGGGCATATCTACACTACGCGGAAGATTAATACTGCCATAGTCTATCTTCCGGAGTTTGATTTAGTGGGTCTAAATGCTGCTAAATCAAACTCAGAATCTGCCCCCAGCAGCACCAGTACTCCTGTCCCCCACAAAGGGTAAGGCAGGCCAATGGGAGTGTTTGCTCCCATTAGCCTCCCACTGTATGGACAGCGCAGAAATGCAATTTCAGATACATAATTTACGTAGCTGGAATTGTGTAACTGGAGTCAACATATCTTACTTCGACTTTCTGCTATAGAGTGGGCCACGCCCAACAGTGTACTCAGTGATGGGTACAATGTAAAGAGTTTTAACATGCCAACTGACATGCACACACAGAGTGTATGGAAAAATCCTGCGTTCTGTATACAAACCCACAAAAGATAAGGGCACAGCACTAAGTGTTATTTGAATGCTCTCTTTAAAATCAGTTCATCAAAGCCTTTCACACTCTTACAATGACTAGCTGAGGGGGTGTGTTGGTTTGCACTCCTGACAAATATATTTTTTGTGAAAGACAACAAGGGATGTAGAAAGATAATAAAAAAGCCCATCTTGTAAAAGTGATCATGATCTTATTTGAAAGGTGCACAGTGTTTTTACAGATGTGCTTTTAATTCCCTCCCTCAGCCAAAGCACACTCATTTTTCTGTCAACATTATTGATTTTAATCTATTTTGAAACCACTAGAGGAAAAAGAAGTCAGAAAGTCAAGAGTATCCAGACACTTCTTCAAGTATCCAGAGGTAAGGACTATAACTCTCATGAGAGTGATGCTGTGGCCAAAAGAGGTAATGCAATTTTGGGATGCATAAACAGTAGGTGAAGAGAAGTTATTTTCTCTCTCTATTTGGCACTGGTGTGAACACTTGTAGAGTCCTATGTCCCTTTCTGGTGCCCATATTTCAAGAAGGCTATTTGAAAAAAAATTGGAGGAATTTCAGAGAAGAGCTATGAAGGAGAAGAGGGCTAGAAAACAGGCCTTACAGTGGTAGACTCAAGGGGCATGTCTATATTTAGCACAAAATCGATGCTCTTGAGGTCAATCTTCTAACACTGGAATTAGCGGGTCTAGTATTGACCCATAGATCAAATGCTGAGGGCAACCCCTGCCGGTGTTCGATACTCCTCCTTCTGCAAGGAGTAAGAGGAGCTGATGTGAGCATTTGCTCCCATTGGCCTCCTGCTGTGTGGATGCCACCATGACTTGGCTTAAGGTAAGCCACCTCCACACATGCATTTTCTGTAGCAGGAATTGCATACTTTAAGCCGACCTGACTGGTTTACTATAGACCAGGCCAAGGAGCTCAATCTATTTAGCTTAACAAAGAAAAGGCTGAGAGGTGACTTGATTATAGTCCTTGAGTATCTACACGGGGACAAAATATTTAATAATGGGCTCTTCAGTCTAGCAGAAAAAGGTCTAACACGGCTGCAGGTGAAGCTAGACGCATTCTGACTGGAAAGCAGGTGTACATTTTTGGTAGTGAGAACAATTAACCATAGAAACATTTTAGGAAGAGTCATGGTGGATTCTCCTTCACTGACAATTTTAAGACCAAGACTAGATGTTTTTCTACAAAGTCTGCTATAGCAATTATTTTGGGTATGTTCTCTAGCCTCCCAGTTCCTGACCACCGAGCCATGGTGGCTCTGGGGGATCAGGGCTGGGATAAACTGCACAGTGCCTCCCTTCTTGCTGCAGCTATTGGGAGTGGTGTGTCCTGCCCCGTCACTCAGCCACCTAGTGCTGGGCAGGGGTGGGATTTCCTCCCGGCTGTGGAAGAGCAGTTTGCTGCACAGTGGGAGGGCCCACGGAGCCTGGCACTACAGCTTTAGAGCAGGCGCAACCCAGGCAGCAGCGTTCAGCTGGTGGTTGGGAGGCAGCGCAGGGCTAGGTGAGGGAGGCAGGGCAGGCACTGATGACTCCAGGGGCGGGGCTAGTGCTGGGAAGCTCTAAGAGGCAGGGGGCTGACATTGGGACACTGGGACATCTGGGGTGGGGAGCTGGCACTAGGGGGGCTCTGGGGACAGGGCTAGTAGTGGGGGGGCTAAAGGGACAGGCACTAATATTGGGGACTGGCACTAGGAGGCCCTGGGGGAGCTGGATGCAGTGGGACTCTGGAAACAGGAGTCTGGCACTGGGGGGGTCTGGTGGTGAAGGGCTCTAAGGGGCAGGGGGATTGGCACTGAGGAGTTTGGGATGGGAGATTGGCAATGAGGGGGCTCTGAGGGCAAGAGGCTGGCACTGCTGGCATTGAGTGCAGGGGACTCTGGGGTCAGTGGATGATGCTGGGGGGTCGTGGAGGGGTGAAGGGGCTCTAGGAGTTCAGGCTGGCAGTGGGGGGGCTCTGGGGACCAGGGCTTTTTATATCATGGTCCGGTAAACCCATTCACAAACTTTTGGTGGACCAGTAACATTTGCATATCATTAAGCAAATAATGAATATTTGAAAATGCAAATAAAATGTTACCAGTCTGCCAGAAGTTTGTGAATGGGTTTGCCAGTCTGCAGTATAAAAAAAAAAAAAAAAAGGTTGGGAACCACTGCTCTAGCCTGTGCTAGATGGGAAGTCAGACTAGATGATCACATATCAGTGTGGCCCTTGTGACTTCCATGGAGCTCTTCCTGATTTACAGCAGGGTATGTAAAAAGAAAACAAAGCCTCATGTTTTTCATGCTGTAAAATTTTCAAAGGCCCCTTGCTAGGCACTCGAGTCCCATTGTCAAAAGTGACAAGTCCTTAAAAACTTAAGTCTCATTGAAAGTCAATGGGATTTAGGCTGAAAATGGGACTTGTGCTCTTTTTAGTATTTCTGACGCTGAATCGCATTTAAGGCTAGCTGGAACTGGTTCCAGCAGGCCATCAGGTCAGAAGTTACCTTGTGGCCAACGAGGCCAGCAGGGCACCCTGGGAAGGTCTGGAGGCCCCCTATTTCAAAATAAGCATCTACACAGCGCTTACTTCAAAATAGCAATTTTGAAATTGGCACTATTCCTCGTGGAATGAGGTTTACCAATTTCGAAATAAGCTCTCCGCTATTTCGAATTAATTTCAAAATAGCAGTTGGCTTCTGTAGACGCTAGGAAAGTTATTTCGAAATAATAGCTGTTATTTCGAAGTAACTTTGCTGTGTAGACATACCCTAACTGACTCTGTGTTGAAGCAAATCCATAATCCTGTTTGTCTTTGGCCCTGTGAGTTGACATGGGGTAACCTCCCCCCTGCACAACAATGCATACCCTGAGCCACTTCAGCTCTGGGAGGACAGAGTCTTAAGGGCTCAGCATCAATGAAACCAACCCACTAAATGGATCAAAACCCGTCTGTGTAAAAGTTTTACACAGGAAAAGCTCATAAGGTAAGCTTCTCTATCACTGAGAGAGAGATGCACAGTGGTTGCTTTCCGTCAAGTAACAATGATTTACAATGCGCTTGATAATAAAAATCTCATTTGTTTATTAAGCATAAAAAAATTGGTTTTAAATGACTAAGTGAAAACAGATAGATCATAGTAAGTTGCTAAATTAAAATGAACAGAAAATGTACAGCTAAGTCTAATTCACTAAGAAACTTATTACATGCAAATTCTTAATCCTAAACAGCTGTTCTTATTTCAGGTATAAGGTTTACGTCAGAGATGATCTTTTACACTGACTTGGGTCTCCAGCCCTCTTTAATTTAAAAATTCTTTTTTTCTTCTCTTAGGGTGTGCCAGGTAGTTCCTTGGTCAGCTGAAGACATAGGGCTGATAGCTCCCCATTGCTTAAATAGACTCTCCCCTCAAGCAGGATCTTTTGTTTGGCATCCCCTCTTTCCATGGAAAAACACAAGGTTCAAAATGGATTCCAGTACCAGGTGATCTTTCTAGACCAATCACCTTTGGTCTTACTGGACAAGCAAGGCTATTTACAAGTTGCTGAGTTGATCACCAAGCCATTAGGGCTCTGGGGTACCAGTGCTGACTCTCATTAGCACAGTTAAAATTATAAACAGATTCACACTTCATATTTCTAACTTCACATACAAGATTGCTACATGCAATGAAACAGGATATACAGATACAGCAGATTGTAACATTAAAATAGATAGGTTATTTTGTTTAAAAGCATCATTGAGTTACAGCCACTCTCCGAGTTACGAACAAGTTACAGACCAACACTTGGTCCTTAACTCGAACTGTTCGTAATTCGGGCCCCATTGAGTTACACGCAACCGCGCTGTTCGTAAGCGCGGGTTGCATTCGTAATTCGGGGACCGCCATTACAACCGCTCCATGGGAGCTTTGGTCGTAAGTGCGAATGGTCGTAACTCAACTGTTCGCAACTCGGGGAGCGGCTGTATGCATATTCCTATTCACAAGCCAATTTTCACAAAGTCTGGGGGTGCTATCCTCAGTGTCTTGGCTAGATCCCATGCTCATTCTACCTAAAGTCACTACATTTCCCCGATAGTTTCAGTGGGCTAGGTTATTGCTCACATCCTATCATGACCTATTGGTTACCTCTGCTCGGCAGCTAAGCAGCTGCCATGTTTCATCCCATATGTGGAAGCAAAGATGCCAATAAACAGTTCTGCTTATGGTAGCGCCATGATCTAAATAGCTGGAGAGAGAGTTCAGAAGTGGCTCAGTTTTAAACATGCCTCTGCCCCCAAAGAAATTCTTCTTTGAGTTTTCCATTCTGGCCAAAACAAAATGATACAAATGGGTAAGTCCCTGATCACATACTCTCCATGCACCACATCACTCTGTAAATGCTAAAAATAAAGAGTCAGAGACACAACACAACAAAAACAGAGCAGCCTCCCAGTTTCTCCGTTTCCTTACCTTGATCTGTACTCAGCAAGACTTTGCCTCTCGTAACTGGAGTCACCTGAGTTTTCTTTTAAGATGCTGAGCTTCATAGGCAATGACTCCAGGCTCAGCATCCACAGAGAAAAATTAGTGGGTGCAGGCACCCACTGATGCAAGCTTCCCCTTTTTCCCCCCCTCCCCATGGCTCTCACGCACCAGCAGCCCCGCACTTACCAACTCCTCCTCCTGCCTCCCAGTACTTCTAGAGCAGTGTTTCTCAACCTTTTTAAAATAAATTACCCCTTAAAAAAAAAAACAAGTACCCGTTTCTCAAAAAAAAAATTGTAAGTACCCCCACTACGTACAGTTTTCAGATACACAATTTTTTTTCTACTATTGCAACACATTTGTTTAAACAACTTAATCGTAGCCGGGCAGGTGATGAAATTTGTGGGTGTAAAAGGTACAAAAATAATAAAGCTCTATAATACTTAAACAAAAATTCAGTTTTCTCCAAGTTTCAGTTGTGTTGATGTACGCCCCAGACTTCTCTCAAGTACCTCTAAGGATACTTCTACCTCTGGTTGAGAAACACTGTTCTAGAACACTGCTAACAGCTGATTCACAGTGGTCAAATTCCAAGAAGGCAAGGAAGGTACTGGGATGGGAGCACCGTTGGGGGAGGAGCAGGGAAGAGAGGGGGTGGGGAGGAAGCAGGGGTATGAAGAGGCAGGGTGGGGGTTTGAAACTGGGGATAGGGAGTGGGGCCTGGAGAGGAGAGTGGGTTTAGCACCCTCCCAGGAAAATGGGAAGGTGTTGCCTTATGCTGAGTTTAATTACATTCAGCTGTACCTAATTAGTTCCTAGTTGGGAATGCCTCCCTGAGGTAACTCCAAAGGTTGGCTGGAAGTTGAACCACTCAAAGAAACAGGCTGAGCTTGTCAGGAAGCCTGGGGGGCAAACTGAAAGACCCCTGGATGTTGGAAGATGTTTAAATGGGGCAGGCAAGAGAGCAAGGTTTATAGTCTTACCAAAGATCTCAAAGATCTAGCCTGATTTATTGGCTTGTTTACAGCCACTAGTGCTGATTCTTTGTGCTCTGTGCTGTTATTTAGCTCTAATTTACCCCTAAATGTCTTCTAATAACCCAGCAAGCAGTGGAAGTGTTGGTAATGCTTCTAGACAATATTGACCTCTCATAGTTTGGCAAATTCTCTGGTTCAGCATCGGTCAGGTCCCGAGGGTGCCAGACTAGAGAAGTTCATCCTGTAGCAGCAGCCCTGTTACAAAGTCAATTAAGCCCCAGGGCCTCATACACAGAAGCACATTACCTTGGATCTTGGAAAAGCCATCATTTCATTTGTACTCCCATGCTTAGCAGAGAGTTTGCTGGTAAATGCATGCTGACCCGAAGAAGAGCTTTGTAGGGCTCTTTGTCTCTCTCACCAGCAGAAGTTGGTCTAATAAAAGATATTCCCTCACCTTCCCTGAATACAGACCAGTATATGTGAGGTTAAAATTGAGCCCTGTGCCCAAGAGGTATCTCTTATCTCTAAATCAGGCACAAGATACTATGAGCAGATGTCAAATTCAAGTTGATTAGCTTAGCAACCATATCTAGGAGAGTAAGAAGTAGCCTGGCTAAGTAAGTAGCTATCATAAAATTAATGACCTGTTGGTGCCAGCTCTATTGCCTTAAAACTGCATAAGCAATTACCCTACTGAAATATTAAAGACCACTGCTACAGTTCTAACAAGAGATACCATTATAAGATGATTCAGAGGATGAAAGCATAGCTAATTATAGACCGAATTTTGCAGGAGATGTGTTGTTAGGACTGCAGACAATATTTAAAGGCACGTGTGGGCAGTTTCAAAGTACTTCCAGAAACCTGAACACAGATATTTGCTGGTTATAAATTTGGTAAGTCTGTCAGGAGCAGAAGTAACCTGTTAACAATGTCCTTTCCTCCAATGACATTACTGCACTGTTACTAGCTGCTAATAGGATTCCAGATACAAAGCACTTTAATCCATTGCTAACACCCAACATAATATAAATTCCGGGTCTTAAAGCAGCTGTACTGGAGTGGTTTCTATTGTGGGGGGCTGTTTGCAGTTAATGCTGTTTGATCTCTCGCTCTATCAGAGAGAGAGAGAGAGAGTGTGTGTGATAAAATTATCTTGTTACAGATCAAGTTGATTTTTTTCCTATAATTAATAATTTTTGTTTACAAAGCTAACAACAGGTAAAAACAATCACGTTAATTAAGACAAAGCAGAGGACAGCAGAGATGACTTGCACTCATTAGCAGGGGACAGAAGGAGTTGTTAGCACCCAGTTCTGTGCATGGACTGGAATGTAGCTGCAGGAGGAGCCGTAGGAGGGAATTGTGGCTCAGGCTAGAGTTTATGCTGCAATTAAAAACCTGCAGCTGGGCCATGGCAGCTGACTCAGGCTGGTTGGGCTCAGGCTACCGGGTTGTTTGACTGCAGTGCTGATGTCCCGGCTTGGGCTCCAGCCTGAGCCGTGGAAACTTCCCACTTCATAGGGTCCTACAGCCTGGGCTGCAGCCTGTGCCCAAGCATCTGTGCTGCCATTGAACAGTCCCTTAGTCCAAGCTGGGGATGTTAAGAACTAGTTGACTGTCTCATAAGCATTTGCTTATTGGATAGTCTGTCGACTAGTTGATTTCGCCCCCCCACCCCCCGTGGCTCAGCTGTGCAGCATTGCCCCTTTAAAACGCCAAAGTGCCGTGGAGCCCAGGGTCAGCTGGTTCTGGGGAAATGCCGTGCAGAACCGGGGTCAGCTTGGAAGTCCCCAGATGACCCCGGGCTCCATGGCTTTGAAATGCAAAGCCCCAGCGGGGCTCTTGTACATTTCAAAGGAGGAATGCAGAAATGCCTATCGACTAGTTGAGTAGTTGATGGAAATTCCATCGACTACTCGACTAGTCAATTAACCACATTTTAACATCCCTAGTCCAAGCGCTAGTGAGCTGGCCTGGGTCAGTCATGGTTGTCTAATTTTAGTATGGACATATCCTCAGAGTCACCATTCTTATACTGCTCCCTTCTCTTGGATATAAGTTGCAATATTTGACTCCCCCAGATCTGGCCAATTCTGCCCATCCCTGCCTGTTCATTTGCTTCTAGAGGAAACTGATGGGGCAAGAGGCCACATCAGCCATCTATACAGCTCCTGCCTCCCTCCACACCTGAGCTGGGATGCAGCTAGATCCTGTATGATTGTATAACCCACACATCTCATGGGTGTGGTATACTGTCCCATCTACTGGGACTGAGACCACATACAGCAAGAATAATTAAGGTTCTCTACAGCCTTGGCAGAGAGCCAGCTGGCTTTTGGCTCATACACTAAGCCCCAGAGGTTCCAGATTCGATTCTGCCAGTTGGTGTTACAATTGTATGGGATCAAGATGTAATCTTGCCCTCTGTTATGACTAAAGCCATAGCTGTCAACCAAAGTTTGATTTTAGTGAAAAATGCAGAATTGACAACAGAGAGACATTTAACAAATTTGCGGCAATTTTGCAAATTGTTTAAAAAAAAACTCACCAAACTAATCTCCCACCAAAATGGTATATTGTTTGTTTGTTTATGTTTATATTTGAAACCTTTTTTTCTTCAAAATTTCTTTTAATTTTACTTTAAAAATGCTCAAAATCAAAATGAAGCATTTCCTTGCAGGTCAAAAAAATATTTTGTTTGGCACAAGATTTTTTTTTTCTTCAATACACCAAAAAGTTCTATAGGTTTTGTTTTTAATTATACCTGAGACAAATGTTTCACTTTTTTCAGAATTCCCAACCATCCCAAAACAGCTATTATTTGTATAGCTGTACACAGATGTGCATGACGCTTACCTGTTTAGTGACAGAGCTGATCAGATCAGGTCCTGAAATGGGGGGAGGGGGAGTGGTAAAGGAGGTAATTGTCCCAGAGCCCAGCAATTCAAAAGGTTCCAGAGGGTATGTCTACACTAGCCCTCTAGTTCGATCTAGGGAGGCTAATGAGGGTGACCGAAACTGCAAATGGAGCACGGGATTTAAATATCCCATGCTTCATTAGCATGTGCCCGGCTGGTCGCCATTTTAGAAATTGACTAGCCCAAAGTAACTGCCCGCGTCTACACGCGGCAGTGAAATGGGATTCCAAATTAAAACCCTACATTGAATTAGCTGGTAAACCTCATTGCAGGAGGAATACCAGCTAATTCGATTTAAGGCTTTAATTCAGAATCCCATTTCACTGCCGCATGTAGACGCGGGCAGTTACTTCAGGCTAGTCAATTTCTAAAATGGCGACCGGCCGGGAACATGCTAATGAAGCATGGGATATTTAAATCCCGCACTTCATTTGCAATTTCTGTCTCCCTCATTAGCCTCCCTAGATCGAACTAGGGGGCTAGTGCAGACATACCCAGAACTCTCACCATTGTTGCGCCTGTGGCAGCTGCAACAACTAGAGTTCTAGGCCCTTTAAATCACCACTTGAGCATGAAGTGGTATGATCCAGGCAGTGCTGAAGGTCTGGCGGGGGAAAGTTAGTCCCCAACGCTCCCCCTTCTGCCTAAGGAAACGCCCCTTTTGGGAGTTGGCATTGGGCTCTACTCATCTTGCCCAGGGGCCTGGCAATTCTGTTGGCCCCCCTGGGTAAAAAACATACAGAATTTCTGTTTTTTCAGTGTTTGTTTTATTTTTGAATTTAGGAGGGCTTTTTTTAAACAAATCATATGCCTTACTGATTAAATATTTATTTTTCACATTATGTATCATCTTTCTCTCTGCCCTTTGCTCTTGCAGGTTGTGGCCAGTGCTAACCTCCCTTTGCACATAAACATTCAACACTACAATACTTGTTAATTTCAGAGATTATCTACTGACAAAATAAGATTTTTCTTATGAAGTATGTCAGCTGTTATAAAATACAAATAAGGTTTCAACTTCTTCTGGAAATGGCCCTGACCTCCACTTTTAACCATATATGTACAGAAAGTGTAAATAGACAAACAAAAATTCACCTGCAGTTCAGTAAAGACTGGGTCCAAAGCCCATGGAAGCCAACTGAAAGACTCCCATTGGCCTCCGTAGGCTATGGATCAGGCCTCTATTGGATAGGGCATTCTTATTGGTCAACGATTAATATATCTTAGATTAGTTTCCATTGTAACTAACAGACTCTGCATTTGGAGAGACACTGAACGCAGGTGTTGGCAATATGAAGACAAGATGGCCTGATAGGAAAGATCAGGAAAAAAACTTTATTGTGCTACAGATTCATAACATAATTTTTCCATAATTCATCCCAAAATTGGATAATTTAGTTTTATTCAAAGATTATCTTAATTTACCTAAATGTCTTTGGAGTCTAGAAATCTACTTGGATATCTCCAGAAAAGAGGATCTTTGCATTTTTTTTAAGGACTTTCTTTGTTTTTAGGCCGTGACAGTGATGCAATGAGAATAACTTTGGAATGGTATTTTGAATCGTTACTTACAGCTTCCCCCAACACCTCTAAATCTAATGACATTTGCTTCCATAGCATCTATTAGTATAATAGATGCACAAGAGGGAAAATCATGCTTGTGGAAAGGACCTTCAAATGAACTGTGAGCGTTCTGTGCTCCAGAGTTCAAGAGTACAAATTAGCGGCTATGCTGTGACTTCAGATTCTCACTTGCATTTCCTGTTGACCCTTATCTAACCCCACAACGTAGCCGTAAGATCAGTTGTGGGCAACCTGCAGCCCAAGGGCTGTATGCAGCCCATTGGGGTTCTACCTGTGGCCCACGGAGACGTTTTGTTTACCGTTACCCATCTGCAGGGTTGCCAGATTCTGCTGGATTTCGTCTGTGTAGCTTTTTTCCTACCCATACTACAAAAGTGACACAACTTACAGCAAGTAATTGTTGCTGATTGCACACAACACTATGAGAGCCATGTGTTACCTCTGCATCCAATCAAAATGCTGCTGTGGTTCAACTGGCACATCCCGCAAATTCTAGTTACGCAAGTCCTGTTAGCAAAAATACACTATCCTGGGAGACGGTCTCGGTTATGACAATATTGCGGCCCACTGAGATGAAGGAGGGCCACTCATGCGGCCCACTCGCTAGCCTAGGTTGCCTTTCACTGCCTAAGATGCAGAGACCATTTTGAGCTAAACAGGCTCCAAGGTCCCTGAACAATGCAGGTCCTCTGAACAAGACTGCAGGGTGAAATAAAAAAATTGAGGGGCGAACTGTGGGGAGTATGGTAGCATACTGCAGTATTTTGAAGCAGAGGTTTGGATATTGCACTAAACTCCTGGTTCCAGCTACAGGAAATGTGCAATTTTCCATGACAATAACATAACTCATATGGACTGAACAGACATCTTGGTGACTCATAGGCTAATCTAAAAGCTTAACACGGCTGCCTTTGAAGCAAGACTTCTGTTAGCACTTTTAAAATAGGGATTCTGCTTCAGCCAACTGAGAAATGCAATTATAAATGCCTTGTTTACAGTCTGTATTATTTATTTGTTCTCTTTATATTTGGGAGAATAGGTTTAAAAAAATCAAATCAAATCTCTCCTTTTGGTTTTCTCTTTCAACAGTCACGCACATTGCTGTTTAATTCTGGTCAGAAGAAATTTTTAAGAGGCACGTTTTTCAGAGGCATTGCCTAAGATTCAAAGCAAGCAATCCTCCTTTAGTGGGCTGTTTGACATAGCAACTTCTCTAATCCAGATTGCATTTATTAATATTCACTGCTGTGGTTCTCAACCCTCTGCTTGGAAAAATAAGTGTTAGAGGTTGAAAGTGTTAGGAGAGACAAAAGCTACATAATGAAGGGCAAAACTACTCTAAACTACCAGCCAAATGTTCTATATAATAAATAGCAAAGGACTGATAGTTGTATGTAAACCTGTGTAATACCAGCCACCTCAAGTACTATCGTTTCATTTCAGCTTTAGCAAATGTTTAGTAGAAACTCTAAATAGGACAAAGCCTTGCTTTGGTTTGCCTGGTAGTGTAAAGTTTGCCAAATAGGGCAAGAGGCTCTGAGACGTCTAAAGTCTGCCTTCTAATCAGAATGTCACTGCCAACCCCATTCAGGGAAGACTTCAGTGTAATGCATACAGAAGCTATTTTATTTCTCCATGTTCCGTCATTCACACAATTGATCTTACTCAAATGTCTTCCCTTTTCCTCAACTCACCATTGCCACCCTCTTTGGCCCTGAGGGCATGTGCACCCTGATAGGCCAGACCAAAGGTCAAATCAAGAGTGGATGTATTTCTAGAAGATATCTGTTGCTCGAGAAGTTAATAAGCACGAAGCAGAAATTATGGGGTAAAGATTTTTAGCTTGGGTTATGCAAGAGGTCAGATGATCATAATGGTGTCTTCTGGTCTTAGAAACTAGGAATAGATATTAAAAGTGTGTTGAACAGACAAGTATCTTACTGCTCACATAAGATTATTCCCACTGCCAATACAATATTATTATTCTCCAATGCTTCATCCATTGAAAGCCAGGCAGCCTATGCAGAAGTACCCTGCTGCTTCTAGAATGTATGCATTACAAAAAAGGTACCAAGGTGATATTTACAACAAATTTTGGTCACCCAGCTCGTTTTGTTGCCTGCCTTGTTTTCATCAAAGAAATCTGCCCCCATCCTGCTCCATTCCATCCTTTCCCACAAGCCTTCGGCCTGCTCCACCTCCTCTCCTGAGCATGCCCTGTCCCTGTTCCTTCCTCTTGCTCCTAGGGCTTCCTGAACACTAAAAATCAGCTGTTTGTGGTGCTCTGGAAGTGCTGGGAGGGTACGGGAGGAGTTAGTAAATGGGACTACCAATGGGTGAGAGGTACAGAGGCAGGGAAACAGAGGGGAGCAACTTGGCTGCCAGTGGGTACCCAGTACCCACTAAATTTTACCCGTGGATAACCTACTGTATAGAAAAATTTACATATATATACCAAAGTGCTTCAAGAAATCAACCTCTCTGCAGTGCAGTATTACTACTGGATGGGTGAGTAACTGTAACCTATTTTATACTTCATTCATTTCAATTTTTCTAAATTCTTTGAAAATCAGTATGCCATTGGTAAAGTATAGCTCTCAATTATCCAGAATAGTCAATTAACTGGCACCTAGCATTCCCCCAACATGCCGGATAACAGAGCTTCTACTGTACATCTTATAATGTATTTCACACTGTAAAGCTACATCTACACTGCAACACTATGTCAGGATACTGGAGTACCCCGAAATAGTTATCCCGCATCTTCACAGCAAGCCGATTTTCTGGGGCTTGCTATTCCGACGTCCCTGTAAACTTCATTCCACAAGGAGTAAGGGACATTTTGGAATAGTAAGTTATTATGAAATAAGATCAAAATAAGATTCACAATTTGCGCAGTTAAATTGCGTATCTTATTTCAAACTACGATGCAGTGTAGACGTAGCAAAGAGGCTTCAGGCAGATCCTTTGCAAAGGACTTTTCTGCTACAAACATAAATGTTCTCATTAGAGCAACAATGAATAATTGTAAAATTCCAAACTTGATTGTATTGGGAGTCTGGGACAATCTTTAAGAAGAGCCTGAGGCAGAAGTTGAGGCCTACGGGCCTGTGAACGAGGGGGAGAAAAGAGGGTTTGCACTGATTTTTTGAATGCATTTCAAAACCAAAACAGCCTCAAATAGCTATTAAAAAAAAAAAAAAAAAGAGACAGATTCTAAACTATCCCATTTAGACAGGGGGCACCATCCAAAAAACACAGCCTTTATCACCATAATAGTATTTAATGTGATACACAAAACATTCTCTGTGCTCTGGAAAACTTCCATTCATTTTCCAGCCTGATTAGCAAACAAAGAGGTGCCAGTAAGTAGCAGCTTTATGCAGCCTACCCAAAGTTTTGAACTTTGAAGATTTGCACATCATTAATAAAAAGCCTGGCAGATTTTGGCCTTGTCTACATTAGACAGTGGTGAAAGTAACTTAACATTTCTTACAAGTAGTGTCCTATTGCAACCCGGATCCCTGCCAGCTCTTTAAATAGCTCCTCCTGGCTGGCTTTTGCCACTCCTCAGCCAGCTCTTGCCACAGCGGCACACCACGGCATGTCAGCTTACTTTCACCTCTGACCCGAGACATTTTTTTTAAACTTTTGCACCAACATCACCAGGGTGTAAACCAACTGGTTTTATCAATGTTGAAAATTTTAGTTTAAAGTAAGTGCCAGTGACCACAGTGTTGCCTAAAGCCTGTTTTGAGCAAGGTTAGATGACATTTAAAAAAAACCAAGCAACTAATTTCTACTATCTATGCAGCTACCTCTGGTACCTATATGGTACTTTAGTCCCCGAGTGCCTCACTATCTTTGTGAACTCAAAAAAACCCCTGTGATATAGGGCAGTGCTATGAACTCCATTTTATAGCCAGGGAAATCTGCAAACAGAGGCTAAGTGACTTACCAAAATTATACAGAAAGACAGTGGCCAAACAAGGACTTAAAACCAGATATCTGAAGTCTAAGGCTAGCACCCTAGCCATTGAAAAACCTCTCCTCCATGGGTGGTCGATGAAGGTAGGGCTGGGGGAGGCAAGTCCCCAGCTCTACCCCCAGCCCTGCCCCTTCTGCTGAGGTCCAGCCACGGGGAGGAGAGGAAGGCAGATGCACCACCCCACCACAGGCTATGTGCCCCAGCTTCCCCAGCCCAGAGCTCAGGGAGGGTGGAGGGCGTGTGGCCCAAGCCTTCCCGGCCCCAGAGCATGGCGGGGAAGAGAGGTGGGGCAGCACATGGCTCCAGCCTTCCCAGCATCCCTGGCCCAGAGCACAGGGAGGGTGGGTGCTGGGGGCAGCAACACTCTGTGCAGTATGCCTATAGCTGGCATTCTGGGGGCAGAGTGTGGGTGGGGCTAGGCTCGCAGCTTGGGAAGGCAATGCCTTCCCCTGCTTAGCATACCCGACACTCTGCTCTCCTCTCTGTTAGCACAGTCATTGTTTCTACTATAGGTAGATTTCAATGGTAGTTATGACAGTGGACAATTTTAAGAAAAACAGTGCTATGACACCACAATCTTTGAGAACTTCAGGCACCAAATCCAACAAAACCAGCTTAGTCACCGAAATAGGCTTCCCTCAACTTCACAAGCCACATGATCATTCTCTTCATGTTAAGTATTGTAATAATCAAGAGAGTGACATGAAGGAAACGGACAAGTAAGGAAAAAAAAGTCTGGAACCATTTGATTAAAAACAATCAATAACACAGTCAGAAAGATCCTACCAGGTGGGAAGCATAAATGGCTTAGGGTAGAATAATGAAAAAGACCAGATAAACAAAAGCAGAATAGTCATCCTTCTCCTCTCACATGGCTGGAGGCAGATAGAATAATCAGGACATGGTAGTGGTTTCAAAGTAAATGCAATAATTCTGCCGAATATTGCAATCCATAGCTCGCTGACCCATGACTCTGTAATGATTACTATGCTCCTCTCCAGTGTATAGCAATCTTCTGCCCTGATTCAGTGGGATTCAAACAGGCAATACAATGAAAACAAACCCTTTAGCCTAGCTCAGAGAAACTAATAAAGAGACAAAATTCTTCCCCTCCACCCCTCCTTTTTTTTTTTTTTTACAGAAGTAAATGAATTCTGCCTCACATTAACCTCCTGACACTTTTTGTTCGGGGATGGAAAGGTCAGAGCATCCTAAATCCTCTCCACAGGGTTCTTCTCGGCAAGTCATCTTGAAAATACTGGGGCTATATTGCATTCCTCTGTCACAGGCTCCAATGGTTATGTGCAAAAAAAGACACATGCCACAGATATTGAGCAATCACACCTGTTATTTAATATGCATGAGGCAGATCCTTAAATCCTAGTCCACAGCTAGCAATCGGAGTAGTCATTTTCCTAATTCACTGGCTCTGAAATGTCCATATAGGAACATATAACATAGGCCTTGCCTACACTAAAAAGTAGCTTTTAACTATACTGACCTGAGGAAGAGCTCTGTGGAGTTCAAAATCTTGCATTCCAGCAAGAGAAGTTGGCCCATAAAAGATATTACTTCACCCTCTTTGTCTCCTTAACTATGTTGGTATAGTTAAGCGATACAGCTCTTCCAAGGCAGACACTCTTATATCAGTTAAAAGATGCTTTATACTGGAATAGCTATTCTCAGTATTAGAGGAATAATCTACAAAGGAATAATCTACAAAGAATATATATTTCTGTCTGTCTGTGTGTCCATCTGAAAGTCCATTTTTTCAAGAACGCCTCCTAAATAGTAAAAGCGAGGGCCACCAAATTTGGTATGCAGCTTCCTCTTGTCCTAACTTAAATCAAGGATAGGGTTTGTTTCCAGGACAACTGGAAGCCCCAGGAAAATAACTGTTTTCTGTAACATGCAAAGGGAGGGGCTGCGGTTCAGAGAGACATGATGTGAGAGTGGTCGCTGGGGGCAGTGAGCCCGCAGGGGAGAGCTAGCCTGCAGAGTGACCACTGGGGGCAGTGGTACCACCAAGAGAGCAGCCAGCAGGGATGAGGTGCCGCCATCTTGCCTGCCAGCACACCAAGTAAATAGCTCCTTTGCCCCAAATCCTTTCCCCCATCCCAGCCATTGGTCGCACTGCCAGGGGAAAGGCCCTGGTAGCTGTGGAGGAGAGCGCATACTAGAGGGAGAGAAAAGGCCCATGGCAAATGGGACTAGGGTTTCCAGATGGCTTCAACAAAAATACCGGACGCGCTTGACATTACATCACAATCTATATTACATCCTATTTAGAAAATACCGGACATTTATATTTTCTCAATTTGTTTCTCGAACAGAAAACTCAAATACTGGACTGTCTGGTTCAAAACCGGAGATCAGGGGTCTATTCTCCCCCTACCCCCATCTAACACTGCTTCCACTGGCGGGGAGGGGAGAAAGGGTTTGAGGCAAGGGGGCTACTTACCACTGTGCGCGTAGAACCCCAGCCCTGCTGGCCACTCCCTTGCTGGTGTGGCTGCCAGAATAGCTCTCCCCTGTAGGTTCGCTGCCCCCAGTGGCCACTCTCATATCACATCCCTCTGAACAGCAGCCCCTCCCTTTGCATGTTATGGAAAACTTTCCCAGGGCTTCTGGTTGTCCAGGCACAACCAAGCCCTGACCTTGCTTTCAGTTAGGAGAAGAGGGAACCGAACTACATATTGAATTTGGTGGCCCTCTCTCTTACCATTTAGGAGAAGTTCTTGGTAAAATGCACTCGTGCGTGCACGCACACACAAACACACTTTTTCTAGTTATTATAGCTGGCTGGATTCATGTCACATTCCCTTTGTGTCTCTAGCTTTAAAAGGGGAACATTCGCATTGTAGCTAAACCTTTGTATACATGTCTCTAGAGGAACACCTTTGATGAAGGGAATCAAGAATACTTCACAAACCAAGAAAAGAAGAGTGAATTAAGCATTGTTCATAAGCAAGATTTGCACTCAAGGATAGAGAGGTGTTTCAGTTTTTTCTTCTGTGCTGATATAGAACAGCACCTAGCAGATTAGGGCCCTAGTCCATGGATAATCCACTTAGGCACTAAAATAATGAAAATAAAGGATAATAATAATGTGGTACTATCAAGAGGCCTAACTAAAAGTAAAGGGATACAATTGAGACGATATAGGCTGAATATTAAGGACAACTTTCTGATAGTGAGCATTATTAGGCAAGAGTTACCCAAACTTTAGAAAGCAGATCCCCCACTTAAGAAAATTAAACCAATCCAGTCCCCCACCACTGTACCCATGTATTGTTAAAAGCTTACTCAGATTAAACAGCTTCATCATGTGATACTATTTCTTTCTTTCATGCTTGAATGAGCAGTGACATAGTTAACATTGTTAATATTTAAAATATCAGTCACTGGCATCTCATTAGCACCCGTTGAAATGGATGAGACAGTTCATATAATAAATCTCAGGCTTTTTGCAAATTCAGGCTGATATTAGTTCATTGCCTA
The DNA here is from genome assembly GCA_030068395.1 of Apalone spinifera. Lineage (NCBI taxonomy): Eukaryota > Metazoa > Chordata > Testudines > Trionychidae > Apalone > Apalone spinifera. Next base: position 12,891,414 of record CM057845.1, read on the forward strand.
AACTCAGGTCACATTCTGAAGGTTTTTGCCATAATTATAGCAGCTGGAGACATACTTAAAAAAACAAACAAGGAGAAAGTTGAGAGCCTGGAGAAATTTAAAGAGATCTATTCTTTCCCCTTCTCTTGTGCCTCCACTTGCTTGAGTGGAGGGAGATAGATCTCACACACTGGAAAACACTGCATTAGACTGTGAAAGTGTAATGTCTCCCAAGGAAAGTAATCACCCCTGAACCTTTTCTTTGTTAAACTAAATAGATTCAAAGAGCTCAATCTATCATTAAAGATCCAACTCTCATTTTAGTATTAGATGATAGACCACACTATAAAAGTTACCATAGGGAACAAACCCACCTTGATATGGTTGATATGGTTAATCAACCTGTCTTTTCCCTCTCTCTAACTCCTCTTTCATAACAGAATCCTCAGAACAGCAAAGTTAATATTGCTTGTATAACCCCCTTTTTCCTCCCTGGGTTACTTGGGAGCAGGTCACACTCACATGTGTGCCTGGGCACCTGATGTTTTTAACATAAAAGGAGATCCTGACTATCCCAGTGGCTATGTTGTTTAGTTGGGGATTCCCTATCCACCCCCTTGCTGCAGTCCCTTGCTCCTGAAGAATATATAATGATGGTGCCTCCACCTGTCTGGCCCTGTACACACTTAATGGTGTGCTTTGGGAGCCTCCAGGAATAAAATTATTCCAGCAATAATCTGGCTCTAACTCCAAACCAACAATTATAACTAATATATATCTAATTGATTAACTTAGAATTAACACACCTCTACTTAACAACTTAAAAAAACAGGGGTTAACAGATTAAAAGTGAATAAAATCAATTAACAAAGTATACAGAAAGCAAATTTATCCTATCTGGCATTTGCACTGCCATCATTTATCCCACCCCAGAATGTGCACTCCTCAGGATTCAGAGTCCTAGACACTTGCGTGGGCACGCTTGAAGGTCTGCAGCTGGAGTGGAAACAGCGCAGGGCAGGTTCAGTGTGTGTCAGTCCAGGCAGGCAGCCAGCTGCAAAATCCCTCTGCCACTGGAGCAGGCCCCACCAAATGCCAGCAGCTCTGGTTCACTGGACAGATCACACTGGCTCTCATTGGACCCAGAGTCAGTTTGTCTTTTGTGCTCCATCCCAGGCAGCACTTTTCCAAACAGCCCAGTTACTCACAGTTACCTATTGTGCAGATTTATGTAGGCCCTTCCCTGCCACAGGCACAGCCAGGATCTCTCCAGGGACAAGCCCCAGCAGACTCTCACAAACAGGCTCTAGCTGCAACACAGCAGCTCCTGGCCTGGAAAAGGCTCCACACCAGTAGGCTGGATCCTCTCTGCAAAATAGAGCCTACTAAATCTCTCCCTCCATGCCTGGAAGAGCCACAATTCCCTCCTTTTTCCCAAGGGCTCGTGGGAGTTGTAGTCTCTAGGGCTAGATTCAGGGCCGGCCCACAACATTTTGGCACCTGAGGTGGGGCGCTCAAATGATGCCCCCATGCCGCCTCACTTGGGCCAAAACTTTTAAAGGTCTCAATTCTGCCCTCCTTCCTCCAGCACAGCACTCCACCATCTCTGTGCATCAAGAGCAGAGAGAATACATATGCACCAGCAGCAGATACAATTTTCTACACTCTGGGTCCTAGTGACGCCCCCACCCCTCACCGTCTGGCACCTGAGGCAGCCGCCTCAGTTCGCCTCATGGTAAGGCCAGCTAGATTGTTGCACAAAGGATCCTCCCAGTAAAAGTGAGAGGATCCTTTAGTAAGGGGTCTGCACTTACATGCAAATAAGACATTTTGGTATATTTTTATAGTGACAATTATAGAAACATAGAACTGGAAAGAACCTTGAGAGGTCATTAAGTCCGGTCCCCCTGCACTCATGGCAGGACAATCACTATCTAAACCATTTCTGACAGGTGTTTAAAACGAGCAAAATGCTGTGAAACAAATGAGAGACTGAGTCAAGCACAGAGGAGAAGGAAAAACACCTTTTTCAATATAAAGGCCTGTCTGCTCTGCTGTCAAGGGGAAAGAGGGAGAAAGGACTGGTGGGCCATTAAGATTCTTTCAGCCACATCTTCTTGGAGATCAAATGGGGATCACCCCTCCTTCTTTATAGTCCCAATTATAAAGGTATGGGTCCTAATTAATGCTGAAAATAAACACATTTGTTTATTTCTGGGAGCAACATTTTAATTTTTTTAATGAGCATTTCTGCCTAAAATTGTGATTTTTATAGGAGTGAATGGCTCTCTGAAATTTTTAAAATGTCACGCAGCTTCTTATTGATTTACATCCTAGTGCTATAACATTTTGGCTTGGTTTATTGCAAATTATCTTTTAATGCTTCTACTTTCCGAGTGCTAGGAAAGACAGTTATACTTCTGGTAGGGAACAAGTGAAGAGGAGAATTCTCACATGGGTATTTAGAATCCCACTGTATACACTATTATAGCATTCAATGGCTGCAAAAATCAAGCAGCAAATCAGCAGTGAATATCAATTATACATCTGCTGCATTTCAGAGGCAGATGGTACTTTAATTATATATCTGAAATGTTATGGACAATTTTCATCACCCCAACTTCATTGAAATTTTGGCTTTAGCACCTAAAAATATCAATGCAAGGTACATGCTTGATGACGCATTACAAGAAAGAAGTAATCATTTTTTAACAGAAATATTCCACCAATCATCACATATATAGTAGCCCAGTGTCTGAGAGTCTGTAACGCTGAAATGCTGGC
>CM057845.1:12894276-12922437 GCA_030068395.1 Apalone spinifera
CGATGTGGAGGAGAGACCTGAAAATCCCATTTTATGACGGGCTAATTGGCTAGTAATCCAATAATAACCCTACAATTAGCCCGCATGCTCCCAGTCCTGTTACTCTCATCTACATGAGACATTTTTACTGATGACACCATAATACAACAGTGTGAATAAGGCTTGCAGGACTCAGATTTGTGTGTTATAATTTCTGAAAAGTTTATATTAGGCATTAAGGGGTGAAGTTTGCTCTTGATTTTACTAGTTAAAATCAGAATTAACCTTACTGGGGAAGATGGAGTTACTCTGAATTTCCACTCATGTAGCCCAAACCAGAATTTATCCACAAGAGAATTAGGATCCAAGTATGTTTCCACTAAAGTATATGGTAAAAGTTCTGCTGAAATCAACAGGCTCAGAACTGCAACCACCAGTCAAAGAGTAGACAATTGATATGGGGCCACTTGTATCCTAAATACTTCTCAGCTCAATTACAGTTGCAGGCATAGGGTTGCCAGATGGTTGAACCAAAAATACCGAACACGCTCCCCCCCCAAAAAAAACCCCACCAGGGAAAAAATTCTGTTGAGGAAAAAAAAGGGGGGGGGGAGACCAAAGTTGTTGAGGACTCCAAGACCTATTAAGCAAAATAAATAAATTAATTAATTAAATAAAACAGCATTAAAACAGCATGGCCCCTTTCAGAGTGAGTGCAGAGTTAGAATAGGGATAGGAACAGGAGAGCAGTTGAGCACTAAGACCCAGGGAAAGCATTGCTTCCCTTGGTCTTTAGGCTTTTTTCCGGCAGCCATTTTGTGTTCTTGTTCAAGCCAGAACTTAGCTTCCCTGTGGAACCAGGTAAGCACGGGGTCTGGAGGCGGAGGGCTGAAGGTGTTGGGGTCCGGGGGAGAGGCTGGGGGCTGGGCCTGGGTGCTAGGGTTGCCAGGTGTCTGGTATTTTTGCCTCCTGGCAGGGAAAAAAAAATCAGAAACTACCGGACATTTTAGGTGTCTGGTATTTTCTCAATTTTTTTACCAGACAGGAGGTGAAAATACCGAACTGTCTGGGTCAATACCAGACACCTGGCAACCTTAGGCACAGGGCCAATGCTCAAAATCCTACACTTACAAATTCTACTAAAAATAATAGAATTTGAGCACTGCTTGAAAAATATCCACTTGATTCCTCTCTGAGTAAGAGGTTGGTCATTAACTAAGGCCAGAAAGTATTTACTTTACATATATGGACTTTGGCAATACAATTATTATTGCCCATTGATAAGTCAATAATAATTCAAACACACCTAGGACTGCATTCCATTCCATGATAAAACAACCCCATTGTTTTCAGTCAATAGAACCCATTTAGACTAGAGATGTAAAAATCCGTTTAACTGGTTAACCGATTAAATATAATGTGGTGCCTGGCTGATGCTTACTGATTAATCTGTTAACTGGTTAATCTTTCACAACTTTGGGTGCACTGCTTGTCAGTGCTTACCTACACAGACATCATTTTTTACAAATGATGCTAGACATGAAAAATGTCATGTTCAAAGTACATATTGGGGTATGTGCATGTGTACCCACAGGGATAGAAAGTTAAAATGTCAACTTGTGTTGAAAGTAGCTTGTTCCCACTTAACCATAGTGCCACGGTGAGCAACAAGGTAATGAGAGAGAACCCGAACTGCAATGATTGGAAGTGGATTCAAATCCAAACTTCCCCACGTGTCAGATTCTGAGGTTTGGTTCTGGGCCATCTCTAATTAACATTGTTTTATTCATCTTCCACAACTTTGATTCACAATGTGCTAAATGCTGAGTGGTCCCTAACAGAATTTAAATACTGCATCAAAGGAAAGAAGCCTCTTAGAACTATTTTCCAGGAAAAAAAACAACAACCTGAATGTGGATCCATCTAGGCTGACAACAGAGCTATTAAAAATGTGTTCATGTTATAAGGAGCACAGGCATTTCAAAACAGAGACACAATTAATGAAATTACATGCCTGTCCTATCACAAGGCATGAAAAAACAAATAGAAAAAATTAGCTACTGAATATACAAAGAACATGAGAAATAAAGATGAGACACCTTTATCTTCACCGGATCACTAGGCATGCAAGAGTTTGTAAAGTATGCTTTGAAACTCTTGCAGAAAGTGATATTGGCCCCAGCTAACAAGAAATAACAACCATGGTGCTGGATGAAGCAATCCTTCTTGGGCAGCACCGGATTCTAAACAATAACTTCAGAAGAGAAAAAATCTTTGCACTAATAAGTTGTATGTCAGACTTCAGCTCAGTCTTTACTTAAGTGCTCTGTTGCTTTCCCCATCCTGTCTCTGGTTTTGGCTATTTAGGGCTCATTGTGATCCATTAATGCCCCTGTGCAGTCCCATTGCAAGAATGGGTAAGATAACTTTCTGCCCTGAAATACTCAGGGTTAGGTTTTAAAGGTATATTGGTGCCAAACGTCTCTGGAAGTTGGGCCAGATTTTGGAAAGTATTTAGATCAGCAATGAGCAACCAAGAACAGAGAGTGGGCTGCATGAGTGGACTTCCTACCCTCCCCCTTCCTACCCTCCCAGCACTTTTGGAGCACCATGAATCTCTTGACTGATGCTCCATCTCCACTCCTCCCCCTTCCTCCAGGAGCTTGAACAGCTGCAAACACCCGATTCATAGCATTCCAGCACTGGGAAGGAGGAAGAGGAGTGCGGACGGAGTGAAAATCAGCAAATTTGTGGTGCTCCAGAAATGCTGGGAGGAAGGGGCAGGAGTAGAAAGTGCGCAAGAGGCACGTGGGGGGGAGGGGCACAGACAAGGGGTCCGCGGGCTGCAGGTGGAGCCCCATGGGATGCAGGTTGCCCACCACTGATTTAGACTCCTAGCTCCCATGGGTCTATGCCCTACTGGGCAGGGAGCTGCCTTATTCTATGGGAGTTGCCTAGCACACTTTTGGGTGCTTGAAGAACACAACCAAACAAGATATACTGGCGTGATGGTGCTGTGTTTTATGTAAAATGTTGGCCAGCAGTGAACATGACTATAACCATTTTAATAAGAAAGACATTGCTGTAATAAGTTATCTTCACGCAACAGTTCTTAATTATTTCAGTGACTCTCAGGTTTCTTTTTAAGCTATTATTCATAGTCCTTCTTTCTGTGAGGTTAGATTTGGTGAGACGTGCTAGTCAGACAACTCTGGGTACTGTTTTATCCTCAGAAAGGTGCCAGATGCAGCATTTATTGCTAATGAAACAGACATGAGGTAACAGTTCAGTCTCCATGGGCCACCCATGTCTCGGCCACTGCTGAAACTGCTAACAAGAGCACGTCTTGTGGTAATTGTTTTTGGGATATGGACACTTACTACTAAGAACTGGAATGAGATCAAACACCATGAACATTCACTTTGATCTACAATGGACATTGTCATCGGGTAGAATAATGCAATTATTTAATTTCAATTTATAAGACAATGGGCCAAATTCTGCTCAGATTTATACCTGTATAAATGCTGAGTAACTCCATTAAAGTCGTTATAAATCCAGAGGAACTGAAGGCATAATTTGCCTTCTATCTCTGAAGACAGACGAGAATGGGGAAAAAAGTTTAATACCGCTAATGTTCATGTTTTCCTATTACAATAGTCTGTACCACACTAGTAATGATGACCTTAACTAGGCATGACCCAGGCCACTAATGACCTGGGTTTAATGGCCCAAGACATAATTTTAGGCTATCAACTATCATGACCAGTAATTAATTACCAGGAAATACATTGTCATTTGACTATTAAGGTTCTGTTATGTTCAGATTATTCAGAATAAAAATATTTCAAAGCTGTATCCGTGGCTTTACTTTACTAGGTTTGTTGCAAAAGTCAAACATATATTTGGCTGACCATATTTGTTAGAACATTCCTCCATTGACTTTACCCAAGTTAGTAGTAACTAAACCATGAGAGTCTTTAAGTCTTGGAATCACAGGCTGCCCATAGATGGGAAATGTTCTCAAAATGGATTTGATATCTGTATTACCAGAGCACTCCATAAAGGAATTAATTTTCAGAAATTTAATAGTTTAAAGCTAGTTGGACGAGTTGCGGTGGGGCGGGGGGAGCGGGGGAAGGGGGAGGGGGAGAAGGGAAGAACTAATTGTAGGGAACAAGCCTTCAGTGGCAGAGAAAAAGAGAACTTTAGTTCCTGTAGATCTAGCTGAGCCCCAAATAAGGTAATTAAGATGTGTACAGTTGTGGATTCTGCTTTTTGCCTTTCCTATATTTGCTGCTTTGTACTGTCTTGGCCATTACAATTCTTTGTCTTCCATTATCATAGGAAGACTTTTTGCAAACAGGTGGGTTTTGTATCACTCTGAAAAAAATTATGCTTGGGTTTAACTTTATCTTCTCTGGTTGGCTGTTGGCATCATTCAAGAAAGCTTTGTCCCCGGTTCTTCTAGGCCCTTATAAAGATTAACACCAGGCACTGGAATTGGCACTGGAAGTGAACTAGACCCCTTTCACAGCTGAACATAAGAATGGCCATACTGGGTCAGACCAAAGGTCCATCTAGCTCAGTATCCTGTCTGCAGACAGTGGCCAGTGCCAGGTGCCCCAGAGGGGGTGGACCGAAGACAATGATCAAGCAATTTGTCTCCTGCCATCCTTTTCCAGCCTTTGACAAACAGAGGACAGGGGCACCATTCCTTACCCCCTGGCTAATAGCCTTTTATGGACCTAACCTCCATTAATTTATCTAGCTCTTTTTTAAACTCTGATATAGTCCTAGTCTTCACAGCCTCCTCTGGCAAGGAGTTCCACAGATTGACTGTGCACTGCATGAAGAAGAGCTTTCTTATATTAGTTTTAAACCTGCTACCCATTAATTGCATTTGGTGTCTTCTAGTTCTTCTATTATGGGAACAAGTAAATAACTTTTCTTTATTCGCCTTTTCCACACCACTCATGATTTTATATACCTCTATCATATCTCCCCTCAGTCTCCTCTTTTCTAAACTGAAAAGTCCCAGTCTCTTTAGCCTCTCCTCATATAGGACCCGTTCCAAACCCCTCATCATTTTAGTTGCTTTTTTATGAATCTTTTCTAATGCCAAAATATCTTTCTTGAGGTGAGGAGACCACATCGGTATGCAGTATTCAAGAAGTGGGTGTACTGTAGTTTTATATAGGGGCAATAAAATATTCTTCGTCTTATTTTCTATCCCTTTTTAAATAATTCCTAGCATCCTATTTGCTTTTTTGACTGCCGCTGCACACTGCGTGGATATTTTCAAAGAGCTATCCACGATAATTCCAAGATCTCTTTCCTGATTAGTTGTAGCTAAATTAGCCCCTGTCATATTGTATGTATAGTTGGGGTTATTTTTTCCAATGTGCATTACTTTACACTTATCCACATTAAATTTCATTTGCCATTTTGTTGCCCAATCACTCAGTTTGGTGAGATCTTTTTGAAGTTCTTCACAGTCTACTTTGGTCTTGATTATCTTGAACAGTTTAGTATCGTCCGCAAACTTTGCCATCTCACTCCTTACCCCTTTCACTAGATCGTTTATGAATAAGTTGAATTATGAATAAGCTGCCTTTTATTTCTTTGAACTATTGCCAAATTGCTACATCTCATAACCTCATCAACTCCTTGGACTTCATTGCAGAATGCCCAATCTTAATACCATACATATCAATCGTCTCTCTGCAATGCTTAAGGAATATTCATTGGGTGCATTTAGATCTGAGTCTCTTAGAGCATGAGATGATCATTCATATTGCTAGGACATGTGTGAGCTATTATTTAACAGAAGGTTTTTGTCCACAAAGACGACACTCACACCACAAGTAGTGCAGGAAACACATGCTCAATTCTAAGTCACAAAGGAATGGTATCGATATTATACCTAGTCTAAAACCATCCACTGATTTTTCAATTCATTCTTCTCTCTCTAAAAAAAACCAAATAGTTTTGGTCCAGTACTTCTTAATGACCCTTTAAAGCTTGTTCTGTACCATATACTGAGATCTGTTCATTTATATTTGTCTGTTTCAAGGGTCACTACAATCTTGATGGACCAAGAGGTTTCAACCAGCAAAACCCTTCTTCTGGGAAATACATATGGCTTAGACTCCTACGGGACAGTAAAAATAAATCTTTTTATAAAAGAGAAACAAATTTACACTTTTATTATTATTTCTTTGACATTATTTTATTGTCTTTTAGTTTGAAATGTCTCTGAAGCCAAGGTAGCCATTTTTTTGTCTGATCTCAAAAATGCCACACAGGTGGGTTGATTTAAATGAATGTGACAGACTCCATTTAAATCCTTGATTTTAATCAACTTTTCCATTTGTACTTCAGTTATTTTCCCATTGGTTAATATAACCATTACATCATGTAGGTTTGCAACCAAATAGTCTTTTGGACTATATTTTGTACATCTTTTTTCTACCATAGAGGATGCACTATAATTATATACATTTTTAATGTATTATATAGCTTACATTTTCAGATTCTAATTAATTAATAGTGTATTTTATTAAGTTACACAATGGTGAATAATATATTATTTATTTACTGGGACTGTGTCTAGACTACAGTTTTTTTCCAGAAAAAAGTACGCAAGTTGCAAATCACAATTTGCGTAACATTTTTTGCTTCTTCTGTTGGAAGAGGCTTTTTCAACATTTGACCTGTCTACTCAGGGCCAAATGTCGGAAAAAACCCTTTTTCGGCATATCCCTTCTTCCTCGTGAAATGAGGTTTACAGGGATTCTGAAAAAACACATCTGCACTTCCGAAAAAAAATTTGGAAGAGCAGACGTGTTCCTTGGATGCAGCAGAGTTTTTCCGGTATCCCAGAAAAACTCTGTAGTGTAGACATATCCTGGATAATTAACTTTTTGCTCATGATTTGTGTCAAGCCGCTTTAGGATTGTTAGGACGGTAACTGGAATTTTAATTAAACACACAAAACAGCATATCAAATTAATTTTTATTCAACAAAACAAGCCCTTAATAAAGGGCAGGACCTATTGTGCCACGTTTATAAAGCTTGATTTCAAAGGATAGATATTTTCCCTCCCTTACTTTATAGAGAAAAACAGCCTTTAACACAAAGATGTTGATTGAGTCTTATGGATGCAGAATTATTTTTATATAAGTGTTTTAAGAGATTATAATAAAATTTGGCCTTAACATATTTTGTATTACATTCACATTCCATTGTAATTGTTTTTTAAAAGAAAACATATTGCCATTTACATAATACAATCAAAATAATCTGATTTACATTTTAAAAATCTGTTTTAAATGCACATTTTTATTCACCCTAAAGCCTTATAAGTAGATGAAAGATAGTAGCTAATTACAGAGACTTTCACATTAATTGTATTTATTGAGAAGTAACCATACAGAAATTTTGCAATTCCCTGTCCTGTGATTGATTGATAGCAGTAGCCAATCAGAGTAAAAGCTTTTCATGGGATTCAGAAATATATGTAGAGTGACTTTGGAAATCAGACTTTCATAGCCAGAGTTCAGGGAACTGAATAAATACAGCAAGCCAGGATTAGAGAATTACACATGTGAAATAGAAATATTTTTATGAAACAATATAATTACAAAATAACGTATTATTAATTTTTGTCTTGGTGAATAAATGAACGCTGTCAATTAACAAATCAATTTTTGTTTAAAGATATACTCTGAGAACTTTCATTGTCAATATACCAAATGACAACCGACCACTTGTCTCTTAATTGTATAGACTCTGTTGCTAATCATATTGAAAACCTACTCAAATGCCCATTAACTCACTCCCAGAAACATCCAATTTTATACTCTGACATAAAATTAAACACCGTTGTCTTAGACAAAGAAAAATAAATAATAACAAAATAATCTTCCTAGTCATTCTGGGTGTCTGAAAAGTGTTCCTGAAATGAAAACCACAGCCCTATCCTTAGTATAAAACATCAAATTCGCATTCTGTTTTGTCCTTAGAACTAAGCATGATCATAAAGGGAGAAAGTGAGACATGGACATACTGCCATCTGCTCCCTCTAGTTCATTCACACTTTAAAAAACACGTGTGCAGAAAAGGAAATCACTCACAGAATTACAATGGTAATAATGTCATCATTCTCCAGCTAACATTGCTCAATGATCATATAACACATCCCATCACAAAGAGGCTAATAGCAATCCACGGATTCAACCTGAGCTGCATTAAGTGGCTTCTGTATTTGTAATATTAACATCCTGGGTTCTTTCTTTCACCAGTTTATACGGGTTGAGAAGGGAGCTTAGATATGCTCATAGTGAGCTTACCAGAATTATATAGCAACAAATGAGGGCCAGGCCTGGAGTGGTAAGAAGGAGCTAGAGTGATAGAGTTTAAGATCAGAAGGGAATATCAGATTATTTAGTCTGACCTCTGGCGTATCACAGGTTAGCACTGCCACCCAGCATGGGCACACTAAACCTGACAACCCAGAATTAGGCCAAAGTATTATATAAAAGAGGCTGTGTGCTTGACGTTCCCCCCAGCTTAGCTGGCCTGCTAGGGACCAGCACAGCTGGCCTGGTAGGGAGGATAGTTCTTGCTACTGTTAAGGACCATTCTCAAGTTATTTCCCCACTGGAGCATGGGATGAACTGAGTAGGTGCTTCTCACCAAGGCAACTAAGATCTATTTCCCAGGGGCTGAGGTCATTTAATTAGTCAGAGCCACAAGGTTAAAATGTCACATGCATGTTACACATACTGAGCAAGGGCAGTAAACAGTGAGACAATTTCAACCTGAGAAGTGACAGAATTAGACAGCGAATGAGCTCACCCCTCTTTTGTAACACTGCTTCTCCCAGAGGAATTAATATGATCCTCCAAACCAACCTCTCTTGCTATTGAGATAATGGACATAGGCTAAATAGTACAGAACACATTTCCATAGGGACTTCACTTCAGGAATCTAAATATGGGCTCTTCATGTCCAAAATGTGCATTGCATATGGAAGCTGGGTAGACTCTACCCAATTTACACACTCACAAGTGTGGGTTTGGTGGATATAAATTTAGCCATCTATGTGTAAGATGTGACCCTATGTTCAACTTTATACTTTTGGCAGTAATAATAAGCACCACTACTCCTTTAGAAGGGCTTTCCCGCACAAGGCCAGCCTTTGAGCTTTGTGGTTTTGACTTCAACAGAAGTAAAACCAGGTCCAAACATTCTGAAATATTTTAGAACCGGGGTGTCCAACACGCTAGTCACTAGCCACATGTGGCTATTTGGCCGGTGGAGTGTGGCTAGTTTGCTATAGCAGTAATGGCTACTGCTTCAGAACTGGTCGGAAACTGCAGTTTTAGAGACTCTGAAGAGTTAAGTCTGACATCTGAGAGGGAAGTATTATAATTCCCTTTTTAAAAATGGGGATGGGGAGGCACTGAGAAACATGCTCTGGGATTTTCCAAGGAAACTAAGAGAGCTAGCACTGAGCTCCCATTGATTCAGTGCAATTTAGGCACCCACCTGCATTCAGCTCCTTTGAAATGGCCTATCCTAAGCAGGACATTCACAAAGCAAGTCACAGGAGTGGAACCCCGGTATTCTGAATTCCACTTTATGTCACAGCCTCCTCCAGTTTATAATATAACTAGATCTTACACCTACATGTTGTCAGTGGCATTTTTATTTCATATCATGTCGTTAATGATGTTTTTAAACTTTACAAAGCCTGTTGAGACTAAAGACGCTTCTACATACCCAGGAAATTGTGGTACTAAGAGGTACCTAATTTCTATATGGAGCATTACTTATGGAAGGCTGACATTTATTGTTGAGCATATATGTAGCCCTTGAAGGCATTGGAAGGTTAAATGCATCAGTGACTGTGAGGGGCTCAGATACAATGGCAATGAAGGCCAAATAAGCCATTAGTGGAACAACCAAGGACTTATGTAGCTATAGGGGAAGGAAAGGGGAGCCAAGGGCAGATTCAGAGTCCGTTAGGCCCTCACGAAGGAGAGAGACTATAGGAGCCCTGCGGCTTAGGGGAGAATAGCAGGTGTGCTTCAAAGACCGCCAGTGTGCCTGCTCATGCGAGAGGCAGGGCAGTGTCTGAGAGAAAGGAGGGGGTGGAGTCAAATGATTGACAGGTAAAAGCCTGAGAAGAAGAGCTAGCCTGACCAATAGGAAGTAACAAGATGCCCACCCTGGGAGCATTGAGGACTTACTGCACATGAGTTCATGAGCTTCAGGGTGCAGACAGGGATCCCCCTGAGAATTGGCCTCTGGGTACCTGGAAGAAATAGCCCTACACTTGGTCCTTTCCCTCTTCAAAGCAAATCCCAGTTTAAAGAATTTGTGGGCAGGAATTCCCCACCCAGCCAGACTGAGTTAGTGCTTCAGCTCCTTAGATACCTCTGGCTGCTAGCAGGGCTGCCCTACTGCTGTGAGTCATAGACTGCATTGGGGGCCAAGGGAGCCTAAGCCTCTGCAATGCTCGCACCACTGTGGGAGAGGATGTGTGGTGGATTACTGCGTGGGCCCATGGGGCCTCAGTCAATCTGGGGCGCCTGGAAAAATCTCTGCTCCCCATGGCCTTGGGGTTGGAGGGGCTGTCACTCCCTGCCATGGAGCTTTACCATTCTCAGGGCCACAGAAGGGACTGGAGCTAGAAAAGAGCAAAATGGGGGTGGGACCTCTGAGGGAAGAGACTGAGTGGGGGCAGAGTGGGGGCAGAACAGGGGCAGGGGAATGGCGGAAGGGGTGGAACAGGGGCAAGGCCATGAGGGAGCAGGGGTGGGACTGTGTGTGGAAGGAGCAGAATGTGGGAGGGGCTCCAAGCTCAGAACTCCAGCAAGGGGCAAGAGCTCCACCGTGGTCCAAGCTCTCGATCCTCCTCCATCCTGGCTCTGATGGAGCTCTCAGTGCCCCCAGCTCCAGGACAACAGGAGGGCTGAGAACTGAGAGGAGGGGAAGGGCCTTGACCAAAAGAGGCAGGGCAGACGCTAGCCTTCTCAAGGCGGAGTTTCACATGCCCCCGATGTTGTGACTGCATCTGAGTTCTAGGGTAGGAGACTGGGAGTTAGGATTTTAGTAGAGATACTGTAGTTGCACCTGATCCCTGCATTCCTTTGTGGTGAGGGGAAATCCTGGGATCAAAAGCAGCCTGACTCTTGCATGAAGAGGGTTCCTGCCGGCTGGGTTCTTCAGGTCCTCATCCATCTGTGAGCTGGAGTACCATGGGTGGAGTGTGCATGCACCATCTTTTAAATGGTCAGGGTAATTATCTGGGAGACTCCCTGCTCCCTGAACTGTGTCCTCAAGCCAAGGAGTAAGGATTTGGGGATTTGATTACTTGTTGTCTATTAAAGTTATGGAGGGACTTACCATCTTATCTCACACAAGAGTCATTTGGGCTGCTTTGCTGCTGTAAGAGTAATGAGTGAGTCTGTAAGAGTAATGTTTTACCCTGTTATGCTATATTTACTTCCTGTTTAATATAATGATTTTGTTGAATATATTGTATATGGTTATGTTATTTCTTGCGAGTCTCCATCTCTCTGGCAAGTAAGTGAGGGTTCCTCTGAGGTTAGCATTTCTTTCCATACAGTCCTGGTGACCCTGCCAAGAAGGAGTAAGGGGCACTGGCAACTAAATTCATATAGGAAGAAAATAAGGATGTTACACACTGCTGAGCTGGAGGTGGGACCCAGAAGAACCCAAGCCTGTCCATCAAAACCTGTAAGGAGATTGTTGCTAAATGAGGTATCTGGTCAGAGAGGAAGGCTATGGTCAGGTCTATGCTACAGCTGAAAGGTTGGCTTAAGGTATGCAACTCCAGTGACATAAAATACATAGCTGTAGTCGGCTTACCTTAAGCAGAGCTTGGTACCATGTTCACTGTTGCTCCCATCGGCTTTCCTTACTCCTTGAGACTGCAAGGAGTACTGGCACCAATCAGAGCTGCCCTCAACATTTGATTTAGCGGGTCTTAACTAGACCTGCTAAATCAAACACCAGAAGATCGATCTCTAGCACAGCAAGTGGAGATGTGGCCTATTTTAGCTAGCTAGGAGGCAAGTGAAGATAACAAGAGGAGAAGCAGGAGTCAAAAGTTCAGATGTAAATGGAAAAGGGTCCACCATGGTCTTGCTGATGAGAAGCAGAAGCCTCATTGTGAGGTCGGTGAGGGCAGAACCAGTGGCTGCACTGGAACAGGTGACTGACTTGACAGGAGATCATTCTGAGCAACAGCGTTTTGGCTTAACTGCAGAGGACAGCTGTGGTTGATGCCTTCCCATTCTGAACCTCTGCAGTCAATTAGTGCGTATTAAAAGGCGTTTTAACCTACAGTACTCTAAAAGGTCAAATCCCTGAGAACTAATTGTATGAAATGCTCTGATGCTGTCTCAACAGAAACCAGGTAACATAACTTACTATGCCATTAAACCCCCCATAATCAATACATGTCTGCAGCTTTAAAACATTACAGCAGACTGATCAGATGAACATAATAGTCACACGGCTATTGCAATGATTCCCATCAGTGCTAAAGATTCTAATACAGAAAATCCAATGGTTTGTCTTGGATGAAGATACACATGCTATTACACCCTTATAATGCACACTGCTTCCGGAATACAGAGGCTGATGCAACCTTAATGCTAGTGATCAGGTGATCCTACAGATAAAATTGCTTATGCTCTGTTACAGGTGACTTCCTCAGTTCCAGCTGAAGTGACACTGCTTGTCTTGTGCTGTAATCGGTGCAGCGCTTGGTAATGTCACTTCTGCAAGGCAAGGCATTGTTCAGACTCAAGTAATTTCTAAGATGAATGACCACTGCCAAGAAATAAGTGATTCACAGTTAAATTTTTAAATCCATTTCCATTTGTATTAAATGCAGCAGCAGGAAAAATGCATTTTGGATCTGTATTAAAGAGCCCTTTCATTGGGCATCTTCCCTAAGTTCTATCTACATGGGAAACTTGCACCAGTTGAACTCAAATCAGTTTTTAAATTCATTTAGTCAAGGTAATTCTAGCTCACGTGGACGATTCTTTTCATATAAGAGTAGACAAAAAGATGGCCCCTGTAGGTCTTTTTGTTCTGTGTTTGTACATTCTCTAGCACAAGGAATGTCCTAGCTCTACCACTGAGGCTGCCCAGAATTAGTGCAATATAAATAAACAAATTAATAAATAATAATAATAATAATAATTAATAAATATAAGCTGAAATAAGACTATCCAGACACAGGGGTTTGCACAGATTTAACTAGATCACACTGTTAGTTAAACCTTGTGCAGACCACACCCGCCTGCCTGTCTTTCCCTAATTTGTGAGGGCTTCAGACATACCCATCTGGTACGTTTGGGAAGTGCTTAGCATGCCATGAGCACTACCACAAATGGTAATTAGCCAGTACTCTTGCCAGTGGCATTTGGGAAAGCAGCATGGTCCAGTGTTTGGAGCATCTGCATTCCCATATCTTCCAGTGACTTACTGTCATTATGAGTTTGGCCATTAACTGTTTCGATTTCCCAATCTGTAAAATAGGAATAAGAACATAAGAACGTCCATGTTGGGTCAGACCAAAGGTCCATTTAGCCCAGTTCTTGTCTTCCGAAAGTGGCCAATGCCAGGTGCCCCAGATGGAATAAATCATCAAGTGATCCAACCCCTGCTGCCCATTCCAGCTTCTGACAAAGAGAAGCTAGGGGACACCATCACTACTCATCCTGGCTCATAGCCATTGATGTACCTGTCCTCCATGAATTTATCACCCCCCTATGTAAAATTCCTGGAGAGCTCCAAACAGAAGAACCATGCAAGGGCTAAATAGTAGTAATCTTGTTGCATGCACAGAAAAGCAACCCCTCCCCAACCCCACTGCTATTGTGTCCTGAAAACAAAACAGATGATGGAACCCTGGAGGAAAAGTGTGGTACTGAAAATGTTTTGAAAAGGTCCCTTTGATGTGGATAATCCACCACAGCATTAAGAGCTACTTCCCAAAGGTGAAGCCTTTAATCTTTTAATCCCTGTAATGTAAGGGAATTTGGAGAAAAGGTTCCATATTAGCCGGACGAATTATGCAGTTATTTGTTACTGACCCAAGAGCAGGCTACTGGACCATGCATTTTAAAGAGTGGCCAAAGGGGGGAGGAATTCTGATTGGTGGCTACATCTCGTCATACACCAGAAAACCAAACCAAGCCAGCAGAGGCAAAAGTGGAATTTTTTTAGCTGCAAAGCTTCATTCTGTTCAAAACCATGGAGATGCCAAAACAACCCTTCTTTGCATAGAAGTCCCAGAGAGACATTTGAACCTCAAGGGTTGGGGCATTTGTTACTGAGTTTCAATGCATATTTCCCTGTCCTAGCCTGTATCAACACTAACTGATTGCCAGAAGGGTTAGAAGCAAGAGTTTTAGATCCACCATGGCATATTACCCTACCGCATTAGCTGAAGAAGTACCTGCAATATCTGGTATATAGCAGTATTGGGTAGTTATGCACTAGTGAAATAGCCACTAAAGGGTTCTACTACAGAAACTTTGCTGATACATTACATATGGGTGCATGAGAGGACAAATATCTGTATGCATGAGAATTAAGCTAATAGAAGCTGCAGGATATTCAAAGATCAGATGCACAATAAACTGAAGCAAACAGAACTGCAGGTTAGAATACAGGATGCATACCCATGTGGGCATGCCTTGCCGTCCAGAGGGCCATAGAAAGTCACAGTTTTTAGGTGCATATTTTTCAGGCAGTTTTGCAAAGTGGCACGTTTCACCTCCATATACAGAACTGGTTAAAAAAATAAAACAAGATGGAAGGTAAATAGGAAGCATAAAAATACAGGCTGAGCATTAAGACAGAAGTAAAATAAAATAAATAATTCCTCGCCCTACTATTTGGACTGACTGCTTTACAAACTGGGATATTTTAGTACACCTGTGAAAGGACAGAGACCTGGAAAAGGAAGAGACCATTTAAAAAGCCAGGGAGGGATGGGAAAAAGTAAGGACAGCTTGTCTCTATCAGTCTCTAGCCAATATAAAAACAAACCAGCAGAAGATGTAATAGCATGTTTAGAGTTTCAAGCAACAGACATCAGATTTGCTCTTCTCACCTTGACCTTTGTCAACAACTCGAGATGCTCTACGGACCTATTATCCTACAGCATACCCTTGATAAATTCATGTCTGCAAATGTTCTGTTCCAGGAGACCATTCCCTTTCTCAGTCAGAAAGCAAAAATCAATCTCTCTATATATTGCACTTGCTTTTGGCTTGTAAAAAGCCTCTTGTGGAAATGTTATGAAGACATTTGGACACAAACAAATCCAGCAGAGCTCTTACACTAAAAGTCCTCCTTATGCTGCCGCACAGAAAATGGCAACATGAATTATTTTAGAGAGAGAGAGAGAGAGAGAAAGAGAGAGAAAAATACATCTTAATATCCATCTCTGATGCCACCAAAGGTTTATTTTAATTGCAACAAGATCTCGTTATTTTCCTGTACTCAGCCTCCACATGTTATGCTAAATAATCTTCTTTGAAATATTATAAATCTGCAGAACTTTGAAAAGTAGGTCAGTAGCGCAACATGTAGTAAATGTCTCATATAAACACTAGTCATATCTCTCTACAGGTTGCAGTCAGTATCAGGTCCGGCATATTCATTAGCTAGTCAAGCGACTATTCACCGGTTTACCAAATGATAACAACTGCATCATCTATAAGCATCCGTTTGTTGTTAACAGCATATGTATGAGGATTGATGGGGCAAAAGACTCCTTGGCATTTAGCTGTCTTGCAATTAGCAAGGGGAAAAATGGGAGAAAGCAGAGGGAAGAAAAGACAGAGATTTTAGATTCTCATAAGAGGAACTACATGGAAGTCTCTACAGGTTGGGATAAACCAGGATGCAAATATACCTGTGTGTTATAGGCATTTAAAAATATGAACATTATCAGTATGCTTAAAACAACCATCAGAGGAATGTTTCTATGTATTCTCCAAATGAACTCATTTTCAAAGTTCTCCAGGGCCTGTTAAAGAAAAGCATGTTGTCATCATGGTCTCTCAATGATTTTCTGCTCTGAATCCATGCACTTCCCCTCACCCGCAATAAGCTCCACATTTCAGCAAGCACTTACCATCAACAAGCTAAGAGCAGATTCTGGAGCACGCTGCACAGCCATAACCTTCTCTTCCTATATACAAATCCTCCCTCGGATTTGGTCAGTCTTCGGCCCTGTGTCACAGCAAATCATCCAGCAGCACCTACAGCAAACTACAAAAATAGAAATCCAGAATCAGGATCAGACAGCATATTTTCTAGAGGTAGAGGAGGAGGGAAAAACAACCCCTCCTCAATCCAGGAAGAACACTGAAGCTAGGCCAAATTTTGCAGTAGAGGGAGGAGAGAAATGGAATGGAGAGCCTGCTGGAGGAATGAGATATCGGAAGCTGCAGGATATTTAAAGATTAGATGTACACAGCTACAGGAGGCTGCAGGAACACAAGACTCGTATCAAACACCTACGTGACAGGTTAGAATATAGGCTACAGCCCCCCTCCCCTGGCTGAATAGGATTAATTGATTTAATTGGCATTATCTTTATTGTGAATAAAGCAGCAATATCCACGACTCTCTGCTTCTTCCCCCCCTGCAGCAGTGATGCAGAAACAATGCTAATAAATATCACAACATACCGCTTCCAAAGGGGTCAGTTTTCTTCTCTCTTCTTATGAAAACCTGCTCCTCTTTTTGGAAAGCAGACATCTGCATAATACAGACATGAGGAATGAACGAGAGGAGCAGAACCAGGAAGCGCCAGGCATTCACTTGAGAGCAACAATTACCTTTATCATATTCGAATGAGAATTGGGTTATGCACTGACCCTTTTCACCTTACCAAAAAAATAAAAATAAAATCATTTCTCCTCCTCTCCAAATGGACTCAGCTCCCTGTGGACCTAATACCCCTCCTAGAGACATGTAATTACACAGCCTGCTCTGTTCATGCTCTGATCACCAGGGCTGTACCACATGCAAACAGCAGAGCCGGGAATCTTCTTCCCCTCCTCCCGCCCCTCCATAAGGCTACATGCTATGGTTCCCTCTGGAGCATCTATAGCTCAAGCAGACTAGAAGGCTAATTGTGGGGATGGGAATCTGTTAAGACACAAGACAAATTAGCCACGGAAGAAACCACTTGTTTAAATATCAGATGTAAGTGGAAGAGATTGTGTTTCTCAGAGCATTAGAAAATAAAGCATCCTGTTGTGAAGGCCACCAGTTTAGTCTTTTTTGAAGTGTCAGCATATCGAGGTAATGATCAGAACTTCCCTATGGAGTACTCTGTCTAAGGCACTCATAAGGCACCCATTGCCTTTGTACCTGAGCACCCCTTTAATGCTTTTATCCTCACAACCCCCTCAAGGTACCATCCTCACTTTTTAAAAAACAAATGGAGAAACTGAGGCACAGAATGGTCACACAGAAAGCCTATGAAGGAGCAGGGAATTGAAGTAAAATTTCCCCACTCCAAGAATAGCACCCTAACCCTATGGCTACCATCTCTCTCCCTGCTGGACTACTCACCCTCTCCTTCCAGCAAGGGATATTACAAGTTGTTAGTCCCTGGGGCTCCACCAAAAACGAACATCACAATCTTCTCTGAGGAGAAGCAGGAGGTTAACAGTATTCTAAGGAACACAGAGACCAAATTCTTAACTAATTTGAGACAAGGGAATTGGTTGGGGAGGGGCGAGGGAGGAGATGAAAGCAACCTTTTAAAAATGTCTCAGGGCAGCAAATTATAAAATATGTAACACAAGATGTTTAACATCAACAACAAATACCCACCGGCTACAGCTGTTGAAGTTTCCCTGTGCAACCCACATGCGGAACTCTACAGCTCCATGTTTGTGTGATTATAAAGATGACACAGCCGCACAAACAGCCAGCTCTGCAAATCTAGGGTCTGCCTCACACATGAGATATTTTCACAGCTCCCAAGCTAGTGCTTTTAGGATTGGGGGTTTGTTTGCTTTTTGGATGCACTCGTTATAATTTTCCAGAGACAGGCAGGACCAATGTAAAGGCAAGATAATAATTTGCAATGGCAAGATAATTATTTGATCACAAAGGTCACTTCAATCTCCAGCTTTGGTGAAGAATAAGGTTGTAGGTGAACTCTTAACCTTAGACCAGAAGCTTGTTCCATAGCCCCAAGAAGTAAGGGTGCGGCAAGGGGTGCTGCAACACCCCCAGGTTTTAGGTTTTCTGGCCCAATGCCCCTGTAAACCTCATTCCATGAGGAGTAAGTTTTGGAATATCGATTTATGAAAATAATCAGCATAACAGCTTTGCGCAAAAGGGTTTTTCTTGCACAAGAAGGGGCAGTGTAGACAACCCCATCTTGCGCAAAAGCCTCTTCCGCGAAAATGGCAGCTCATTAGCTATGCAAATGAGGCTCGGCGATATTCCAACGCTGAGCCTCATTTGCATCACTCTGGCGCAAGATCGCGCCAGTCTAGACACAGCCCCTTTCTCTGTACTTCTATAAAGTTGCCAAAGCAGTATGGTGCTTGTCATTACCTTATCTGAACTGTTATAGCTGGAACAGTTATCAGCAAGCACTTGAGTAACTGAGCTCTGGTCACATGGGAGGCAGAATCTGGAGTAAGCAATGATTTGGGTACAAAATCATGGACTTGGAAGAGAATGTGGTTGCTCACCCCCTCCCTGCCCTGTCACACATACACACAAATGCCAGAGAAGGGCTGGTGAGACCAGTTGTGAGCAGGGGAGGAAAGTATACCCAGATACTCATAGTGTTGCTCCAGTACAGACTACCATTAGAATCAGTTGCTATTTTGGATGAAACAGTTTTAGATGGAAAATGCCTATTCATCAAAACAAACTTTTTGCGGAAATGTTCTGACAAAACTTTCTTAGGACCAAGGTGGACTTTCTGGTTACATACACAGAGAGATTCCAGAATAG
This sequence comes from Apalone spinifera, assembly GCA_030068395.1. Lineage (NCBI taxonomy): Eukaryota > Metazoa > Chordata > Testudines > Trionychidae > Apalone > Apalone spinifera. The sequence goes on from CM057845.1 coordinate 12,913,316, forward strand.
TCAGTAGCCCATTAAGTAAACCACATATGTTGGAAATGGGAGACCTAGATTCAGACTCAACCAGAGCAAGGACTTAAATCTGCACTTTCTACATCATTACCTTATACATTACAAAGACAGCCTCCCCACCTATTGATAGTCATAGTAACTCAAGATTAGCCACTTATTGACTTACAATAAGATATTTCCTTCTTCCTTATCTCTTTCTTGCCCCTCGCCCCACCTTCTGTTCTAATATCTGATTTGTTAATTTATAATTTGTTTACTTTCTTCATTGTATTCCTCTGTTACATAATAGTCATGCCAATTCACTTTCAGAATATGATCTGAAGAAGTGGGTCTGCCCCACAAAAGCTCATCACCTAATAAACTATCTTGTTAGTCTTTAAAGTGCTACATATTTTTTCCTTTTGTTTTATATCCTATGTGAGTGCCCTAATCACTAAGCTATTGGTTTTCTAGGGTGACCTTTCCTTCTCACTCCCCAGCTTTTTTTGTTTGGTTGGTTTTTTTGTTGTTTAAGTCTTGATTTCATTGCAATGTGGAACAGGAAAACTCAGAAATTTTAATCCCATGTGGAAATAGTTTCCCACCCAGCTTTATTCACCATCCCCAAGTCCCTGATAATATGTCATGGGGCAAAGGGGAAAATGTTTTCCTCGTTGGAAACTAGGGAAACAGTTTAACCTCAACTTGAGCACAAATTAGACTGTGTTTACATGAGAGACATTTGTATTCATGTAGTTACTGCTGCTGAATATTGTCTACATTTGAAAACCCTGATCCTCATGGAGGTACTAAACTAGTTTTTGATATATGGAAAATCTTACCTCAATGGTCAGAATTATAGTCCTCCAGGACGTTAGCAAGAACTGAAGCCAAAAGAGTATATAACAATTACCCTTTCCACATACATACACATTTCAGATCCAACTTTGTCAAGGAAATCTCAGGATACAAGCCATGCTGCCATAAAGTCATAGGTTTTAAGGCCAGAACAGATCATTTTGGTCATCTAGTCTGACTTCTGCATGCCACAGCCCAGTGAACTTTCCCCAGTAATTCCTGTATCAAGCCCATGCGGTTGTGATTTAAAGTCCAACTCTTACCCAAGATCCCAATAAAAATTGCAAGGACAAAGCTAGGATTTCATAAGAAAAACTGAGATGCAGCCCACATTAAGTAGCAGGAGAAGAATTCGTGGAGGTAAAAGAAATATGCTCAAATGAAATAAGAGGTAAAGAATCTTTCAAAATGTGAAGAGTAGAGAGCAATACAAAATGACTGCAATCCCACTCTGCCACTTGTAGTACAGCTGCTGTTTTATGGGTCTGGGACTTCTGACAAGTTAGTGATTGATTGTGGTGGAGAGATATTCTATTAAGGACTTATCTGTATCGTGGGGTAATGCACCTTATGAGGGTCTGATTTATAAAGCACACTAACATGTTGCACATTAATTCATCCTTGTAGACCCTGCTGGTGTGCTCTTAATGCTTTCTTGAATGATTTAACGTAGTACTGTATGAAACAACACTACATTAAAAAGCACTAAAGAATCATCACTGCACACTAGCAAGGTCTACAAGGACCAATGGTTGTGCAACACATTGGTGTACATTAGAAATCACACTCCCTTAGGATGCATTGCCCCATTATGTAGACCAGTGGATTTCAAAGTGCGGGTTGTGACCCAGTACTGTGTCGCAGAATGTAAGGCACTGGGTCACTTTGCCCAGCACCCCGGGACCCTGGTGGCCAGCTAAGGCTGGGTCACAGCCCACACTTTGAAAACCCTTGGCCAATCCCAACTAGTTCTGATACTGTGCTGCACCCTGCAAGTGGCCAGCTGCAGGTCCGGCTCCTAGGCAAAAGGCCACAGAGCTCCCCGTGCTGTCCATGCCCTGAGCATGGGCTCTGCATGCTATTGACCAGAAACCAGCCAATGTAAGCTGGGGAGGGTCAGCGCCTGCAGGTGAGAGCTGTGTGTAGCTGCTTGCACGCCTCCGCTTAAGAGCCGGACCTGTTGCTGGTCGCTTTTGGAGCACAGCATGATCCATGGTATCAAGACAGGCAGGAAATCTGCCTTCACACCCCTGCTGACGAGAAGCCATGGGATGTAAGCCTGTACGCCAATAGTGTGCCCCAATCTCCTGCCCCAGCCCTGAACCCCCCAGAGTCTCTTGCATCCTAAATAACTCTACCACAACTCCATCTCATAGCCTGCATCACCAGCCTTGACATTGTCCTGCACTCCAACCCCTTACCTCAGCCCAGAGACCCTCCTATACCATGAACCCATAATCTCCAACCCCACTCCACAGCCTGCACCCTAGGCCTCTGCCCCATCCCTAAACCCTCTCTTGCACCGCAAATCCCTTATCCCCAGCTCTGCTGTGTCTCAGTCATCAACAATTTTTTTCTAAAAATTGTCAGAAAAAAAAGTTTGAAAACCACTGGTGTAGATAAGTCCTAAGTAGAATACGATCCCTTAGGGCCAAAAGAAGAACAGAGAGAAAGCTTCTCTCCTATCTACCATAGAATGATGTTTGGAGGCACGGGTAATGTTGAATAGTGTATGAGCCTGTGAAACAAGGAACAAATATAGTAGGTAAGGGGCTGTTATTCAGGTGCTAGGGTGATATTATACATGCTAATAATAGGAGTGATCTTTTTTTTCTTATATAATAAAAGGCAATATTCTCCATTCCTTACCAATGTTGTGCAACTCCTGGGCACAAGTGGGGTTCTACAGGGGTCTGTTTTGGGACCAGTTCTGTTCAATACCTTCATCAATGATTTAGATGATGGCATAGACATTACGATTATTAAGTTTGCAGATGATACCAAGCCAGGAGGGATTGCAAGTGCTTTGGAGGATAAAATGATCTGGACAAACTAGAGAAATGGTCTTAGGTAAATAGGATGAAATTTAATAAGGACAAATGCAAAGTGCTCCACTTAGGAAGGAACAATCAGTTTCACACATACAAAATGGGAAGAGACTGTCTAAGAAGGAGTATTGCAGAAAGGGATTTAGGAATCATAGTGGACAACAAGCTAAATATGAGTCAACAGTGTGACACTGTTGCAAAAAAAAAAAAAAGCAAACATGATTCTAGGATGCCTTAACAGGAGTGTTGAGAGCAAGGCATGCAAAGTCATTCTTCTACTCTACTCTGCACTGATTAGGCCTCACTTGGAATATTGTGTCTAGTTCTGGGCACCACATTTCAAGAAAGATGTGGAAAATTGGAGAAGGTCCAGAGAAGAGCAACAAAAATGACTAAAGGTCTAGAAAACATGCCTATGAGGGAAGACTGAAAGAACTGGGCTTGTTTAGTTTGGAAAAGACTGAGAGGGGACATGATAGCGGTTTTCAAATATCTAAAAGGGTATTACAAGGAGGAGGGAGAAAAATTGTTCTTCTTGGCCTCTGAGCATAGGAAAGAAGCAATGGGCTTACATTGCAGCAGGGAGGTTTAGACTGGACATTAAGAGAAACTTCCTAACTGGTAGGGTGGTTAAATACTGGAATAAATTGCCTAGGGAGATTGTGGAATTTCCATCACTGGAGATATTAAGAGCACGTTGAATAGACATCTATCAGGGATGATCTAGACCAGGCATGTCAAACAGGCCTCTGGAGGGCTGCATGCAGCCCGATCAAAACTTTTTGAGGCCCGCCACTACATTTTTATAAAAGAATAAAGTGCGGCCCGCTGGCTGCTTGGAGCACGTGACCGAGTGCAGATCACAACTGGCCGACCGGCCGCTCTGCGCATGGCACCGCAGTGACTGCTCACTGGCCGGGCCACTCGGCACTCCAGCATATTCTCATAGCCGACAGGGCCACTCTGCACATGGTGCCGCAGCAAGTGCTCACGGCCGGCTGAACTGCTCTGCACTTGGCACCCAGCAAGTGCTCACGGCCAGCCGAGCTTCTCTGCACAGACATCAAGAGCCTGCTCACAGCTGGCCGCTGTGCTCACACTGCCCACCACGCGAGGAAGAAATGTGTGGCGGCAGAGGCGGCTCCGGGACCCAGGCATTAGACTGGGAGTGCTGGGAGTGCCTGGTTCTAGGGGAGGGAGGAGGCATTAGGTTGGAGGTATCTGAGGGGTGCTTGGCTCTGGGGGAGGGAGGAGGCATTAGGTTGGGGGGGCCTGGCTCTGGGGAAGGGAGCAGGCATTGGGTTAGAGCTGGGGGAGAGGGGGCTCGGGTTAGAACGTGGGTATGGGAGTGCCTGGCTCTGGGAGAGAGGAGGGGGATATTTTGTTAACATTTTGTTTTTTATTTATTTATTCCCAAATAAAATCACAAAATGTATATTAATTTTATATCAATAAATATGTCAATTTTTTGTAATTGCATGAATATTATATGTTTCTGCAAAATCTCAAACTTACAAAGTATCTGAAATGTTCACAAAAGCCTGTTCTATTTGATTAACCATGGTCTATACTTGTTTTTATTTCAACAAAACAAGTTATGTACCATATAAAAAATTAAAAAGTACCTTAAATGTATAATTAAATTTAAAATTATTTTATATAGGCAAATAACAATTTTGCACATCAAATTATTGTATTATATCAAAACAAGACCTAAAAAATTATAAATTATACCTAAAATATAATCTATAATAATAAATAATTATGACTTTCCACTAGAAGTGCATTTTCTTTGGTGACCCTGAAAGCTATTAGTTTTCATTTGTGTGGCCTTCAGTAGGCTTCGAGTTTGATATGCCTGATCTAGACGATGCTTGATCCTGCCGTGAGGGCAGGGGGACTGAACTGATGACTTTTCAAGGTCTCTTCCAGTTCTGGTATTCTATGATTCTATGACTAGTACTATTTTAAATTGCATGAGTAACTGTTACTCAAAGCGAGCAAGGACTCAGGCTCTTAATTCATTGGGACTTGATCCAACTCCCCACGTATTGATGACAATCTTGCCATATTAGTTTAGCATTGAGAGACTGGCCCAAACCCAAGCTCCTCCTCCAAATAGCCAACAAGCAAAATCACTGTGGTATTCAAAATCCAGATCTGAATGTTGCCATTCAAACTCCGATCTAGCATCAGTGATACAGGCAAGAATGAAGCTCTGGTCAACAATGCTTGCACCCTCATGTGTGTTTTCTTCCTGCCTAAAGTCAAGCGATCAAGTCAACTGGACATTCATTCTCAAAAACAAACAAACAAAAAGCATTCCATGAGATGCATGTGCTAGAAGTGCGTCTATATTCATCCAGTCAGAGTCCAGAAGCCATTCCACATGACAGTCTGACAAACTGCAACATACCGATGCACCTCCACATAACCAAACTGCACAGAAATATATTTGAAATCATATGAAGTTAAACAGGCAAATCGGAGGACTCCTTGATTTACTTGTAGAATATCCTCAAGACAGACTCTAGTAAATAATTTATCCTTTCTGAATTATTCATTCATCTTTAATAAAGCTATAGAAAATGATTGATCACATTATCTCTTCTGCTTTCATTCCTGCACTGTCCTCCACAAACCCAATTGCTCAAAAATCATTAGTCATGCCCTCTGAACAGATATTACTCCAGTGTTCCCGGTAAGATGAGTGCTTGGGCAGCCATCCAGGAGCAATTTGAATACTACCCAGCTGATTAGCAGAGTGGCCACAGCTGGCAGCATGTGTTTCTACTGGTGGTGCACATCTTCACATGCTTTGGTGCACATCATAAAATGCATTCTGCACATGGATGGAAAAAATTATAGAGAGAACCCTGCATTCGACCCTACAGTTTCTTTCAAGAACCCTCTCAGAAGTTCCTGGCAAATACAGTGATGGGTCTGAGGATTCTCCTACTAAATGTGTAGAGATTTGGATGATCAAGGGGCCAGCAGGCAGTCAACTCAAGAGGCCAATTCAGTAAACCCTGAGTGGGAAGGAAAATCAGTGGTTAGTCCATCCCTTTCCACTGCTAGCTGGCCTGGAACATTGGTGGGAGGCATCTGAAAAGGGAACTATTTGTTTTCCCAAGCGAGGAAGTAACAGAGAAAATATCATTACAAAAATCAGCCATCCTCAACATAGGGCCATTTTGAGACATGGACAACCACATTTAAGGGATGCTGTGAAGAACAAGCCCGTGACGTGTCCCTAATTCAAAACATGGTTCTTGCAATGGTCCCAATTTTTTCTTCCTTTCTCCTTTTCAGTAATGTTTTATCTGGTGAATTGTCCCATTCACTTCAGTGGGACAATTAGGCCAGTAATATCCTCCCTAGATGGACTAATGGCACCTAGCTTTATGTGCTGGCTATCCAGCTGGAATTCTTCTCATCACCACAGTCTAGGGTTGTCAACCATCCAGTTTTTGACCAGAATGCTCATAGGGCCTGATCCAAACTCCATTTAAGTCAGTGGGAGTGTTTTGGAGTAGGCACTGTGTAAAGCCAGTAAATACAGTGGCTATTCAAAAACAACGAATGGTCCTGCAACACCTTAGAGACTAACAAAAAATGTAGATAGTATAATGAGCTTTCGTGGGCCCACTTCTTCAATAGTGCTTATTAACCACCAGTGTTGCTACAGAGCACCAGTGTTGCTACAGAGCAATAAGCTATTGTAACCCTATCAGTGCCATCAGGAATAAAGCCCAGCCTCTTGCTAGCAGCCTGTGAGTGTCACTCTTTTAGTATTGATAGTTGTCAGACTAAGGTTCTCCAGAGCACAGTTAAATTAAATAGAATAGTTATTGAATGTTGGCACAATACTAAAACATTTTAATTATTATTTGAGATTAATGACTGGGCAATAAACATATTATATAACAGTTAATCACAAAGAATGTCTTAATGATGGCATGGTGATTTTAATTAACATTCAATAACTGTCTTACCCAATTAAAAGACTCAGATTGTGTATCATTGTTGGTTTATACTGATCCGAGGTTTCTAAAATAATATCTCAGACAGGCTCATTCTGTGTTAATTAAAAGGGCTGAATTTATTAAGGCCCCATGTAGCGCTTGGTGAGCCTTTAAAATATAGTAGTTACACAAACTTAAGTGTCCTGAAAAGCCTAATTGCTGACATTTTAAGTCACCTATTAACTACACATATGCCGGTTGACCTACTTTTCAGAGGCATATGAGCCCTGGAATCCACAGAGCTCCCCAAAATATTTCAATAACAGCAGCAGCTCCTCTTCCAGACACAACTGTGTACAAGTTAAATGCCCACAGGCTTCCCCCTCAGCTAGATTTGCATATTGGGTCATGCAAGAATATCACTTCCAGCATCATTATTAAGACACCAACTGATAAGAAGAGAGTAAAGGGTGGCAAGGAACCTCTCTGCATTATGGCAGGATCAGTTTCACTGTTTGCAATCCATTCTTAGTAGATGGATGCCTATTTTAGAGCTAAATTGAGAACCCTGAGTAAGGAGCCATGTGTATCTGGTTCATCCCATTAGCCGCCTAAAGATGAATGGAGTCTCAGAAACCTCACACTTGAGGCAGTCTGTGATCATGAAACTGGTGCAACATACTTCCATCCACCTCACAACTAGTCAGTTTCTCTGGCCAGTTAATGGAAGGGGTGGAGCCAAGACCGCTCCCACTCCCTGCTCGTCCTCCATTTGCATCAAAGGAGAGTATCTGGAGATGAGGTGCGGTGCTCTATACTAGATACAGACGCAAAGATCAGGGGATGGTGAGCAAAGGGTGGGGTGGAAGGTCTCAGATTTTAGATTCCTACCTTGACGAATAAGACAAGAGCTGCGTCTGGTTCTTAGCTTTGAACATCTGCAGCGATGGCAAACCTAAAGCATTTCCTGACAGCTTATTCCATTTTCATTCCCAATGTTTTTCTTACCCCCTTTCTCTGCTGCAGTTTATGTACATTCCACTTTAGTAAGCACCCACCATATTTGATCCCTCTCCTTTTTAAAATTGTCCTATTTCTTATTTGTCAATAGCTCCTCTCAGATCACCTGCTCACTCACCTCACTTCCTTCCCTTAACATCTCCAATCATTTTAACCTTTCCACTTATGTTACATTTCCAAAGCTTTTCTTCGTGTCTATTACTTTCTACTGAGCTTTTCCAGTTTTATCTTTGCTGATAACACCATGCACAGCAATAACCACAACACTCCAGCAGAGGTCTAGCAGGAGCAAATCAGAGCAAAATGACCATCCTGGCTGTTTTGAACATGAGATCTGGGTTTCTCTATAGTTTTCATCACTGTGGGAGGAGTATGGTGCCTCTTATCATGAAGTGAAGTTGCAGAGATACTCTCTATTTCTAGGAAAGTGAAGGTGCAGTGGGTTTTGCCTTTTGCTCTGAAAGGGTGAGGTTTGAGGCAGTGCTCGTCTCTTCTAGGAGTCACTTTCAAATTAGCAAGATATGACTGAGAGTTTTGTCTGCCGCAGCTGTTGTGGGCAGTGTTATAAGCACACAGGGAGAGGAGCTTCTCTCAGTTAACTTGGGCTGGGCCTGTGGAGAGCAGGGAAGATGAGTAATGGAACCTTGAACATGGCCTGTATTCAGTGAGGAGCCTGCTGAGCAGGGCACGGAGAGGAACTGTCCTTAGCACATCTTGCTGACCAGACTTTCTGAGCTGCATTCTGAACCAACCATAGCTTGATGGACAGTAACTTCATACCTACATCCAGAGTTACAATAATCAGACCTGGAATTCATGTGTCTGTGATGCCACATCTTGGCTAAGTCTGAATTCAGTAAGAGGGGATGCAGTCTTCTTGCTCACCAGAGATGGAGAAAGGACATTATTTGCTACTGTTACTATTTGACAGGGAGACCACTGAGACTGAAGGCTGCCTGGATGCTGTGGGGGCAGATGCCTTCTGTGGCGGGGAAAAATTAGTGTGGAGATAAATTCTTCAAAATGGTTCCCCCTCCTTGACCACCATCACCCAAAACAAAGTGAACATGGGACAACAGGCTCTGGCTACAGAATGAATGTCCAGAGTTGTTCAAACTATTATGGAGCTTAAGAACCTAACCCGCAGAGGTCTGTTTTGGGACCGGCTCTGTTCAATATCTTCATCAACGATGAAGATATTGGCATAGAAAGTACGCTTATTAAGTTTGCAGATGATACCAAG
>CM057845.1:12946331-12977556 GCA_030068395.1 Apalone spinifera
GCCCGCTGCGAAGGGATCCTGTATCCTAGCAGCTGAAATCTGAGATGTAATAAGTGCTTCCTGTAAACTCTGGGGCGTCTGTCAGCCTGTTGGCTGCCCTCCGCGATGGGACCCCGTTCCTAGCGGTAAAGTCACGGATGTTAAACTTCTCGGGGCTCCCTTCAGTCTCTCCTAGACTGCCCGCTGTGATGGGGCCTTGTGCCTTAACAGTTAAAGACTTGGGTGACACACACACACACTGCCCTGACCGTCGGCTGACAACAAGCTTTCAAGCTACACAGCTCTCTTCTTCAGGATCTACAGCAATAGGTGAATGTGGACCTGAAGAAGAGTGCCATGTGGCTTGAAACTTGTCTCTTTCAGCAACAGAAGGTGGTTCAATAAAAGATATTCTCTCACCCATAATATCCTGGAACCAACATGGCTATAACAACACTACAAACAACAGTTTAGAGTTGTGAAATACTCCGTGTTAGACAGAGCTGGTAGCTCCACCCAACCATGGATGAGCGTGAGGGGCACCATCTGAGGAGCGGATACTACAAGGAAGGAATTCTGACTCACAGGCACAATTCCTTCCATGTGGCTCCCTTGCTGTATAGAGTAAGAGCTCTTGAAAGTGTGCAATTTATTGCTACTAGAGATATAAAATCCAAGTTAATCAGTGAGACTGTTAAGGATCTAATTGCTATCCTTTGATCCTTTATCTGCTTCTTTTTAACTATCCAATCTTCAGGTGCTTATAGATTACCAGTTCTGCCTACTTTTTTTCCCCCTTTGATATTTTCATACCCTCTGCTCCTTGTTTCTGGCCCCCTTCCTTTTTTCCCCTTCCCTTCTACCCCTCTCCTTTCTCCCCTATTTATTTTGGGTCTGCACATCCTAAACTCAAAACTCCGGTCATCTGAAGAAGTGGGCTGTGCCCATGAAAGCTCATGATACCACCTACATGTTTTGTTAGTCTATAAAGTGCTGCCAGACCATTTGTTGTTTTTTAAGTTTATCTACTCACTGTCTCTCTTTTTCTTTCTCTCCCTCCGTCCCCCCTTCCCTTATTTATTCTTGGATCTGGACTTCTTATACTCTGGTCATCTGAAGAAGTGGGCTGTGCCCACGAAAGCTCATGATACCATCTACGTGTTTTGTTAGTCTTTAAGGCGCTACTAGACTATTTGTTGTTTTTTAAGTTTTGCCAGAAAAATAATTCAGTCTGCCAGGTTTTCTTCCTATGAGGCTAAAGATTTGCGTCATCACCACAATGCAATGGGATATCTAATGTTAAAAGTGTCTCTCCAGCTACAGATGCTACCATGTTACCTCTGAAAAAATAGCTGCAAATGGCAAACACAAATTCAACAAATCGACTCATTGGAATTTATTTATGTATAAAATGCCAATATGTTCACATTCAAGTATATTGCTAAAATAGAGAATCAATGAAATCTGGGGAAAATAATCTCAATGAAGACAAACACAAACAAAGCATGTTGGAGAAACATGACCAAGGTAAGAAAACGAGGTTATCAATCTTACCTATATGTGATCTCTGCCAGTACATGGCTGTTGAAGCGGGAAGGGTTCTGGGGTTGTCTTGTGGTTAGGGTTGTGGCTGGCTTGCCTGGTGGGGGGAAATGCTGAGGTTGGGAGCGGGGTTGCATTTCAAAGGTGGTAACCCTAGACTGCACAAAGCCCTAGAAAGTAGAGGATCATCCTGTGCTGGTAATTTCTAGTCACATCATTTGTTAAACTTTAATCTTTTCTAAACAGCTTTTTATGGCTCCAGAGGGACACGTATGTCCTGCCTTATTGACGGTCACTGTCTCTCTAACGTTGGCTGGTGATAGTGAGAGCTGAATGTCTGCATCACGAACAAGACCCTAATTCTACTTCTAATTATTATTGTTCACCTCACACACCAATGTTCTCATTCAGTGTGGTTATTCCTAATGTAAGCTAGAGGCGGATGAGGCCCAGGGATTTGATTACCTGCAAACCTTTGCTAGACTGACAGAACTACCGAATCATTCCTTTGAGAATAGTGGATGTCTGGCTGTTGCCTTGTTTGTCAAATCCCACCATCTCAGAACACAAAGCTCCCATTAACTTCATTGTATGCTAGATGAAATCACATTTGGGAGCAATATGCGTATTATATGATGTACAGCATGCCAAAGAGACACATCCTTTACTAGCCAACATACACAGTCAATATCATACAGCATTTACAATTAAAGGCCATGTTTCATCAGTAATAAGCAATGCTGTAGGCAGGCAGACTTGTAGGACAGGGTTTCCTTAAGCACACTGAGTTTCCTTAAGCATCAGTGTTTCATGCTTAAGCTCCACCACATACGCGATAGCAGCTGGGCCTTTCCTGGCAGAAGGTAACCCCGAAACCTGCCCTCCTTTCTCCAGTTCTAATCATACTGTACCTCTTATATGGAGTTTGTGAATAATGCAGTTTTTGTTTGTTTATTTTTTGCTTTGGGGCCAAATGGAAAAATCTGAAATAATCCAAAATGAAATCAAACAACATTTTTAATTTTTTGGTCAAATCAAAACACAAATTAAACAAAAATTCAAATCAACTAGAGTATTTTGGTTGACTTGAAATAATTTTTTTCAGCTGTTGCAGCTATTTTTTTAACCTCCTTTTGTGTTTTTATTTTAACTGGCCAAATTTAAAATTGAAATGAAATGTTTCCAGATAAGAAAGTCTAAACAAAACATTTTGATTTTTCTGCAAACAATTGTCGTCAACCAAAACTATTTGATGAATTCAGTATAAATTTGATTAATAGTTCGGGCCTCAAAACAATTTATTTTCTTCTGAGAAAAGCCTATTTTTAAAAAAATCCTTGAAGCTTGACCATTATCTACTTACTGGAGGATTTTGATAAACGTTCTAGTTGGTTGCTATTTTGCTTTTGTAAAAGTTTCTCATCTACCTCAGTCTGTAAGGATTTTCACATATTCTACTGAAAGAGGCGCCAACACTGTCTGGCATGAAGAAACTCTGCAACACTTCCAAGTCCCGTTCCCCAGTTCAAAATGTATCGAGGCCCTGATGCAGCAAAGAACATATACACATCCTTACCCTTAAGCATGCTTGTAATCCCATTACTGAAATCATGACAGCTCAGTTTTTGACTAGTATCTGAGATTGAGTATTCAGCAATTGAGATGGGCCCAAATTCTGCATCCCAAATTTTCAAGGTGAGGAATATGTTTAGAAACCAAACCCTCCCACACACCTGAATTTAGAATTTGTCCTATATCAGTAACAGGGTAAAACAAAGTCCCAAATGTCAATAGCCCAAATTATGGGGCTATGATGTTGAAATGCAAACCCAGGATAGGACCCTTGAAGAGCACCCATATTTTGAAAACTCAGGAATGCCTCTAAATTATATGGGATTAGATAATTCTTTCTGTGGTGTATACTTGAAAATATAGCTCATTTGCCAGATATTTACCTTGGGATGGAAAGTGGAAGTATGACATACTATAAAATAGGGTATTCTGCCCAAGGAAGTTGTGAATATCCTGAGATCCAGTGAGTACTCCTGTGCTTCCAGACTATTTTCACGCATTAGATCCATGGCAGATGACCCTGCAATTTTACCTCACCCCCATTGATTTTGTAGTTTTTAACTGTATATCCTCAATGGCACTATGAATACTTGCTCATAAAGTGCACACATTTTCTTTACTATACTGTATAAAGCATGTGTTCACTACAGAATGCATTTTCATCATAAAATATATGTTTCATTATAAGGTCCACATGCTATTTAAACCCACTGTGGAATCTCATTCTATGTCACTACCTGAGATTAAATTTCTCATGAGACTACTTTGCCTTTCACATGGCTTTTATGGTATGTTTTACTGTGCCAAAATGACCTTAAAAGACCTTCATGGCTGAGGATGTGAGGGAGATTATTAAAACTGGGCCATTCTGTTTAGGTAACTAATCTGTTCAAATGGCAAAATTATCCCAGACTACGGTGTCATTAGAGAAGGTTTTGAAACAAACTGATAAACAGTAATAAGTCACCAGGACTGGATAGTATTCACCCAAGAGTTCTGGAGGAACCCAACTATGAACTTGCAGAACTTCTAACAGTGGTATGTAATCTATCTTTAAATCAGCTTCTGTCCCAGATGACTGGAGGATATCTAATATGATGTCAGTTTTAAAAAAAAGATATATTGGATATATTGGAAATGAGATGACTAGCAGGGGATATGATAGAGGTCCATAAAATCATGAGAAGTGTGGACAAAGTAAACAAGGGGGACACCAAATGAAGTTACAGACAGCAGGTTTAAAACAAATAAAAAGAAGTATTTCTTCACACAAAGCACAGACAACTCGTGGAATTCTTTGCCAGAGGATGTTGTAAAAAACAAGACTACAATAGGGTTCAAAAAAAGAACCAGATAAGTTCATGGAGGATAGGTTCATCAATGGTTATAGCCAGAATAGGCAGGAATACAAAAGCATGCTCTGGAGGGTTCATAGCCTCTGTTTGCCAGAACTGGGAATAGGCAACAGGGGATGAATCAGCCAATGATTTTTGTTTTGTTCATTCCTTGGGGGACACCTGGCAGTGGCCACTGTCAGAAGACAGCATACTGGGCTAGTTAGACCTTTGGTCTGACAAAGTATGGCTGTTCTTATATTCTTAATGACTGAGGCAGGGGTCAAGGGGAAGTCCATGTCAACATGGTTCTTGTAAAGGAAAGTTATGCCTTACTAATCTACTAGAGTTCTTCGAGGGGGGTCAACAAACATGTGGGCAAGGGGGATCCAGTGGATATAATATACTTAGATATCCAGAAAGCCTTTGACAAGGTCCCTCACCACAGGCTCTTAAGTAAAGTAAGTTGTCATGGGATAAGAGGGAAGGTCCTCTCATGGATTGATAACTGGTTAAAAGACAGGAAACAAAGGGTAGGAATAAATGGCAAATTTTCAGATGGAGAGAGGTAACTAGTGGTATCCCCCAAGGGTCCGTACTGAGACCAATCCTATTCACTCTATTTATAAATGATCTGAAGAAAGGGTAAACAGTGAGGTGACAAAATTAGCAGATGATACTGAACTGCCCAAGATAGTTAAGACCAAAGCAGATTGTGAAGATCTTCAAAAAGATCTCACCGAACTAAGTGATTGGGCAACATAATGGCAAATGAAATTTAATGTTGATAAATGTAAAGTATCAGAGGGGTAGCCGTGTTAGTCTGGATCTGCAAAAGTGACAAGGAGTCCTGTGACAACTTATAGACTAACAGATGTATTGGAGCATAAGCTTTCGTGGGCAAAGACCCACTTCTCCAGCAAAGACCCATGAAAGCTTATGCTCCAATAGAAATGTAAAGTAATGCACATTGGAAAAAATAATCCCAACTACACATACAATATGATGGGGACTAATTTAGCTACAACTACTCAAGAGAGACATCTTGGAGTCATTGTGGATAGTTCTTTGAAAACATCCACTCAATGTGTAGCGACAGTCAAAAAAAGCAAAGAAAGTGTTAGGAATCATTAAAAAAGGAATAGAGAATAAGACAGAGAGTATCTTATTGCCTTTATATAAAACTACAGTATGCTCATGTCTTGAATACTGCATACGGATGTGGTTGCCTCATCTGAAAAAAATATATATTGGCAGTGGAAAACGTTCTGAAAAGGACAGCAAAAATGATTAGGGGTGTGGAACGGGTCCCATATGAAGAGAGATTAAAAAGACCAGGACTTTTCATCTTAGAAAAGAGGAGACTAAGGGGAAATATCATAGAGGTCTATAAAGTCATGACTGATGTGGAAAAAGTGAATAAGGAAAAGTTATTTACTTGTTCCTGTAACATAAGAACTAGGGATCACCAATGAAATTAATTGGTAGCAGATTTAAAACAAACAAAAGGAAGTTTTCCCTCACACAGTGCACGGTCAGACTGTGGAACTCCTTGCCAGATGGGGTTGTGAAGGTCAAGACTTTATCAGGGTTCAAGAAAGAACTAGATAAATTCATGGAGAGTAGGGCCATCAATGTCTATTAGCCAGGATGGGTAGGAAAGGTGTCCCTAGCCTCTGTCAGCGGCCAGGAATGAGTGACAGAAGAGGAATTGCTTGATGATTCCCTGATCTGTTCACTCCTTCTGGATCATCTGGCATTGGCAGCTGTCGGAAGACAGGATATTGGGCTAGATGGTCTGACCCAGTTTGGCTGTTCTTATGTAAGAGGAAAAAAAGATCTGAGGCCAGGTCTATACTAGACCCACCAGCTCGGCTTAAGGTCTGGAACTCCAGTGACACAGAATATATATCTGGAGTCAGCTTACCTTATGCTGAGCTTGGTGGCATTCCCACAGTGGGTGGCCAATGGGAGCAGACACTCCCATCGGCTTCCCTTACTCTTGGCAAGAGCAAGAATACGGGATACGGGTGGGGTGGGGGTACCTTCTGAATTCAATTTAGTGAGTCTTAACTAGACTTGCTAAATCAAACTCTGGAAGATCGAGCACAGCAGTGTTAATCTTCTGCAGAGTGAAGACATGCCCTGTGATTAAAGTACTCATCTGAGAGGTAAGATATTTGATTTTATTATTGCCTCTGTCACAGACTTCCTATGTGACCTTGGACAAGTCATTTTATTTCCCCGTACCTCAGTTCCCCCTCTGTAACATTTCTCCACATCGCCAGGGCGCTGCTCAACTATGTTTGTAAAATGCTCAGATAAGCATCTTTGAAGATTTTATGGGCATGTTTACACTGAAAAAAAAAATCTCTGCAGCCATGAGTCTAAGAACCAGGTCAATAGACTTGGATTTGCACAGCTCGCGTACAGGACTAAAAAGAGCTGTGTAGACTTTTGGGCTCAAGCAGGAGTCAAGGCTCTGAAACTTGGTGAGGGAGGAGGGTACCAGACACTCCAGCCTGGGCAGACTTATCTCCACAGCTACCGTAAAATCTTGAGTATAATGTGCACCTATGTATAATGCACATCTGCCTTTTAAAGGTCAAAATTCTTGAATAAACTAACCTCTTATCTATAATGCGCACCCCCATTATACTCGAGATTTTAAGGTATGCATAGGAAGGAAGGGGCTCGCACCTGCCACTGGGCCCCCTGCCCAGCTGAGCTCACGCCTGCCGCAGGGTCCCCCTGCCCAGCTGAGCTCGTGCCTGCCGGAGGAGCCTCCCCCACTCAGCTGCCGGCGCACCGAGTTAGCGCCTACCGGGGGAGCCTCCCCCACCCAGCTGCCGACACACCGAGCTCACACCTGCCAGCCCCCCCGCCCCAGCCGAGCCCAGCCTAGCCCGTGCCTGCTGAGGGTGAGTTTAAAACTTTTTTAAAAAAACAACTCCTATGGATAATGCACACCCCGACTTTGACCTTAAAAAAACGGGAAAAAAGTGTGCACTATACTCGTGACTTTACGGTATTTTTAGCCCCATAGCATTTCAACATAGCTCTGCATTATAAGACTTGGGGCTTAGTTTTACCCTGTTATTGATCTAGTGACAGGTTGCAACTTCACAGTTAAGCAGATAGAATGAAGGAAGAACAAATCCCCTCAAGTCTCTGAATTTAATTCCAATAGGAGACTTCTTCACGACAAGGAGAAGCAATGACAAGAAAATGTGCCATGCCCAAGTTACTTTAAAAGCTTTTTCTGCAAAGTCAGGAAGAAAAGGGCTGTGCAAATGTTACCCAGGGTTTTCAGAACCCACAGCAGTGGTAACTTGACTGTTTGTCACCAGGAGCTGTCAGGAATAAATCAAAGGTGGCACAGCTCATCCATCGGATAAATAATAGATACAGATCAGACTGCTTTCATCTAAAACTACTTCTTTATTATCAAGGACACAGGCTTTGTCTATACTACGCAGCTTTCAGCAACATGGCCATGTCGCTAAAAGTCTGGCAGTGTACATGCTGTTTGTCAGCACTTTTGCCAACAATACCTCCATCCCCTACAATTGGGTTCGCATTGTTAACAGGAAATCACTCCTGACAACAATGAGCTTTTCACACTGTTACTTGCTGTGGATGCTTTTTTTCAATTGGCAGTGTAGACAAAGCCCCCCACACACTGTCACTATAGGTTTAGAGCATTTCAGAACATTTATATTTACCTAAACATGGTTTCAAAGGATCTGTGGCAGGCTTCAGGTAAGCCCTGCTTTCTGTCTAGCTGCTGGGGAATGTAGCTGTCAGATCCTTGCCCTGAGAAAGCTTCCTGGGACTGTTCTAAAATAAATTCCTTTGCCTAATCTTTTATAGCTAACTTCAAACAAAGCACCAAAGCAACAGTGACTCCTAATGGGTCACTACAGCAACCCCTAATGAGTTACCAATTCTCCTAATTTCAGCAAAACTACTCATCATCAAAACATTTCTAGTTATAACAATAATTAAACTTACACGTTAACGGTGTCAGAGATACTCAAGGCCACGGCTGACCATCCAAACATTCCTTCTATTCTTGCAAGACATTTACTTTTTAGCCCATCCTCCCATTCTGACAGCAAACGTGCAGTTATTTGGCCTTGCCTCTTGGGGACTAAGGTTGTCCTAGCTATGTGATGTTTGGTTTTTAGCTGGCAGTGACTGAACATACAAAGTGGTTGACTGCAGCCTTTCAAATTCTGGGGTACATGCAGGAATGTCAAATTCTAGGGTAACACAAGGAGAAAATTCTTAGAATGTAGGCTCTGAATCAGCGACTTCAATGCACATTACCATGTGCTTAAATGCTTTGCTGAATTGGAGCACTAGGGCTAAATAGGGCTGGGCTTGATCAGTACTTGGCTATGACACTTACACAGGAAAATCCACCTACTGCAGAGTGCAGTGCCTCAGCATAGTGCTAGAACTTTGGAGGAAAGCTAATCCCAACTCCTAATCGCCGGTGAGTTATCCAAAATCCTGTTGCACTGTTTGGAAAGTTGAGGCTTGGAAGGGAAGGGTAATTCTAATGTCTTTGTTAAATGACTGTAAAAGTAACAAACAGCCTTCTTTCCTCTCCAGTTTCAAATGAATAAGGCAGACCTCATTTTCTCATGTGAAGTGGTGGTCTGTGCTGTAAAACACTTGCCATGTTTCATCCCACACAGCTGGTGGTATTTCTGTGGGGGATTAATGGTTCCTATAAATACTGAATATCAGTTTGTTAATCTTATGTGCTCTGGGCTTGTTACACTTTCTATAACAATGTTTTGAGCCATATTCTCATCTTCCATTGATGACTCTCAAAGCACTATGCACACAATTCAGCTCTTAACTCTCTTTTTAGGCACCTGAATGAAAGTACCCACCACTCTCATTGAACCAAAATCTTAACCCAAAGGACTTGCCAAAAGCTGCACATAAAGTATTTGTCTAGAAGAACCACAAGACCCTCACTCTAGTCCTATTCTTTAACTACTGAACTATGCTGGCCCTCAACAAAAGCATAACTTATAAAGGGCTTGACTTCCATTGCCTTTCCCCTTAGGTAGCCATTTATAGCTCTGCAAAGGGGATGGAAAACACTGTTGTACTTGTAGAATTTTACATTCACTTTGCACCCTCTTTACACAGATGTAAATGACTGCAAAGATGGAGAATCAGGCTCGTGTTTCTTATAATATAAGGTCAGAAAGAAAAGATTCATGAAAGGTGCTTGCATTGGCTCTGAATTTAGCCCTAAATCTTCTTACTATACATTTTAGAACTTTGCATCTGTCGGTCCATCCATCTGTGAGTCTGTTCAAGAACTTCAAGAGCTAGGACCACCAAATTTGGCATGCAGCTTCTTCTTACCATAACTTAAAGCAACGTCAGGGTTTGGTTGTGCCAGGACAATGGAGTGTGCTCGGAATGGGATTGTTTTGTATCAAAAGGAAAGGGAGGGGTGTGAGAGCAGGGAGTTATACTCACGCATGACCACAGGGGGCAGCAAGCTTGGAGGCAGTTATGTCCATGAACGATCATGAGAATGCAGCAAGTGCCCCAGTAAGCAGTCACTGGCAGGCAGCACAGCACAGCCCCTGCCACCCTGGCCTGACCGGGGGAACAGCTGTTGGCCACCGTGAGACCCTGGCCACCCCGGAGAGAAGCCAGCTGATGGCCTACATAGTACCCTCTCCCCAGGCCAAACCTGGGGAGCACCAGTGGGCAGCCTGAGTGGCTCCTCCTGCTCCTGGACCCAGGCAACACCAAGTATTTTCTACTAGCAGTTATGAGCAAAAACTGAAAGCACAGTGAAGTCCAGGGCTATGCTGCTGAAGAAGCATTTGAGCTGGTTAAGCATTTATAGAACTCCTGACCCTGCGGGATAGTGTTTGTCTGTAACAGATTGCAAATTAAAGTAACAGTGTTTCATTAGTAATTGTAATATGTTCCCAAGCTGTTTAATCTCAGGGTCTGATAATCACGCTTGACCCACATATGGAGGTATGCAGTGTAATAAATTTTCTCACAGTTTCAGTATTCTTTCTAATTAATGAGTGAGTCATGCCCTTTGTATAGTAGAACTGTAACTCTGGGTTTGTAAGACTAAGTATTAATAGATCTGAGTGTGTGTGTGTGCGCGTGTGCGTGTGCGTGTGTGTGTACGCGCATATAGTGGGAGGAAAATACACTGAAGAGGGCAGACTTTCAAAGGAATTCAATATATTGAGTACTGATCTTTACTGAAAATCTGGCCATTATTAAGGTGCCTAAAGAGGATCTGGGCTCTTCTTTCAAAATAAAGCACTGATTTTTGTGTTCTGAATACATGGAAAATTTGTTCCAAGGGGTCTGAGTTCAGATTTATCTTTTGCCAGAGATATTTGGTATCCCTGAGCCACAAGGAAACTCTGCTTGTAACAATGCAGCCTGAACAGCCCCACATGTTGCACTGCAAGGTGCAAATTGCCGCGTAGGCTATAGGGAACCTCTGCTCCAAGTCTGAAACTGTTCTGTGACTTAAGTGACACACTATAAAATGATTGCACTTGGGAAAAAATAGGCTCGTTCCAATGAGGCTGTGAGATCATTTCCCCAGACCTGTAACAATGCTTGGAGTACTGAACAATGCAGCTTTCATTCTCCTTCCACTTCCCTTCTGGACCCCCATTCAGCCCCCAATAGATGTGAGCATCCTATCTTCCGTGATTCTGCCAGGAGGCAATGGAACCAACTGTCCATGTGGCAAGGCAAAACACTACTAACCATTGAACTGTCAAACCATTGCTCGTAGTAAGTGTTAATAGTGTAGATTTATTCTCTTAGCAAGTGCATTGCGTAAAATCAGTGCTAATTTTTATAACTTCACTTGGCTAGAGGAGAGGCACACATGATTTTATTTTTTTTCTTATAATGATCCTTAGATGGGGTAAATCACGCAAATCCTTTGCAGAAAAGCTGTGCCAATTGACACTGTCTAAGGAAGGGGTGGGCAATACATTTTAATGGGGGGCCACTCCAAGATTTTGGTAAGTGGTCAAGGGCTACACTTCTGTGGAGGGGGTACAGGGTCTGGGATGGTGGGTGGGGTGTAGAAGGGAACTTAGGATAAAGGACTGGGGTGCAGATCGGAGTGTGAGGGTGTGAGGGGGAGTTTGGGTGAAGGAGGGGGTTATGATCTGGGGGGAGGCTTGGGGTGCAGGGTCCAGGAGGGGATTCTGGCCTGAGGGAGGGGTGTTGGAGGGGGTGCAGGGTCTGGGAGGGAGTTGTGATCTGGGAGGTGGAAAAGGAGTACAAAGTGTTTGGGTGATGGCCTGATTCAGGTAGTTGGAAGGGAGAGAGGGGGTGGGGTGCCAGAGGTGGGCTTTGTCTGGGATGCACTTACCTAGGCAGCTTCCAGCCAGCAGCTCTGTAGGAACCTGAGACAGGCTCTCTGCCTGTGTGCTGGGCTTTTCCATGTGGCTCTGCTCTAGCACAGGGAGGGAGGGCGGGAGCAAGGAGGCTTCATTCACTGCTCCCCCCCTTTGCAAAATTTCTCAGCTCCTATTGGCTGGAAACTGGACAATGGGAGCTGAGGGGTTTTGCTAGGGAAATGTGGGTTTTCTCCTTGCTGCCCAGACTGCATAGCAATTAGCTGCCTGCTGTTTAAAGTGGAAAAGCTGCTCTGTAGTAAGGATGCTGGTGAAGTGGCCGTGGACCAGATCCAGCAGCTTGGCAGGCTGAATCCTAACCACAAGCTGTCTCTTGTCCAACCCTGCCCACCCATGTCTACACTACAGGGAAGATTGACGCTGCTGTGGTTGATCTTCCAGGGTTTGATTTAGCGGATCTAGTGAAGACCTGCTAAATCAAACTCAGAGGGCGCCCCCATCAGCGCCAATACTCCTGCTCCTTGCAAGGAGTAAGGGAAGCTGATGGAAGCATTTGCTCCCGTCGACCTCCCACTGTGTGGATGATGATTTAAGATACATCGACTCCAGCTACAAAATTAATGTAGCTGGAGTTGTGTATCTTAGGTCAACCTTCCGCTCCAGTGTAGACCAGGCCTAAGAGTCAGTCCCTATATTGGAGTGTTCAGTCTGATATTTGATCAAAAGGACAGATATATTTACTTCCCTTGATTTTTGTCTATCTTCCCTGTCCCCAGTGACTAAACACTATGGGTTAAATGGCAGCTTTATCTAGCCCCACTGATTTCAACATAGCTGCACAGGAGCAGCATAGGGCAACAACTAGCACAAGCAACAGTTTTGAATGTTACATCCTAATTCAGTATTTTCCAGCATAGAAGCAAAATTCCCACAAGTCATTAGCAAGTGGGCTAAGGAATGACTTGAACTGCGCACATAGAAAGTCATTCCATCAACCTACCTACTGGCACCCCTCATTGCCATAGATGAGCACCTCCCGAGCATCTGACCCTCTGTTCAACAAGTCTCTTTTATTCTGCCCATGCCACATGTCCTGCATGCTGTGTTTGTACATGAACTCCCTGTACTCTGGGATCTCAAGAGAGTTTGGTGTTAGTTTAAAATGGGATTTTTCCCATCACACTCTTTCCCCTTCCATTTACATTTCTCATTGAGTGATGTTTTAGCAAGCTGCAGTTTTATCCTTTGTTACTCTTCTCACTTTAACAAATCTCTGCATTTCACATTCCTTGTAGTATTATTGTTAGGATGTATTAGGTTGTGGCTGAAAAAAAAAAGTAACTGTGGTGATACATGACTAATTTACCAGGCTTGAGAGCCAGGATATTGAATGAGGCTAACTAGCAGGATTTACACTCCACATAAATTCATATGGTGCCCTAAGGGACTAGAAGTAACTTGGAAACAGCTTGGGTTCAGTTAAGGTACATCTACAAAGCAACATTATTTCAAAATAGCTAGCGTTATTTTGAAATAACTTAGTCCGCGTCTACACAGCAGGCAGTTATTTCGAAATAATGTTGAAATATTGTCAAGCTGGAGGACTTCTTACTCTGACTCCTGAAACCCTCATTGTATGAGGAGTAAGGGAAGTCAGAGGAAGAGTGCTCAATTTCAAAATAAGTGCTGTGGAGACGCTCCCAGTTTCGAAATAAGCTACGCAATTGACGTACCTCAATTTGCGTAGCTCATTTCGAGTTAAGCGCTGCTGTGTGGATGCACCCTTACTGAGTAGAACACAATGAGTTAAATCCTGGACCCACTTAGATGGCGGTAAGGAGAGCACAAACCACAGAGAGTGTTGTAATCTGGCTTTGCATTCGACAGACCAAAGAGTACTCCATGACAATGAGGCATGGGGCTATTTGGTAGTGGGGGCAGGAAACTGCTGCTCTCTGCTTGCCTAAATAGCCCACCAATGACCCTGTTTCTATCTCTGTTTCAAGTCTACATAGGAACTGATTTGGCCCCATATTAAGATTCAAACCCAGGTAAAGGTAGGAAGGATTATTTTTTTCCATTTTATAGACACAGAATGATGGAAATTAAGGGCAATATTTTTAAAGGTACAGACGGACACATGCCTATGGGGATTAGGGATAGTTTAAGTACTTGACTCCCATTGATTTTAATGGGATTTAGGCAGAGCCGGTGTTAGGGGTGGGCGAGCTGGGCGGTCACCCAGGGCCGCCATTTTCAAGAGGCCGCCGACAGAGCCAGTCTTAGGGGCGGGCCACGACTGCGTTTTGGCCCAACCTCCTGAATCCTTCCCCCAAGTTTCCCTGGTTACTTATTTTTTTGCTTGACAAATTTTTGTCCAGTATTTTTTTTTAAACCATCTGACAACCCTATGAGCAAGCCGGGCAGTCACCTGGGGCCACCAATTGGTTAGGATGGCCCTGGATTTAGGCAACCATCAGGCCTCTGAAATACCTCTGAAATAGAGTGTAAATACCTCTGAAAATACCTCCAGACCAATGTAACTTGCCTAGACTCGCATGCAAGAGGAGTGGCAGAGCTGTGATTTGAACTTAAATCTCCTGAATGCCACGCCCTCAAGGTGATGCCCAGCCTTCAAGTTCCAGGCAAGTTTCCAACCAAATTTTCTTATCCTCAGTTGAAAAGACAGGACAAAAATACAGTTTTCCTTGAGAAAGGCCTCACACCACCTTGGATAAATGCAGATTAGCTAAATATTTATATCAGGGAGCAAACACATTCCCCCTTCTGGCCAGCTGCAGTTACCTCAGCCGCACAGAAAAGTAAAATATACTAGTCACTTATCAGCTTGAAGAGGAATGGATGAAGCCCAGCAGATGCCAATCACAGAACGGTGGCTTTAGCTGCTTGGTTTTGCCACATTTAAAGTGCCTGTTACAACAAGGCATGTAGGGAAATGTTCCTATTACAGGGAAATTCTGCACCAGAGTTAACTAGGGTCAGGCAGTTGCTATCGTCATGATATCACACCTTCAGCCTGAGTACACATGTATGACCATTGTAATACAGAAGTGGGTAATAACACGGAGGTGGTCCTCCAGAGTTAGCCCCAGTGGGCCACCACCATTTTATTTACTTGTGCCTCCACAGGTATGGGTGATCACAGCTTCCGCTGGCCGTGTATTGCTGGTCTCAGCTAATGGGAGCTGTGGTAAGCAGTGTCCCGGTCCATGCCACTTCCTGCAGCTCCAGAAACGACAATCTGTGGCCAGTGGGAGCTAGGGATGTTAGCTATCGGTTAACAGAATAGTCGAGTAACTGCATGAATTCTTAGCAGTTGCTCGACTATTCTATAGTCCCCGTGGGTGGGACTGGCAGCCAGTGCAATCCGGCCCCAGTCCCAGGGAGCTCTCTGCTAGCCCACACTTCTGCCTCTGTATCAAAGGTGGAAGCTGGTTCACGAAGGGAGCCAGTTTAAAAAACAGCTCCCCATACAGATTGGCTGCCTGTCGCCCCATGCTACTGTCTCTGATACAGAGGCACAGTGCGGGACGGCAGCAGCTTCTGTCCACAAGGGATCCAAGCTCCCCGCAGACAGAGGCTGCTGCGGGGAGGAAGGGAAGGCTGCTGCGAAGCAATCTCAGTCTGTGGTGAGCCTGGGCCCACCAAGACAGAGACTGGTCTGGCAGCAACCCCTGCTCCTGGGGACTCCCAGTTCCTGGCAGATAGAGGCTGCTTCAGCTGCACCAGGGACTGCGGACAGGGGCTGCTGCCATGAAGCAGCCTTTGCCTGCAGTGAGCGTGGACCTGCCACAGGCAAAAGCTGCTTTGCAGCAGCCGCCCGACCCTTCTTCTAATCTCATAGAGACAGCAGCCAAGGGTGGGAAGGAGGCACCGCAGATCCAGTGCTGGGGAGAACCGGCTTTTAAGCCGGCTTTCCCCAGCACCGGCTCCTACTGGATCCCCTTTCTGCCTGCAGTACAGAGGCAGCAATGGGGGGAAGGGAAATGTGAGTATTCAAGAAGATTAACCGATAAGCCTAAACTTATCGGTTAATCGTATGCTCGACTACTCATTTACATCCCTAATGGGAGCTGCAATTGCCCGTACCTGCGGTGGTAAATACAGCTGTGGTAGCCCCCCAGAGTCTAACCTTGGCTGGTGGGATAGTTATTGCCTACCCCCGTTCTAAGACATTGTAGAGCCTTGTGAGCAATTATGAATAGTTTTACTTCTTCACTGGCTCTTTGCCCGCAAATTCATTTCTTCTGGGACTTGTTTCCCCCAAAACGTGAGTTTCGCTTAAAAGCAATGCCGGTTGGAAAAAATGAAGAAGAGGCAATACCAATCAACAGCTTGATCATAGGAAAAGACAGATTTTTTCCAGTGGTTAGGGGCCCTCAGCTAAGGCATAAAAACCCTATGTTCAAGTCCCTGCTCTAATACAGGCTTTCAACATGACCTTCTGGGGCCCCCATACAAAGGATGTGAAAGCATTGGAGAAAATCCAGTGGAGGGCAACAAAACTGATTAGGGGGCTGGAGCACATGGCTTACAAGGAGATTTGGGCTTGTTTAGTCTACAAAAGAGAAAAGTGAAGAGGGATTTGATAGCAGACTTTAACTACCTAAAGGGGATTTCCAAAGATAATGGAGAGAGGCTGTTCTCAGTTGTTACAGATGACAAAACAAGGAGCAATGGTCTGAAGTTGTAGTGTGGGAGGTCTAGATCATATATTAGGAAAAACTATTTCACTAGGAGGGTGGTGAAGCACTGGAATGGGTTACCGAGGGAGGTGGTGGAATCTCTTTCCCTAAAGATTAAGTCCTGGCTTAACAAAGCCCTGGCTGGGATGATTTAGCTGGAATTGGTCCTACTTTTAGCAGAGGGTTGGACTCTGTAACCTCCTGAGGTCTCTTCAAACCTTATGATTCTATGATTCTAGTTGGGCAAATTACTTAGGCCTACTACGTACAAAGTATTTAGGCTCCAAATGTCTATTGATTTTAATGGGAATTAGGAATCCCAATAACCTGGAGGATCAGCATCTTAATTTTTTCACCACTGGTCTACACTAGGGGATAAGTTCGAATTAAGATACGCAACTTCAGCTATGTTAATTGCATCGCTTAAGTCGAAGTATCTTAACTCAAATTTTGGCACTGTTCACACTGTAGGAAATCAAAGGGGAGAACACTCTTCCTTCAACTTCCCTTACTTCTCATAGAAGCAGGACTACCGGCATCGATGGGAGCACCCTCTCAGTTCAAATTAGCATGTCTTCACCAGACCCGCTAATTTGAACCCCGGAAGATTGACTGCAACTGCTTCAATCTTATCTGTAGTGTAGACATGGCCTCGGTGTTTCAGTTCCCCATGTGCAAAATGGGGTGGTTTGAGTTGTGTGAAATATTGTGAGGTACTCGGATACTCTGATAATAGAGGCCAAGTAAATACCTTAGCACTTACAACTGTTCACAACTAGAAATGGGAGCTTTAAACTTTGGGTAAAGCAAAATTTCAAATTTACCATAAAATACATGGTTTCTAGCCCTGCTTAAGCAATCATACTTCAGACCTGCCAAATGGTTATACAAGCAAAAGCTTGTTTGGATGATTTTTATAGGTTCTAAAATGTACATGTTGTGTATTTGCCTTTTCCAAATCTCTTAATTCATGTTAACTCATGACAGCTGGCTTTACAGATGGATGAATGCTAAAAATGCTCCCAATAAACTGATTTATTCATTTGCAACATAGTTTTTTTTTTTTTTTTAAAAACTTGTGGTACATACTGACTATTGTTATTTAGAATCATAGGGTTGGAAGCGACCTCAGGAGGTCATCCAGTCCAACTCCCTGCCCAAGCAGGACCAACCCCCAACTAAATCATCCCAGCCAAGGCTTTGTCAAACTGGGACTTAAAAACCTCTAAGGATGGAGTTTCTACCACCTCCCTAGGTAACTCTCCTAGTGAAATAGTTTTTCCTAATATCTAACCTAGACCTCCCCGTTTTGTGTGATGGTATTTGTGTTAAGGCCCCATATAAGACTGATGTCTCACTTTACTAGGTCTTCTGCATAAACATACAGGTTGTACCTCCCTTAACTGGGACTCCCTGGCCCGGAAACATCCGTGGTCCAGCACCAAACATGGATGTTCCTGGACCACAGAGCCCAGGAACAGAGAGGTCTGTCAGTGGGGCAGAAGTGCTGTAGGAGGCACCAGTGATTCAGTGGGGAGTGCTGGTATGTGTGTGGGGGGCAGGAATAACTGACTTCAGGCTTCCTAAGCCTCATGAAAAAACTCTATAAAGCCTTTCTGCCGTATCTCATTGTTGGATCTTCTTGATTGTGAATATGTACACGCATTATTGCTTGTACATGCATTATGCTGTATCATCATGCTCTATGAGATATGTTATCCCAGTTCCATACATTTGCTTTTGGATTCATCCCATGTGTTGAAAGAAGGAAATTTGCTGACCTTCAAAATGGAGCTTTCCCTTGTTAGGCTGAAAGAGGCTTAAAGATTCAACAAACAAGTATTAGCACCAAACCCCATAAAGTTGCTGGACACTATTCTGCTTCTCTCTTTAGCAGTTATATGTTCTGCAGCAAAGAGAGACAAAGGAAAGAGTACAGGAAGAAGTCCAGACTGGATGTGCAGCAGCCTCGTGCAGACTATTTGGGTGTAAATAATGGCTCTTTCTGTGGCTCTTTCAAGTCTAAATGACAAATTATTTGGCTTTTTCCTGTGGCATTTTCAAGAAGCCTGCTATTTGTAGAGCAATGCCCTCCCCTCCCCCCCCTTCCCCCACACCACCACCAGTAAAACTGCCCACCACCCAAAAAGGTCTGACATAGAACTTCTAATGAAACTGCAAATTATTGCTGAAAATTTGTCCTTATGTAGGAGACAGCAAAATTTAGCTCATTGCTCATATTTATATTGCTGGCTGCTTTTTCACGTTTTGTACATTAGTGCTTTTGTTTTCTCACATCAATCCCCTATCATTCAACCACCACATATACTCTAGTACATTACAATCTCTGTGCAGAGCACATGGAAGCTCTCATTATCACAGTGATGGCTAATTGCTAGGCACTGGCATCATGCAAACCCTGAAATAATTTGGGAAGCAGTTTCAGACATACTATACTTGCAGTTCACCTAAGTGACTGACCAACAGGGAATGGTTTGGTATATTGTAATGTCACTTTTTAATCTGTGGTTCTTGAGATTGAACATGAGCCACAGGGAGAGCAACTAGAGCACCAAAGAAACAAATCTTGTTAATATACAAAAAATACTTTTGACATTGCAAAGCCAAATTGATTATCCAGTAGAATGTGATGAAAGAAAGCTTGCTTTTTCCCATCCAATATTTATATGTCCCTAGCTAACACCCTTCACTGAGATGGGTTGGTCAGAGTTATAGAGCGCAACATCTTTTTATGTTGAGTTTCTTTTTTTTTTATGTCTATCTATAAACTGTGCTGATGCTATATATTAGAACATATACAATAGCTGGATTCCGCAGGAAGCTCAGAATACAGCTGGGTGACAGCTCTGATTCCAAAAAATGGCTCTAATTTACAGGGCTTTGACACAATACATAAATGTAACAAGAAACTATTGATTCTTTTCACTCTTCCTTTACAGATTTGACATCTGCACCTAAGGCACCATATAACTGAATCATAACAATAGCAATAATGATTCAGTTCCCATGCAGCTTTCTATCCTCACCTTCAAGGCTCTGTGCATGCTCATCAACCTACTACCTCTCTGTTCTAATTTCCTCCCGCTCCTCTTTCCTTTACTATTATCGATGTTGCAATTGCTCCAGAGGCACCAATCAGGTGCATTGCCCATTTGTGAAGATCTGGGTCCTTTCGTGCGGGGAGAAACACACAGGAAGAAATATGCCCTTACCCAGAGGAGTTTACAATAGAATTTGCACTTGACAGAGGTAGTGAGTGCAGTGGACACAACAAGTGAGCATCTCCGACTGCCTCATCTAAGTGACCTGCTTCTCTCACTCTTGTTTCCTTGCCTTGCTTGGAATGGTCTCCTATTTTTGTTTTCAAGATTTTCACCCTTCTAATCTCAATTCCCCCTTACAACACATTTCTCTTGCAAAGCTTTCTGGCTATAGTCCATCCATAGAAGAACTCATGCATACAAGTGACTTAAGATAAAAAAATAGAATTTTGTTCTTTAGTGAACTTAGAACAGTGAAGTGTGTGTAGGGGGGTTGTTGCTGCACCAGTTTGGGCTTGATATGATAGTTTTATTCAGACACATATTAAATTTGCTCAGCAAACATAAATAATGCTGACTATTATGTAGGTAAGATGGACCAGATAGCATCCTTCTTCAAAAGGTTTGCAGTGAGAATAATTGTTAAGTTCCAGTAGTGCCAACTTTCATTAATTTATCATGACTCTTGTGATACTTGCTATTATCATGACTCTTGTGATACTTGCCTCAGCTGCGGATGGCCTGTGATTCTTAAAAATCTCAGCTTTCATTTCAAAAAGAGTAATTTCTGAGCCTTTAAAGTTGCAGAGAAGAGCTTGTAAATGCACCTTGAGGATGATGCCAGAGTCAAAATCCAGAAGGAAAAGGAAAAGAACCCCAAAGATGTTATTTATTATGTGGTATTAAATCTCATAATTTTGAAGGGATCTGACTTTGAAATGCTTTGGCGTGGCATTACAAAGTTCAGATACTTGGTCAGACTTCCTTGGGTTGGAAACTGGAACGGGCTTCTTATGAGACAAAGCTTCCTCATGCTTCATTCTAGGCCAGACACAGCCTAAAAACAATCACAATTGTGGTATTTCTGTGCTCCCTATTACAGCTGCCATGTGGGAAAACCACAAGAATCCTAACCCTTGTTTTTAAAAAGACATTAACCAAACTCTTTCAAACCAGATAAAACTGCAAACAAGCTCAGTGAATTTGGAATAAAGATCTGGATCTTTTTATGCCAAAATTAAAGCCTTGCCTTTTTTTAAAAGAGATTTGTTAGTAATTGGGAAATTAATCGTTTTTTTTAAATCAGAGACTCCATGCTAGTGAAGCTTGGCTGGACAGAGAAGTACTTTTATTCAGGCCTTTTAAAACTCTTTGGGTGAAATCCTGACCCATTGAAAGCAATGGAAGTTTTGTCATTTGCTTCAATGGGGCCAGTATTTTTTGTTAATTCAAAGTACATAACTCAAATACCTATGAAAGACTTGGGAGAAAGGATTTTTTTTCTTTTTACATTTAGCCTCCCTCCATGCTTTCAAATATAGGCTGGATGAAGTTTACAATCTGCATACAACACCTTTTGAGTATTCCACTAAAAGCAAAGAGTACCAGAAGTACATTCTTGATATAGTGCATCTATACTGTGGCGCTATTTCAGGATACTTCCAGTATCCCATGAGGATTAAGGAACATTTCAGAATAGTGGTTTATTTTGAAATTTGGCGCTGTGTAGACAATGCCAAATTTTGAAATAAGCTGTTTCTAAATTAACTCGAAATAAGCGATGCAATTTGCATAGCTCAAATTTCATAGCTTATTTCTAGCTAAAGGGTGCAGTGTAGGCACATCCATAGTCTCAAAGGGATGGTCATGTTAGTCTGTATCTGCAAAAACAATGAGGTGTCCTGTTTTGACCCACAAAAGCTTATGTCCAAATAAATCTGTTAGTTTTTAAGGTGCCACAGGACTCCTCATTGTTATTCCTAATATATTTAAGATACAAAAAGCAAAACAGAATAGCTGTTTTAAAGAAAAACATAGAACAACTTTTGTACATTGCGAAGAAACCAAAAGGGCAGAACCCCAAATGCTTTTTACTTTTTAAATTCATTTTTAAGTATTGCAAATTAGAATTACTGGGCCACTGGGGTGCTCTTTATGTTTTTGTTTGATGATCATCACACTTTGCTGATGCTAAGCTTTCCTTAGTTGTCTCTCTCTATATATAAACAAGTTTTTCCTGCTGGACGACAGAATGTTCCTGCCGGGCAACAGAATGATGTCATCACGTTATAAGCAGCATCAGCATCAACAAACTCTGTCAGCGAAGCAAAAGCAGCCAGAGAGAGGGGAGTAGACGAGCATAGCAAGCAGAGGGCACAGCCCCCTAGTAATCTTTCAAGAAGAAAAAAAGCAATGTCTAAGCAGAGCACGTCTGAGTAATGAGCATGTCCTAGTGGTAGTCATGTAGTTTGGGTTCTGTCACTGATGGTTCTGTCACTGATGTACTGGAGCACAGATTCTCAAAGATATTTGGGGACCTAACTCCTTTGGAGGATCTGAGTCTGGATGTCTTTGGCCCTTAAATTGTGCCTCTTCAATAATAAAGGACAAATTATATTTATCAATTTTACCTAGGGTCTGGGAAGATTATTTGTAAATTATTTTGAGCTCTTCTCATGCAAGGTGCTAGAAATTCATATTATTGGACCGTCTTTTTGGAGGGACATCTGAGAAGGTCTCAAATTTTAAACTATAGTTTTTAGAGAGAGAGAGTTAAAGACGAGGAAACTGATATGTGAATAATACAATTGGCAGCAACAGACTTTTTGCTGAAAATATTGTTTATTTTAATATGTAAGCAGGATCCAAATGAACTCGCCACTGACAGCTAGCTAAGAGGTGGGGGAGAGACTTCAGGAGTAAACTGTTTTTACATGAACACACCTGCTCTGCTGAGATATCCAGCAAATACAGCGATATTGATCAAAGTGATCAACTTTGGCTGGTGTTGGGTAACAAATCACTTTAGTACTGAATCTAGGGGTAGTGAAATGTTATCACTGTTGCTGTCTCTATTTTATGAATAAAGGGGGAGCAGAACTGTGCTTAGCCTGTCCCAAATGTGGGGGTCACCCTCAGCTGAAAGGAATTCCTTAAAGCCAGGGGCTTAAATGCCAGAGTCCTGTGGCAGTAAGAGGATAGGCTCAGGTATCTCAGTCAGGAGTTGCAGAGTCTCCCTAAGGATCCCTGGTCCAGCTTAATCTGTTTCTCCCTACTATTCTAAGATAGAGCTAAGTAGGCTCTATTAGAAGCTTTTATTTTAAGTGCCTTAATGAGAACTGAAATCACTTGTGGTAAGACAGTGTTTCTGCCCAATCTGCTGAAAGCTGAAAATCATTAAGGCTATGTCTACACTATGGCTACGCCTACATTGGCAAGATTTTGTGCAAATACTCTTTAACGCAAGAGTTTTTGAATAAGAGAGCGTCTACACTGGCATGTGCCTTTGCGCAAAAGATGGGCTTTTGCACAAGAGCATCCGTGCCAGTGTAGACACTCTCTTGCTCAAAAAAGCTTCGATGGCCATTTTAGCCATCGGGCTTCCTTGTGCAAGAAATTCATGTTGCCTGTCTACACTGGCCTCTTGCACAAGAACAGTTGCGCAAGAGGGCTTATTCCTGAGCGGGAGCATCAGAGTTATTGCGCAAGAAGCACTGATTTCACACATTAGAACGTCAGTGTGCTTGCGCAAGAACTCCCCACCAGTGTAGACAGGCAGCAAGTTTTTGTGAAAAAGCAATTGCTTTTGCGCAAAATCTTGCCAATGTAGACACAGCCTATGAGTTTTCTCTGGCAAAAATTATGCAAATGAGGGACTCATTTGCATGAGGCATGATCTCATTTGCATATTTTCTGCCAATCCGTTTTTGCGCTGGGGTTTTTTTGCAAAAACAAGCAGTGTGGATGTTTTCTCTTTGCGCAAAAACCCTTTTTGTCCGCAAGATCAATATACCTCCTTTTTTGGGGCATAAGGATCTTCAGTAAAAGGGGGTTTTGCGCAAAAAGAAAATGTCCACACTGCTTGTTTTTTAGCAAAAACCCCAGCGCAAAAATGGATCGGCAAAAAATATGCAAATGAGATCGTGACTCATGCAAATGAGTCCCTTGTTTGCATATTTTTTGCCAAGAAAACTCGTAGTGTAGACGTAGCCTAAGAGCTGATAGTCACAAAAAAGGGACTAGTCTACAGAGGTCACAGCAGAGAGGCAAGTGGCCAGCGAGAGCAGATGTGTGGTGGCCAGCCAAAGCAAGTGCTCAGAGGTTTGCCTCCCTTGGGTGGGAGGCAAAAATCACACTGATACACCTCTGAACCCTGGGTCTTCACTGACCAAGGACAATCACTATCAGCTGGGTATAGTGGAGGAACAGAGAGGGGCACAGAAAAGGAACTCAAGAAGACGAGGCAGAAGACATGGCCCCACACTTGCTCGGATGAGCATCCTGCTCACAGTTAAAAAAAAAAAAAAAACCTGTTTGCAGCTTTTTCCCTACCTAATGGTGACTTTCCTCCTTTCATTAAAAGTTTCTTTTCTACACCAGACTCTGTACTTGCAAGTGAGGAAGCATTGCCTCTCAGAGGTGCCCATGGTGGTATATAATTTTCCCAAGTTATTAAGTTTGGGCTTGAGCTGGTTCTGTGCTGTATTATTGAAAAGGAACCCCTAGATATTAGACCTGGCCTTTGTTGCTACCGACTCCACCTGGCAGAAGGATTACATTTATATCAAACAATTTTGGACATTTTTGATGGATCTGCTCTACCCACTGGCACATTAGGAGAGTTCTGACTGAATTCAACTTCTGTTCTCTCTGTCAACACATATTTCAACAACTTTTTAGCATGCCTGACATATTAGAAATTCTTGGTTGTGGAATCAGAACACAACAGAGCTAAGTTGCTTCTGAAACCAGCTATTGAGAAAAACCAGGTTTTTATTTTTATCCTCAGAGGAATCTCAACCTTCGTTTTTCTTGTTGTTTAGATGTTGGTCAAAAAGAAAATCCAGTATTTTCCTTTGTTGCCTTTTTAATTATGAAACAAAAGCACATATTTAATCTTCTTACTGGGCCTGTAGCTGTTTTGATGTCCTAGTAAAAACATTTCATCAAAATTGTTTTTCAGTGGAAAATTGGGTTTCCATCTAGCCAAATATTATTTGCTTTTAGTACAGAATTTTGATGCTATTGTTGAAAAAAATGAAAATCAAGTATTTTTGTCCCCCCGCCAAAATCTTTTCAACAGAAAACCAGAAAGTTTTCAGGGCTTTGATTTTCCAGAAAATAGTTGAAATCACTCCCTCTCTCTCTCTCTCCCCTACCCGCATTTTCTGACCAGATCTCTAAAATATATTTGGTTTCCTCATAATGCCAATACTGCATTAAAACACTTTTTCTTTGTAACGTGTTATTGTGACTATGCTTCCAATCACACACTGTGTGTAGCTTTTCTAACAGAGAACTCCTTAGC
Source organism: Apalone spinifera (assembly GCA_030068395.1). Classification (NCBI taxonomy): domain Eukaryota; kingdom Metazoa; phylum Chordata; order Testudines; family Trionychidae; genus Apalone; species Apalone spinifera. The sequence continues at coordinate 12,971,448 of CM057845.1, forward strand.
TTAACATCTTACAAGACTGCCCAGTGTTTATCTATGGGGATGTCTGAACTCAGTATCTTAACCTCAGGTCAGGAAAAAGAGCTTACAAAGCCTTATCCTCACTTTAGACCTCCCCAAGTTCAAGTGCTGCTTACTAAGTGCTCTGGAGATAGATTGGCTGGAGAGAAAACACAGCACTTACCTACACAAGGATTCAACTAAACTATACAAAAATCAGCTTTTGTCGACAAAACAGTGGACGTGATGCACTGTAGTGCTTCTCCTGCTCCTTGTACCTCCCCTGCTACACCAACATAATAAAACCACCTCAGTGAGCAACACAGAGCTTTTTGTAACATAGCTAGAGTGACACAGCATCAGCAGACACTGTGAATGCTTATGGCCCCCCTAATTGGCCTTCAGGATATGTCACAAAAATGCCCATTCTGAGCACTCTGGTCAACAGTTTGAACTATGCTGCCCGGCACTCAAACCCACAAGTATGTTCCCCTCCCCCATTTAAAGGTCTGGGAATTTTTGAAATTCCTCTTCCTGTTGCTCAACGTGCATGGTTCACACAGCATCTTCCCAGCTGACCATGCCGGCTCCACACTTAGCGAGACTTAGGGCAGATGTACACAGATTTAAGGCAGATCTACACTTAAAACACCACAACGGCTGTACCATTGGAGCATGTCAATGAAGATGCTACTGTGCTGATGGGAGAGCTTCTTCCATTGGCATAATTAATCCACCTCTGTTTGAGGTGATAGCTATGTTGATGGGAGGAGCTGTCTACACTATGGGTTAAGTCGGTATAACTGTGTTGCTTGGGGTAGAGATTTTTCACATCACTGGGTAACACAGTTATACTGATGTCAGTTTGCGGAGTAGACTCGGCCTTAGGCTCATATGATCCTACTCCTCAAAGATATTTAGACCAGGTCTATACTGGCAAATATGTTACAAAACTTTGGTCACTCAAGGATGTGCAAAACACCCTCCCTCCCCAAGTGAAATAAGTTTTGCTAGAATAAGCACTCCACTGTACAGTAGTCTGTCAGTGGAAGATTCTCTTCCACCAGTATAGTTACCACTGCTCATTGAACTGTATTAATTATGTCAACGGAAGCACTTTCTCCCATTGGCATAACGCAGCTACATGAGCACTCTTACAGTGACACAGCTATATCAGTACTGCAGTGAGGCTGTAAGTGTGTAAATGTAGACATGGCCTTGGACACCAATGGGAGTTATGTGCCTAAATATCCTTGAGTATCTGGGTCTTAGAAGCCTTTCTCCTACCCATTGTTTATTATTTAGATTGCAAGTTTCATAAGACAGGACTATCTCTTACAATGTCATTAATGGATCTAAAAGTGACTATACTCTTACAAAGCAATTTCAGAAACCAGCTGGGGGGAAGTAGCTGTGGAATTTGCCTTCATATGCAAATTTTATACATTTAAACAAGGTTTGAACAAAGACATGAACTGGATGGGTCATTATATTCAACACCCAAACTACATCAAAAGCTAAGTATCAGACACTTACAGCCCACTCTATTAGCCTCATTTAGCATGGGCATTCTAATTGACAAGCTTTCCCCCCCCCCCTTTTTCTCCTCATATCTCCTCTTTTCCTGCTATTTATTTGTACCTCTGGACTTCTTTCTCCATTCATATGAAGAAGTGGGTTGTGTCCACGAAAGCTCATGGTGCCATCTACATTTTATGTTAGTCTCTAAGGCACAGAGCCATTTGTTGTTTTTGAAGTTCTTATAATGTGGAGTGTTGATGTTACAGTCTCTAGGCGCTACTGTAATACAACTACAAGTTGCTAATATCCCCTTACCCACAAAATGTCCAATTACCCTCCCTGCAGCAGTGTGGAAACCTAGAATCACTTTCTGTTCAGTTGAACTGGAATGCTTTAATATTCCAGGATCAGTTTCATTCATTATATAATGATGTTGCCTGGAGGTTACTGCAGCACAATCTGATGCTGAAAGTGGAGGATTCCTAACACTCCAGGGAACCTTCGCTTTTGTATTTAATCGTCTATTTGACAAATGAATGGCAAGGAATCTTAAGCCACAATCCTGCACTGAGCATTCTGAATCAATGGGGTGCTTGTGAGCATCAGCCTTATGCCCATGTGGAGCTCAGTACAGGATTGGGGGCTTATTGTGTTGTTCTGTGTATTGATTTTGCTGCTGCTTATATGGCTTGGGAAGACGTATTTCATCTCTGAATGAGACTTTTTCATAATTCCCCAAAAAGCTAACTGCAAGAAAGAACAGCTCCAAAGGTCATGACTGTGGGGCAGAAGAGAAGGAATCTCTGACATAACATCCCTAAACAGCAGGATTAGGTACCGTCCACGACTAAGGCTGAAGTGCTGTTTTTACCAAGCAAAATTGTGTCTGTTTTCACCAGCTGTCCCAGAGTTGGTTATCAAAGAAGAATGAAATCATTTGTACTGGGAGTTGTTCGTTCTCTCCAGTGCAAACATCTGGATCTTCTTATTTTGTGTTTTCTCTTTATTCAATCACAAAAGGACTTTCTTCTGGTACCCTACATGAGAAGAACAGCTGCAGAGGAAAGGCGAGAGTAGAACAGTTACGCTATTTAAAGGGTTCTGATCTCATGGCTGCAGTCTTATAAAATAGTTTTTGAAACAAAAAAATCAAAAAAAGAAGGAAATTCTTGCAACATCTTGTCTCTAGGAGTTGGGAGAACCTCTTCTCTTCCCAGCTCTGCTGCTGATCCATTGTGTGACCTTGGGCAAGTCCTTTCACCTCTCCGTGGCTTGTATTTCCCCACATCCTTTGTCTGTTTAGCAATTAAGTGCTTCAGGCAGGATTCCTATAGCCAGTGCCTGATACAAAGGAGTTCCAGTCTTAGGGTACTTCTAGACTGCAAGGCTATTTTGGGATACCAGCGGTATCCCAAAATAGCTACCCCATGTCCAAGGAACACATCCACTATTTCAAAATAATTTTCAAAATAACGGACAAGCTATTTCAGCATCCCTGTAAAACTTGTTCCATGAGGAATAAGGAATGTCTCAAAATAGTGCTTTATTTAGAAATTTGGCACCGTGTAGACGTGCCAAAGTGCAAAATAGCCTATTTAGAAATAAAATCAAAATAAGATAAACAATTTGCGTAGATTGCAAATCTTATTTCGATTTTAGAGTGCAATCTAGACATACCCTTGGTTGGCCACCTCAAAGTGCTAACATAACACAAATGATAAAAAAAACCAAACCCAAGAATAAATTCCTCCACAGCATTACAATACACATCAAGCAAAGCGGGGGGTTAGAAGAAAGACCTGATTGTCCTACCTTCCCTTGTGCTTGTTCTACATCTATGTGAGTTCTTTAACTTCATTTGAGTTCCTCCTGACCTACATCATCAGCATAAGAATAATTTTGGAACCACAGAGTCTGACCTATTGAAATTGATGGGAGTCTTTGGATTATGCCTACTGTAATTATCCCTTATGTACAGGGCAGCTCAGTTAAAACATAATTGAGTCATGGCCTCACAGAGTCCCCTGCTGTGCTGACACAAAAAAACCATCTCAACAAGCAGCACAGAGCTTTTGGCAACACAGTTAGAGTATGATGCAGCATCAGTATAGATGCCGCAATTTCTTATGGCACCCTAACTGGCCTCCAGGAGGTATCCCATAGTGCCCATCCTGACCACTCTGGTCAGCAGTTTGAACTCTGTTGCCCTGCAGCCAGGTACAGAGGGGTCCACCACTCATACTTTAAAGACCCAGGAATGCTTCAAATTCCACATCCTTGTTTGCTCAGCGTGCAGTGCTCATATTGTATCTTCCCAACTGACTGTGCCAGCTCCACACAACAAATGCTCTCTCACTTGGAGTACAGTGGGGTGATTGGCAGTGTTCCCTGTAAGTTGTGTGCTTGTGTGGCCACCCAGCTGATTAGCAGAGCATCCAGAGTAAGGTGTGTGTTTCTCTTGGTAGTGCACATTCACACATGCCTCAGTGCACATAATGAAATTTATTCTGCACGTGGATGGAAAAATTAGAGGGAACATTGGTGTTTAGACTGCTCTCCCCACAAACCTAGCAGCCCCGTGTTACCCTAGGTTCACTCCAGTTGTAGGAACTTTGATACCTATGGGTGAATTTTTCATGGCTTCTGATAGGGGAGCCCGGAATGGGACACATATCAGTGCTGCACAGTGATCAAAGGGCTGAGACAAAAGGCAAGGGAGGCAACATTGCTCTGCTGCTGCGCTGAAGACCTGTCACTGCTATAAGGAGCGGGATGCCAGCCTTGGTGGCAACGCCACCTCTACTGTCAAGAGTCCCATGGATGCTTTGGTGGGGGTGAAGAGAGCGCACAGTAGACTCAACCTGGAGGATGAAATGGTGGATGAGGAAGTGGCATTTGAGGATGAGGTGGGACAAGTGACAGGGCTAACTGGGAGTATGGTTCATCTTCTCGACTCGAGAGGGTTCAAGCTAGTCCCAGCAGTCCAGCTTTGGTGTGCATGATCCAGGAGAGGAGAGTTCCAGTAAGTAAGTGCCCCTTTCAATTTGATACCAGGCTTACCAACAGGAGAGCAAAGGAGGCAATTTCCCAGGGGGCCTGGTAATTTAAATTGACCAGTGGTCCCCTGGCTGCTGTCAGGAGTGCGGCAGGGCAAAAGCAGGCTTCTTGTCCTCTTTTGCTCCTCACTGCTCCTAGAAGCGACTGGCATGTCCCGGCAGTCCTGAGGGAAAAGGGGTCTCTGCATACTGCCCCCCTGAGTGCCAATTCCTCAGCTGCCATTGGCTGGGAACTGCAGCCAATGGGAGCTGTGGGGGTGGTGCCCGTGGGCAGTTTGTGCACAGAGACCCCACTGGCTCCCCTTCCCACCTAGGAGCCACTGCCAGAGGGAGATGTGGTTGCTTTCAGGAACTGCCTGAGGTAAGAGTTGGCCCCCTCCTGCACCCTCAACCCTCTGCCTCAACCTGGAGTCAGCAGCCAAACTCCCTCCCAGAGCCCACCAGCCCTCCTGCACCCAAACCTCCTCTCCCAGCCTGGTGAAAGTGAAGGAGAGCGAGTGACAGAAGGAGGGAGATGGAGTGAATGGAGGTGGGGCCCCAGGGAAGGGGCAGGGTAAGGGCCTTTGGGTTTGCAACCATACCAGGTGAGCATGTAGAAGCCCAATGCAGGCACAGCACCGCCCGAATGTCAGGCAGGCTGGAGCTGTGCGGGCATGGCTTGTGTGTGCCTGTGGGTAGTGCAGGAGCCAGGAAAATTCGCCGTCATAGCAGGATCATTCCCCAGTTATACAATGGTGGAGGTACTGAGCCAGGAGAGCAAAGAGCATCACAGCAGGGAGCAGCAGGCTGCAGCTAAGAAGCAGAGACCAAGTCAGGAGGAAGGAGGCCAGATTCAGCCTATCCTGAAAGAACAAGGTCTCATCACTCTGAGCTCACACTGCCTCCTAGAGAGCACCACGAAGTATAGCTTTGTCCTGCACTGAGAGGCTGGGCTTTGGATTGTTTGGGCACTTGATCAGGTTGAGGAGCAGTAATCTGTATATTTAAGAGTCGGGGACTGGGCATGGTGTCCTATTGCTAGAGAAAGTGACTCCCTTTGGAGTCTCCGCCTGGGCTCTCTCCGGTACTGACTGGAGGCTTGTACCTACTCGCTTAAAGATATTACACTGCTCTACAGCCAAAATGCTTCTGAAATAAATGTAGTCCAACTTTACTAATTCTGGGTCACTGAGAACGAAAATGATGCTTAAAATTGTTGATTGGCTCTAGTTTTCAAGATATGCTATTGGGTCAGTATATACAACCCTTGACTTGGAAATGGTGGCGGATAAGTGAGTTATAAAGGGAAGGGATCTCAATTTAAACCAGAAATGACTAAAACACATCTTTGACTGGATCTATGAATAAATCTATGACTGGGTTTGGACAGTACTTGATTTTTAGGCAAAACAATGAATGATGCAATCTGAAGCTGGTATCGCGTCATACATGCTATGAATTGCATCATGTTATTCCTAGAAGTCATGGATGATGCAACCATGATGAAGCTTACATCACTCTGCTGAACAAATTGCCCTTTATCAGCTCTAGAAATC
>CM057845.1:13004155-13051748 GCA_030068395.1 Apalone spinifera
AGCGGAAGAATGATTTCTCGTGTCTTGCTCACAACACACCTGTTAATGCATCCCTGAACCTTTTCCCCAGTCCTACCCTAACAATTGCTGAATTTCATCTTATCCATCGACCGTAATAGGGTGGCATGTAGCACAGTGATGACCTGCAAAACACCAAATCAGACAGTTATTAGAGATAGATTCTAGTAGTGACTGTGCTTTGTTTGAAGCAATGGGCTGAGAGCATAGCTTTTATATTTGGGCACAGCTATGTTGAAATCAGCTCCCCAGGGTGTCTCTCTGCTATGGAGACTGTATTGTTCTAGTAACAAACGGGAACCCATGGAAGTGAGGCTCTGCGCTGAGTGCAGGGTGCCCAATCATTTAAAGGCAGCGGTACATCACAACAACAAAACATGACATTTAAATAAAATGCATCTGACACACCAAAAGAAAACTAGCCCTTAGACTATTCAGAATCAATAATGGATGAGCTACCCTAAATTTAAATATACTGTCTCTTGTCACTAATGAAATATTATATTAATTTAAAGAAACAATGTTAGAGTGCGGATCACATTTTTAGTCATTCCAATCAATTAGCTTTCATTGGAATGACAAAGATCTTGTTTCTAATTACTATATAAAAATAGCTACCTATGTCTGGCTGAAAATCAGCATTAACACAGCGTTAGGTATGTGACAAACTACAGTCTGTGAGACTCTCTCTTTCTCTGTGTGTGTGTGTCTATGTGTACAAAAAAAACCCACTCTAGATGGGAGTAGATTTTTGAGAGAACTCAGCTCTGGGGGCAGTGAGCTGTTTTGAAAATCTGCCCCACGGTGTCTGTCATTCCCAAATGCTCCACAAACTGATGAGAGCAATGTATGCAGTCATCATTTCTTCCCGCCCTGAATACAGACTGTTCTGGGAGCACTCATTTTGTGACAGCAGCAGCACACAGCAGGAGGTGTAATCTACTTAGGACAGGAGGTGTAATCTACTGTATTGGGTTGAAATTCCAGAGGGGGGAGGGTTTTTTTTTTTAAAGAGGTGGAGTTGGATTACCTCAACTGGCACATAGCTAGTCCTAAAGCAGCAATCCAAAGCCTTCCCTCCCCATCTGACAGGATGTGGGGCAAATTGCATCTTCCTACCTTGGGAAGCAAGAATCCTGATTAATGACAATGCAATTCTTATTATCCCTTATTATTTGCCCTAGTCCGTATTGTGGGGGGAGTGCTTTATTGTATTCCATAATGTGCAAAGAAAGGAATATCCTTTGCGGTGGTACACACTGTAACAATGTTAATGCGGAGCTGCATGGCTAAATCCCCCATTTGGCTTTTAAAAACCTCAATCCATGTTTTTGGTGCAAGGTTTAAAATCTCATTTTCCACTCTTCATGCTGTTTAATTCCCTGAATTTCAGCCAGGTTGGACACTGAAACTAGACCAGCCAATCTGCTAGCACTATGTTGTTGAGTTTGGGTTCTCAACACTGCAGGCAAAAAACATTTTCTATGTACATTTTCCCTCATTTTTATTGTGTGAAAATATTCCTGTTAATGTTAGATTTTTTGTAATTAATACAAAAATTCCCAATTTTGTGGTTTAAACTACTTGGCAGGCTCAAGTTGACTACTTTAACTCTAGGAAAGGAAGACAAAGACAAGCGTAGGCACAAGGGGACAGCAAAGGAAGGGTCAAAGAGGAAAGCACATCCACAGCCTCTGGAAAGTGGCTGAGCTCTGATGCTGAATTATTGACAAATTGATATGGATCTATAGCCGAAGTGGTAGTTCCCCTGGCCGGGAGCACAGAGTGAGGGGAGGAGGAGGGAAAAAGAGAGATAGACTTTGAGGTCCTGGAAGGCTCTGGGTTAGAATAGGGGGTGGATGTGGGGGTCCCATCACAGGTTTTGCTGTATTGCCCCTCACTGAAACATCCCCAGCACTGAAAATTCACATTACATTACAAATCTCCAAAGTCTCATTTTTCGAAGTTTTCTGCCCACTTTATTTGTTATGCGAAATGTTGAGAGGGGCAGCTTGGTTTACTAGACTGAGCAAGAGGCTAAGAGACAAGAGCTCCATAGGTTTATACAGTGCCTTGCACAACTATGTTGTGGTCCTTACATACTACCACAATGTAAACATTAAATAATCAAGAACTATACCCAATCCTGCACTTCCAAAGAGGTTCTAAATGCCTTCGATTTCCATTACATTTAACAGGAACTGAGTACTCAGCACTGTTCAGGATTGGCCCCTAAATTCTATACTAGGAAAAAAAAAAGCTGCTGATGAAAATCCTCATTCTGAAATTCTGCTGCTACCCTTGTATTAGTAAAATAACGTACCTGAGCTGGAAAAATCCTGTTTTGGTATCAATTGCAACCATTAGATGGCAGCATTATGTACCAGTTGAAATGAATTAGCATTTTAAAGCTGAAAACCCAGCCACAAGCAGTGAAGGGGAAGGCCAACTGGAAGCTTGGGCAGACGCTCAAAAGCCTCAGCACAAGGTATTAGTATGATTTTTTAAGAAAAAATCAAATTCTAATAAAAACACTTATTTTGGATTCCATTAGAAGTGTCTGAACTACATTAGTAATAAAGAGACAACATACCATGTATAGCCTGAACAGGAAATGTGTGTTAGAGTTAGTTCCTCATTTGCAAGAGGCCAGATTCTCTTCTCATTTAGACAGGTTTCATACCAGTATCATTTCAGCAGCATTACTTCTGATTTACACTGGTATGGTTGGCAGGGGAATTGGACAGGAAAAATAATAATACAGTGTGGTACATTCATAGCCTGTTCTTCACTTGTGAGTCCTGTCTGAAGCCCTAGCAAGCCCCAGGTGGCAGGGCTGGAGCACGTAACTTAGCTTTGCAGGGCCCTGGGCAGTTGTCTGGTTTGCCACCCTAATGCCAGACCTGTCCTTGTGATCTCCTGTCTTGTGACTCCCTCCCTCCCAGGGCTACATGGATCTAGTCTAACTTCCTGTATATCAAACAGACCATAGAGTGTTCCCAAAATAATTCCTAGGGCTGATCTTTTAGAAAAGCACCCAGTCTTGCTTTAAACAATTGCCAGTGATGAAGAATTCACCATGACCCTTGGTAATTTGTTCCAATGGTTAAACACCCTCAGTGTAAAAAATAGTGATAGAGATGCAGCCGTGTTAGTCTGGTGTAACTGAAACAAAAGACAGAACTATGTAGCACTTTAAAGACTAACAAGATGGTTTATAGGTGATGAGCTTTCGTGGTCTGGCCCATGAAAGCTCATCACCTATAAATCATCTTGTTAGTCTTTAAAGTGCTACATAGTTCTGTCTTTAGTGTAAAAATGTACACCTTATTTCCAGTCACCACTTGTCTAGCTCTTGGGATTGAGTGACTTGTGCATGATCACACAGAACATATGCAGCAGAGCATGAAAAAAAATTGTATCTTCTGAATCCTGGGCTTTTCTTGTCCATTCTATTCCTAGTTTGGCTTTTTGCAGTTAAAACTTATTTCTCCCTACGTACAAGTCCGTTTTTTCCTCTCTTCTTCCAAGAAGAGGGATGGGGTTTCTAATATGATGAATTGCAATGCAGTTTCCAGACCAAAATACTCATTTTACAATCTTGCCATAGCATTCATTACTAGCCAGCATTTTTCACTACAAACTGGCCCCGAGAAATCAGCGAAGTCCGAGGAAGGTTGGCTGGGCAGCAGGAACTGGGAGTCAAAGTGAGTGATAGAGTAGGAATGCAAAGGGCAATGAAACTGCAAACAAGGAAAGCATGTGCTACATTAGATTCCATCTACAGAAGAAGCAGCAGGGTCTATTGGTTAAAACACAGAATTAAACTGGATGCTTCATTTTGCAAAAGACTTGCTGTTTGACCTTGGATAAGTTACAGGGATCTCCTACAAAGAGAATCTCCATATATATGTACCAGAGTTGCACTGGTGCCCCTGTCATAGGGGTCTCCATGGCAGCAGAAGAGGGGTCTAGCTAGTACTGAAAATCTCTGGCCACTAGAAAGGGAGCACATAGAATCCAATTCCCCTGCCAATTACACCAGTAAATCAGAAGTAGCTCTGCTGAAGTGACACTAAAACCTGTCTAAATGAGAAGAGAATCTGGCCCCTTGTGAATGAGGAGTCAACTCTAATGCACTGGCACAATAATCTCAGAATTATGTAATATCCTGACAATCCACAGGGCTGGGAACTAAAGAAAACAACAACAATTTTAAAAGTGTCTTAAGTGATTTAGGAGCCTGCGTGCCATTGGCTTATAATGAGATTTAGGTTCCTGAGGTCCAGATTTTCAAAGGTTTTAGGGTACCTAATTCTCAATGGAAGTTAATGACCTATGTGCTTAGTTATTTTTTAAAATAGGATTTAGGGCTTGTGTAAACTGGAAATACTACGGCGGTACAGATGCTGTACCGTACTCTACAGCATACACTGATAGACGGGGGTTCTCTCGTCGGCAAAGGTAATCCATCTCCCCAAGAAGTGGTAGCTAGGTATACAGAAGAATTCTTCCATTGACCTAGCACTGTCTACGTTGGGAGTTTAGCTGGTTTAGCTAAATTGCTCAGGGACATGGATTTTTCATATCCCTTAGTGACATAGCTGGGTTGACCTAACTTTTTAGTGTAGACCAGGCCTGAGGTGGTGCTAAAAATTTAACCCTAAGTCCCACTGCTGCAGATGTAGGGAAACTGGTCTATAAACTGATTTTAACAATGAAATCCTGCCACTCACAGTCCAGATCCTGAAGTAACTGATCTGGAAAAACAGACATGAACTTCAATTAAAATTTTCCCCAATGAAAGGCTAAATAAAAACTTTTGGGGTTGGCAGGTTTCACTTCCTGTTACTAATGAACAAAGCTAATTCCTATTCATCTTTGCCATCAGTAAATGACCTGTTAGTCCTGACTGCATTTCCCAAAGGATGTCTCTCTGTGGACTCCACCGTTACACATCATGCCGAACCCATCCCTGCTGACTCCCTCCCACCCCTTTCCCAAATGGGCAAGTGCAAGCATGCTAATTTGATAACATACACCCACTTACCCTCTGTGATTCTTCTGGAACATCTTTGTCTTCATGCACGGTGACCTGAGGTCTCACAGTTGTACCAAAGGGGCTGAGTTTGCTGGACATTCCTTGATTTTCTAGCACCGGGAGCAGGGCTCAGGACTCCAGCTGCTCTATGAAGCATGCATTTTTCTACATGTGAAGAAGAGAAAACTGACAGATGATATATTTCTTCTTCTTGGAAAGTCAGGTATTGGGGGAAGTTCCTCCACAGCGTTTTCAACCTTTGAACTAAATTTCCTAGGCCATCAGCTAGGGATATTATGCACTGCTTACATAGTAAATAGCAACTCTGAAGGAAAAAAACATTATTGTTTGGTAGCACCCAGAGATCTCTGCTCCAATTAGGATCATTGCTGTGATTACCACAGACACCATGAGACAGGCCTGATCAAGACAGACATGGGTGGGAGACAAGAAGTAGTATTATCCCTGTTTAATTTTTCTGAAGCCCAGAAAAAATATCCTGAAAAAATTAGGAAGAACAGCTCTTGCTCAAGATGGAGGTTTTGCACAAAAAGGAGCTGTGTAGATGGCACCATTTGCGCAAAAGCCTCTTGTGCAAAAACGGCCCCTAATTAATTATGCAAATGAAGTGTGACAGTATGCTAATCCACGCTTCGTTTGCATAGGCTTTTGTGCAAGAGGGATGCAATGTAGACGTAGCCCAGGTAACAGAGGCAGATGAGGGCTTTTCTGTCACCTGCCTTAGGCATTTATACTGGGATTTTCAAAGGAGTTGAACTTCATTCAGCGTTAGCTGACTTTTTGGCTCCTCTACAGATTGTAGTGCCAATCACTATACAGTATAGGCACTAAACACCTGTGGTGATGTAAGCATAGGGTTGGGGGGTAGAGCCAGGACTGCAAATTCTAATCCTGGTTCTGACCCCAAACCATTCTGTGGTCTGAGGCAAGCTGCTTTGCCTCAGCTACTCCCATCTGTGAAAGGGGAATAATACATACATAGTACAGTATCAGACAGCAATTTTGTGGCAATCAATATTCATGAAGTGCATTACTGTACAGCAGTAGGTAAAGGCTTAATAGTACTGTGTGTTGGTGTGTATTCAACAAAGTGCTTGAGCTTACCATTCAAAGGCAAGGGAAATGAATATTAATAAAACAGGTTGATCTTCACTTCTAGCACTATATTAAATGAAAGATAAAATAGAGATTTTAAAATCCTACCAGTTCTGCCCAGACTTACTTCATTAGAGTGACAGAAAATAGGGTTGCCAGATGGTCTCCCCAAAAATACCGAGCACATGGGCTAAAAATTTATTGAGCAAAAAAACCAAAACAAAAACCCCTGACTTCTGCACGCAACCACAGGCTCCCAGCTGGGAGGTGGGGCCATGATCAGTGCTGGGAACCTGTAGATGAGTGCAGAAGCTGGGCGGGGGGAGTGGCTGGGAGTCCCAGACACTCCCCTTACCCCTGCCAGGCTTTTGCACGCTACCACAGGCTCCCAGCGCTGATCGCGGCCCCGCCTCCCAGCCACTCCCCCCGCCAGGCTTCCATCCGGTGCCCAGTCGGAAAAACAGAAAATACTGGACATTGCACATGTCCAGTATTTTCTGAATTTTTTTTTACCGGACAGAGGGTGCAAAAACCAGACTGTCTGGTAGAATACTGGACACCTGGCAACCCTAACAGAAAATAAGCCTAGACCTTCCCTGGCAGGCATTTGTCCAACCTATTCTTAAAAACCTCCCCTGGTGGGGATGGATCCACAACCACAACCTAGGTAGTTATCCCCTTCAACCAAACAAAGGGGTGAGGTGACAAAGGTACTAATCGAACACTCACTTACATTAAGGAACCACCCCTCAAATGGCAGTATTAATGAACATGTCAACACAGGACTATACGTTCTCCTGCTCAAAGCCAGGTCACCTGCCAATCCTGTGGCTGTAGTCAGAGCACCTCTCGCCAGAGCAGACTTCAGGCTGAGAGGAAGCTTCTCATTGGATGACTGGCCTGTTAGTGAATCAGGTGCCACCTCCTTGAGGTTTGGTTAATTGGCCTGTCAGAGGAAGGGGGACATCTCTAGGAAAAGCTTCAGAAAACAATCTGCCGGCCGTCCCAGGAAAGAGGGGAAACGGCAGGCAGCCAGCGGAGGGGCTGGCCAGCTGTGCTTCGAGAGGGTGTACATTATTAACAGAGAGAGCACTAAAACAATTTACCAAGGGTCACTGTGGATTCTCCATCATGGACAGTTCCTAAAGCAGGAGCAGATATTTGTCTGGAAAGAATTATCCTGGGGCAGATCTCTGGCCAGGGCCATAGAGGAGATCAGAACAGATAGTCCCCTTCTTGCCTTGAAACCTATGAAAGAGACAAAGCCAGCCTCAGGAGGCTAAGCAGGGCTGATGTCTAGGAAGCCAGTGGAGGGGATAGCCAGCTCACTTTCCTGAGACAGAGCCATGGCCAAAGAAGGCACAAGGGTCTGAAGTCTGACAGTGCAGCAGGGGGAGTTGCCTGCTAGTTCTTGGAGCTGGAGAGACATGGTAGGGTGGTGATGGGGATGACAGGGCTCTATTTGATGTATAGTCTGGGTTCTGGTTGTAGGGCTTGGCACTGGGACTTGTTTTCTTATAGTTTATGTGCATGGGACATTTATAATGAACCCCACAAGGGCTGTATTTGTACTCAGAGTGTTCTGACTATTCAAGAGGTCTCCTAAGAAAGGAGCCAGCCGCAGGCGCACTGGCTGTGCCTCTGCCAGCCACAGACGCATGCTCCCGGCATGCCTGCCCAACGACAAAGACCTTGTCTCCGGAACTCATGTGTCAAGGTGACAAGTCTACTTCACAGGGCTTCCGGTTAGAACTGCTCCTGTCTGGTGCTTACGGAACCAACCCTAACAAGCCCGCTCCTTGGGCTGCTTAGAAACTCATCTGGAAGGCGATGTCATACTGAAAGGCTCTTAAAGGCTTGATTCTGCCGCCCTTGATTTTAATGGAGCAGGATGAAGCCCATCTTTAGGCTTGGAGCTATGTGTGAACCCCGAGGCCTACTTACTGTCACTCACACACAAATGTTGCAGGCAGCACTGTTTCCTATCTACCTACCTCCTTAGAATGCATGCATCACCAATGGACACAATTTCAATCCCTAGCCAGTTTCTAAAGCATGGCCAACCCAAATCAGTGGTTTACTGTCTACTCTGGTGATTTTCAAACTTGTTTTTCTCGTGACCCAGTGGAAGAAAATGATTGTTGCCCGCAATCCAACATAATTTGATGACTGTGGGGGCTACAGGATGGGGCTGAAGATGAGCTTTGGGGTGCCAGAGGGGGCTCTAGCTTTAGGGGGTGTCAGGACTAGGGCAGGAGGGGCTTATCTTGAGCAGCTCCTGGTCAGCATTGCAGTGGGAATACTGAGTCAGGCTTCCTGCCTCTCCTGGCACTGCAGACCATGCTATGCTCCAGAAGCAGCCAGCAGCAGGTTCCCAGCCATTGGGAGTGCGGAGCTAGTGCTTGGGGCAGGGGCAGGGGCAGTGCGCAGAGCCCTGTGTGTTCTCTCCTGTCCCCACCTAGGAGTTGGGCCTGCTGCCGGCCACTTCTGGGGTGCAGCGCAGTCTGCAGTGCCAGGACAGGCAGGTAGCCTCCTTACCACCCCCACTGATCAGCTGATCCCCCTGCAGCAACAAGACCCACTGCCTGACATTCCACAATCCAGTACTAGGTTGTGACCTGTAGCTTGAAAACCTACTCTTTGGCCTCCCATCCCTATAGCAATCCCTGGCTTTTACTTGGCCTGAAGCATGTTATAAATGTGGGGGCCGGAGCATAGTGCAGTGGCTGGAGCATAGTAAGAGGTCCCTATTCTGTCAGCATTGCTGCTGCCTACTTACTTCATGACCTCAGACAATTCTCTCCTCTTCTCTGCCCCTTGGTTCCCCCCACATCAATCAAGTGAATTAATAAAACTTACCTGTGTCAGAAGGCATGGCAAGTCTTGAGCTCCTCAAATGAAAGACTGTTCAGGTGAAAAGACCTTAAAGTAAAATGATCTTAGCTGTATTTTCAGGTTTTCCAGAACTCATCCCTTATCTGGACACGCAGGCTTGCCAGCCCTTCCATCCTAAATAGGAAGAGCGTTTGGGAATGGCAACTCACTTCACTCCCTCCCTTTATCCACCCTGATGATACAGGTTGTGACCCATCAGAAATCACACTGCTTAGTCTTCTTCCTCCCCACTCCAGAAATCATTACATCAGCTGGATTTATGGCATCACGCCTTAATGAAGAAGAAGTATTCTTTAATCAAGGATGAAAATCTATGGCTGACTCAACCGTAGCAGTGAGTAAGCTGGCTCCCCACACAGTATGGCATGCCATCACCAGTTTGCACACAACAGCGGGAGCAAAGCTGAGTAGGCTTTCACCCTGTAGTGAGCGTACAACAGATAAGTAAGTGCAAAGCCATTTTAACACATGATGCAATCTGCAGACATACAGACGAAGACAACTTTTTGGTTTTTTTGCTGGACTTGCTACAAAAGCAGATCAAACATCCCATGCACTTTGTTTTCTTTCCTTCTTTCTTTCTGAAAATGAAATGAAATATCTAGAGGATAATTTGAAACACGTTTCTATATGTTTGGGGTGGGGGCATGGGAAGCAGCAATCCTTCTAGCAGGCCATAGAAACTTTTCCCTTATTAAAACACTCCATCCCCGTCTACCTCCCTCCACATCTGATGGCTCCTGGAGCGGCTCCAGTCTCTGCTTCAGCAGCATTGCCAGGATCCATTCCACATGCTGAGCATTTTCTAAAGGAAAAAAACATTTCCTGACATCTGGTCTGAATTCACTGCCTTTCTCTGCCTCCCCTGAACTCCACTTCACTATTGGCCGTCCACCACCTGTTCTATGCTGCCTTTAGCGCCTCGGTTGACGTTTTCATTGTCATCATCATGATCAAGTTAGAGAGGAAGACTGAATTGCACACTCACATGTTCCCCAGGCCCATCTTCCTCCCTCTGCATCTTTCCAGTCTGCCTTTATAGATTATTATCTTGCTCTTAGAGGCCTCAGTCCTTGAAGGTGCTGAGCACACTGACCCCAAACCAGCAGAATGCTTAAGCATGTGCTTTACCTTAAAGACAACTAGTCCCAGGGGAATAAGTGTGCTTTAATGCTTTGCTGGACAGGAGCACATTGCAGGATCAGGATCAGGATCAGCACTTTTTCCTTGATACTATTTTTGAAATGGGCCAACTGTAGCCTTTTTTTTTTTTTTGGTGAATGAACTGATTTATGGAATGAATTTTGCCCATGTGTAGGACTCTACCAACTCACAGCCCATTTTGGTCATTTTCATGGTCATGGGATTGTAAAAATCATAGATGTCATGATTTCCGCTATTTAAAACTAAAATTAGTGTGGTATTGGAGGGGGGGTCCTGACCCAAAAAGGAGAGGGAGAGAGAGAGAGAGAGAGATTTTTTAAGGTTATTGTAAGGGGAGGTGGGGGTCATGGCTCTGCTACCCTTACTTCTGCAATTCTGCAGGGGACAGTGCTGCCTTCAGAGCTGAGCAGTTGGAGCGTGGTGGCTGGTGGCTAGGAGACCAGATCTGAAGGCAGAGCACAAATATATGTGGCAATACCATGATCCCTGCTAAAATAACCTTGTGACTACCCTACAATTCCCTTCTGGATTGGATCCCCAATTTGAGAAACTCGGGTCTCCCTCCTTCCCCTGTGAAGTTGGTATAGCATAGGGTAAAAGCACATAAAAGGCTGGACTTCACTGGGGGGGAGGGGCAGATTTCACGGTCCATGACACGTTTTTCATGGCCATGAGTTTGGTTGTGGCCTCCTCATGTGCTTTAATAAAGTCAGCAAAGTTACACACAATAGCTTTCAGGAATTATTTAATCCCATCAAAAACTTTCCTAATTCTTTCCACCCCCTTATTCATTTGTACTAGTTGAATAGCTCAGCATTCCTTTTCTTTCCTAAATCATTTCTCCAGGCTGCCTAGATTTTAAGTCTTTAAAAATTCTCTGTGAAAATAAAAAGCAAAAAAGACAGTAAGATTTAGCTGTCTCTGCCAAAGTAATTTACCCATTATGTCATATGCGTATAATTATGAAGACATGTTACAGGAATCAAGTCAGTGTGGGCTTGAAATTGGTCCTTGGAAAAAAAGGACAGACAATGACATTTTGAAATGACCTGTATAACTTTCAGCACACCGCCAAAACTATTTTCAGCAGGTCAAGACAGAGACAGTTGCATATTCCAAGCATGTAGTAGATTTTATTAAGCATAACTTTGGTTCTAAGTATTCCACCTTTTTGTATTACCTTTCGTTAAAAACAATTATACAAGAGCAAATACAAAAAATATTAAATTATGAAAACACACCTATTAAGGCTCCCTTTTTATATTTATATATATTTATATATGTACACTCAAACAAGGACAGATATTAACAGATGGTTAAAGCCAGCTTTAAGAGCTAGAAAGATATTCTACATTTACTACTATACTAACACAAACGGTTTAAAAAAAATTGACTCGCCCTATTACAGGCAGAAAGTGGTAAAAGTGTGCCTCTTAATTCAAGAAGATAGCTCAGTGAAAACAGAGGATTGCTTACATTTTCATGTAACTAAGGGCCAGAACATAAATCCCTTTCCTTACATTGATAATCAGATACTTACACAAGTAGCCTCTGGTCTCAATGGGATTTCTAGTATGACCTAAGGGCTGCATCATCTAAACCAATGTCGGATCCTGATTTTAAAAAAAAACCCACAGTTTTGCCTGCCAAATCCTCATGAGATTGACATTTGGGTTCCTAGACAAAGTCCAGCAGAATTCTAAGATTTTTTTTTAAAGTCATTCTACTGATAATGAAGAATTTTTTTAAATGACTCGATGTTGTACATAGAAGTAATAGTCAGATCATCCCTCTACATTTAACCGCTCTGGTTACACCACCACAAATGGGAAGTGGAAAATATCCATCCTGTATTCCCAAGAGAGCCTGACCTAAAGTCCACTGTGATCAATCGCCACTGACTTCAGGATGCTTTGGATTAGGCCCTGTTTCTCTTATGTCTGCATTAGAGTAGCAGGGTGGCCACATACGCTGAGGTGAAATGGTAGAAGCTGAGCCTCTTTTGAAGCAATGTACTGGTCAGGCAAGATGAGACTGTCTCTTCAGGCTTTCTGTGGAACTGGAATCCAGCAGACCTAAAGGAGTTCACCAGGCAGAAGTGGGACAGAAAGATCAACAGCAGTGGCTAAGCATCAAGGTACAATTTCTGAAGGACGATTTTCCACTGCCCTTGTGCTGGGGGACACAGCATAGAAAATTGGAGCATGGGGATGTCTGAACAGAAGATGAGGCAAATCCAGTCAGAGAGTGTTTGAATGACTGGCTGCTAGAAAGGAAGACTTTCTTGGAAAACAAGACAGCCGGGGGAAAACTGCTTTAGTTACGTTTATGTTTCCTCAGAATACAATATGGTAGAGTTTACAAAATGTGGTGCCCTCCATTTTGCATGACCACAGACTGAACAGACCTGAAAATCACTTGTAACCTTTAATCTCCTCCACATGAACCGCACTGGCAATCTAAATTAATGATAATGACCTTTCTCAACATTAATTTACTTCTAATCTAATTGTGTCTTTAAAAAAAAAAAAAAAAAAGAGCTTGACCCTGACACCTTGAAGAAACACTGCTAATTGTGAACGCTATGTCCCAGGTCCAATACTGGAATTGTATTTACATTTCCAGTATCCTGGGAAAAACAAGAGAGAAAAACAGTATCTTGCAGACACAAACACATACACCGCTGATTCAAAGAGAAAAGATTCTCAAGCAATTAGCACAGCTGTAATTACAAAGGAACACTTATTCTGTTTAGCACTCTAGAACAAAGACGACAAGCAGGTGTGGATATGCACCACTCCCAGGAAGGAGATGCACATGTACCCCAGCAGAGGCACTGGGATTCCATGAACAGTTTCCTCCCCAACTCCAGGGTTTCCTGACAGGGGAAAAGCAGTAGTCATAAGCACTGTGGGCCAAATTCTGTCACCCTGACCAAGTACCATCTTACTCGGCGGCATGTAAATGGGACTACAAGTAAGGGATAAAATATGGCCCTACAACTAAGTAAGAACTTGGTTCCCTTAACCCATCTTTCCTCTTGTCTCAGGAAACACATTGGAGCTTATCTAACATTCGGAAAAGTTTCTCATTTCAATAGCCTCGGAGGGGAATTTGAGATTTAAATGAGACCATTCTGTAGCTGATCTGTGCACAGAATTCCCATTGTCTTCAAGCTGCTCTGAGCAAAGACAGAATCAGGCCCTTATTTCAAATGCCTGTAGTCAATTCTCTGAGTTTAATGCTACTGATCTGTTAACACTGAGTTGAGATCTGTAGGTCCCAGAGGAGAAAGACTATGCCAGCAGACCAAACAGTCCTTAAGGAATCAAAACTAGAGGGTGAGTCTTTTCCCACTAGGAGTTGATCAGCGAAAGGTACACCAGTGGAGTTACATGATCTTGTACAGTGCAATTGCTTTACTGGAGTGGGAGTTGGGATAAAGGAAGCATTTAAGGAGAGAGGAGAAATCAGTCTCTGATTTTTGCCCAGGTAAGGAAATATTACTATTTTTGTGCTCTGAAGAGCCAAATTCTAAGTACACCACAGACTTTAGTCATAAAAAACATTTTTTAGCTGTTCACAGTGCCCCTGAATTTCAAATATTCCTATTTCTCTGCAAAAAATGTCCTAGTGGTAACAGCCTGTGAAATGCCCAGCAAGGACCAGCTCATGCCACTTTCACTCTACATTTAACCCCTATTAAAATTAAGTGCAGGAAACCACATTTTCAAAACAGAGTTTACACAGACTGAAGGGACAGAAAGTGAGAATGACCCTGCACAGCATCGTTCCATAAAATATAACCAGAGATTTTTTTTTTAAAAGCAAAATATAAGCTTGATGTCTCCACTCAACTGGGATCAGAAGAACCCAAGCAGTGCAACACTCAAGGAGTTTCTCTTGTGTCCCTGGTTTAAGTCTCTTAGTAAGCACTTCAGACATGTCCATAATCCTGAACTGAAAACAGGCTGTGTATCCACTGGTTTCAGTGTTGTGTTTGGTGCATATGATCTGTTTATGTTGCAGACTTCTAATCCACACAGGTTCCAGAAATTCAAAACCCATCTTCAGTAAACATCCCTGGATGTCGTATATCTTCCCTTTCCAGGGCAAATGGGTGAGACAACTTTCAGAAGCTTTTCTCTGCAGCCACTGCTGGAATGTTGAAAGTCTTAGCATGTATTTCCTCTAGGAGTCTGGTGCTTCTGCCGATTCTTGGGCTGTCCTCCTTAAGTTGCCTTTGACTTTCACAAATTCAGGCGCATTTTCCTGCTCCTCCTGGAGCTTTTGTTTCTCGAGTTCCAGCTGAAATGAGAATCAGGTTTAAAAAAATGTAAAGCTTTGATTTCATAGGAAGGAGACGTAGACTCAAAAAAACTCAAAAGCAGCAGAACATACTTTAATAAAAACAGATGAAGTGGCTTTTAGAGAGGAGTATTACATTTTTTATTTTACTCCAATCTCTTCTTAACTCACCTCTCCTGGAAGATCCACTTGGCTTGGAAATAGCTGTAACACACGGGGTAAACCACAATCATGTGATGGGACAATGAGAGTAAGTTTTGGAGATATCCATGAGAATTTCCTTGCAATTTACACATAAATAAAGCCCTCTCTTCTGCCTTCCAGCACAGGAGGGGAACAATCGTATCCATTGAGGCCTGGTCTGTATTAGACCAGGCAGGTCAGCTTAACGTACACAACTCTAGCTACGCAAAATGTGTAGCTGGAGTCAGCTTACCTTAAGCTAAGCCATGGTGGCATCCACAAAGTGGGAGGAGTACCAGACACTGGTGAAGGCTGTCCTCAGCGTTCGATTTAGTGGGTCTATACTAGGCCCACTATATCAAATGCTAGAAGACTGACCTCCAGAGCGTCTTCTTATAAGTAGAGACATGCCCTGAGAGCACAGGAGAGCAGGGTTAACATGCATGCCTCCAGGATCTCAATATGGATTTAGGTGTGTAACTGCAGACATCTCCAATTGCTTTGCTTGTCTTGAGCAGAAGAGGAGTAAAACATCAGTTCCTCCAACCCATCTGTTGCAGACATTTTAAGTGCCCAATTAACATTTTTAAATCACCTGGCGTGCCTGCCCATACATGGCCACCATCAAAAAAGCATTAGGGCATGTAGTTGCTTACTGTGCATCTAGAGGTGTAGTAATGTATTGCAAGTAAAGAATGCTGTGTATTAATTGCTTTGAATAACAATGACCCTGCCAGTCCTGAGAGCATAGCTATGAGCCAATAGGCGGGAGGAAGCAACTCTCAGGAAAGTGAACAGTAAACAAAAGTCTGAGAGGAACTGTTCATTTGAATATATCAGAGTCTTCCTAATGATTAACAGGGATCACATACCACTCAAACCCAGCTCTCTTCCTTCTTGCTCTGTGACAAGGGACATAGCTTATTATAAAAAAGAATGGCTATGAATTCCACAGTGAATCATTTTGTCAAATGATGTCACTCCTACCATACTTGCAGTGTGGCAACACTGTTTGCTATGGGGCAGGTTTTTCCTGTCGCAACAGGATTTATTTTTCCAGATTTGAACTTGGGCCAATCAAGGACAGGGAGCTTGCAAGTGGTGATGTACTTTGAGACTTGACTCTTCGTTGGGGCAAAGATTTAAAAACAAAAACAGAATCTGTCACTCCTCAAGAATTCTTAATTTCTAAACATTTTTGTGTCTTGGGATGTAATTAATTAATATTTAATTAGACTAGCTGGATTAATTGTCTCATAATTAGCATTAATGTTTGACTTTTTTATTTAAATTGATTTTTTTTAATAAAAAAATACTGCTTTTGAGTGAGTCATTTCATTTTTTCAAGAGCATTTTGGTGTGTCTGGACTTGTTTTAATATAAGCAAAGAACAAAGCTCCTTCATAAACACACTGATGCCCTCTGCAAGTCACAATGTCGGCAATCAGGGTTTTTTTTTAAAAGGCTTGGCAATAAACTCATAGATTTTTAAAACCACAGGATTATGATAATCTACTTTGATTTTCTGCAGAACACAGACCAAAGAATCTCTCCCAATAATTTCTGCATCAAGGCCATAACTTTGGTTTCAGCTAAAGAATTTATTTTAGAAAGCGATCCAAACTTGGATTTAAAAACTGCACTTAATGAATAATCCATGACAACCTTAGGTAAATTGTTTCAGTGATTAATTACCCTCACTGTTAAAAACTGGCACCTCACTGCTAGTCTGAATTTGTCTAGCTTCTGCATCCAACTTCAGGATCTCATTATTACATTTTTAGCTAGGTTAAAGAGCCATCTATTATCAGAAATCTCTTCCTCATATAGGTATTTGTAAACCATGATTAAATCACCGTCAGCTTTCTGTTTAAAAAACTAAACAGACTGAGAGCAGCTCACTTTAAGGCATATTTACCTGACTTCACATAATTCTTGTAGCTATTTTCGGAATCTTTCTAGTTTTTCAACATCCCATTTTGAAGATTCGGCACCAGAACTGGACATAGGATTCCAGTAATGGTCATTTTACTATTTATACAGAGGCAGTACTACCCATCTTCTCCCACTTGAGAGAAACAGCCCTCCATCTTATAAATGTGACCTACATTCTTTGTTCCTAGATGTGTGACCTGTATTCAACTGCATTAAAAGATAACATACAATAATGCTGCGTACCTTTGAAAAAAAGTTCTTCAAGGGAGGGATAGGAAGGATGGTTTAGTGGACAGAAGATTAGCCTGAGAATCAGGAATCTAGGTCCAAATGCAGGCTTGCTCAGGTACTTCCCTAAGCAAGTTGCTTAGACTGGATGCACACTTAAAAGTTTTGCTGGCACAGCTACATTGTTTAGGGTGTGTGATTTTTTCCAGTGTAGCAATCGGCACATCTACACAGCAGGGCTAAAGCTAAAACAAGCTACACAACTTGAGCTATGTCAATTGCGTAGCTTAAGTCAATATAGCTTATTTTGGCTTTTGGCACTGTCTACACAGCAGGAAGTCTGAGAAAGCGCACTCTTCCTCCAACTTCTCTTACTCCTTGTACAATAAGGGTTACAGGAGTCTGAGTAAGACGTCCTCCAGTTCAACATTATTTCGACATTATGTCAAAATAACTGCTTGTGGTGTAGATGCAGACTTTTTTATTTCAGAACATCATCAGTTATTCCTACATAACACTGCTGTGTAGACATAGCCCAAGCCAGCAAAACCTCTCGTGGAGATGAAGGTGCAGGGCATAAAGGTGCTTATGCTTGTGTAGCCTACTTAACTTGTTGCACTGGTACATGCTACACCAACAAAATCACTTCTGTGCTGGTATAGCTGTGTCTATACAACATACTGCAGCTTTGACTCTTCCTAGGGTGAGTAAGGCCTTAACCTAGCCTGAGTCTCAGTTCCCTATCTGTAAAATGGGGATAATACTTCCCCACCTCCCAGGCACGCAGCAAGGATAAAATCTACTAAGGGTTGTTTATGTGCACAGACACAACACAAATACTTACAAAGACAGACGGTTCCTTTAGCCACCCCATCAATCTCAGCCTATTCTAATCTCTAGCCCAGAGATTTTCTCCACCTTTTCTTAACACTATTTCCCTTCTCACCTGCTCCAGCTTCTGCTGTCGTTTCATTAATTCGATTTCCAGGTCCGATTTTTTCTTTTGCGCTTCCTCTTCCTTTTGTTGTTTAATAACTTGATCTCGTTTTCTTTTCTCCATCACCTTTTGCAGCTCTGGTTTATTCTGAGGTGCAAGACCCCTTTGGGAGGTGGGGGTGGAGGGGAGAAAGAGAGATAGAGCTTTTAATAAATTGCATATTCACAATGAAATGTATGCACATCTCCCTTAAGTTAGCCAATAACTACCATTTTTTAAGATAAATATTTCTGTGTTTATACGCAATAGTATTAAAAAGAGATGAGGACTAACCAAAATAATTTCAGGCCCCATTAGTTCTAGAAGCATTTCTTTTTAATGTATATATTAGTTTTCCTCCTGGCTAACTCTCACTTTCAAGTTCTCAGCTGTAGCCTTCACGCTGTTTTCTCTATTCCAGAGGAAACAAAGTACCAGTGTCAAGTATCAGAGGGGTAGCTGTGTTAGTCTGAATCTGCAAAAGCGGCGAGGGGTCCTGTGGCACCTTATAGACTAAACACTTCGGTTAGTCTATAAGGTGCCAAAGTACCAGTGGTCACAGGTCAAGTCAGTGGCACAGCTAGGAACAGAACTGGGGAGCCCTGTCTCCCAGCTCCCCATTTTAACCAACAGACCACATAGATTTTACTCAGTCAGGTCTGCATAGGACAGTCTATGCAGAGACACTTGTGACAGTGGAACAGTTTTTCCCCACCTGGACTTTTGCCATATTACTAATGAGAATTGTGGCTTCTGCTATTTTCTCAACATTTGGGAATTTTACATGTGAGTGGCTGCGATAGTCAACCATTTTAACTGAGAACATTGAGAGTTGTCAAGCGAAACCCAAAGCTCCATGGGAAGTTAAGAGACAGTAGACTTCTACAGCAACATTTGGATTGTCCTAGAGAACAGACTGGCCAATTCCCAGCAAGAAGCTTCAGTTCTTCCTGGAAACGATATAGGGATTTGACTGCTTAAAACTTGCCACAGGATTTTGGTGTTTACTCCCTTCCTCACAATCCCAGGAAAGAATTAAAAATGTAGCAGTTGTTTTCTTGTCTCCGCTTCCCACTCCCAGTAGTAAAACTTTACACCAAAGGAATACTTCACGTCAGCATAAACTAATGAGGTTCTAAAATTAAATACTGCTGCTATCCAAAACGACAAATCATAGCAGTGTGGATCCTGCGGGCAGCACAGTTCTTCCGTGTAATAGGATATTCCTCCTCTACATAAGAAAAGAAAAACTCCAGACTACATTAAGGTGCTTTATGCTTTTATAAACCTTAAAGAGAAAAAGAAGATTTAATTCAGAGCAGCCTAAATATGCTTTGGATTAAGAGCATAAGAAAGGAAACCCCAAGTGTCTCTGAATGTCTTGGTGCTAGCAGTTAAATCTTTGATGTTTAATCCCATTAACAAAAAACAGGATGCATGCACACCTAACGGCCAACCTTCTCTGATCCATTTGGACTCTGTGTAATGTGCCTATTTCATTGTCAGTGGAGAACTATTATACTGAGTATAGGATTCATTTAGATTTAGATAGCTGACCTCCAGCATTTGAGAAAATTTCAACATTAAATATGCAAAAGGACCCTTCTCTCTCCAAATCCCCTCTCAAAATCCTATTACACCAAAGACAAAAGGAAGAGTATTAAGAACTAAGCAGGAAGATTAAAATTTGGACATCTAGGCAGTTTGATTGTCCTAATGCAATGACACTCCCCACTCCCGTCTCTCCCACATGGAAATGTCTGTCAGTCTAATAAAGACTGATTGGCTGTTTATGGTATTTTAATTAACACCAGTTAAGTCTGGGCTATCCTGTCTCCCTTCAGTCTCCTTTGCCACCCGCCCATCTCTTATCTCAGGAATAGCCACAACTCAGACTTCGTCCAACAGCTGTTCTTTGTGATTGCAGACATTTTGCAGGGTCAGAGACTACTTTGTGCTTATGGTGATGAGTACCATAAACATTGTAGATAGTCAATTTGACCAGACATATTGAGGAAGGAAGAAGGGCAACAAAATCTGCAATGCTTCTTGTTGAGAGTGGGCTCTGTTACTGTGTCATCCTGCCCCTTTAAAGAAATGGGCAAAGTTAAATGTTCTTAAGCAAGGGATGCAGTGTGAAGCGTCTCTCTCCCACCCACCCCTTGTCATGTTACTTTGTTGTGGAAGGAGAAGGATTCCAAATATCACACTCATTAAATCTCAAGATTCTAGTGTTTTGCTTAATTGCCGTACAAAGCGTATATAATAGTTCTGCTGAGCTATGCTTTCCATGAAAAGGCCAGCCTGTAAAATATGCATATCTGTTAGAAGGACCATCAAATATAACCCCTTTTAAAAGCTGGCCTACTTTAGACAAGCCCATGGAGACACTGTGAAACTAAAACGGTGTTTATAAAATGCACTGTGATCTGATGGAAGGCACTGGACAAAATGCAAAATTATTAAAATAATATTTAAATGAATAGGACTGTTCCACTGAAAAACCCTTAAATACTGTGTTCTAACATGGCTAAGGACACTTTCATTTTCAGCTTTGTTCCACTACTCTTAAAAACTGAAAATTTCAAAAATAAAAAAAATTGTCATTACATCATATTAATTTTATTATATTAATTGATTATATTAATTGATATAGAGGGAATATATGTAACATTTATAAATTGGTAAATTACAATTATTTAACATGTACGTGTGTATACTCATACACACTTAAAATCATATGCCAAAACACGTATGTCTTCTGCACAGCAGTCCTATAATCTAAAATAATCTACCTGAACCTATTATAGATAGATCTTCTGAAGTTTACATATCCATGAATTGCACTGGCATAAAGAGAAGAATGAAGAACAAACTATCAGACCAAAACACTATCTGTCCGTAACCATATCAGTTTACCTGAGCATGGAGTATATACACAACTGTGACGTACTTGGGCACAATCCAGACTATTGAGTAGCTGTGTCAGCCCTGGTCTGTAGCCTCCAAGCTGCACTGCTCACAAAAAGCCTCCTTGCATGTAAGTTGCTCCCAGCTACGGCTACGTGTGCTGCAGCCAACCAGCCACATCTTGGCTCAAACCAGCCTTGGTTATGCTACAGAGTGACCCCAGCACCGCCCCCCTCCTAAGCCCATCCCAGATCTGCTCCTGGTAATTTAGGTCCTGTACTTTCCAGCCCTTTCCTGGACAGTACAAATATAACAAATCTATTATTCCTTTAATGGATTAATGTGCCAGTTGATTATTTTAAATAGAGTGCCCAGACGCTCCAACTTAAACATACTGGATTAGATAAAAACAGTAAAGCATGTCTCTTAACTACAAAGAGATATATTTTGAGTGTAAGCCAGGGATGTGAATGTGCAGTCCACTACATGATTAACTGATCAGATTAACTGATAAATCAAGGCTTATCGACTACATGCACACTCCCACCCTTGCTGCCTCTGATACAGAGGCAGCAAGGAGTGGGGAGCAGAAATCAGTGCCCGTGAGGATCCGCCTGCCACCCCCTATCCCGATGATGCTGCCTCTGATAGGGCAGGCTGGAGCCAATATGTGCGGGGAGTCACCTTTTGGCTCGCCACTCGCTGCATGTGCCGGCTCCGTGCATCTGCCTCCTCCCTGCCCCCCCTCCCCCCGCCCCCGCTGCCTCCTACAGAGGCAGTGAGGGGGGGCAAGCAGAAGCCAGTGTTGGGGGGAGCTGGCTTTGAGGCCAGCTCCCCCAAGCACCAGCTCCACAGTGCTGCCTGTCCCCTCTCCCCTGCACTGCTGTCGCTCAGAGAAGGGGGCAGGGGAGCCTGCTGCATGGGGATGGGTAAGGCACGGGGGGATGGGGGAGGTTGCCACAAAGCAGCATCTGTCCGCAGTGGCCTAGGCAGATAGCTGGTTTGTGTGGGGAGCTGTATCAGAGGCAGCTGCACGGGGAAGCGGGGCTGGGAGCACACCCCGGGGAATACCGACTAGTCATGTAACTGATCAGATTTCACGCTGTTACATGACTATTCAATTACACAATATCTAATATCCCTAGTGCAAGCAATGAGGCCTAACAGCCAGAAATGGTTACAAGAAAAATAGAGATAAAACGCTTACTGGTGCCTAATTTAACTATATTACATTCAAAGCAAAGTTCTCTCACCACACACTTTCAGCAGTCAGGCCTCTTCCCCCTAGAGTCCAACAGCTGCTTTCCTTGTGTTTTCAGGTGCAGAGACTGGGCAGGAAGAGTGGGGAGGTGTTCTGGGGCATTTGCCCGTTTTGAAAAGGGACAGTCCCCTTTTGAAAACCACTTCCAGCAGGGAGCAAGATGTGAGGAAAAAAACCTTCCACGCTGTTTGTAAGATCTTGATTATTTTATTTTATTTTAATTTAAATTTAATTTTATTGTCCCTGCCCCGTTTCTTGCCAAAGAACAGCCATTTAGCAGATAATAGCACGTTGGACTTGTTGAATGTAGCTGAAGTATTAGCTCACCTCTGGTCTCTTGGGAATAGGTCTGGCCATTCCTCAGACTTATCTGGGAAACATGCTTTTAGTCTTGATTTCAACTTATTTTTCTAACTTCACATCTAAGATCTAACACTTCTACCTGCATTTTGCCATGATGTTACTGATCAGCAAATTATAGTAAATGATACCTAATAATGCATACCTTGTACAAACATTATTTCAACAGTATGCAGTTTGTGGAAATGGTGGAGATATATTCGGTCACAACTATTAAGATAAGGCCATATCAAATTCAGGGTCCATTTTCGTCATTTTCATGTTTACAGGATTTGAAAAATCGTAAGTTTCACGATTTCACCTCTTTAAATCTGAAATTTTACTGTATTGTAATTAGATGGGTCCTGACCCAAAAAAGGCGTTTTGGTGGAGTCTCAAAGTTTTTGAAGAGAGGTTGCAGTATTGCTACCTTAACTTCTGAGCTGCTGCTAGCTGCAGTGCTGCCTTAAGAGCTGGGCAGCTGGAGAGCAATGCAGAAGCAAGGATGACATGCCACACCCCTCCACTCCTGCAACCTCCTTTTGGGCCAGGATCCCATTTGTGCCACTCTGCTGATTCTCCCCCATGAAATCTATATAGTATAGGGTAAAAGCAAACAAAAAGACTAGATTACATGGCAGGGGACCAGGTTTCACTGTCTGAAGTGTTTTTCATGGCTGTGAATTCAGTAGGGCCTTAACTGTAAAACAATCCTTTTTAAACATCTCCAGGAGTTAGGGTCTAAGTCTACAAACCTTTACTCATGCAAGTATTTCTTATTGACCCAAGTAGGATTGCACAGGATTGCATGAGTATAGCTTGTAAGATGAGGCCAATAGTTAATTATGTATAGTAATGATCTTTCACCTTCTTGTACAGTACATACTTACTATTGGGGGGATTCTGTGCCACTGTGCATGTGCAGAATTCATCCCCACAGATTTTTTTGCTTCCCCACAACAAAATTAAAATGACTTCTGATGTGGAAGTAAAGGGAAGCCACAAATATGGTCATGTATCCTTCTCAAGCAATGCAGGGGCATTGTGTTAGGCGCCCAGAGCCGACGGAGTAGAGGTAGGGTCATCTCCCCACTCTGTGCAGCCAGTGGCTCGTGCTCCGCACTGCAATGCTGAAACCTCCACATTTATTTAGAGATAATATGCAGAATTTTTAAATATTGTGCACAGAATTTTTAATTTTTTGGCAGAGAATTCCCTCAGGACTAATACGCTGAAACTTTCACAATGCTCCTGCAAGCTAGGGAAGCATAATTTCCAATTAACAGGTGTGAAAATAAGGTTCAATAGCTTGCCCAAGGCTGCAGACTAATGTCCTTGTTAAGTATGTACCAGTTGATAGATCTCATGACAGAGCTCAGACCATGGCTTTTATTAATACATTAATGAAAATAAAGGGAGTCAAGTTGAAAATACCAGTTACTCTGACACAGCACAAACTAAAAAGCACAAGAGGGTACTGCACATCTCTCAGCAAAGTATTGGCAAAGGGATAACATCTCACATCAGCCAAATCTTTAATACGGTTTAAACTGACAGTTCTTTCAAGTAATCTGACTCACTTTATATTCTGGGTGTGTGGATTATTTTTTATGTTATTATTCCCCTCTATTGTTGACTAATTTAAAACAAAAACCCAGATAACTTTGGGCTGAGTCCAGGTGTCAACAGAAACAGGATCTGAGGCCTTAGCTCTTAAACAGTACATAAACAAAGCAGCATGGTATGTATCATCTGCCAGCAAGAAGGAAGGAACATTTGCATAATGTATAGTAATGCCATCAGGAAATCAGATGCCAAATACATACCTAACTTGGCTGTAAAGAAGACTATAACACCGACAAAAAAACTTAAAAAACGAGTGATCCTGTACCACCTTAGAGACTACCAAAAAATACAGATAGTATCACAAGCTTTCATGGGCACAGCTCACTTCTTCAGATGAGTGGAGCAAGAGGCACAGACACAAACAGAACCCACAAAATTTAAAGCAGAAAAGAGGGGAATCTCTGCAATAGTAAATG
Organism: Apalone spinifera; assembly: GCA_030068395.1. Classification (NCBI taxonomy): domain Eukaryota; kingdom Metazoa; phylum Chordata; order Testudines; family Trionychidae; genus Apalone; species Apalone spinifera. The sequence continues at coordinate 13,028,572 of CM057845.1, forward strand.
TGGCCTAAAGGTGCCTCTATATAAGGAGTCCAAGTGGGGAAGAGGGGGAGGAAATAGCATTAACATTTTTCTAACCCTGCCCACAACTCAAACTCTGCCTACTTGTGAAGCCAAATGAAATGCCATTTAGAGCAGATTTTATAGATTTTCATTATATGATCAACTTTCTTTTTTCCTGTGCTCTCTGAGCTTACACTTTTCTCAGGGATCTTGTTCTGGACTATTTGTAGACTGCATCAGTTTATGTACAGTCTCAGTTCGGATTCAGAAGATTATCTAAGTGCTTGTTTACATGGCTTGACAGACTACAGGAGTGGGCAAAGCAAAGCACACCAGTATGCTGCATTGTAGTTCTCCAGTGGAGATGCAGCAAGCACAAACTAAAAAAGTACCTAGCACAGACACAAAGAAAGAAAGAGTTTTGGGCAGGGTCTACCATACACATTTGCACACCTACTAACACAATAAATCCCAACCTGGTTGATGTTTTTAGGTACTACTGCAAGATAACTAACGATATATGTGTTTTTGAAAAGAAACACAAAGATTCTGGAATACAAGACAGCTACCAAGGGAAAAAGACTAGTCATCTCAATCCAGCACACGCTTGAAATAGAATTAAATGGGTATGGGTAGCAATTGTAATTTAGGGTTTGTCTACTTTTAGTTTGAAGCAAAGTGAACCTACCTTGCACTAGCCTGCTGCATATTCAGTGTACTCTGTGGATCCTGCAGCTATGCATTGTTCACCTTGACCTAGTCCCATTTCAAAAGTGACTAGATCAAAGCAAAATAATTACTTGTTAATGTACAGTAGCAGGATTCACACAGACAGCAGCAAACTAGTGTGCAGAAGAATCACACTCCAGCTGCCTGCAAATTTAATGTTTGTGCAGACTAAGGTATGATAAAGTGTGTGTAATTACATAATTGTTTAACTGCTGAAAATTTCAGCAGTTACACGGGGTGAAGGGGTGGGGAAAGGGCCAGCAGCAGTCAGCCAGTGTGTGTGGGGAGCTGAATTCACCTTTTCTGGTTCATAAGAAGCTCCCTGTGAAGGTCCTGATGATTCCGGGATGATTTCACAGGATTGATTAGTTTCTGAGGTCTAATTAATTCAGGGTTGTCTTCATCTATGTAGTCTGGTTCAGCCATGATATTTTTTGGAATAAGATACGGATCTTTGAGTTCAGTGTCGTCACTTAAGTTATCTGTAAAACACAAAAACAAATCATACTAAAACAACATTTAAAGACCCTTTTCCATGAAGAAATACAGAATTGGTGACTGCATTCATACAGCTAAAATAAGTTATGTTGGTAACATTTACAGACAGACAGACAGACTTTAACAGTAGATAGACATAAGGCTCTAGAGCAATGTATCCTAGTTTCATAAATTGGGGGGGGGGGGGGGGAAATCACAGTATTCTTGGTGGGAGTTGAGGAACAACTTCTTCCTCAAAATTCTTCAGACTGTGGGCTTCAATAAACTAGATCTTCTTAGTTATTAAAACTTTACACTGAGGACAAAGTTCAGAAAAATAACTAAGCACATGCCTAAAGTCAAGCATTGAATTGTCTTGTTAACATTAATGAGACGACTCCTATGCTTAAGTGTTTCAATTGATCAGGGCCCAAGAGCATAAAACTGCAAGATACATATAATATAATTACTATATTAATTGGGTATATATGTGGAGTCCATTGGGACTTCATTTCCCAATACCAGTAACCCCATGTAATAACTGCAGTGGAAAATATGGTCTCTTGTAAGTAAGTATTATAATGCAGGACTGCTATGCAGCAGAAGGATGTGTTTTTAATAAATGCTTATTTCTTAGGAAAAAAAAGGAAAAAATTAATTTGGAAAATATTTCCCAAAATGCAGAATGAGAATTCACATCTTGATTACAGTTAGAATAACATGTCCACATCTGACAACTTTAACAACCAAGGACCATATTTTAGCTGGTATAAACTGGCACAGCTCTAGTCATTTGAAATGAATAAAAATCCACTGGATTCACAAGGATCAGGCCCTTTGCATATTCTACAATAAATAAAAGCCATGATAAAAAAAAAAGCTTTTTATTGGTAGCTAATCTTCAAATTAGTTTTGAAATTGTTTGCAGTGTTTAATATCTAGTTACATTTAACAGCATACAGACCACCTGCATCTGAAATTAAAAATCTTGGGCCAAATTCTGCCTTTATTTACCATCACGGAGCCCCACTGAGTAGAAGCTGGCACTCTGCAACCAAGCACTCATAGGAGACAACCAACAACTTGGTTTTCAAAAAACCCTCACAGCAGGCTGTGTTCCAGAGATAAACTGATTTGACATTGCATAAAGAAATACAGACCTTGATCATCACGGTTGATGGAACAGCTGAACATTGTAGACCCTTTAATAAACAACTTCCAAGAGAAACTCAGAAAGACCTCTCCGTTTATTTCCAGAGCAAAAACTGAATTCCCTCTTTAACCAAATCTTCACTATGAGCTTCACTTTGTTACTCAATGGAGTACAAAACCAGCAGTTTCACTCCAGTTAATCATTAGACCAGGTCTGTTTACTTACTTCTATATAAAAAGAGCTCAGAGTTTGGGCCCACATCTGTTCCACCAGCCCAATCCAAAGTTCTCTGGAGTCAATGGAAAGACTCCCAAATGCATTGGCTTTAACAGGCTTCAGATCAGGTCCTTTCGTTATGCCAGTAACACTCCAACAGCACGGAGATGAGTCTGGTATATTTGGCGAGCACAGACCCAGAGTAATGCCATAATTTTTTTTAATGGAGGATGGAATTACTTTGGATTTCTATATCTCGAACAGATCAAGCCACTTGGCTTCTCCATTTGAATAATTTATCTGAATCATACAGTTTCTTCCCCTACCCTTCACATGTGACCTGCTGACTTCACTGGAACTACTCCTGAGCATACCTGCTCTCTGCTGTGAGTAAAAAGTTCATTTTAGGCATTAGCCCTTTAATCCTTCAAGGCAGGGACTTTGTTTCTGTATGCTTGTGCTCTGTGCCCAACTCAATAGATCCTCAATTCTGGTTTAGACTTTTGGGTGCTAATGTAAATATTAGGTAACAATGTTGGTTGTAGTAACTCAAGACTTGGCTGTCACAGCGTCCATGTCATCCAAATCCTTTATCGATATCAACAAACACCCCTTCCCTCAAAACGACAAAAAGTCCACCGCTTTTTCCAGTTTTCTATTGCATCTATATTATCACAGGGTTATTAGCATTTTCTCATGTGCTGCAAGTGCAACTAACAATTTATTGCATGTCTCTTACTATACTGTCAAGATGCCACATAAAATGTAAAAGTACATTTCTGGCTGAAAGGACCATATTGTGCTTTATGTGAGGGACCACTTTATTGCAGCCTTCTAATAAGCTCTGCTACACAGCTGTATACTCATTTTTTCTTAAGGGATAGGACAATCCAGATTCTCTGTGTTAACACAAGGTCTGTCAATTTAAAGTCAAATATATACAGGTGGTTTTAATACATAATATTTTTAGAAGCATTTATGATCATACAAACAAACTACCAACACTCTTATTGCTGCTTCACACCCAGACAACCCACGCAGAATTACCTACAGCAAGGAAAGCACAATTCAGAGATCATTTTACTAACATAAAAGCTTCTGGAAATAGAAAAGGAATCTATTTTTGGAAATGTTTGGTCAAGCATTTTGCAGAACATAAGTCTACTTTGGAAGACATCAGAAAGGATCCAGCAGCGATTTCACAGGGTATATTTTAAATATTGCTTGAACACTGTTCTCCTCATGCAGGCTCTCTCTTTTCAAAAAAAGAAATATAAAGATTTATCCAATTGTAACATTTGACCCTTTGTGGCAGGAACTGAGGTCTCCAGTGTAAAAAGAATGCCTTCAGATGATAGCTGCTTGCCCAGGAGCTGGAAATCTGGCCTCCCACTGTTACACTATAAATAAGGCCCTTCATTTTTGGGTTTGAGTTTTGTTTAAAATTTCCCAGGAAGTTATCACTGTTTATGCCACATTTTGTAAAACGGGTGAAAACTCAATAAAAAAATCACAAAGGGGAAGCAGCAAGACAGGGAGATGTCTGGTAGGGATGTGAAAAGTTAACCAGCAAGCATCACCTTTACAGGTGATCCTTACCAGTTCCAGTGAACTGGGGGGGGCGGGGCTGGAGCAGCTCCCTGTCAGCTGTAGGCAAGGAGCTGTTCCAGTCCCAAGTGCCCTGCTGCAGACAGGAAGCAGCCCCTGTCCATGGCAGTCCTGGGTGGGGAGCGCAGCTAGGTGGGAGAGTCCCACCCCAACCACTTATTTGATCAACCAGTTAAACTTCAAGTTTATCTGGCTGACCAATTTAAAGGGATTTTACATCTCTAGTGTCAGCAACTCATGGCATAGCCATTGAAGAAACCTTCTGCTTCCTGTGACCTGTCACTATAGCTGTCAGGTGGTCATAACTGCCAGACCTGGTTCCCTGCTTCCAATTACTTTTCCAGTGTTATCCATTTTACTCGAATATTCTTAGTTGTAGAGCAGGCAGGCCTTCCTGATGACGCCTAAATATAACCCTTTATATCTCACTGGAAGTAATGAAAGCATCCCCCAAGGTTTCTTCCCCATTTTGCACTTAAAAAGCATCTTTGCCTGCCATTAGCTTGTAAAAGACTGAGCCATTGTCTGGGGCTGTGCAATTTTCACTGCACGTTCCTCTTACTATAGTGGAAACGCAGAACTGAATATGGAATCTTGTTAATGTGGAGATTACTAAAGGCAAATTCCTAGACGCATAAAGGGCTTGAGTATTTTACCAGAAACAGAGAGAGAGGAGTAAACTGTGTAGCCAAAAACCTAATATCCTGATGACAAAGCATAGCCCACTTCCAGTATATGGGGGTGGGAGGAAAGAGCTTTGCTCTTGTTAATTTGTCTGCTTTCCAAGGAATTCTGAACAGCAGCAGTGAAAATTGCCAAGACACTGACCAGTTTTCATATTGATGCAATTATTTTCCAGGTGAGAGACAGCTTCTTAAAAAAATATGTATATAACCTTCCCTATTTAAGAGGAAAATAAAATACAGTTTCTAGCCCTATGTTTGCAAACCTCCCCCTACCCCAAAAACCCCCCCAAAAAAACTTCAAATCTTTTGTAAGCGAATTGAATGATTAAAAAAAATAATCAGTATTGTCCTCCTGAGTCTACACACAAACAATTCTGGTGCCTGTGGTGCTCGAAGAGCTTTGTCAAGCTGCAGCCAAATGAAAACCGGAAAGTGTCCTATCAGTTTTCACTGCTGCCATTCAGAGTCCTAATGGGAAGCAGTAAAACCTATGAAGACTCACAGTAAATGTTTTAGGTTGGTATTGTCTTGATGAATGAGTTGGAGGTAAAGAAGTTGGGGCTTAATATTAAAAATTTCCCAAGCCCTGCTCGTGAGTGACTTCTAATAGAAAAGTACCATAGACACTACTAGCCAGAGAGATTTCTTTTTGCCTTTTATATACAAGACTTGGAAGCAAAGAAAGCCCTTGTATCCCAGACAGGTGTCATGCTTTCAGTTCTGTGGCAATACTGAGTTTCGGTACAAAAAATTAAAACACAAATATTTTGTTCTGCGAGTACTGGAGAGGCTCCACTCAATTTTTTTTAGCAATATGTAAAGCTACTGATGGTGCATAGTCAATATAACTATATTACCAGTACCTTAGTGCAAAGCAAAGAAACCTTTTATATAGGTGTTGGATAGGTTTGGCTCAGTTTGAAACTCTGGGACACAGAAGTAGCACATTATTTTTCCTCAATGTGTTTTGTAATACATTGCCTGAGCAGCAACATAAAAGTACTTATTTGCTGTATCTACTACTGTAGACTAGGGATGTGATAGTTTACACATTTAAACAGTTAACCAATGAACCCAGGCTCATCATGGTTACATGCAAGGCCCCCTCTCTCCCACTGCCTCTATAGCAGAGACAGCAGAAGGGGAGAGAGCATGCGGGAGCCAGCTTTTAAGTAGACTTCCCATGAGCACTAGCTCCCTGGGAGCTACCTGCTCCCCGATGCTTGCAGCAGCCAGGGCTAGGGACCAGGCAGCTCTGCAGGAGTCAGTGCTCATGGGGAGCTGGCTTAAAATGCCAGTAGTTACACATTTACAAAATAACCCACTTTTTAGCATCTCTACTGTAGACTGGGGCTTGACAGAATTAATGTTTTTTTAAATAAATCTGACATATCTTTATTTTTACATTTTGTAGATTTTTACTGAGTTCAGTTTTCATAACTGTAGAAAATTATGGGGGCATTAGACAACGAGAGGATTGGACAATGATTATTTAATGTCAGTAGATGTTGAGATCCAAAAAGTTAATTCTTTATTAGCCACTAGAAGATTTGCCTGGTGTTGCTCAAGTCCTTAACTGAACTAATTTTTGTTTTTTTGGAAAATAAAAATGTACCGTTCTAGGGCTGAGGGGTTCTATATGCAGGCAGGGGCGGCCCGTGAGCCTAGGCAAACTAAGCAGTTGCCTAGGGCGCCGTCGGCCCGGGCACCCGATGATGATGTCACAGCTATTGACGGCCGTGCAGGTGGGGGCGCCGATCGCGACTTCCGCCTGGGGTGCCTGCTGCCACAGCCGGCCTCAAGCCGCTCCTGTATGCAGGCTGCGAAGGGGAAAAAGGATTACCCCACTCCTCTCATGACAGCAGCTGGGGAGCAGGCGAGATGTGCCTCTCCATGGCCGCTGCAGCTCCAGTGAGCACAGCCAAGAAGAGGTGCTTCTTCCCCACCTGGGGCAGGTCCAGGTTTGTCTACTGCCTGTGCTCCCCAGCCAGAGTGAGGAATGCAACAAACTGTGCACTTTCCCCTCGTTCCCTGAAGAAGGGGAAAAACTAGCAATATTCCTGTGTGAATCGGGGGGTGGGACATGTTGGGGCTGGGGCAGTCCTGAATGGGGGGCACCCCGCCCCCCAGCGAGCTCCTTTCACCTGCCTAGTGATTCTGTCTCTTTCCTGTATGGTTTTATGAGAAGCAATCCCATTCTAGGCACATCCCATTTTCCTGGGAAACCCTTACCGTGCTTTTAAGTTATGATAAGAGGAAGCAGTACATCGATGAACTCTCTCAAATATATAGTAGAGCAAAACACAAATTGTCAATGTACATGTCAAACTGTACAAAGTTTGACATATTAAATCAAACTATTAAAGTTATTGAGCAGCATTTTTTCTTATTTTTTCTATCTGTAAATTGCTATTATCATCAATGGAAATATTTTTTCATTGGTGGGGGGGGGGAGGTATGTACAGTGAAACTGATGTTTACTGATAAAAATCTAATCACTCCAAGTCTATGTATATAAGTAGCTTCACGTGAATTTTGTATGAAGCCCTTATTTACCACAGTGTTCTCTAGATAAATCCATGCTAAATAGAACCAAAAAAGTTTTGACTTTTCTAACACAACAGCGTAGGTATTTGGGTATCCAAAGGTTGGAAAATGCCTCCTTCATACTTAGGGACCTGTCAAACTCACAACCATGGAAAACAGGTCACAGACTGAACTCTGGTCTCTTATGAGCTTTTACCCTATACAACAAAGAGTAAAAAAATTGGGATTTTGACCCAAAAAAGAATTGCAGGTCACAAGGTTATTTTGGGGGGGGGGAAAGGAGGGGGTGTCACACTACTGCCAGCCTTACTTCAGTATTTGCTCTCTGGCTGCACAGCTCTGAAGGAACAACTGTTGGTCAGGCACCCAGCTCTGAAGACTGCACCCTACCAGCAGCAGCACAGAAGTAACGTGGCAACACTGAACCCAGGCCACTTTACTTCTGCACTGCTGCTTTCAGAGGTGGGTGGCCAGATCTGGCTGGCAGCTGTGGATTGAGGGCAGCAGCACAAAAGGCAAGCAGGCAATATCATACCATGCCATTGTTACTTCTGCACTGCTGCTGGTGGCATCCCAGCCAACAGCTGCCATTTTCCAGCAGCCCAGCTCTAGCAGCTACACAGAAATTAAGGTAGCAGTACCACACTCCCCCATAACTTTGCAACAACCCACCCCCAAAAAAACCCTCCTTTTTAGGTCAGGACCCTTTCAATTATAACATTTAAATTGAAATTTCACACTTAAATCATGAAAGTTATTATTTTTAAAAAATTCTAAGGACCGTGAAATTCTCCAAAATGGACCCTGAATTTGGCAGAGCCCTATTTGTACTAAAGCCATATGTTAAAATGATCAGATCAGGTACAAGATTTATATTTTCAGATGAATGAAAGCTATTTGCAGAGTCATCCAAACTATCCTATCAGCACTTCAGTAAATCAAAACTAAGAACCAGATTCTGCCTGTTTCCATAGAAATCAAGAGGAGTTTTGCCAACATATTCAGCAGGGCCAGAATAGATCCATTAATGTTTATTAGGTTATACATGCTGATAGAAAAATATGGTCTGAAAACCTACAAACTGAATTTTGGCAAGTCTATCTAAATACGCTCCATACGCTATCTATAAATACACCGAATATTTTTTGTTTTAAATATTCTTCATATTTCATGTATTAAATGTGTTTCCATTAGGGTTTTTGGGCTAGCTCTCCTGGTTGTAGCAACAGTTTGAGGATTAGTATAAACAGGACTACAGGCAGTCACTAGCATTTTTAATAGTGTCATCTGACCCTTCTCCAGGGCTAGTCTTTACTACATGGCAACTGCAGGAGCCTTCTCTACACTAGTGCTTCTACTAGTTCTTGCAACAATGGGAAATTCATGCCAAAATATCCTAGTGGTTACCAGCCCCTTAGGAAGTCTCAATGTTTTGCTTCGGTTGCTTTAGAGTGGAAAACACCTTAAAATGTGGTTTTTCCCCTAGCAGATACAGAATTTGGATTTCAAAATTTTCTTGTGAGAACAAAAAAACACCAGACATTTGTAAATTTATGCATATGAAACATTTACACACTTCAGGTTGTACCCACAATTATTTCCAGCTGTGAAAGCAGAAGCAGAGTTGAGTCCATGTTACAAATTTAAAAAAAAAAAAAAGGAAGGAAGGAGGGATGGACAGATAGATTTAAAATATATCCAGGCCTCAGAGGGTTACATTGGAGCAAGCAACCAGGACTATTCACTTAATTTTTATTTTTTGCCTAGATAAACTTTGAAATTAATTTTGCACAGAAGCTTCACTCAACTGCTTAATGTCTCCTGAAGTGAAATTTTATACTTTAAAGAGCTTGAACATCTGTTCTGAGCATACTATAACCCATCAAATGATATTTTTGAAAGACTTACATTTTTAGCTCTTTAAACTACTGCATAGACTTGTGGTTTGTTACAAGTAACCCTAAGGCATTCTTTTAGGAGAAATATGATTCCACTCTCCATCTCTAATTTTCAGAGGCTTTACAATGAAAATACTTCTTCATGCCTGTACTGAGAAATTACATAACTAGCACAGCCTTGCACAACCATGGCTGGGTGTAAAAGGCTGCTTAAATTCATGCTGCACAAATTTCCACTTTCCTTCCAAACTGTGCACAGCTGAACGTTGCTTGCATATACCAACTAAGCACCACTAAAATATTTTGTGCAAATATCTGGTCATAGGGAATGTAAGCGATCCCCAATTAGGAATGTTCATATTAACCCAACATGAAGAATTAACTCCTCCAGTTACAGCTAGTTCTTTTTCTAACCTAGGGGAAGAGTTCTCATACTTTACCCATCTGGGATCCCAAAACCAGACATGGTCCTAAGTCTTAGCCAGACTCTTAATTCCAGAATCCTTTGGGAGGTAAAAGGGGGGGATCCCATAGGATTTACGTCAAGGCAAGAACATTTGTTTTGGGTGAACAGAAGGTGACTCTGGCTGGGCAGGGGTGGATTCTGGTGCTGCTGGCTGGGAGTAGGAGAATGAGGTAAATGATGCTTTAATGTCTGATCATGCTCTTGTTCCAGGGAGGTTCTATCTAAAGATGGCAAGAATTTTGGCCCTAGATTATAAAAGGGTCAGGGACCTTGTGGACTTTACTTGTCCCTAAGTGGGATATACCTATGGAAGTACACATATGACAAACATTATAGTGATAATTGTTTTAACATCCTCCTCATAATGTATGTGGCAGTGTATTATTATTTATGGTGGATGAAGAGCACACTGGCTTCTGCTCCTGGTTTTAGCACGAGCTTCCTAGGTGACTTTGAGCTCCTCACAGAACCTCTGCATGTCTCTATTTCTCCATCTGCAAAATGGGGATAACTTAAGCTGTCTCCCACACGAGTTGGGATGTCCACTTCATTACTGTTTTGAATTGAAGCAATTCAAAATTATCTGATGGTAGTAGTGATCAAAGTGTAATTATTATTTGAGAGAGTGTGTTTCAATGTAAAACACTATACTGGTCAGAGATGTTCCATCACATGAATGAAAAACAATCCTTTTATATAGCTGAAGATATTTTCTAGAAATCTGGTGGTAGTGAGGGGGCAAGAACAAGTAGTACCTGTGTAATTCACTAAGTTACTAAGGTATTATGTCCTCCTTCCAGAACACAATGTCAGCATAGATGCTTGTACTCTAAGTCAATCTGTGAAAAACTTTTTACTCAGTCTTAGTTAGAGTTAACCACTCCTCCCTTCATAGGCTATTTAGTCACTGGCAAGCAGTGGAAAGTCCTTGGTAGTAGGAGTCCTACCTTCCTAATGATGCCACTCAAGATTTGAATTCACACACCCACTGCAATCTGGCAAGATAATCAATTTTCAGCATATTCATGATTTTAGGAGATTATAGTCAGGGTAAAGATAGGGCTGTCAATTAATGGTTAATTTTTTAATGCGTGTGAATTGCAGACTCCAGCTGACCCCCGGCTCCCGCAGTGCTGCCCCTTTGAAATGCGACAGTGGGGTTTCAAAGGAGCCCGGGGTCAGCTGGGGACTTCAGTTGATCCCAGCTCCCACGGCACTGCCCTTTTGAAACACTGCGGCAGCGTTTCCAAGGGGCAGCACCACACAGCTAATCCTGGGCTCCCGCGGTGGCATTTCAAAGGGGCAGCGCAATGCGGAGCCCAGGATCAATTAGAGTCTTCTTATTTTTTAACAGCGCGATTAATCGAGATTGATTTTTTAATCACTTGACAGCCCTAGTAAAGAGTAGTTTTCTGGTGAATCTAACAGAGAAAGAAGGGAGCTGGTTTAAGATGATCCCAGCAGGGCGGCAAACAGTTGCCTAGAGTTTAAAGCCAAAAAGGAACCATTAGAACAGCTACTCTGACTTCCTGAATGTCAAAAGCTATTAATCTTCACCCAGATTCTACTTTATTTTGTGTCAGACAATAAGTGATTTTCAATGCCAAGAAGCAGCCAAAGTAGCAAACCTGGACTATTTAGATCTCCACTATCTGTATTTTTCTCTCTCTCTACCCAGAGCAGCCCAACACAAACAAAACTTCCCTAAAACTAGGAAGTTTACATTGTGCCCCCATCTCATCTACGGCGTGAAGACTGAAAGCCTGGGATTACTGTGTTGACAGAAGGCAGTAACAGAGAGTCCATTGTTTTAACATTGTGTTTAAATCCATATGGTTATGGTTAATTATTGTTAATCTCATCTCTAATACGGCTGCAGCCTTTCCTTCTGGAACCTATCTGCCATTATCACACAGCTTGTGAAAATATGAATTGGAAAGTTATGAGCCTGATAAGTGACATGCAATTCAGCCAGACATGCCTGAGATAAACTCCATAACATTATCTTGGAATGTTTTGTTGATTAGAATGGCACTCAATGGGGTTAGCTAGAGACGAGTCTGAAATCTAAAAAATAAGGTACAGGTTGCCCCTCCCAAAGCCAGAGTTCTCTAGTTTGGCAACCGGACCATGGATGTTCCTGGATCAGAGAACCCCAGGAGCCTAATGGCAGGAGAGGCTGGGCTGAATCAGTGTGATGGGGGACGGGATGGCAGCAACCCCCAAAAGTGGGGCTGGAGCCAGCAGCAATCCTTAGCAGCCCCCAACTACCTGCGGTACCGGGACCAGGTTGGGGCAGCCCCTGGCAGCGCAGGATTGGGCTGACAACAAGACTGCAGCAGCACAGGCTGGGGCCAGAGCCTCGGGCAGCTTTCAGAAGTAGGGCCAGAGCCTCTGGAGCTGCCATGGGGCAGGAGCCTGAATCCCCGGCAGCCCCAGCAGCTTACAGCAGCGTGGGGCTGGAACCCTAGACAGCCTGCAGAAGTGGGGCCAGAGCCTGCGGGCTGCCGTGGGACTGGGACCGGGACCGGAGCCCAAGCCCTCAGCAGCCCCTAGTAGCCCTACCAGTGCCAGAGCCAGTCCCTGACAGCTAGGATTACCAGATGGCTTTCAAAAAAATACTGAACACACATGATCTCAGAACGGGGGGAGAGCGGGGGGACCGACCAGTGGGGAGCAGGGCTGGCCAGGTGAGATTGGGGGAAGGAACCGGCCGGTGGAAAGCAGGGCTGGCCAGGAAGGGGTTGGGTGGAGCGGGGCTGGCCGGGGGGAGAACCAGATGGCAGACAGTGGGGCTGACCCAGGCGCACGCAGATCCCGGGGTGCTGCCCATCCCGTTCATGGTCCCACAAGGCGCATGGGCGAGTCCGCCCCTGGGGAATTCCATCCCGCCCGGCCCCGCCCCCCTCCTCTCTATTGCGTGGCTGCGTACTACCTGGCTGGTAGACATGCTCACCCAGCGTGAACTTGTCTACCAGCCAGGCAGTATGCAACTACGTACTGATACTCATGCTAACAATAAAACGTACTTAATTAGAAAATACCAGACATTTGTATGTCTGGGATTTTCTCAATTTTTTTTCCTGGACAGAAAGCTCAAACACCGGACTGTCCAGTTCAAAAAGCCTGCGGTAGTACAGCCTGCAGTAGTGTGGGGCCGGAGCCAGTGACAGCTCACGGTACTGCAGGCTGCTGAAGCATGGCAGGCAGTCTAGCCAGGTCAGAGGGGCCAACAACCCAGCAGGCAGCCCAGCTCAGCAAGGGCTGGAGGTAGCCCCTGCACTTTCCTCCCCACCCTTACTGGGAGCTGGCAGACTCGGCAGCTGGGGGCTGTGACAGGGAACCTTCTCTAATCTGGCAAATTCCCTGGTTTGGGACCTGTCAGATCTTGAGGGTGCTGGAAAAGACATATCTGACCTGTACTTCCATCAGCATTTAATAAATGTATTAATCACCTGTCTGCCAAGAGACTAAAAATCTGATCCTATTCCCACTGGTGACAAACCAGACTACCATTGATTTAAGTGGTGCGGGATCCATTCCTAAAATACTGCATTAATGTTGGGGATTTGGAATCCAGAAAGCAGCAGGCACTACTAGCTATAACTATTTCTGTTATAAAGAGTGGATATTAAACTAATTAAACTACTGCAAACCTCTAGGCAATCCAATTAAATATTTAAAAGTTTGTTTCCCCAACCCACTCAAAATACTGTAGTGACTGTAAGAGCAACCAAACAGAGATGGAGCAGCCAGAATAGGAAATATCTGCCTAAAGATGTTTGCACTGAAGATTTATGGACACCCAAAGGAAGAAGAGCAGGATAACACGTGGCAATGTTCTACACTTCTTCAGTGACCGCATTATTGTTTCTCCCTTCATATTGATAAGCTACCATCTCTTTCTTGACCACCACCAGGCTCGTTCTATATCCCAGTGCTTCCAGGGGAAATCAAGCTCATATATTAAGGGCTATGCTGGATAAGGGAGTCTCCTTAGGTCAGAACAATCCACAACAGATCAGTTGTGCTGAGGAGTGAGCCACAGTTCTGTAATCTGCATGCAGTAAGAATGGGCAGCAATAGACACATGGCTCTGAGAATGTTTACACTTTCCAAAGACACTGGGAAGGGTTAATGGACAGAGTCTGTATTTAGTTCTCCTGAAGGTTTTGCATTATGGCTGCGAGATCCTATGGAAAAAAAACCTTTGCAGAAATAATTTTGAGACAAGGTGAATTATCAGATTAACTAAAATTCTAAGCAAAAATGTAACTAAAGGAAGCTGCTAGATTAAAATGGTGAAAAGCTGCCGTCACAAATACCACTGTTTGATTAGGACAGGGAAGGAAAGAAGGAAAAATATCCCTTCCAGGATGTTATGACACAGATTTCCATACTAGATGAGTTGTTCAAACAATAGACTAGACTGAGGTAGAATCAAAAGGTGCAGAAGAGACACAAGCACCATTAATTAAAATGTATTATAGTAGTCATGTGGAGTCTCCTGAGGGTCATATTGTGCATGCCAGGCACTGCACATTCACATTGTAAGAGATGGACCTTGCCCCAGAGAACAAATAATCCAAATTGATAAGATAGATATAAAGGTGGGAGGAGAAAAAAAGGCACAGAAAGGTGAAGAGACCTGCCCAAGACATCCCAACAGGTCAATGATAACATCAACAGTATAGAAATTTTAATCAGTAGCTCTCAAAACACTTGAGTAAAGAAAGGATCATTAAACTCCATTTTACCTATGCAGAAACTGAGGCAGAGGAAACAAATGTGACTTGCACAAGGCCCCCAGCATTCACGGCACATCTGCGAGGAGAACCTCTCTCTCCTGAGTTCCAATTGAGCACCCTATCCACTAAGCCAGGGGTGGGCAAAAAGGTCTCCATGGGCCAGATCCGGCCCGCCAACAGGGGAGATCTAGCCTGCGTAGGCCCTGTTGCTCCCCCGCCCCCAGGCCAGTAGGCTATGTCTACACTGGCGCGATCTTGCGCCAGAAGTATCTAAATGAGGCTAAGCGTGGAATATCGCTGAGCCTCATTTGCATGCCTAATGAGCTGCCATTTTTGCGGAAAAGGCTCTTGCACCAGAAGGAGCGTCTACACTGCCCCTTCTTGCGCAAGAAAAACCCTCTTGCACAATGCTATTATTCCTGAAAATAATCAGCATAGTGGCATTGCGCAAGAGGGTTTTTCTTGTGCAAGAAGGGGCAGCGTAGACAGCTCCTTCTGGTGCAAGAGCCTCTTCCGCAAAAATGGCAGCTCATTAGGTATGCAAATGAGGCTTGGTGATATTCCACGCTTAGCCTCATTTGCATACTTCTGGCGCAATAACCCGCCTGTGTAGACATAGCCTTAGGATCTGGGGGCGAGAAAGCATGCAAAGCCTCCCCCGTCCTGCCTGGAGTGCGTGGTGCTTTGAAACGTCACACAGTGCTCGCGGGGTGGGGGCAGAGCAGAGGAGGCTTCACATGCTCCCCCGCCCCCAGACCCTATTTGTCCTAGGAGCAGGGCAGCCCAGGAAGTCTCCTCCCACGGCAGGGGCGTGGGCACCTAGGGGAAATGTGGGGGGGCAAAGGCACTCCCTCACGCCCAGACCAATCATTGTCTGTGGGATGGGAAACCCGGAAGTATCTTGGTCCCACCCCTTCTGCTTAATGCCCCGCCCCTTCCTGTGCAGCCCGGAGCCATTTCAAAAATTTCCAAAGTGGCCCCCGGCAAAAAATTATTGCCCACCCCTGCACTAAGCCATGCTGCCTCTCAGTAGATGCTGACAAGAATCAAATCAGGCTACTCAGGCTCAGGTATGCCTTTCTCTACTTGCTTTTTATTAAGGGTAACACTGTGATCTTGTAGCTATTCCAATGTATATATGAGATAGCCACTGTGGGGAAGGAGTCGGACACATACTGGTGACAAGGGAACAATCTGATCCTACCCTGGGCTTGTTCCAAAGAATACATGCATGTGGATAAACCACATTTATTTCTGCAGTAATAAAAGAAATATTGTGCAGGGGTATGCACAAACACAATTCATTTCATATGGATTAAGCAAGATTTGCTAAAAATATGTAACCAAGTGTATGAACTCTGGTTCTCACTGAAGATCTGTAATGTTAATCAGTGCATACAGCAGCAAGTTTGACTTTTACTAGAATCAGATCATTCAAATGGTCACCTCAAGGGAAATAAATGTGACAGAATAATTTGCATTAATATTGTTCCCCCAAAAGTAATTAGCAATTTATTAATATGCATTTCAACATTAATCCATGCACAAAACAAAAGTGCATTTTTTTCAATCCTTAGATTACATGAAAATTTGATTACCGAGGGAGCTCACTGGATCTAATTCATCCATTGTGTAACTCTACTGACATCATCGATGTTTCACCAGGATACCAGCCAGATTATGGCACAGCGGGATAAATCACATTTTGGGGCTTCATCTGAAGACAGCATACTTAAAATAAATTCCAGGTGTTTTAGTATGGAAAATCAGAAGTTTAGCTGCTTCTTCAGGCTTTAGTGTAGTGAGCATTAAAAACATTGTCAAACAGTGTCACCCAGTGGTAAAGGACTTCCTACAGACAGTAGCAGAAATTTCCATTGAAAGGAGAAGAAAAAAAATGACAAAAGGATGTTATACAAAGTTGCTACAATTTAAAAAAATGGTGGCATTGGAAAGCTTATTTGTGATCCCAAATCCAGTTTGGTTTTATTACTGGGGGAAAACCCCATTCCCCAGCAGTTCTTCAGTTCAATTCATAATGTCTAGTTTATATTTCTACCTTATACAGGGACAGATTTTCAACCTTGCTAGAAGCATCTCCACTTAGGACCAGATTTTGTAAGATTGCTTAGCTCCCAGTTTTTCTTATTAAGAACAAACCAAGCTGCAAAGTGCTCAGAGCTTTTAAAGACATGACCACTTCATGGTCTTTAGGCACCTAAATAGAAGTGGATGAATCTTGAGCTATTTAGAAAATCTGCTTCAAAATTCTTTGTCAGGAAGGCTTGGGGGGAAGATAGATACATACAGTTATTTCTACATTTGTTAAATTGTTAAGAGAGATTTAATTAGTCAATGCGTCTAAGGTGCTTTAAAGATGGAAAAAAATCCAAAGCATAAATACTCCATAACCCGCTAAGCATGTACAGTGGAAAAAATGTGGGCAGTGAATTACAAACATTAGTTGGGAATGCCTGTTGCAATAAAGCAACACCAACTTGCAGGTTCGAACACAGTGGACTTGGGGACGTTGCAAGCCTTGCCCTCATGACATCTGTTGTGCTCTGCACTTTGGACGGGAGCACTTCTGATTCCTTCTGAGAATCACAATAAAGTGTAATTCACTGGGGAGACACCACTCCCCAAAGCAGCATGGGACCTAGCATTTTGTGGGCAGTGACTATTAGTCAATTGCAAATTCTACTACCCACAGAACACTACTCCATTTTTTAAAATATAGCGCAATTTATGCTGTTTAGCCAGCTTACCAGTTTCCTAAAAATCCTCAATCGGCCATATTAAAAAAGTGTACTTGTACTGTATACATCTTCAGGCCATGCTGATGTGACTCAACTACACTTTCTTCCAGTACCAGGGTCTCCTCCAGGTGTTTGCATCCTCGCATTCACAGCCTGAGAAAAGAAAACTCCTGCACATGCCTTTTGACTAAAGCCAACATTTAGGTCCCATAAACTCTTTAGCATCTCTTGATTCTGCAGGACTCTTTTCCCTTTAAGAACAAACTTCTTGGAACAAACCTCCAGACATTAAAAGAATTCCACAAAAGATGAAACCAAGCCGGGGAGAGAAGGGGGTTGGATTAAAAGAAATTAAACCTAACATCAAGATTTACTCTCGCAATGAACCAAACACTCTCTCCGCTCAGCTACAGATAAAAAACAAACATTTAATATGACCAAACAGCAAGTCTTGGCTCTATCCTCCCTCTGTATCAAAGATGCTGTGTTGAGAGAGAATAGTAATAGAGAGATAGCCGTGTTAGTCTAGTCTAGCTGAAACAAAAAACAGGACTATGTAGCACTTTAAAGACTAACAAGATGGTTTATTAGGTGATGAGCTTTCGTGGGCCAGACCCACTGTCTTCTGCCTCAACCTATTTTATCAAGATTTTTATTTCTGAGATATTATTAGGAGCCACGCTATTAAAATTAAGTACATAAAGCAAAAGATGGAGAGCAAACAAAGAGGAGGAAGACGGTTTGCAGGAGAATGCAGTAAACAAGGCACCAATAATAATTATTTTAATAAGACATTACGTGACAGCCTGAGCTTTTAAAGTGGGAGGAGAGGAAGAGAGAGGTCAAGCAGATTTTAGGGCCCACCATAGCATAGGCAACAGTGGGATCCCTGACGGGTGTGGGATGAGCACAGATACTGGTCACGTAGGAAGACTCAGGAAAATCTGTAATAAAACCTACAGCAGATAAAGCAAAAGAGCCTGCGCCGCTCCCCAGATGGAAGGGCATCATTTTCTAAAGAAATGCCTCTATGACTGACAAACCTGTAGATCTTTTCCTTACAAAGTTCAGCATCCTTTGGACCTTTACATTTCCTTTCACAGAGTTAGAATGGCATAGTTTTAAAATAAAAACCAAATGTATTCAGAAAGCTGTGCACACACACAGATAACATTTACCCTCCAGCAGCACAGATTAGAAGCTACATAAATATACTGGTCTACTTCAAGAATGTACTGCACAAAACCAGATGGTGCTTTTCATTAGAGATAGTTTGAGGGAAAATGAGAGGGGCACCGCTATAGACTAGTTACCATCTCTCTAACAAAGGACAGCTGGGATAGTTTGGGGCTGAGAAGGCAAGTAGGGCGATATTAGAATGATCATTTCTCTGAACAGTTTATCTGCTGTCAAGCCCTCAGAGAGCAAGGGAACAGGGCAGTAATCCAGACACTGTCCAATCAAAAATTCAAGGGGGCAGGTGGCTCCACAGGATCCGGTGCAAACAGAAAGCTTGCTTAAAAGCTAGCTCTCCATGAGCACTGGCTCCCCCATTGGTTCCCCTCTGATACAAAGGCAGCAACGTGGTGAGGAGGGGCCTGTGTGTAACCGTGAAGGTAAACCGATGAGCCCAGACTCGTCAGTTAACCACTTAACCATGTCGACCATCATATCCCTACTAGCCAGACTGCAGCAACAGATGGGAAACTAGTGTCTAGGTCGGTGTCTGATTCTTTGCAAGGAAGCAGCACACACAGCAATCAAAGGAGGAAGTGCCATTTGGGAGGGGTCACTCCAAGATGGACAGACATGTAAATGCTAGCTCTGCTGGACTAGCTAAAAACAGCTGCCTGACTGCCGCAGCACAGGCAGCAGCTCCCGCTCGCTGCCCAAGAACATTCTGCTTGACTCCTGGTCACATACTGACACTGCTATTTCATAGCCCGAGCGGAGGTAGCACGTGTACGTCTTCTCACAATGGGAACTGTACCTCCTAGCTGCTATGTACAAGTACCCTAAAGCACTCGTATACTGCCAGCCAACAGGTGCTCTGGAAAGGGTTACGTTCAGCTCTTCTAGAGGACAGAGGAAAAGAGAAGGGGCTTTGAAGAAACCCTTCCCCACTTCCACTCGCCTTATATTATAAACACTGCCTCAATGCCCTAGATTACCTTTCAAACCAACGAGCTGAGAAGATGCCCCATCTCAGATTTTGACAACAGCTGCCCAATTCATATGATAAATAGCTATTCATTTGTGACAGTTACAGCCAACTGCCAGCTGTACCACTTCATTATTGAAGTGGCCTCTGTTCTGTATTCACCCGATGAAGAGGCAGCTCAGTGGGCTGTCTGTCAGGCCTACTTCTGCTACTCTATAAAGCAGAAATTTGCAGGCCAACAGATATCCCTGCTCTGCAGGCTGGCAGAAGGCAGCTGATGAGGAGGTATGGGGAAAGTTACCATATTGAGGACCCCTGGAACGCTACCACAGTGTTACCATCCAATTCTGCATCGGAATTAGAAAGAAAGGACAAGGAAAGGCATGTGAGTTGATGCCTGCACTCTTGTAATAGTAAAAACGACCTATTTGTTTTTTTTAAAAAGCAAAGCGATGTTAATGCAGAAAGAATGGCTTGATACATTTAATTAAAATCCTGTAGCAGATTCATTTCAACCCTGTCTCCTCATCTAAATTCCTCATCCTACAAATCCCTTTCTTTACCAAACATAGGTACTATGGACTCCCTCTCAGAGCCTAAACCAACTGTATTCAAACTACTGCTTGTGGACCACGTGCAGTCTGTGGAGCCTAAGATGGCAGTCCCTTTTAGGTGGATGGTCACAAGATACCAGCCCCTCCTTTCCCTGTGCTAAACTGCATTAAAAGAACTAAACATATATAGGGAGGCAAGGATTTTCAGAGATTGCCCAACTCTGCTTCCATTGAAATCAATGGTAAAACTTCTACTGACTTCAATGGGATCAGAGATCTGCCAGTGCTAAGCAATTTATAAAATCCCTGCTACTAATTTTTCATGTAAGCAACTATTGTTGCCTACAGGGATATAACACAATTTTGAAAGGTGGGGAAATGGCTTTTGCACTCAAAGCAGAGTGAATATGGTCCATGAAAGGGGCCACATTTTTCTCTAGATGTGCTGCCCCAAAACAGCCTTCAACTATTGAAGGTGCTCCATGATCCTGAAATGCAAGCAGAGTAATTTTAAAGAGAAGGTTTGGGGGATAGTTCTTACCTTTTTGTCAAATTCTTGGCCTAGTGCGGATCCCATTTATCCAAAATAGAGGTACTGGTTCTCCCCAGCCCCCTATAAACATTGCCACCCAAAATTGCTCAAAAGTTCCAACCTGCCACATGAATCTTTCTACTTGCAATAGCCACAGTTTCCCAACCCATTTGCTTAATGTCAGTGTTACACTACTAATTAACGACTTGCTAAACAGAAATTTAACACTTCCCTTTTAGGTCAGATTCAGATGCTGTATTTGACCATATTTTAAAATTTACTTACAAAGTAAATGGCCTGCAGCACTGAGAAAAGGGCACACTTTCTATGAATTAAGTTCATTTACACAAAATTGGATCTGTGCATTCCGAAAGACAAACAACACAAATTCTAATAGGTGGGTAGTGTGGTCCTTAATAGAGCGAAGGACCAGGAGCCAAAATACATAAAGGTATTTAGGGGCCTAAAGATGGAAATAGGCACTAAGTGGGATTTCAATAGGGGCTAGACTTCCATATTGCCAGGATTTCAGTACAAGTTTCTTAAAGCACTTGCACCTGATAAGTCTAACCTGTCTATGTTTTCATCAGTATTTCCAGTGTGCCAGTTGCTTCCAGCATCATATACCAGGGAACAGGAAATGATGGGAAGTATAAGAACATAAGAATGGCCGTACTGGGTCAGACCAAAGGTCCATCTAGCCCAGTAGCCTGTCTGCTGACAGTGGCCAACACCAGGTGTCCCAGAGGGGCTGGACCGAAGACAATGATCAAGCGATTTGTCTCGTGCCATCCATCTCCAGCCTCTGACAGAGGCCAGGGACACCATTCCTACCCCCTAACTAAGAGCCTTTTATGGACCTAACCTCCATGAATTTATCTGGCTTCTCTTTAAACTCTGTTATAGTTCTAGCCTTCACAGCCTCCTCTGGCAAGGAGTTCCATAGGTTGACTATGTGCTGTGTGAAGAAGAACTTTCTCTTATTAATTTTAAACCTGCTACCCATTAATTTTATTTGGTGTCCTCTAGTCCTTATATTATGGGAACTAATTAATAACTTTTGAAAATATACTTTGAATCATTTCCTGGGATACTCACTGGATTGTCTACTGTACTTTTTTCACCAGTGGTTTTCAATGACAAGAACACGTATCCTTGGGAATACAGAGAGGTCTTCCAGGGTGCATCAACATATCTAGGTATTTGTCTAGTTTTACAACAGGCTACCTAGAAGGTACTAGCAAAATCAGTACAAACTAAAATTTCATGCAGACAATGGCTTCTTTTTACTGCATTACACGAAATACTCTGAAAATGTAAGTGCAATAGTTATATTCCAATTTATTTATAATTATATGGTAAAAATGAGAGAGCAAGCAATTTTTTCAGTAATAGTGCCCTATGACACTTTTATATTTGTATGTCTGATTTTGTAAGCAAGTAGTTTTTAAGTGAGATGAAACTTGGTGTACACAAGACAAATCAGATTCCTTAAAGTAGTAATGTGGAAAGATTGAGAGCCACTATTTTATAATAATCACGAGCTAATAAAATGAATGCAGGTACATTAATATCATCAATCTGTAGTAATCCGTTAAAGAATCAGAAACTACATGTGCCTGTAATCTGTTATGAACACTTTGTCACAACAGATGGGGTTCTTCCTTAGTTCAACTTTCTTGCTCCAGAATTTCCTACCAACTATGGCATATGTCGCAAAGCCCCTTTCCTGATATTGCAGAAACATTATGTTAACAGGTAAAAAAAAAGCACTCATGTAATTATAGGAAGTTCCATTGTGTAGGAGCGGGAGAAAGGAGAAATAAGCCTATATTCAAAATTAACAGGAACAAAGAAAAAGGACATACAGATTGAAAACAAAGACTTTGTTCACTTGAAACCAAACGAAGGGGAAATCATTTTTTCTCTCTCTCTCTCTATATATATATATATATAAAAGTTTTTCCTGCAGGATGACAGACTGACATCATCACACCACTCTGCGTCCTGCCTGCCTCCTCCCTCTCTCCCTCCTCTCCCAGATTGAGCCCGACATCATTGCTTCCCTTCGCCACTTGGAATTGGTATTTTAAACCAAGCCACTACTCTCCTTCCTCCACCCCCACCCTACAGCTGTGACAGCCCGGGGTGGGGTGTGTGTGTATGTGTATGTGTGTGCAGTGCTCGGGACTCACCCTCTCCTCAGCAGCTGCACTTACTGTGGCTGCTCCTTCCCTTTTGCTCCCAGCGGGTGGCCCTGGGCTTTCCAGACAGGGCTGGGGCAGTGAGCAGTGCAGGCAGGACTGCATGGGGGAGAGGACAAGACAGTGCCCCTGGCACTGCTGCTTTCCCCACCTCAGCAGGCTGCAGTATCCCGGAGAGTCACATGCACACGGCACTATCTGCACCTCACTGCACCCCACGCGGGATGGGCAGGCACTCCTACACCTCCCCAGCTGCCGGGGATAGAGCTGGGCCTGGCATGCGCTGCAGCCAGGAGGGGAGGGGGAAGGTTAGGTTGGGGAGGGGGACAGAGAAAGGGCCCACGCTGGTGGAGGGGGGAGGGAGAAGGGACCCTGGATGGTGGGGAAAGAAGAGAGAGAAGGAGCCCAGGCGGGCACAGCAGGAGGAGGCAGAAGAAGG
>CM057845.1:13051848-13080021 GCA_030068395.1 Apalone spinifera
GGGGGGGGGGGGGAGAGGGGATGTTCGGTATTTTTGGTTAAACCACCTAGCAACCCTAGTTGGCACAACAGGGGAGTGGGGGGGAGAGAGAAGGGACCTGGACTGGTGGAGGGCAGGGAGGGAGAAGGGGCCCAGGCTGGCGCAACCACAGTGCAGCCCTTCCCAGTGGCCAGGGGAGAGCCGGGGTTGCCTATTCCCCGCGAGAGGGAGGTTGGCAAGCGCAGTGAGCAGGGGGCACAGCCCCCTAGTTTATGTTAAATTAGTACACTGTAAATGTGAAATCCACTTAATTAGGGTGGTTTTCATTCCTGTAATGCACACAATTACAAGTCAGGTTCATGTACTCAGGAAGCAGCACTAGTGATGCTGAGACCCGCAACAGGGCATAGTGACCAAACATGCATCACTGTCACAGAAAGAGCAAGTCAGCAACCACGAGAAGGCCGTGGAGAGGAACCTCAGTCACTCTCTGCATATATAAGAAGCAAAGGAAGACCAAGAGACAAAACCCACATGGAATGGAAAAAAAATCGCTAGTTGCATTTGATAACTTGGCCATATATTCTTAAATTCAGCTAAGAACCAATAAATCAATTGCAGACATCCCTAGAGTGGAATTACTGTCCCCATTAACAGCTGTCATTGTCACTGGGCTTAACTAAGAAACCTCCTATGTAATCATATCCTGATTAGCGAAATGCACACATTGCTTTTTAAGAAAGCTATAAAAACTGCAATACTGGAGATAAAAGTGGAAATGCTGCTGTTATTTTAGACCATTACACTCAAGTGGCATGTGTTAACTTTAAGCATGTGCTGAAGTGTTGTCCTGACTTTTTTTTTTTTTTCCATTAAACATTTCTGAAGTTCATTGGCCCTGGGGAGAAAAAAAGTGTCAGAGAAAATTACATATTTTTTACACCACTGTAGCAGGAAATAGATATTGTGAAGCAGAAGCCGGAGTTACATCTCCTATTTCAAAACAAAATGCTACCAGCAAAAAATATTAGCTTATTGATGTAGTAGAGCACAGAGGAAGTTGCAAAGCTCTTTAACGGTCTTAAAAGCTCTAAGGTGTATTGCTCACTGCAATTGATGGGAGAAATTAAATGCAAGTGTTCTTTAAGTAAGATTTAGTAATCCAATAACAGAAGTCAAAGAGATTAAATGCTGCATCTGCTGTTATAATTAAATTAACAAAATACTGATAGAAACACGCATGTTTCCCCCTTATGTACCAAACCTTGTCCAGGGATGTGCTGTAGCTACATATACATCCTGGATTATAAATAAAATACAATAAGCCAAATTCATCCCTGACGAAACTCCACTGAAATCGATAATATATTAGAGATCCAACAGGCTCAAAAATGTTCTCTGTATGTTTAGTTTTTACCACACTAAATTTGGCACAGATGTGGTTGTCTGAAAAAGGATGGCAGTGTCTTTGCTCCTACTTCCAGAGGTCCAATAGTAGCTGCTGACAAGAAATCTGAACACTCCATTTAATCACATTACAGTCCAGATTTTGAAAAGAGACTAATTATTTTGGACACCTCCGTTTCTGGCTGCCTAACTTGAAACTCTTTAAGAGTCTTTCAGAGTGTGCCAATTAAATTCAGGCACAAATTGGCATCTAAAACACAGGGCACACACACACACACACACACACACACACACACACACACTAGTTGCATTTGTAACTTGGCCATATATTCTTAAATTCAAGAAGTGGGAAAGTCACAGACTGAGATGACATGTTCAAGATTTCTAGCACACTCTTTAAAATACTACATTGGGGAGATCCTCAGTTAGTGTGAATAGGCACAGGAACATTAAATGTGTAAGCCTTATATAACACCAGTTAAAGATCTGACTTCTATTCTTTAATACTGCAATTTCCCATAGACTCACATATATTAACATTAACAGGAGTGTTGTGAGCAAGACAAGAGAAGTCATTCTTCTGGTCTACTCCACAACGATTAGGCCTCAATTGGAGTATTGTGTCTGAGTGCTTTGGTGGATAGGGTCAAAATTCAAAATGATCGGGACAAACTGGAGAAATGGTCTGAGGTAAACAGGATGAAGTTTAATAAGGACAAATGCAAAGTGCTCCACTTAGGAAGGAACAATCAGTTTCACACATACAGAATGGGAAGTGACTGTCTAGGAATGAGTACTGCTGAAAGGGATCTAAGGGTCATAGTGGACGACAGGTTAAACATGAGTCAACAGTGTGACACTGCTGCAAAAAAAGCAAACATGATGCTGGGATGCATTAATAGGAGTGTTGTGAACAAAACACGAGAAGTCATTCTTCTGCTCTTCTCTGTGCTGATTAGGCCTCAATTGGAGCATTGTGTCCAGTTCTGGGCACCACATTTCAAGAAAGATGTGGAGAAATTAGAAAAGGTTCAGAGAAGAACAAAAAAATTATTAAAGGTCTAGAAAACAGAAGCTATGAGAGAAGACTGAAAGAACTGGGCTTCTTTAGTTTATAAAAGAGACGACTGAGAGGGGACATGATAGCAGTTTTCAAGTATCTGAAAGGCTGTTACAAGGAGGAAGGAGAAAAATTGTTCTCCTTGGCCTCTGAGGATAGGACAAGAAGCAATGGGCTTAAATTGTAGCAAGGGAAGTTTAGGTTGGATATCAGGAAAAACTTCCTGCCTGTCAGGGTGGTTAAACACTGGAATAAATTGCCTACGGGGGCTGTGGAATCTCCATCCGTGGAGATATTTAAGAGCAGGTTAGAGAGATACCTGTCAGGGATGATCTAGATGGTGCTTAGTCCTGATGTGAGGCCAGGGGCCTGGACTTGATGACCTCTCGAGGTCCCTTCCAGTTCTAGTGTTCTGTGATTCTATGATATAAAGGTAAGCACACACATAAGCGTTTGTAGGACTGGAAACTCCAGTTGGCATGTGTTGCAGTTGCACAACGTTGCCTAAGTGTTTCTTCATTTAAAAGAAACCACCAAAACAAAATACACCTACTGTCCCTCTCTCCCTTCTGCCCATATCTGTACAACTAATGATAACTGCTATCCCCAGAAGATTATGTGTAGAAATGTTCCATGCTTGCTCTCAGTTCAAAAGGAGGAAAAAACAACCCCCCCCCCCCTTCCCCCCAGAAACAACCTGTTATTCAGCCATTTCAGAATTAGGAGACTATATGTGGTAAACCCAGATCATCCTAACTGCCAGGTGTTGTACTTTTAATGATGACAACTAAAAGTTACTGAATGTTGAAAGTTGGATCCTTGCACACGAACAATGCTTAATGTGGAGCTGTATCATTGCTAAATTTGCAGGAAATAAGGAGGCAGGATTTTCTTTTTTAGAGAACAAGAGTTAAACAGGATTCAAAAAACCTGATGTACATATTCTCAATCAACACTGTTTGAGTTTATATTTGTTATGGGGTACTCAGAAAAGAATAGAGAGGGCACAGCATACTGTTCAAGTTTTCCCGCGTAGAGCTCCTCTCAAAGCATCTTCTCCAAAGGAAGGTATTGGGAAGAGGATAGAGGAAACAGAATGTGCATTCTCCCAAATCCATCATCCCAGGATCCACAGATAAGGCAACACCCCATTCCCTTGGAAGATCATTCCCTCCACATTGTTGCTGCAGTCAAATCTATTCTCTGCAGAGAGAAGGGCTCTTTACTGGCCTTTAAATGATCTTGCCAGAGTCCTCTTGCAACTGCACAGTCACTGATGAGACAGGCAGGAATTAATGCAACTTCAAGATGCAGTAATTCCCACTCAGATTTCCCACTAGAAATTGAGAAAAGGATGCTGTCACAGACAGGGGCTAGTCCCCCTGCTCCATCATCTCCTGCCTCTAGCTCCACCTCCAAAATTCCAGGAAGCAGATTCAGAGGGAGAACACTCCTTGGAGCTAGAAAGGCAAGGCATGATGCTGTGAAGGCAGCACTTTCCCACATCCCAGGGCCATTGCATCCAACAGTCCACACTCCTGAAGGCTTTCATCACCTCTGCATAGATGGAGAGGACGACCTGAGCCAAAGTTATTGGGTGAAACACATACACATACTTAACAACTAGATTCTTAACGACACACAACATACTTCTTGTAGTTCTCTACATATGGGTCTTTCCATGCAATTATGCTAACAAATCACACTACTCAACATACATGGGTCCCAGTTTCTTCTGATAACTGAGCTTTTCCTTTGATTTCAAGTTATTTTGGGGGATTTTTTCCTTTTTCCATTATGGAAAAACTTCTCTCTTTCTAAACAACCATATTCAGGCCCATACACAGGAAGGATGCGAAGGGTACAAATGCACTCCCCCCCCCCACACACGGTCCTTTATGTTACACCACGGGGCCAATTCAGGCCAACCTAGGGAAGGCACGGGTGGCACATGGCTCCAGCCTCCCTCCCCATGCTCTGGCCAGCCAGGGAAAAACAGGAAGGTGCACTGCCTCAGCCTCCTTCCCCTGTGCTCTGTCCAGCTGGGGAAGGCTGGGGCTGATTCCCCACTTCCTCACCCAGGAGCGAGGCCGGGGGTGGGGCTGGGCCGTGGGGAGTGCAGCTGAGATGCGGGGGGAGAGGGTGCAGCCACCAGCCTCTCCCACAGTTTGGACCTCCCCCCAGAAATTCCTGCATAGAGGCTTGGTATTGCTTATTTTTTTGCTCTGACATTTTCATTTCATTTCATAATAAATCTCTCAGTCTACCCCAGATAACAGAGATGCCTTGTTCCTGACTGGTAACAATTATAAATATGTATCTGGTTTCTCTCCCTTTTTCCACCACTGTATGAAAATGAATGTCACTTGCCAAGAAAATTTCGAGCTACAGCAAATGCCACACAAAGAAATAACCATTTTAATAGGACATAAATCCATTATTGTAGCTCTCACATTAAGTGTAATAGAATTAAATTCTATTATTAGCCTGCATGCTCCAATCATCGCTCTTAATTAAGGAAGTTAAAATAATTTAGCTCTCAGATGCAAAATATTTTCTTTGAAAAATAAAGGTGAAGTCCAGTGGGAACCACCACGTTCTCTGGATTAAAAATTCTCTGTAACCATATCCCTCGGTAAGAGAAAAAATACCCATTATTGAGTGGTGTAGCCGAATTACTCTCCTGCTTTATGAACCACTGACATGTAAAATATTTCCGATGATAAACGGGGGTTTCTTTCTGTGAATTGCATTAGGGATGCTGAAATGATTATGACAAGAGATTTTAGAGGCTGGCAGTTTTCCAGCTTGATAGCTTAAGGTTAAAGTTCACTGAGAATTTGTTCCCACAGCTGCTAGCCCATAGTAGGTCAACAAGCGTTCTGTCTCCATTGGCATTCTTTCCCAGCTGATGAAAGCGAGAGACGGTGGCATGTCCTCACGTTAGCAAGAGAAGTGTGAAAAGGGGGGGCATCGCTGTTATGTCACTGGTAGAAGGTGAGTGGTGTGGCAGGCGGCTGCTCTGGGCCTGAGCCAGCTGAGGTGGCATGGGGGGGAGGCTACTGGGGGGGGGAGGGGAGGGAAGGCTGAGGATGCCTGGTGGAGGGAGGGAATCAGGGCCTGCTCTGGTGGCTGGGGCTGGGACCTGCTGTGTGGCAGGGGGGCCAGGACTGGCTTGGGAGGGGCCAGGCCAGTCAGGGGCCTGCTTGGGTGGCCGGAGACGCATGGTGGGGGGGCCGGGGCCATTATGGCAGCGGAGCTGTGTTCAGAGCCAGAAAGTGGCTTCCCGACTGCTCCCTGAACTGGCCATGTGGTGGCTGACCAAAGCTGGAGCCGGGCTGTTGTGTGGCTGCTCCTGGGGCTAGGGCCCCTTGCACCTCTCTCCCCCATCCTGCACCTCTCTTTTGCCCCTCAGAGCCTCCTCCACCCACCCCCCCGCTCCCCACGTCACTGCACCATCCTCAGCACCTGTAACTCCCTGCAAACCATGGATGCTGGCAGCAGCTTCCCTCTGCCCCCGGGGGGGACTCGCAGCCAGCCCCATGAGGAAGAGCGCCACTCCCTGGCGGGGGGGGAGGGGAGGACCAATTTCACCTTCTCCCCACAAAGTGGGGGGGCACCACCTGGGAGAGTCTCTTGGGGAGCAGCGCCACTGGTGGGCGTCACAGTGGCACACATCCAGACAAGCACACATGACCTCATTGTTGGCACACAAGACAACACTCACTCTGCTCATGAATGGAAAATTTTAGCAGGAACACTGCTGGTAAGCTTTTCCCTGGGTGACTAGTTAACTTGGAAGGTGTGTCAACCATGTTCCTCTATCTCTGTAAAGCCTGATGGGGAAGCTGAGTCCTAGAGATGGAGTAACTTCTAGTTTGTTGAGGGTTCAAGTAGTAGGAAGGTGAAACCTAAAAAATTAAATTTAATGGACATTTCCCAAAAATCTACTCAGTAGTAGCATCAGTGAAGGGAGGAGAATGGGATAGATTTTTTTGAGAAATGTCTGCTAAATTAGACACCCACTCCCAAGTGGGGAGTGCTGGAATTTGGTGGGTTGGGATGGGGATGGATGTTATCAGATGCGATCCTGAGACACAGACTTGAATTCCTGGGTGAGATTGGTCCTTCCCCCCCCCCTTCCCCCAGCGGCCCCCTGGAAGATGGGCTGGACCCTTTATTCCAATTGATGCCTGGGACTAAGCCAACCCAACCCAGCCTTGAATCAGGCATTACTAAGAGACAGCAACAGCTTTCAAGTTCCTGGATGAGGCCTGCACAGGCTGCTGAGTAAGAGAGGCCTGAGATCAGCAATGCCATTTCCCAGGCTACTACAAGTTGAACCTCTGTAAACCGGTACCCTCTGATCCGGCATTTCCGAACCACAGACGTTCCAGGATCAGAGAGTTCCGGTGGAGGGCTGGTGGCTGGACTATACAAATGTTGCACAGTATAACAGAACCCTAGCAGGGAGAGATGAAGATGACGCTATGATTCACAAACACAGGAAATCCAGTTCTTGCTTTCTTCACTTGCATTAAAAATTCTAGGCATGTCTTTTTCTCAACGTAATAAAGTAGTCACATGTTCTCTGATTCATCAACCATGGAGGTTAAGTACATGTATAGGCAAGCTTTCACCAGAGATACCATCAATCTGAAAGGTGTTTTAGAGTTCAGATGTGCACATACACAGGATTGGTTTTTCAAGACTTGAAAGCAATTAAGTCTTATAGGACGAGGCATGCGTAGTTCATTTATCTCATGCGCATTTTAAAATAAGCTTTTAACAACTAACTTGTAACTCTGATCACAAACAGCTTTTGTTTAGATGACTAAATTATTCTACTGTTTCATCATTCTTACTCATAAATGTATATTTACACGGAGGTACTCCTCTTCTAAAATGGTTTATCTTGGCAAATACAAGGACTTAAGGGTCGTCCCCCCCCCATCACACAAACACCCATCTTTTAAATGGAAGTGGGGAAAAAATTAATTCAGAAAGGAATTTATAATGTCACTTTCATTAAGAAGGAATGCCCAATTCAAGCACAGTAGTGTATATATTAACATCAACCACTCACATATTCCCTATGAAAGCAGAATACATTACTATTGGATATTCTGACACGATCATATCCGTCTTGTCATCATTTTTTGCAGGATGGGAATGATAAAAATAAAGAGACACTAATAACAAAACCTGCTGTCCTGCAGATGATATACTAACCAAAGTCTCTTTTGTTGGTCCCTGGTTGCCAATTCAGAAATAAAGTTAAAGATCCTGTGGTTCATTTTGAAAGAAATGTGTGCCTGATCTAACATTACTAAAAATAAGCCCATTGCTTGATCCACCTCCACAGAAATCAATGTGGGATAAAAGTCTGTCTCAGAGCAACAGAACAGTCTGGAACAAGCAAAGATTAAGTAAGTTACAGCACATGGTGTTGAACTATCATCATTAAACTCAATACTATTGAAAACATGCTTCAAGAGCCATTAAATCAGCACTTCACAATTTTTTTTGCTGGCACAAACCCATTTTAATAAATTATTTTCTCCTGGGACTCCATGCAGCAAAGAGGACGCCATTTTGGAGAGCAAAATGGAATCCTCTGTGCAGTGTCACCTTCCACACAACAAGTGTGTGAGGTCACACCACATGGGAGGGGACCATGTTGCTCAATGGCAGCCTCCATGCCTTGTGACCTTGTTCACACAGCCCACACTATGCAAAGAAAAATGGGTCCCTCCGTACACAACCCCACATCTGCTACACAACATATTAAATATGCAGTATGAAACCAAGTTCTAGTTGTGATTTTTAAGGTACAAATAGTATGAGGTATAAAGGTTGTTGCCAGGATTTCAGTAACTGTGCCCTGGATTACAGCCATATCACTTTGGTCCCCAAAGATGTCTCCATTAAACATTTTGTAGAAAAGTTTTAAGTTAAAATAAAACAAGTTAGAGAACAGATACAGCTCACAATACTTAAACTAAATTTATATTTGATATTTTAATAGCTATATATGCTCCATATAGCAGTCTACATTTTTCAGAACTAGGAGCCTGTGTTTCAGAGCCTCGGGATCAGATTTTCAAAAGTGGCTAAATACAGATTCAGGAGCCTAACTTTGAGAACGTAGGCTTGAGAAGAGCAGCGGGGTGCCCCTTTTGGCCAGGCACACCAAAGTGTTTTTTGGTCTGGCACCTCCTGCCTGGTCATGATTTAGTTTGTCTCTTCTGAGGTAACAGAAAGCCTAATATTGAACAGTCCAGTGTCCTCACAAGAGGGTCTTTGGTCCCAACTCCTGGCCCCTGGTCCTCATACCCTTACCACAGGACTTTCCAATGTTCTTGTCCTCCTCTCCAAACTCATGCCACCTTGCCAGTGGTTGCTTAGGGAACCAAGGCCTCCCACTTTGCCAGGTTTCAGCCCAGGGACTCTATAACCAGCAGCTAAGGTCTGGGCATTCCCACTCCTTACTGGTGTTTTTCTGGGCTCCTTCCTACCCAGCCTCTCTCAGGATCGCCCTTTTAAGCCTCTTATGTTCCCCTTTGCTCCTCCACAGAACACCTCAGCGGGATCTCTCTCTCCCTAGCAGTCCAAATCCTGCTCTTCTGCCCCTGTGCTTCTTCCACACCACCTCTATTTCCAGAGAATGACAGCAGGCTTACTCTCTGCAACCCCTTTTGTGTACAAATTTCCTCTTTATGCTAGCCAGCCTGCTCCTGCCCTGCTAGCCTTCCAGGTCAGCAAATCTCAGCACTCCCTCCAAGTACAGCCAAATAACACAACTGTTCTCTCAGGCCCAGCTTAATCCATTCAGGGCCTGTAAACAGAAAACACCCCAATAGATAGCAATAAAGCGAGGAAAAAGCTTGTCCAACTGGTTAGCATTTCACACAACCTGTTCTTGATAACAAAAAGTTGCTGCACAACATTCTTCAGCATGCAACAGGATAATACTTCCCGACAACACTCTACCTGAAGATTGCACGACAGATAACATTTGATTGCCTTTACTTTTTTTTGAAGGTTCTGCCTAGAATTTTTAGCATGGTAGTGACTCCGTCTTCCAAAATATCGAAACATTGACAAATTTAATTATAAATGTTAGAGTACAGGTATCTAAATGCCAAGATATTAGAAACTAAAATTCTTTAAAGAAAAATGAGTATGTTACCTGCTACCAATACAGGAAACTGGAGCAGAAATATTTTAGATTAGAGAGATAACCTAGATGTTACTTGTGTGGCTTCGACTGCCATAGTATTTGCGTGCCTGATTAACACTCACAATGTATCCTGACAGAGTTCCTGCATAATTGAGAAGTACATTCCCCATTTCACAAGGGAACTGGTATTTGGGATAATTAAATTATTGTAAATCATTATATATTTTTTCCCTCCTTCCAAATCCAGTACTATCGTACTCATGGCACACAACCTGTGAGAGTAATTGAGCATGTCCTTAAATCTTGAAGGCTACTTTTTGAGACTTTATGAACTGAGAGTTCATTTCTCTTCAGTTTACAATAATTGCCTTTCATTGGCATTTTCAGTAATTACTCTACTGTAAAAAAATTATACTCTTTCCAATAATATAAGATGTGAATTTATTCTTTTCAGTACAGAATTTAAGAATACAATTTGATAGTCTGCTACAATGCCATGGGACTCCTAACTCAACATTTACATCATGAGATCACCTTTTCTTTCCTCCTGTGCTGTGAAGTCTAATATTCTATTTCCTTTATAAACCCTCACCCAATTATTCATTTCATTTCGCATTAAAAAAATACGAAGCTCAAAGTAATAAAACACACATAGAACTAAACTTACGCAAAGACAGCAATTAACTTTTAACTACACTTTCAGCTATAAATGGTCTCCTTAATGGTTCACTAGTTCTCAATAAAACAGTCCCCATGTCCAGCACTAGAAGATTTTATGTAATATTGTTAAGGGTCTGTTCACTAAAGATAACATAGCTGGTTACCCCTAGAAGCTTCCTCAACCAATAAACTGCACATAGAAAGCAGTTCACATCTTTTATAAATGCAAATCTCAGTACACGAACAACCAAAGGCTATATTACGCAGCATTAATAAATTATGAGTGTCAGGGAAAGGAAATATTTTAAAATTGGAAAAAGAAAATTAACGTTTCATCTTCATCCATGAGTCACAGCCACTGGGATTAATACTCAGAGGCCCCCAAAACTTTGTTTAAAAAATACAAGTTCATCCTTTAAAGAGCAGGTTCATTGATTCCATTACTTTCCTCTGATACTGCCTGAATGATGTGGTCCCAGGTCACAGAAAATCATTCACATACACATGCAAGTGGCACAAACTGAGAGTTCAACTGCCGAACTAGATAGGACTGACCCATGGAGCAGTTAATAAAACGCAACCCAAAACAACATGCATTTGTGTCAGCACCAATTGTCAGAATGGCAGCTCACACATTTCCTCACCTTCTACATTTCAAGCCGTCACATTTAAGAATAATAAGAAGCAGCCACCATTTGTTTCTGTTCTAAGGGAAGTAAGTGGTTTTCCATCCATCCTTCCAGCTCCCCTAAATGTGCAACACCTACCACTGTGGGTTTGGAAGGCAGAACAGCTGGCCTGTTTTGAGTCGTATATCACTTGGGCGCTCTGATTTTCGTCACGCTACTCCTGTTCATTGATTCTTCCATGATGTGGGTCAGAATTCTCTACTAGAATAAACTGCTGCAGTGCCAGCAGAGACACAGCACTGTTCCAAGTTACGCCCATCAAAAACACAGCCCTGTGTTCCTTCTGCAGTCACTCTCAAAAGCTTTCCACTTCAGTGTGCAAACCTTGGGGATGTTAACATCTTCTACTGTAGGTTAACACTCTTTACTTTTACCATCCCACGATTATTGAAAAACATTGTTCTGTCTACATTCAACCATCCCTACATTCCAACTGTAACACAGTGCACCTGCTTCTCATTTACACTATGTCCCCTTTACACTACTCTGGCAGCAGAAAAAGGCCGTCAGCTACGTTTAAGCCCATGCTAATCAGATGCAGAGAGGCAGGGGTGGTGTGGAAAAAAAAAAACCCAGACAAATTTTAAGTCTCAATATAACCATTTTACACTAAGAACTTTGTAATGTATCAGTATTATACAACAGAGTTATAGGAAACAAGGAGTTTATTATGGAAACATTGATGTAACCTTAACTACAGCACATAACTGGATGAAAACACTTTACTGTCATTCTGATGGAAGAGAAATAGCTTTCAAAACAACTAGTCTGTACAAAATAAAATAATAATCAGGGATGTCAACGTGTAGACAACTACACAATTAACCAACAAGCCTGGACTTATCAGTTAATCTTGTCAGATACACACATCCTCCCTCACCCTTTGCTGCCTCTTAAAAGCCAGCTCCCCAGGAGCACTAGATCTGCCTACCCTCACCCCTACCCCGACGCTGCTGCCTCTGAGAGGCTCTGCAGACCTGCCTGTCCTCCCCTTTACTGTGGAATATCCTTCAGAGGCAAAAAGCTAAATAAAGAGGAAGACACTTGTACATCAATGCAAAAAAATCACCAGTAAGAACTGTGTGCCTCTTGTAGAAGTTTTTTCTGTTTTCAGTGAAACTTCTGAGTTTCACCACAAAAAAATCATTTGGCAAGTGTAGATGTTTCTGCAGTTTTTGCACAAAAAAAGGGGTTTATTTGCTCTTTAAGTATAGACATACCTTAATAGAATAGTGATGTGCTCTATAAGGACTATAATTAAATGGCTAATCGAATAGTGGATGCAATTTGCATAAACTATTCAATTAGTTAATAAGGGCACCTCCATCTTTGAAGTACAGAAACAGTCCTAGGGCTGTTGCTACACTTCAAAGGTGGAGAGCACGGAGCCAGGCGGGCAGTACCCCACAGACCCCGTGCTCCCTGCAGCATTTCAAAGTTGAAGCACTGCATGGATCCGAGGGTCATCTGGGGACTCCGCAGACCTGCCTGTCCTCCCCTTTACTGCCTCCTACAGAGGCAACAGGAAGGGGTTGGGGATGTCAGGCAGTAGCTGGTGGTGGGGTGAGAAGCTTGCATAGTTCTTTTGTGATAGTCATCACAAACTACAGCTATATGTGGAATTCAAGGTCCAAAACTAAGAAAAACTATGATCCCATGTAACAAAAGGAACTAAGCCACAGGACATCCTTTTATTTTCAAAGACATTAATGGAAACTTTAAGTGCTGGAGTATTATGCTAATGTAACTGCTTTCATTTAGGTTGTAGTTTCTCGGTTGATAAGCATTGTTATTTTTTGCATCAATGAGCCTGTAATTCAAAGGAGTAAGCATGCACAATATTAATCATCCTTCCAGGAGCTTCGAAAGAAAACAAAAGAGCTTCCTGGATGAGATATTCAGCAAGTGTACATAAGAGTCCAATCTACTGTCCACTGGAATCAACAGACATCTCTTTTCACTGACTTCAGTAGGCTTTAGATGAGACGTATTCACTGACTGTCAAGATAAAATTCCAAATGCTGGCTATATTGAAGTAACCCCAGGCTAGAAATTACAAATTAATATTTCCAAAAGTTAAAAAGATCACCTATTTTTGCAAGATTCGAGCTAAAAATGGCAGATCTAAAAATCATACTTCGCAACAAACATTAAGCCTTTATACTGACTGAAGAAATTAACATGAACTCCTACATCCAGCATAACCATGAACAGTAGTTCTGTAGGGCTGCTTTAGTAACTTTCCTCCACCATCATACAGCTCCTCAAAAAGACAGCCAGTCTGAAAGGAAGGACTCTGGACAATAGGTGCAGGAAAACTAGTGCAGATCTTTAGAACCTGGCACAGATACAAATTTATAATGCATATAAATCAGTATCTGTGAAATTGCAGGGCTCTTGCAGGAACCACGGGAGCAAAAGGAGTACAACGTGGGGCTACCACATGGCGCTGCTGCTTTGAATCACATGCAGTCTGGAGCCCGCTGGGGAATCCCCAGGCTCCCCACGGCATTTTAAAGCAGCAGCACCATATGAAGCCCAGGGCCAGCAGGGGAGTCCCCAGCTGACCCTTGGATCCATGCGGTGCTGCTACTTTGAAATGCCACAGGGAACACGGGGCCTGTGGGGTACTGCCTTCCTGGCCCCATGCTTTCTGCAGCACTTTCACCTTTGAAGTGTAGCAACAGCCCTGGGATTGTTTCTGTACTTCAAAGATGGAGGTGCCCTTATTGACTAATTGAATAGTTTATGCAAATTGCATCCTCTATTCGATTAGCCATTTAATCGAAATGTAACATTCCTAGTGCTTATAGAGCACACCACTATTCTATTAGGGTATGTCTATACTTAAAGAGCAAATAAACCCCTTTTTTGTGCAAAAACTGCAGAAACATCTATACTTGCCAAATGATTTTTTTTGTGGTGAAACTCAAAAGTTTCACTGAAAACAGAAAAACTTCTACAAGAGGTCAAGTATCAGAGGGGTAGCCGTGTTAGTCTGAATCTGTAAAAGCGGCGAGGAGTCCTGTGGCACCTTATAGACTAACCGAAGTGTTGGAGCATAAGCTTTCGTGGGCAAAGACCCACTTCGTCAGATGCATCTGACGAAGTGGGTCTTTGCCCACGAAAGCTTATGCTCCAACACTTCGGTTAGTCTATAAGGTGCCACAGGACTCCTCGCCGCTTCTACAAGAGGCGCACAGTTCTTACTGGTGATTCTTTTGCATTGATGTGCAAGTGTCTTCCTCTTTATTTAGCTTTTTTGCCTCTGAAGGATATTCCACAGTGCCTAGGTGACCACTCTGGCCAACACTTCTGCTCCTCTGTTCCCCGTGTTAAGACCCAAGAACTTTGAACTCCCCTTTCTGTTTTCTTGTCAAGTGCTCACTAATCATCTTACCATGATATCCTGCTTGGAAGAGTGCTGAGCTACTGGAGTTGATCAGTGTTTGGGGAGAGGATAATGTACAGGGACCCAGGATGCCCCATGATCACTCCCCACCTTTCCACAAGGCTTATCTTCAAAATGGAGAGATGCATTGTGGGATAGCTCCCTCAGTACACTGCTTTCATTTGCGACTGAAAGCGCTGCAAGTGTGAACATGAATGACACCTATGAAAGTAAGTGAGAAGTGCTGTTTTTTTTACTAATTCCCTATCACTGGTGCAATTGACAGCACAAAAACTCTGCAAGTATAGACATAGGCTTAGATTATTCTCCCCACTGTGGTCTCTGGACAGTCTGTACGCCACCCTCCTCATCCCCAGGTCCATCCCAGAGCCTGCAAGCCAAGCTAAAGCCCTCAGCCCCTGCATACTAATCCTCTGACCCTGGCCTGAGTCCTGCGAATCCCTCATCCCTGGCCTTACTCTGAGCCCACACCCCTAGCCGGAGTCCTTATACACACCCACACTTCAACCCTCTGACTTTGCCCTAAGACCTTTCCTCCACTCTTCCATTCCACACCTGCCACACATCAACTCCATGTTGGTGTATGTAACAAAATTCATTCCACACATGCATGGGAAAAATTAGAGGGAACAAATGCCCACTACATTCCTCTTTGGTCCGACCTTGTCTTATTTTCAGATGTCATTATGAACTCAAGGTTCTCATTCTAACTTCATCACTCTTGTTACAAAAGAGCCACCAGCATATTTGATCTGATTACGTTATCTCCAGAGATTTGCTATCTAGAACTTATATCTGCAAACATGAGACTTATCTTTTGTATATTCATTATTTACCTCCATATCTAAAAATACTTATATTTTTATCATTATTTGAATAATAAAGAAATTACATTTCCATCTAGTTACTTTTACACTTCCTAATAGCGTTTTTTTATGTTGGCTTAATACATTACACACACCTCTGTAGTTATTTACATCAGATCCGATGTAGACAAGATCACACGCCTTCGCTGCATTTATTATGAGCCAAGTGATTCTAAAATATAAATGCAGATTCATAATATAGTATATACAGTTTCCCTCTTGGTATGTCCCAGTCAATTTAATTAAATGTATATAGTGCTTTGTATCCGTAACTCTCTCTTCCTTGTTTTAATTCATATTTCCCTTAGCTTTGTAATAGAAATTTGCAGTATAGAGAAGGCATGAAAAACATGAAGATAATCAAAAGCTATAACTTTAAGTATGTTCAATTCCTATTCATTGTCCTAAGTCTATGTTACTTCAAAACACCTGTGAATCTGGCCCTGTATGTCTTTCTGGTGCTGTACATATTTTCTTTCAAATGGACAATAAATGTACATTTTTTTACTAATAACTTTAAACAATAATACATATTTATTATTTGTACACAGATGCAACTGATATTATGGACAAAAGAGAACATTTCTCCTCAATCTCCTATAAGGCCAGGTCTACTCTATGGGCAATGACAAACTAAGATACGCAACTTCAGCCATGCGAATAGCATAGCTGGAGTTGACATACCTTAGATTGGGTTACTGTGGCATCCTCATTGCAGGGCAGTGATGGAAGAATCTCTCCCATCGACTCCCCTTAAGCTTCTCAAACAGGTAGAATATTGGAGTTGACAGGAGTGCGATCAGTGGTTGATTTAGCAGGTCGTCACTAAATCGACCCCTGGGGGAATCGATTCCCACAGCGCTATTCTTCCAGTAAGCACAGAAAAGACTTAATTGTTACATGCTTGTCTGAACTCCACTGGCATGTCAATGCAACCTAGGTCTCAGTTTCTGAATCAAGTTCTTTTCAATACCTGTATTACAACCTTCTCAAATCATCTTTCCTACTACAGTACTTACTTGACAAAAATTTACCTAGAAATCCAACAGCAAGGGCCTGGTTCTACAGTGGAGGTTGGAGGCTTGAAGCCTTCTAGAATCAAGCCCCTTAGCATCATCTTGTCTCTGTTTTTAATAGGTTATCCCCCAACATATATTCCCTATACTTTGGTTATAAAACTGTATTTTAGCTATCAGATTAAGTCTCATAATTTAAATTGTAAATTTTTAATCCATAATTAACATGTGAAACTAAGGCCTTTTTTTTGTTGCCTTTGCGTATTTCCCTCTTTCTCCAGTGCCAGACCTTTCCATTTGTAAATATTTTCCATTATCTCATTAACATTCACTCTCTCACTGGTTACATTTTCTATTGAAGTAGAAACGCCTTAGACTCAGAACCCTACCCGGCAATGACTAGAAAAACAGACTTACAAAGAATAGTACAATACACTAAAACACAATCATTGTCATCTCCCAATTCTATCCAAACCCAAACCCACACACTTCATACCTGATATTTAGATAAATAAAAAGTGGGGGAAAATCCTTCTACTGTTTCAGAGAGACAAAAATTTGATTAGATACACATTTCTAACAGTGCTATACTGGAGAATAAACAAATGCTAAAGGGCATAAATTCATCTCCACTGTGCTAATGTGGGAAGAAGAGCTTGGTCCACCATCTATGGCTGTAGTGTTGGACCTTACCTGGCCAGGACTACAGTGGAGAGAAGAGTCAAGGAAACAACTGTTCTACACTCCATGCCCACCTCTCATAGTTTATAATTTTTGCACTGCTGCCGTGATCTGACAAATGACAGAGGATTAAAGGCCTGCAACATCCAGAAGCAGGCAGAGAATCCATGACAGACAGACTTAAAATGCTTCCGGGGGGTAGACGAGTTAGTCTGTAACTGGAAAAACTTAAAAAACAACAAATAATCTAGCAGCATTTTAAAGACTAACAAAACATGTAGATGGTATCATGAGCTTTCATGGGCATAACCCATTTCTTCAGATGAATGGAGTTATTAAAGACACAGTTTTTTCAGACTTAAAAATGGTAGAAGATCTCAGAGGAACTCTCTCAAACTAAGCAGGCAAGAAGAACTGGAATTGAGTTAATGGTAATCTGATAATAACCAAGCTGTATCACAGAGGGACTGGAAAAAGAAGCCAGCAGGCACTAAAAGATCAGAAGGCACTAAAGCCATTGCAAGTACAGATCTTAAAAATAAACTGAAGGATCTAGCATGATACAACAATCCTGCCCTGATAATAGTGACACTGGATAATCTGACAAGTCATTTCTACCTCTGACTTGTGTTATTCCTTCATCTGCCTCTGGTACAACTACTAAAAAGCTTTAAAATATGCACCTAAAATGCTTCAACCAAGAGAGATGCAGTAACTTGTAAATCAAGCCATGAACAAAAGGAAATCTATCAGAATAATAAATTAC
Organism: Apalone spinifera; assembly: GCA_030068395.1. Taxonomy (NCBI): domain Eukaryota; kingdom Metazoa; phylum Chordata; order Testudines; family Trionychidae; genus Apalone; species Apalone spinifera. The sequence continues at coordinate 13,069,568 of CM057845.1, forward strand.
AGTATAATTTACTTAATTTGTCTCCATCAGCAAAGCTAGTTTAAAGCATTGAAATATTGTTTAACCATTTGTGAAATCTGACCCTTGCCAGAGTTTTACACCTTAACTTGTGATGACCATGGATATCGTTTATCTAAGCATTTATTAGACTGATAGCACTCAGCTCCTCAAAAGGAGTCACAATCAGCTTTCATATTGCGCTTCAGGCTTAGTGATTCTTCCTTAGGAGATCATAAAAGCAGTTTGGCATTCGTGAATACAAATATCTGAATACAAGCCTAGAAGGAGCTTCTACAAATCAGGATTCCCCAAGCTCTGCGAGTTTCAGTGTTTTACATCACAAGCAAGTGATCTGGTGTTTCAGAATTCCTTCCCTTCCTCATTATTCAATCTCAGTTAAAAGGAACAGAGTAGAGACAGCAGGGGAAGTTGCAGCTAGTATTACCATAATTTAAATTCTAGCACCAAGCCCACTACATATGTAACCCACACACCGTCTGGCTGTGGTGTACTGTCTTATCTAGTGACACCAAGACCATTTACAAAGAGAATAAAGTGTCTGTCTGTCCTACAACCTTTGCTCCAGCCATCTAGCTTTTAGCTCATGCAGTAGAGGCTCACGTTCTAATCTCCAGAGGTCCCAGGTTAAGTTTCATCTGTCGGCATTAAACATGCATTCCATAAAATACCTCACAAAGGGCTTCTGAAGTTCAGTGTAGGTAGGGTAATGTGAAGACAGTGACTAACTTACTGAACAAACCAGCCTAAGGATAGATATTTCATACATAGAGGGACAAATTCAAAGTTCGTCAGACAGGGATATGAGGGACACTCTCTTGTGGATGCCACCAAGGGAAGATTCACCCCAAAACTATGATTACAGCAATGCCATCAAAACTACGGGGTGGATTTTTCAAAGATTCTAATTTACTAGCTGACTTTGATAAAGATTCTCCATGTGCACACTAAGGATGCAAGTATTAGAATTAAGATCAAGATAATAAAAAACAGCACTTATATATCAAATGCAAAACAAACCACAAAAAGCCAGGTACAGGAGCTTGGCTGCATTTTGAGGCACAAATTCTTAAATGAGCAGTTTACCATAAGAACAGTAAACAAAGGCCTTGGCAAGTCTGCCAGTTTAATGTAATAAAGAGAAACCTGAACTGGTTTCTTTGAGCCCTGTCCTCTATTAAATAGTTACTTCTCCAACCCTGTCCTCAGGAATGCACAGAAATGAAAGAATATAAACTCACCTGGAAAAGGAGAATGGAAAAAGCAACAAGACCACAGAGATTTTATTTTTTCAAAAGTGTAATTTACTAAGCAGTGCCAAGAGTACTAAGGCTTTTTAGAACTGAAATGATTATAAAGACAGTAAGCTGTCTTAAAGACAATAAGGTTGCTTATGGGAAGTTTAAAAAAAAACAGTCAGAAAGAATGTTTACTTCTCAAATTACAGTATCACCACACTGGGATTTTCACTGAAGTTCTGAAGAGAAGGGACATCAGATGACACCAAAATGTATTGTTTTTGTGGTGTAGTCACCCCTAGGGGAAAAAAATCTTTCATTTGGACAGCAGTGGCCTGGCATGACATCACCCCAACTCAAAAGATAGATCACCAACACAGACACACAGAAAAATGTCAATATGAGTATTTATGCAACAAAAGCACTTTGAAAATAAAGTACAATTAATAGACCTTTCAATATCATGCAAAGTCAAACAGAGATTCAGTTTACTTTAACAAAGTCTACACTAGATCCTGACATCTCAACTGCAGGGGGGAGGAGGAAAGGAGGGGAGAAGAGTCACATTTGAAAAGATGAAGTGACACAGATTTTGTAAGCAATGGTTGACATTTTAATTTCAAAGTACTCACACACCACTCATGGTTGCAGGAATTTACTCTGTGTCATGAGATCATGTGTCTCCACCCCAGATAAATTATGCAAGTTTTGCCATAACTAGTCTGATTTGCCACTTTATTGCACAACCACAGTAAAGTATATCTCATCCATATTCTGTTATGTCCAAAAAGCTTTGCTGGCTTTGGGAATGATCCATGCTCCTACATTAAATCTTGAAGTGAAATGGACATTCAACTCATTACAAAATGAGGTAAGTTATAAATAAAGTTTCCCTTTATGAAAAATTTAAATGGTTTAGCTAAGTAGAAGTTTTTCCTCCTCAGAAACTGCCCCTCCAGAACTAAGGTAACAATATTAAATAAAATAGGAAAGGGATCAAACATATTTTGCAATTAAACTAATCATGAAGATTTTATTTTTAAAAGTCTCAAATGCAAGAAGTTTTATTGCTTGCTTAGGACAACTGCAAACAGAACTGAAGGAGGAAGGTTTTCATTAAAGAGGTCTGAAGTGGTTCACCAGTAACTTGAGCACAGTAACTCTGTATGAGCTCACTGCTTGCCATGCCACAATTAGTAAATGACTGCAGCAAAGGAATGGCAATTTGCAACTAGACAACAATTTACCTATCCCAGCAAGAGCTAAGGGAACGAGAAAACAAAAGGAGATATTGTGGGCACTCTTTAATCAGAAACTGAGGTTGGAGGAGGGGGTGCATGTGCACTCATGTTAAAGGCTTCAAATCAAAACAATATTTAAATAAAAATTAACTCGGAGGCAGGCCAGGAAATTAAACAGGAAAAAAAAGGATGATTTTTCCTCTGTCCCTAGGCTGACAGCTCAGAGAAGTTCCCATTTTCCAAGGCTAGAGTTCAAAGTAGAGTCCCATAATCACAGTTGCTAGAGGCTGGGTGAAGTATTGCTGAACAATGGGACTTGTGTGTGGAGTTTTCTTCCTTCCTTCCCTGCCTCTAAGTCTACCCATCATAGATTTCCCTGCATAACTGCCATTTTGCAGCTTGCAAATGCCACGTGGTTTCTGATAAAACTTCTCTGAAAGTCCAATTACATTATAATCTAGTTCTCCTTGATGCACGGCTTTGCCAACCTGCTCAAAGAAAACTAGTGACTTAGAGAGGCACAACTTCTCCTTTCAAGACAAGCCAGCATGTCTTTATATCAGGCTCCATCTTCTAAGGTTGGGGACAACTACATCCTAATGGGAGTAAGGTACTATAGAGAGAAGGGACCTAGATGCCAATGGGAGAGAAGCATTCTTCATGTTCTCCCTGTGGATCTCCTGGAACTCTGGACTTCACGCAGCAAGAACCTGTGGCTCCCATTGGAGCCAGCAATCACCAGTGGCTGCTGCAGGTGTATTCTCGGGATGGGAGTGAAGTTGCAAGACAGCTCAGGTTGCATTAGCATCAACTTCTTTGGAGATGTTACACCGGCTGTGCCCAGAAGCTGCTTCAGCCTGCAGTCCCATAGCCATTCAGGCTCACTCTGCCATCCTTCATGGCATTCTAGCTGAGAAAGATGGTAGCAAAGGGTTGCAGCTCAGGTCCTCATGCAGAGGTGACTGCAGACACCCCACCAGGAGTGGAACTCTGCCTCTCCCACTCCAGTATCAGAAAGATGGGGGAGGAGCATGTGGGAGGCTCTACATGAGGGCAAAGATGGGGACATGGTGCCATAACCTTGTGAATCTGTGTGGCAACAGGGCCCTTTGTACATACATGAGAAATAACTCCCATGCTTCTAAGTCTTAGCCATCTTTTCTTCCTCTTTGCTACTCTGTAATCCCCCCTGTAGGGTTTGGTACAGTGCTCTCTGTATGCTGTGCGCTTGTGCAGACACTCAGGAGAGATTCAAATGCCACCCATCAGATCAGCAGAAAGCCCACAACTGGGGTTTTGTTTCTACAGGTTTAATCTCCTAAACCCTGTACTCTTTGGTTGGCAACATCCGTGGTTTGGAAGGACCCCGGTCAGGCTGGGCAGCAGTGGGGATGGTGGGCCCCGTTCCCAGGCAGCCACAACATCAGTGTAGTGTATTACCTCCCTTAAAAAACAAATAATTCAAAAGGGATACAAATGCTGCTCCACTTTCAACAGAGACCAGGCACAAGCTCTACTAGCTACCTTTGTGGACTTCTATCCATTTCTTCTCTCTGAGTGCTCTGCAACAGTCCCAAGGAAGATGTTCAGTACTTGTATCTGTGGATACACCATAATCCACTGGGCCTGAAGATAAGACAACCACAATGTAGTAGAAGGTGATCAGGGAAAGAAGTGAGAAGTATTACTTGCCCCTTTCATTAATTTATCATCATTACGCGGCACTTTGGAAAAGATAATCTGACAGACGGCAGCAGAGTTGATTGTCTAAGCAACAGAAGGCTGAGTCTGAGTTGCATAAGTGTTTTCCTAAGACCACTTCAGTGTCTAGCAAGAGACTTACACCCACAGAAGAACTTCCGGAAATGCTGAAGGAGGAGATGTTTCTTCCTCTTCTGGCTAGAAGGATTCCAGCTATCCAATACCAGCTCAGATATTTTAAATCCAGTAGAACCCCAGTAATGTTGAGGAAGACTGTGGGAAGGGAGGGGGAAGGATCAAGATTTGCCAAAACCTGGACAGAAAAAAAAGTTGCTTTCAAACCCTGAAGATGGCATCGCATTGAATATATAGCATGCCGAAGACCTTTCAAGTGAATTCCATCCAAGTATCCTAGCATGTCTTATCATTGGTAGGCGTAGGGAAGTTTAATGTTCATCATGTTTAAAAAGAAAGGAACCTTTTTAAAAGCCACAAAATTAGAACCAACAATACAACATGAATAGTCACAATTCACCTGAATAGAGGATATTTGCTAACCATCTTTGTACTGTTGTATAATGTTCCCCACCCCAGTGTTTAACACAGAAAGCAGTTATCATGCCACTATTTTTAAAAAAATGAGCTGTAACAGCTTAATAGAATACATCTATTTTATTTACTACAGGGGCAGAGAGCCAGACAGTGCATTTAGTTAAATCAAGCTTTATTGAAAGCAGTATCAGAAACAGTCATAAGTGGTATGACTGCTCCATTTTTCCTGGGAGAACATTGCCCTCAGACCTCTGTACTAAAAATAAATAAATAACAGTCCTGCAAGATACACATGAGTATCAGTCATATTAAGGCCCAGGTTGAGAACCTTCTGAAAACTCCTCTATCCACAAGAATTGTGCCACTCTAACTAGGCTGATAGAGATAGAGCAGTCCAACTCCTAGTGCGGGTGTCATTACACTGGTATTACTGTGGCTATATTTTTATAGCTTATTCCTTTATGCCAGTGTAGCTTCATCAACACTAAAAGTTGTACTGCACTGATAATAAAAAGTCATATAGCTAACTGCCATAGTTACAGCAGTACAAAAACTGTAGAGACTATGCCTGAAAGTGTCCTAGGCATATACTCCAACCCACATAAGCAGAGCGTCTTAGACCCCCACAGAGTTGGTGCATCTACACAGCATCTTTACCTCGAAATAAGCTACGCAATTTGCGCTATGCTAATTGCATAGCTTATTTCAAGTGTATTTCGAAATAGATTATTTCGTAATTTGGTGCTGTCAACACAGCACCAAATTTCAAAATAAACCACTATTCTGAAATGTCCCTTACTCCTTGTGGAACGAGTTTTACAGGAACATTGGAAAAGCGCACCTGTTATTTCGAAAGATATTTCAAAAGAACGAGTGTGCTTTCAAGACATGGAATAGCTATTTTGGGATACTGGAAGTATCCCAAAATAGCACTGCAGTGTAGACATACCCTAAAAGGACCAAAGTTGGTAACTTGCGGAGAGGAAAGGAATTGGTCAACTTAAAATATAAAACTCAAAGGGATGAGGAGGGTGGGAAAGTTAGATTCCTCTATTTTATAGGAATATGCCAATTATATCAGTCTTGACCAAGTGTACCCAGAGTCTGTGATGTCTTTACTTGCAATATATTATTCAGCTACCACAGGTATTTTTGGCATTGTTCCTAGTAAGCAGACTTGACCAACCTGGAACCCTGTGTGGCAGGGGTAGGAAGCGCAGGAGAGAGAGTAAGAGAGAGACAGAAAGAGCATAGTTGTACCAGTTTTATATAATTAATATCTCCAATTTAAAAAAGGACTGCAATTCCCTATACCACTGCTTTACTTTCATCATGCTAACATCTGGCTACCTAGTCAGTTTGATGGTTAATATTTAAAAGCCAAAGACCCAAAATGAGGTGCACTCCATTCACACACATGGCAGTTTGAAATGATGGGTGATTTTCAAGACTGATATCTGAGGTCAATGAAGTACAAGAATAAGCCATGCAGATAACACAAAGTTTACACAGGACAATGATAAATGAGCAATGTATCTTGATAATTAATGAGTGAGAGAGGAGTGGAAGTACACACTCTGTTTCCCCCCCACCCCCACCCCCCAGCCTTATGTGTGGTTTACAGATTAGAAAGTTAGCTAAAATGAAAGTGTAGCCGTTATTTCCCCATCTAAGATACCCACCATATGGCAGTTGAACTGTGTTAAGGAAATTAAGGTGGTTTGCTTTCTCAATCAATTCTTTTTAAAGTCACCACTCTGAAAAGCATTTAGGGACTGAGCAGAAGAATTAGAACACTGTTTAGTTGCACAATTTTTTGTTAAATCTGCCTAGCTCTAGTACAGTCTAGGCTTTCAAGGGTTCACTGCGAAACCACATTAGGCAGGTCCTAAGCAAACAGCATAACACAAACACTGAGAATGAGCAAACAAGGAAGATTTCATAACCAGGAAAAAAATAGGAGGTTTGACCTGATCACACATTCATATCAAGTGACATTTTCTAATCAATCTACTGTTGCTTTAATAAAATTAAGGTTTCCTACGTTGTCCCCTTAGTCTGGGAGAAGCCACCCATATGGGGAGTGCATTTGCTTGCAGAAGAGAAGGAGGTATACTAAGTATGTATCAATTTGTTTTCCTATTTAAACAAGGCCCGTTCTCCTATTCTGCCTCCTGTGCCAGGTGCTGAGCATTCTGAAGCTCTGTGGGCACCAATGGGAGCTGAGGGCATCTAGCACCTTGTAAAAAGCAAGCACCAAAGATAAAAGGCAACAGCACTTGGCAAATGAATTTACCATATATTAAGTGTACTTCCTTGAAACAGTTTCTCCTTCCTTCCGGTGGAATGTATTGACAATATTCATAGGCCAGCTCCGTGGTCAGGATAGCTTGGAACAACTGGTCTGAGTATGGGCTGGAGGACCTGTGCAGACTTTATAGGAGATTCCAAACATATATTTGCCTGGGAAATTTATTTGGCACCTGGTAATTTGGTTAATTCCAAATGCAGAAAGTTCACTCTATAGACATATTGTTAGGAGCTTCGCCCAGGAATAAACCATCTCTGACACAGAATGATCTTGTGTCACAAGAAAACAGGGGCAAGATTCTTCAGAAATTGGTAGATCTCCCCCAGTGCAAGAGTCAATTTGGAGGCCAAAAGTTAGCAAAAACTCCTGGGAGCATGCTGCTATTTGCGGGAAGTGGGGCTGGAGAATCATTTAACCCAGCAGCACATGGGTGCATGTGTAAACTAAGTTTTTAAAGTTGTGTACTTTTAAAAAAGGATTAAACTGACATGGGAAAGGCGCTCACCCACACCCATCTCACAGGGCTGTCTGATCACACCTGTACAAATATCAGCTGAAATGCACAATACACAGATACACCCATGCCCCTCTCCTTCTAAATTCTCAAGAGGGAATCACAAGCACCTATGAAATTTCTTGAAAAATACACAATAGTACCTCCCTGTGACAGCGCGTTGGGGAGCCCCCGACCCTGCCACCCCCTATCCGCAGCCAGCTGTGACTCTCAGTCAGCCAGTAGAGTAGGAGGTTTTATTGGTTCTCGGGACACAGGCGATGGTAGCAGGATACACTGAGAGTGGACAACCTTATCCCTACTGGGGGGTAGTGGTTCAAGGGCCCCTGAAGCCCCCCTGTCCTGGCTTTAGTCTGCCTTGCTCATCTTCCTCCCCCAGACTGCCCCTTCTCCCCCCACCAGTTGCTCACTCCCCCCAGGTAGCCACACCCCTTCCTTTGTTCGAACTCCTTTTCCTGGCCAGGTGTGAAGCTGCTGGCCATTGTCTGTGTGACTTGGCTCAGGAGACCCCCATCTCCTGCTGGGCCCTGAACAGACAGAGCAGCATAGAATCACAAAAGCAGACAGCACCCCCACTACGTCACACTCCCTAGTCCAGCAACCGTGGGACCTGACTGGTATCGAACCAGCGAATCTGCCAGACATGGGGAGGTCAATGCTGGCCCGTCTGCTGCCGCAGGGGCTGTTCTAGCAGCAGCAAAGGGGATGGCATTAACTGAGCAGGGACTGGGTGAGGGGGCGCTCGGGGGAAGAGCCAGGAAGAGCCAGGGTGGCTGTGGAGCCCTGTGGCTAGAGGCTAGGACCACATCCCTGCAGGAATGCACTAGGCTCTGTGGCCACTGGGCTACTCTCTCAGCTCCTGGCCTTTGGCTGCAGGGCTCTGCAATTAGCTTGCCTATTCTGCTGAGCGTATCCCCATCTCCACCCCTCACTCAGAGCCATAAATGAGTTATTTGCCATGCTCCAGAAGTTCTGGGAAGGCAGGAAGAAGAGTTGCTGAGGGTAGGGCCCAGCTTTTCCCTGCAAATGCTCCAGCCTTGGAGCAGAGGATGCTGGACCACAGATGTTGCCGGACTACAAAAGTCTGGACTACAGAAGTTCAACCTGTAGTGGTAACACGTCCTTTCCTGTATCTACCTGACATCCAGCCTAAAAAGTGATCCTGTGGCTTATGTGGAGCATTCCCAGTATCTCAGCTTCAAATATAAGAGTCAGATTTATAGGAAGAGAGATACTGGCATTAAAATCTGTTAATGCTCACCTGCTTCATCAATTTACTTGATTCAGATTTTGCCAGAATGGTTTTGGTCATATTACTAAACAGTAATGGTTTCATGTTGCTATGGGTCAAGGTTCAGAAATATACATTCTACTTTTTATTTTTGGATAAATACATCTAAAAAAAAATCGCTTTTCACTGGAACAAGGTCAAATTCTGATAGCTGGAAAGAAAATTATTTAAATCCAGTCAAATCCCCCAAAGCATGCACATCTATTTTGTAAAAGACCTACACTTATAATTTCCACTACTCCTCGCCCCATTATTTAGTGCATTAATGCCTACAGTAGGAACAGACTGCAGAAAGGTGTGTTCACACAAACCATTGCTTGGTCCTGGAAGATGTATGAATGTTTGCATCACATCATGCAACCGTGACTATTCGGCTTTACGCTCTGCCTATCAAAGACAACATCTGGAGTCCAGAATGCAGCCAAGGACAGAGAAAGTATCTTTCCACAGCTGTAAGGCAGATTTTTGTTTGCTTTTATGGGATGTGTATACAATACATACATCTACCCAGATTTTGGCCCAGGGCCTTTAACTTTTGAAACTTCAAAACTATTGTTGCAGCTTCAAAACTATTGTTGCAGTATAAAAAGTTTGATATGCTTTAAAATAACATTACTCCTGAGGAGGAAAAGAAACCCAATTAAGAGAAAATCTCCCTACAGAAGAGCTTGAAAACAAAGAAGTGTCACGAACGAAGGAAAACCCAACACAAAAGGAAAGCAGCACAGTCTCCTTGCAAAGGTCAGCCGGTGGTTGACTCAAAACAGGGTGCTCCCTTGCAGGGCGGGGGCAGGGAGCGAGAAAGTTTGCATGTGCCCCCTTCCCCAGGCCCTGATGGACCTGGGGGTACTGGGGGAGTGCACAAAGTCTCCTCCCACCGTCAGAGGCATGGGCACCTAGAGGGAACCACCAGCTGTTCAGATAGCTGGCTGTTCCCTGGGAGCGGGGCAAAGACTTTGTGCGCTCCCTCACTGCCAGACCAATCAGGGTGTGTGGGTGGGGGAAGCAGGGAAAAGTCCTGGCGCAGCCCTTTCCACCTGAAGCCCTGCCCCTTCTGGAGCAGCCCAGAGCCACTTCAAAAATTTCTGAAGTGGTCACCAGTCAAAAATGATTGCCCACCCCGATCTAGACAGTACTTGGTCCTGCCATGAGGGCAAGGGACTGGACTCGATCTCGAGGTCCCTTCTAGTTCTAGGATTCTATGCTGCTGCCACCAAACAGCTTTTCAAGACAAAGGTGGAACTACCCCCAGGTTTCTTTCTAGGTTGACTGTCCTCGGTAATGTAGACAAGGCCTTAGGAATGACACAAATTAACTTCCTTTTTGGGAATTCAACTCAGCAACAAGCTATACAGTAATTCCCCATTTAACCCTATAGATGTGTTTCTGAAAATGTTCATGCTAAGCGAAAACATGCTATGCGGGGTCAATTTTCCCATTAAAAATAATGGAAAAAGTAGGGGTTGCGTTTCAGGTGGTGGCGGCAAAGTCAATTTTTTGTTGGTGCTGGGTCGTCAACATCAACACTAGATAGCTAGCAACACAAGTCGCCGCGGTTTGTTAAAACACAAAGATAAACACGAGTGAG